>CANQJN010000036.1:1417333-2126000 GCA_947623535.1 Coelioxys conoideus | reverse complement strand
TCTCAGTCCGCCGATCTCAGACCGTCCGACTCAGACCGTCTGTCTCGGACTGTCTGTCTCAGTCCGTCTGTCTCAGACCGTCTGTCACAGACCGTCTGGCTCAGACCGCCTTTTCAGACCGTCTGTCTCGGACCGTCTGTCTCAGACCGTCTGTCTCAGACCATCTGTCTCAGACCGACTGTCTCAGACTGTCTGTCTCAGTCCGCCGATCTCAGACCGTCCGACTCAGACCGTCTGTCTCGGACTGTCTGTCTCAGTCCGTCTGTCTCAGACCGTCTGTCTCAGTCCGTATGTCTCAGACGGTCTGTCTCCGAACGTCTTTCTCAGACCGTCTGTCTGAGACCCTCTGTCTCAGACCGTCAGTCTCACACCTCCTGTCTCAGACCGTATGTCTCAGACCGTCTGTCTCAGACCCTCTGTCTCAGACCGTATGTCTCAGACCGTCTATCTCAGAACGTCTGTCTCAGACCGCCTGTCTCAGACCGTCTGTCTCAGGCCGTCTGTCTCAGGCCGTCTGTCTCAGACCGTCTGTCTCAGACCGTCTGTCTCAGACCGTCTGTCTCAGTCCGTCTGTCTCAGACCGTCTGTCAAAGAACGTGTGTGTCAGACAGCCTGTCTCAGACTGTCTGTCTCAGTCCGCCGATCTCAGACCGTCCGACTCAGACCGTCTGTCTCGGACTGTCTGTCTCAGTCCGTCTGTCTCAGACCGTCTGTCTCAGTCCGTATGTCTCAGACGGTCTGTCTCCGAACGTCTTTCTCAGACCGTCTGTCTGAGACCCTCTGTCTCAGACCGTCAGTCTCACACCTCCTGTCTCAGACCGTATGTCTCAGACCGTCTGTCTCAGACCCTCTGTCTCAGACCGTATGTCTCAGACCGTCTATCTCAGAACGTCTGTCTCAGACCGTCTGTCTCAGGCCGTCTGTCTCAGGCCGTCTGTCTCAGACCGTCTGTCTCAGACCGTCTGTCTCAGACCGTCTGTCTCAGTCCGTCTGTCTCAGACCGTCTGTCAAAGAACGTGTGTGTCAGACAGCCTGTCTCAGACCGTCTGTCTCAGACCGTCTGTCTCAGACCGTCTGTCTCAGACCGCCTGTCTCAGTCCGTCTGTCTCAGTCCGTCTGTCTCAGACCGTCTGCCTCAGACCGTCTGTCTCAGAACGTCTGTGTCAGACCGCCTGTCTCAGACCGTCTGTCTGAGACCCTCTGTCTCAGACCGTCTGTATCAGACCGCCTGTCTCAGACCGTATGTCTCAGACCGTCTGTCTCAGTCCGACTGTCTCAGACCGTCTGTCTCAGGCCGTCTGTCTCAGACCGTCTGTCTCAGACGGTCTGTCTCAGACCGTCTGTCTCAGACCGTCTGTCTCAGACCGTCTGTCTCAGACCGTCTGTCTCAGACCGTCTGTCTCAGACCGTCTGTCTCAGACCGTCTGTCTCAGACCGTCTGTCTCAGACCGTCTGTCTCAGACCGTCTGTCTCAGACCGTCTGTCTCAGACCGTCAGTCTCAGTCCGTATGACTCAGACCGTCTGTCCCAGACCGTCTGTCTCAGACCGTCTGTCTCAGACCGTCTGTCTCAGACCGTCTGTCTCAGACCGTCTGTCTCAGACCGTCTGTCTCAGACCGTCTGTCTCAGACCGTCTGTCTCAGACCGTCTGTCTCAGTCCGTCTGTCTCAGACCGTTTATCTCAGACCGCCTGTCCCAGACCGTCTGTCTCAGACCGACTGTCTCAGTCCGTCTGTCTCAGACCGTCTGTCAAAGAACGTGTGTGTCAGACAGCCTGTCTCAGACCGTCTGTCTCAGACCGTCTGTCTCAGACCGTCTGTCTCAGACCGCCTGTCTCAGTCCGTCTGCCTCAGTCCGTCTGTCTCAGACCGTCTGCCTCAGACCGTCTGTCTTAGAACGTCTGTGTCAGACCGTCTGTCTCAGAACGTCTGTGTCAGACCGCCTATCTCAGACCGCCTGTCTCAGACCGTCTGTCTCAGGCCGCATGTCTCAGGCCGCCTATATCAGAACGTCTGTCTCAGACCGCCTGTCTCAGTCCGTCTGTCTCAGAACGTCTGTGTCAGACCGTCTGTCTCAGTCCGTCTGTCTCAGACCGTCTGTCAAAGAACGTGTGTGTCAGACAGCCTGTCTCAGACCGTCAGTCTAAGTCCGTCTGTCTCCGTCCGTCTGTCTCAGACCGTCTGTCTCAGGCCACCTGTCTCAGTCCGTCTGTCTCAGTCCGACTGTCTCAGACCGTCTGTCTCAGGCCGCCTGTCTCAGACCGTCTGACTCAGACCGTCTGTCACAGACCGTCTGGCTCAGACCGCCTTTCTCAGACCGTCTGTCTCGGACCGTCTGTCTCAGACCGTCTGTCTCAGACCATCTGTCTCAGACCGACTGTCTCAGTCTGTCTGCCTCAGTCCGCCGATCTCAGACCGTCCGACTCAGACCGTCTGTCTCGGACTGTCTGTCTCAGTCCGTCTGTCTCAGACCGTCTGTCTCAGTCCGTATGTCTCAGACGTTCTGTCTCCGAACGTCTTTCTCAGACCGTCTGTCTGAGACCCTCTGTCTCAGACCGTATGTCTCAGACCGTCTATCTCAGAACGTCTGTCTCAGACCGTCTGTCTCAGACCGTCTGTCTCAGACCGTCTGTCTCAGACCGCCTGTCTCAGTCCGTCTGTCTCAGACCGTCTGTCAAAGAACGTGTGTGTCAGACAGCCTGTCTCAGACCGTCTGTCTCAGACCGTCTGTCTCAGACCGTCTGTCTGAGACCCTCTGTCTCAGACCGTCTGTATCAGACCGCCTGTCTCAGACCGTATGTCTCAGACCGTCTGTCTCAGTCCGACTGTCTCAGACCGTCTGTCTCAGGCCGTCTGTCTCAGACCGTCTGTCTCAGACGGTCTGTCTCAGACCGTCTGTCTCAGACCGTCTGTCTCAGACCGTCTGTCTCAGACCGTCTGTCTCGGACTGTCTGTCTCAGTCCGTCTGTCTCAGACCGTCTGTCTCAGTCCGTATGTCTCAGACGGTCTGTCTCCGAACGTCTTTCTCAGACCGTCTGTCTGAGACCCTCTGTCTCAGACCGTCTGTCTCACACCTCCTGTCTCAGACCGTATGTCTCAGACCGTCTGTCTCAGACCCTCTGTCTCAGACCGTATGTCTCAGACCGTCTATCTCAGAACGTCTGTCTCAGACCGCCTGTCTCAGACCGTCTGTCTCAGGCCGTCTGTCTCAGGCCGTCTGTCTCAGACCGTCTGTCTCAGACCGTCTGTCTCAGACCGTCTGTCTCAGACCGTCTGTCTCAGACCGTCTGTCTCAGACCGTCTGTCTCAGTCCGTCTGTCTCAGACCGTCTGTCAAAGAACGTGTGTGTCAGACAGCCTGTCTCAGACCGTCTGTCTCAGACCGTCTGTCTCAGACCGTCTGTCTCAGACCGTCTGTCTCAGACCGTCTGTCTCAGACCGTCTGTCTCAGACCGTCTGTCTCAGACCGCCTGTCTCAGTCCGTCTGTCTCAGTCCGTCTGTCTCAGACCGTCTGCCTCAGACCGTCTGTCTCAGAACGTCTGTGTCAGACCGCCTGTCTCAGACCGTCTGTCTGAGACCCTCTGTCTCAGACCGTCTGTATCAGACCGCCTGTCTCAGACCGTCTGTCTCAGACCGTCTGTCTCAGACCGTCTGTCTCAGACCGTCTGTCTCAGACCGTCTGTCTCAGACCGTCTGTCTCAGACCGTCAGTCTCAGTCCGTATGACTCAGACCGTCTGTCCCAGACCGTCTGTCTCAGACCGTCTGTCTCAGACCGTCTGTCTCAGACCGTCTGTCTCAGACCGTCTGTCTCAGACCGTCTGTCTCAGACCGTCTGTCTCAGACCGTCTGTCTCAGTCCGTCTGTCTCAGACCGTTTATCTCAGACCGCCTGTCCCAGACCGTCTGTCTCAGACCGACTGTCTCAGTCTGTCTGTCTCAGTCCGCCGATCTCAGACCGTCCGGCTCAGACCGTCTGTCTCGGACTGTCTGTCTCAGTCCGTCTGTCTCAGACCGTCTGTCTCAGTCCGTATGTCTCAGACGTACTGTCTCCGAACGTCTTTCTCAGACCGTCTGTCTGAGACCCTCTGTCTCAGACCGTATGTCTCAGACCGTCTATCTCAGAACGTCTGTCTCAGACCGCCTGTCTCAGACCGTCTGTCTCAGGCCGTCTGTCTCGGGCCGTCTGTCTCAGACCGTCTGTCTCAGACCGTCTGTCTCAGACCGTCTGTCTCAGACCGTCTGTCTCAGACCGTCTGTCAAAGAACGTGTGTGTCAGACAGCCTGTCTCAGACCGTCTGTCTCAGACCGTATGTCTCAGACCTTCTGTCTCAGACCGTCTGTCTCAGACCGCCTGTCTCAGTCCGTCTGTCTCAGTCCGTCTGTCTCAGACCGTCTGCCTCAGACCGTCTGTCTCAGAACGTCTGTGTCAGACCGCCTGTCTCAGACCGTCTGTCTGAGACCCTCTGTCTCAGACCGTCTGTATCAGACCGCCTGTCTCAGACCGTATGTCTCAGACCGTCTGTCTCAGTCCGACTGTATCAGACCGTCTGTCTCAGGCCGTCTGTCTCAGACCGTCTGTCTCAGACGGTCTGTCTCAGACCGTCTGTCTCAGACCGTCTGTCTCAGACCGTCTGTCTCAGACCGTCTGTCTCAGACCGTCTGTCTCGGACTGTCTGTCTCAGTCCGTCTGTCTCAGACCGTCTGTCTCAGTCCGTATGTCTCAGACGGTCTGTCTCCGAACGTCTTTCTCAGACCGTCTGTCTGAGACCCTCTGTCTCAGACCGTCTGTCTCACACCTCCTGTCTCAGACCGTATGTCTCAGACCATCTGTCTCAGACCCTCTGTCTCAGACCGTATGTCTCAGACCGTCTATCTCAGAACGTCTGTCTCAGACCGCCTGTCTCAGACCGTCTGTCTCAGGCCGTCTGTCTCAGGCCGTCTGTCTCAGACCGTCTGTCTCAGACCGTCTGTCTCAGACCGTCTGTCTCAGACCGTCTGTCTCAGTCCGTCTGTCTCAGACCGTCTGTCAAAGAACGTGTGTGTCAGACAGCCTGTCTCAGACCGTCTGTCTCAGACCGTCTGTCTCAGACCGTCTGTCTCAGACCGTCTGTCTCAGACCGTCTGTCTCAGACCGTCTGTCTCAGACCGTCTGTCTCAGTCCGTCTGTCTCAGTCCGTCTGTCTCAGTCCGTCTGTCTCAGACCGTCTGTCTCAGTCCGTCTGTCTCAGACCGTTTATCTCAGACCGCCTGTCCCAGACCGTCTGTCTCAGACCGACTGTCTCAGTCCGTCTGTCTCAGACCGTCTGTCAAAGAACGTGTGTGTCAGACAGCCTGTCTCAGACCGTCTGTCTCAGACCGTCTGTCTCAGACCGTCTGTCTCAGACCGCCTGTCTCAGTCCGTCTGTCTCAGTCCGTCTGTCTCAGACCGTCTGCCTCAGACCGTCTGTCTTAGAACGTCTGTGTCAGACCGTCTGTCTCAGAACGTCTGTGTCAGACCGCCTATCTCAGACCGTCTGTCTCAGACCGTCTGTCTCAGGCCGCATGTCTCAGGCCGCCTATATCAGAACGTCTGTCTCAGACCGCCTGTCTCAGTCCGTCTGTCTCAGAACGTCTGTGTCAGACCGTCTGTCTCAGTCCGTCTGTCTCAGACCGTCTGTCAAAGAACGTGTGTGTCAGACAGCCTGTCTCAGACCGTCAGTCTAAGTCCGTCTGTCTCCGTCCGTCTGTCTCAGACCGTCTGTCTCAGGCCACCTGTCTCAGTCCGTCTGTCTCAGTCCGACTGTCTCAGACCGTCTGTCTCAGGCCGCCTGTCTCAGACCGTCTGTCTCAGACCGTCTGTCACAGACCGTCTGGCTCAGACCGTCTGTCTCGGGCCGTCTGTCTCAGACCGTCTGTCTCAGACCGTCTGTCTCAGACCGTCTGTCTCAGACCGTCTGTCTCAGACCGTCTGTCAAAGAACGTGTGTGTCAGACAGCCTGTCTCAGACCGTCTGTCTCAGACCGTATGTCTCAGACCTTCTGTCTCAGACCGTCTGTCTCAGACCGCCTGTCTCAGTCCGTCTGTCTCAGTCCGTCTGTCTCAGACCGTCTGCCTCAGACCGTCTGTCTCAGAACGTCTGTGTCAGACCGCCTGTCTCAGACCGTCTGTCTGAGACCCTCTGTCTCAGACCGTCTGTATCAGACCGCCTGTCTCAGACCGTATGTCTCAGACCGTCTGTCTCAGTCCGACTGTATCAGACCGTCTGTCTCAGGCCGTCTGTCTCAGACCGTCTGTCTCAGACGGTCTGTCTCAGACCGTCTGTCTCAGACCGTCTGTCTCAGACCGTCTGTCTCAGACCGTCTGTCTCAGACCGTCTGTCTCGGACTGTCTGTCTCAGTCCGTCTGTCTCAGACCGTCTGTCTCAGTCCGTATGTCTCAGACGGTCTGTCTCCGAACGTCTTTCTCAGACCGTCTGTCTGAGACCCTCTGTCTCAGACCGTCTGTCTCACACCTCCTGTCTCAGACCGTATGTCTCAGACCGTCTGTCTCAGACCCTCTGTCTCAGACCGTATGTCTCAGACCGTCTATCTCAGAACGTCTGTCTCAGACCGCCTGTCTCAGACCGTCTGTCTCAGGCCGTCTGTCTCAGGCCGTCTGTCTCAGACCGTCTGTCTCAGACCGTCTGTCTCAGACCGTCTGTCTCAGACCGTCTGTCTCAGTCCGTCTGTCTCAGACCGTCTGTCAAAGAACGTGTGTGTCAGACAGCCTGTCTCAGACCGTCTGTCTCAGACCGTCTGTCTCAGACCGTCTGTCTCAGACCGTCTGTCTCAGACCGTCTGTCTCAGACCGTCTGTCTCAGACCGTCTGTCTCAGACCGCCTGTCTCAGTCCGTCTGTCTCAGTCCGTCTGTCTCAGACCGTCTGTCTCAGTCCGTCTGTCTCAGACCGTTTATCTCAGACCGCCTGTCCCAGACCGTCTGTCTCAGACCGACTGTCTCAGTCCGTCTGTCTCAGACCGTCTGTCAAAGAACGTGTGTGTCAGACAGCCTGTCTCAGACCGTCTGTCTCAGACCGTCTGTCTCAGACCGTCTGTCTCAGACCGCCTGTCTCAGACCGTCTGTCTCAGTCCGTCTGTCTCAGACCGTCTGCCTCAGACCGTCTGTCTTAGAACGTCTGTGTCAGACCGTCTGTCTCAGAACGTCTGTGTCAGACCGCCTATCTCAGACCGTCTGTCTCAGACCGTCTGTCTCAGGCCGCATGTCTCAGGCCGCCTATATCAGAACGTCTGTCTCAGACCGCCTGTCTCAGTCCGTCTGTCTCAGAACGTCTGTGTCAGACCGTCTGTCTCAGTCCGTCTGTCTCAGACCGTCTGTCAAAGAACGTGTGTGTCAGACAGCCTGTCTCAGACCGTCAGTCTAAGTCCGTCTGTCTCCGTCCGTCTGTCTCAGACCGTCTGTCTCAGGCCACCTGTCTCAGTCCGTCTGTCTCAGTCCGACTGTCTCAGACCGTCTGTCTCAGGCCGCCTGTCTCAGACCGTCTGTCTCAGACCGTCTGTCACAGACCGTCTGGCTCAGACCGCCTTTCTCAGACCGTCTGTCTCGGACCGTCTGTCTCAGACCGTCTGTCTCAGACCATCTGTCTCAGACCGACTGTCTCAGTCTGTCTGCCTCAGTCCGCCGATCTCAGACCGTCCGACTCAGACCGTCTGTCTCGGACTGTCTGTCTCAGTCCGTCTGTCTCAGACCGTCTGTCTCAGTCCGTATGTCTCAGACGTTCTGTCTCCGAACGTCTTTCTCAGACCGTCTGTCTGAGACCCTCTGTCTCAGACCGTCTGTATCAGACCGCCTGTCTCAGACCGTATGTCTCAGACCGTCTGTCTCAGTCCGACTGTCTCAGACCGTCTGTCTCAGGCCGTCTGTCTCAGACCGTCTGTCTCAGACGGTCTGTCTCAGACCGTCTGTCTCAGACCGTCTGTCTCAGACCGTCTGTCTCAGACCGTCTGTCTCAGACCGTCTGTCTCAGACCGTCTGTCTCGGACTGTCTGTCTCAGTCCGTCTGTCTCAGACCGTCTGTCTCAGTCCGTATGTCTCAGACGGTCTGTCTCCGAACGTCTTTCTCAGACCGTCTGTCTGAGACCCTCTGTCTCAGACCGTCTGTCTCACACCTCCTGTCTCAGACCGTATGTCTCAGACCGTCTGTCTCAGACCCTCTGTCTCAGACCGTATGTCTCAGACCGTCTATCTCAGAACGTCTGTCTCAGACCGCCTGTCTCAGACCGTCTGTCTCAGGCCGTCTGTCTCAGGCCGTCTGTCTCAGACCGTCTGTCTCAGACCGTCTGTCTCAGACCGTCTGTCTCAGACCGTCTGTCTCAGACCGTCTGTCTCAGACCGTCTGTCTCAGACCGTCTGTCTCAGTCCGTCTGTCTCAGACCGTCTGTCAAAGAACGTGTGTGTCAGACAGCCTGTCTCAGACCGTCTGTCTCAGACCGCCTGTCTCAGTCCGTCTGTCTCAGTCCGTCTGTCTCAGACCGTCTGCCTCAGACCGTCTGTCTCAGAACGTCTGTGTCAGACCGCCTGTCTCAGACCGTCTGTCTGAGACCCTCTGTCTCAGACCGTCTGTATCAGACCGCCTGTCTCAGACCGTCTGTCTCAGACCGTCTGTCTCAGACCGTCTGTCTCAGACCGTCTGTCTCAGACCGTCTGTCTCAGACCGTCTGTCTCAGACCGTCAGTCTCAGTCCGTATGACTCAGACCGTCTGTCCCAGACCGTCTGTCTCAGACCGTCTGTCTCAGACCGTCTGTCTCAGACCGTCTGTCTCAGACCGTCTGTCTCAGACCGTCTGTCTCAGACCGTCTGTCTCAGACCGTCTGTCTCAGACCGTCTGTCTCAGTCCGTCTGTCTCAGACCGTTTATCTCAGACCGCCTGTCCCAGACCGTCTGTCTCAGACCGACTGTCTCAGTCTGTCTGTCTCAGTCCGCCGATCTCAGACCGTCCGACTCAGACCGTCTGTCTCGGACTGTCTGTCTCAGTCCGTCTGTCTCAGACCGTCTGTCTCAGTCCGTATGTCTCAGACGTTCTGTCTCCGAACGTCTTTCTCAGACCGTCTGTCTGAGACCCTCTGTCTCAGACCGTATGTCTCAGACCGTCTATCTCAGAACGTCTGTCTCAGACCGCCTGTCTCAGACCGTCTGTCTCAGGCCGTCTGTCTCGGGCCGTCTGTCTCAGACCGTCTGTCTCAGACCGTCTGTCTCAGACCGTCTGTCTCAGACCGTCTGTCTCAGACCCTCTGTCTCAGACCGTATGTCTCAGACCGTCTATCTCAGAACGTCTGTCTCAGACCGCCTGTCTCAGACCGTCTGTCTCAGGCCGTCTGTCTCAGGCCGTCTGTCTCAGACCGTCTGTCTCAGACGGTCTGTCTCAGACCGTCTGTCTCAGACCGTCTGTCTCAGACCGTCTGTCTCAGACCGTCTGTCTCAGACCGTCTGTCTCGGACTGTCTGTCTCAGTCCGTCTGTCTCAGACCGTCTGTCTCAGTCCGTATGTCTCAGACGGTCTGTCTCCGAACGTCTTTCTCAGACCGTCTGTCTGAGACCCTCTGTCTCAGACCGTCTGTCTCACACCTCCTGTCTCAGACCGTATGTCTCAGACCGTCTGTCTCAGACCCTCTGTCTCAGACCGTATGTCTCAGACCGTCTATCTCAGAACGTCTGTCTCAGACCGCCTGTCTCAGACCGTCTGTCTCAGGCCGTCTGTCTCAGGCCGTCTGTCTCAGACCGTCTGTCTCAGACCGTCTGTCTCAGACCGTCTGTCTCAGACCGTCTGTCTCAGTCCGTCTGTCTCAGACCGTCTGTCAAAGAACGTGTGTGTCAGACAGCCTGTCTCAGACCGTCTGTCTCAGACCGTCTGTCTCAGACCGTCTGTCTCAGACCGTCTGTCTCAGTCCGTCTGTCTCAGACCGTCTGCCTCAGACCGTCTGTCTCAGAACGTCTGTGTCAGACCGCCTGTCTCAGACCGTCTGTCTGAGACCCTCTGTCTCAGACCGTCTGTATCAGACCGCCTGTCTCAGACCGTCTGTCTCAGACCGTCTGTCTCAGACCGTATGTCTCAGACCTTCTGTCTCAGACCGTCTGTCTCAGACCGCCTGTCTCAGTCCGTCTGTCTCAGTCCGTCTGTCTCAGACCGTCTGCCTCAGACCGTCTGTCTCAGAACGTCTGTGTCAGACCGCCTGTCTCAGACCGTCTGTCTGAGACCCTCTGTCTCAGACCGTCTGTATCAGACCGCCTGTCTCAGACCGTATGTCTCAGACCGTCTGTCTCAGTCCGACTGTATCAGACCGTCTGTCTCAGGCCGTCTGTCTCAGACCGTCTGTCTCAGACGGTCTGTCTCAGACCGTCTGTCTCAGACCGTCTGTCTCAGACCGTCTGTCTCAGACCGTCTGTCTCAGACCGTCTGTCTCGGACTGTCTGTCTCAGTCCGTCTGTCTCAGACCGTCTGTCTCAGTCCGTATGTCTCAGACGGTCTGTCTCCGAACGTCTTTCTCAGACCGTCTGTCTGAGACCCTCTGTCTCAGACCGTCTGTCTCACACCTCCTGTCTCAGACCGTATGTCTCAGACCGTCTGTCTCAGACCCTCTGTCTCAGACCGTATGTCTCAGACCGTCTATCTCAGAACGTCTGTCTCAGACCGCCTGTCTCAGACCGTCTGTCTCAGGCCGTCTGTCTCAGGCCGTCTGTCTCAGACCGTCTGTCTGAGACCGTCTGTCTCAGACCGTCTGTCTCAGACCGTCTGTCTCAGTCCGTCTGTCTCAGACCGTCTGTCAAAGAACGTGTGTGTCAGACAGCCTGTCTCAGACCGTCTGTCTCAGACCGTCTGTCTCAGACCGTCTGTCTCAGACCGTCTGTCTCAGACCGTCTGTCTCAGACCGTCTGTCTCAGACCGTCTGTCTCAGACCGCCTGTCTCAGTCCGTCTGTCTCAGTCCGTCTGTCTCAGACCGTCTGTCTCAGTCCGTCTGTCTCAGACCGTTTATCTCAGACCGCCTGTCCCAGACCGTCTGTCTCAGACCGACTGTCTCAGTCCGTCTGTCTCAGACCGTCTGTCAAAGAACGTGTGTGTCAGACAGCCTGTCTCAGACCGTCTGTCTCAGACCGTCTGTCTCAGACCGTCTGTCTCAGACCGCCTGTCTCAGTCCGTCTGTCTCAGTCCGTCTGTCTCAGACCGTCTGCCTCAGACCGTCTGTCTTAGAACGTCTGTGTCAGACCGTCTGTCTCAGAACGTCTGTGTCAGACCGCCTATCTCAGACCGTCTGTCTCAGACCGTCTGTCTCAGGCCGCATGTCTCAGGCCGCCTATATCAGAACGTCTGTCTCAGACCGCCTGTCTCAGTCCGTCTGTCTCAGAACGTCTGTGTCAGACCGTCTGTCTCAGTCCGTCTGTCTCAGACCGTCTGTCAAAGAACGTGTGTGTCAGACAGCCTGTCTCAGACCGTCAGTCTAAGTCCGTCTGTCTCCGTCCGTCTGTCTCAGACCGTCTGTCTCAGGCCACCTGTCTCAGTCCGTCTGTCTCAGTCCGACTGTCTCAGACCGTCTGTCTCAGGCCGCCTGTCTCAGACCGTCTGTCTCAGACCGTCTGTCACAGACCGTCTGGCTCAGACCGCCTTTCTCAGACCGTCTGTCTCGGACCGTCTGTCTCAGACCGTCTGTCTCAGACCATCTGTCTCAGACCGACTGTCTCAGTCTGTCTGCCTCAGTCCGCCGATCTCAGACCGTCCGACTCAGACCGTCTGTCTCGGACTGTCTGTCTCAGTCCGTCTGTCTCAGACCGTCTGTCTCAGTCCGTATGTCTCAGACGTTCTGTCTCCGAACGTCTTTCTCAGACCGTCTGTCTGAGACCCTCTGTCTCAGACCGTCTGTATCAGACCGCCTGTCTCAGACCGTATGTCTCAGACCGTCTGTCTCAGTCCGACTGTCTCAGACCGTCTGTCTCAGGCCGTCTGTCTCAGACCGTCTGTCTCAGACGGTCTGTCTCAGACCGTCTGTCTCAGACCGTCTGTCTCAGACCGTCTGTCTCAGACCGTCTGTCTCAGACCGTCTGTCTCAGACCGTCTGTCTCGGACTGTCTGTCTCAGTCCGTCTGTCTCAGACCGTCTGTCTCAGTCCGTATGTCTCAGACGGTCTGTCTCCGAACGTCTTTCTCAGACCGTCTGTCTGAGACCCTCTGTCTCAGACCGTCTGTCTCACACCTCCTGTCTCAGACCGTATGTCTCAGACCGTCTGTCTCAGACCCTCTGTCTCAGACCGTATGTCTCAGACCGTCTATCTCAGAACGTCTGTCTCAGACCGCCTGTCTCAGACCGTCTGTCTCAGGCCGTCTGTCTCAGGCCGTCTGTCTCAGACCGTCTGTCTCAGACCGTCTGTCTCAGACCGTCTGTCTCAGACCGTCTGTCTCAGACCGTCTGTCTCAGACCGTCTGTCTCAGACCGTCTGTCTCAGTCCGTCTGTCTCAGACCGTCTGTCAAAGAACGTGTGTGTCAGACAGCCTGTCTCAGACCGTCTGTCTCAGACCGCCTGTCTCAGTCCGTCTGTCTCAGTCCGTCTGTCTCAGACCGTCTGCCTCAGACCGTCTGTCTCAGAACGTCTGTGTCAGACCGCCTGTCTCAGACCGTCTGTCTGAGACCCTCTGTCTCAGACCGTCTGTATCAGACCGCCTGTCTCAGACCGTCTGTCTCAGACCGTCTGTCTCAGACCGTCTGTCTCAGACCGTCTGTCTCAGACCGTCTGTCTCAGACCGTCTGTCTCAGACCGTCAGTCTCAGTCCGTATGACTCAGACCGTCTGTCCCAGACCGTCTGTCTCAGACCGTCTGTCTCAGACCGTCTGTCTCAGACCGTCTGTCTCAGACCGTCTGTCTCAGACCGTCTGTCTCAGACCGTCTGTCTCAGACCGTCTGTCTCAGACCGTCTGTCTCAGACCGTCTGTCTCAGTCCGTCTGTCTCAGACCGTTTATCTCAGACCGCCTGTCCCAGACCGTCTGTCTCAGACCGACTGTCTCAGTCTGTCTGTCTCAGTCCGCCGATCTCAGACCGTCCGACTCAGACCGTCTGTCTCGGACTGTCTGTCTCAGTCCGTCTGTCTCAGACCGTCTGTCTCAGTCCGTATGTCTCAGACGTTCTGTCTCCGAACGTCTTTCTCAGACCGTCTGTCTGAGACCCTCTGTCTCAGACCGTATGTCTCAGACCGTCTATCTCAGAACGTCTGTCTCAGACCGCCTGTCTCAGACCGTCTGTCTCAGGCCGTCTGTCTCGGGCCGTCTGTCTCAGACCGTCTGTCTCAGACCGTCTGTCTCAGACCGTCTGTCTCAGACCGTCTGTCTCAGACCCTCTGTCTCAGACCGTATGTCTCAGACCGTCTATCTCAGAACGTCTGTCTCAGACCGCCTGTCTCAGACCGTCTGTCTCAGGCCGTCTGTCTCAGGCCGTCTGTCTCAGACCGTCTGTCTCAGACGGTCTGTCTCAGACCGTCTGTCTCAGACCGTCTGTCTCAGACCGTCTGTCTCAGACCGTCTGTCTCAGACCGTCTGTCTCGGACTGTCTGTCTCAGTCCGTCTGTCTCAGACCGTCTGTCTCAGTCCGTATGTCTCAGACGGTCTGTCTCCGAACGTCTTTCTCAGACCGTCTGTCTGAGACCCTCTGTCTCAGACCGTCTGTCTCACACCTCCTGTCTCAGACCGTATGTCTCAGACCGTCTGTCTCAGACCCTCTGTCTCAGACCGTATGTCTCAGACCGTCTATCTCAGAACGTCTGTCTCAGACCGCCTGTCTCAGACCGTCTGTCTCAGGCCGTCTGTCTCAGGCCGTCTGTCTCAGACCGTCTGTCTCAGACCGTCTGTCTCAGACCGTCTGTCTCAGACCGTCTGTCTCAGTCCGTCTGTCTCAGACCGTCTGTCAAAGAACGTGTGTGTCAGACAGCCTGTCTCAGACCGTCTGTCTCAGACCGTCTGTCTCAGACCGTCTGTCTCAGACCGTCTGTCTCAGTCCGTCTGTCTCAGACCGTCTGCCTCAGACCGTCTGTCTCAGAACGTCTGTGTCAGACCGCCTGTCTCAGACCGTCTGTCTGAGACCCTCTGTCTCAGACCGTCTGTATCAGACCGCCTGTCTCAGACCGTCTGTCTCAGACCGTCTGTCTCAGACCGTCTGTCTCAGACCGTCTGTCTCAGACCGTCTGTCTCAGACCGTCTGTCTCAGACCGTCTGTCTCAGACCGTCAGTCTCAGTCCGTATGACTCAGACCGTCTGTCCCAGACCGTCTGTCTCAGACCGTCTGTCTCAGACCGTCTGTCTCAGACCGTCTGTCTCAGACCGTCTGTCTCAGACCGTCTGTCTCAGACCGTCTGTCTCAGACCGTCTGTCTCAGACCGTCTGTCTCAGTCCGTCTGTCTCAGACCGTTTATCTCAGACCGCCTGTCCCAGACCGTCTGTCTCAGACCGACTGTCTCAGTCTGTCTGTCTCAGTCCGCCGATCTCAGACCGTCCGACTCAGACCGTCTGTCTCGGACTGTCTGTCTCAGTCTGTCTGTCTCAGACCGTCTGTCTCAGTCCGTATGTCTCAGACGTTCTGTCTCCGAACGTCTTTCTCAGACCGTCTGTCTGAGACCCTCTGTCTCAGACCGTATGTCTCAGACCGTCTATCTCAGAACGTCTGTCTCAGACCGCCTGTCTCAGACCGTCTGTCTCAGGCCGTCTGTCACAGGCCGTCTGTCTCAGACCGTCTGTCTCAGACCGTCTGTCTCAGACCGTCTGTCTCAGTCCGTCTGTCTCAGACCGTCTGTCAAAGAACGTGTGTGTCAGACAGCCTGTCTCAGACCGTCTGTCTCAGACCGTCTGTCTCAGACCGTCTGTCTCAGACCGCCTGTCTCAGTCCGTCTGTCTCAGTCCGTCTGTCTCAGACCGTCTGCCTCAGACCGTCTGTCTCAGAACGTCTGTGTCAGACCGCCTGTCTCAGACCGTCTGTCTGAGACCCTCTGTCTCAGACCGTCTGTATCAGACCGCCTGTCTCAGACCGTATGTCTCAGACCGTCTGTCTCAGTCCGACTGTCTCAGACCGTCTGTCTCAGGCCGTCTGTCTCAGACCGTCTGTCTCAGACGGTCTGTCTCAGACCGTCTGTCTCAGACCGTCTGTCTCAGACCGTCTGTCTCAGACCGTCTGTCTCAGACCGTCTGTCTCAGACCGTCTGTCTCAGACCGTCAGTCTCAGTCCGTATGACTCAGACCGTCTGTCCCAGACCGTCTGTCTCAGACCGTCTGTCTCAGACCGTCTGTCTCAGACCGTGTGTCTCAGACCGTCTGTCTCAGACCGTCTGTCTCAGACCGTCTGTCTCAGACCGTCTGTCTCAGTCCGTCTGTCTCAGACCGTCTGTCTCAGACCGTGTGTCTCAGACCGTCTGTCTCAGACCGTCTGTCACAGACCGTGTGTCTCAGTCCGTCTGTCTCAGACCGTCTGTCTCAGACCGTCTGCCTCAGACCGTCTGTCTCAGAACGTCTGTGTCAGACCGCCGGTCTCAGACCGTCTGTCTCAGACCGTCTGTCTCAGGCCGCCTGTCTCACGCCGCCTATATCAGAACGTCTGTCTCAGACCGTCTGTCTCAGGCCGCCTGTCTCAGGCCGCCTGTCTCAGGCCGCCTATATCAGAACGTCTGTATCAGACCGTCTGCCACAGACCGTCTGTCTCAGACCGTCAGTCTCAGTCCGTATGACTCAGACCGTCTGTCTCAGACGGACTGTCTCAGTCCGTCTGTCTCAGTCCGTCTGTCTCAGTCCGCCGATCTCAGACCGTCCGACTCAGACCGTCTTGTCTCGGACTGTCTGTCTGAGACCGTCTGTCTCAGTCCGTATGTCTCAGACGGTCTGTCTCAGACGGTCTATTTCCGAACGTCTGTGTCAGACCGTCTGTCTCAGAACGTCCGTGTCAGACCGTCTGTCTCAGTCCGTCTGTCTCAGACCGTTTATCTCAGACCGTCTGTCTCAGACCACCTGTCACAGTCCGTCTGTCTCGGTCCGACTGTCTCAGACCGTCTGTCTCAGGCCGCCTGTCTCAGACCGCCGGTCTCAGACCGTCTGTCACAGACCGTCTGGCTAAGACCGCCATTCTCAGACCGCCTGTCTCGGACCGTCTGTCTCAGACCATCTGTCTCAGACCGCCTGTCTCAGACCGTCTGTCTCAGGCCGTCTGCCTCAGACCGTCTGCCTCAGACCGTCTGTCTCAGAACGTCTGTGTCAGACCGTCTGTCTCAGACCGTCTGTCTCAGACCGTCTGTCTCAGACCGCCTGTCTCAGGCCGCCTATATCAGAACGTCTGTCTCAGACCGCCTGTCTCAGACCGCCTGTCTCAGACCGTCTGTCTCAAGCCGTCTGTCTCAGACCGTCTGTCTCAGACCATTTGTCTCAGACCGCCTGTCTCAGTACGTCTGTGTCAGACCGCCTGTCTCAGACCGTCTGTCTCAGTCCGTCTGTCTCAGACCGTTTATCTCAGACCGCC
Source organism: Coelioxys conoideus (assembly GCA_947623535.1). Classification (NCBI taxonomy): domain Eukaryota; kingdom Metazoa; phylum Arthropoda; class Insecta; order Hymenoptera; family Megachilidae; genus Coelioxys; species Coelioxys conoideus. The sequence continues at coordinate 2,109,496 of CANQJN010000036.1, read as the reverse complement.
TGTCCCAGACCGTCTGTCTCAGACCGACTGTCTCAGTCTGTCTGTCTCAGTCCGCCGATCTCAGACCGTCCGACTCAGACCGTCTGTCTCGGACTGTCTGTCTCAGTCCGTCTGTCTCAGACCGTCTGTCTCAGTCCGTATGTCTCAGACGTTCTGTCTCCGAACGTCTTTCTCAGACCGTCTGTCTGAGACCCTCTGTCTCAGTCCGTATGTCTCAGACCGTCTATCTCAGAACGTCTGTCTCAGACCGCCTGTCTCAGACCGTCTGTCTCAGGCCATCTGTCTCAGGCCGTCTGTCTCAGACCGTCTGTCTCAGACCGTCTGTCTCAGACCGTCTGTCTCATTCCGTCTGTCTCAGACCGTCTGTCAAAGAACGTGTGTGTCAGACAGCCTGTCTCAGACCGTCTGTCTCAGACCGTCTGTCTCAGACCGTCTGTCTCAGACCGCCTGTCTCAGTCCGTCTGTCTCAGTCCGTCTGTCTCAGACCGTCTGCCTCAGACCGTCTGTCTCAGAACGTCTGTGTCAGACCGCCTGTCTCAGACCGTCTGTCTGAGACCCTCTGTCTCAGACCGTCTGTCTCAGTCCGTATGACTCAGACCGTCTGTCTCAGACCGGCTGTCTCAGACCGTCTGTCTCAGACCGTCTGTCTCAGACCGTCTGTCTCAGACCGTCTGTCTCAGACCGTCTGTCTCAGACCGTCAGTCTCAGTCCGTATGACTCAGACCGTCTGTCCCAGACCGTCTGTCTCAGACCGTCTGTCTCAGACCGTCTGTCTCAGACCGTCTGTCTCAGACCGTCTGTCTCAGACCGTCTGTCTCAGACCGTCTGTCTCAGACCGTCTGTCTCAGTCCGTCTGTCTCAGACCGTTTATCTCAGACCGCCTGTCCCAGACCGTCTGTCTCAGACCGACTGTCTCAGTCTGTCTGTCTCAGTCCGCCGATCTCAGACCGTCCGACTCAGACCGTCTGTCTCGGACTGTCTGTCTCAGTCTGTCTGTCTCAGACCGTCTGTCTCAGTCCGTATGTCTCAGACGTTCTGTCTCCGAACGTCTTTCTCAGACCGTCTGTCTGAGACCCTCTGTCTCAGACCGTATGTCTCAGACCGTCTATCTCAGAACGTCTGTCTCAGACCGCCTGTCTCAGACCGTCTGTCTCAGGCCGTCTGTCTCAGGCCGTCTGTCTCAGACCGTCTGTCTCAGACCGTCTGTCTCAGACCGTCTGTCTCAGTCCGTCTGTCTCAGACCGTCTGTCAAAGAACGTGTGTGTCAGACAGCCTGTCTCAGACCGTCTGTCTCAGACCGTCTGTCTCAGACCGTCTGTCTCAGACCGCCTGTCTCAGTCCGTCTGTCTCAGTCCGTCTGTCTCAGACCGTCTGCCTCAGACCGTCTGTCTCAGAACGTCTGTGTCAGACCGCCTGTCTCAGACCGTCTGTCTGAGGCCCTCTGTCTCAGACCGTCTGTATCAGACCGCCTGTCTCAGACCGTATGTCTCAGACCGTCTGTCTCAGTCCGACTGTCTCAGACCGTCTGTCTCAGGCCGTCTGTCTCAGACCGTCTGTCTCAGACGGTCTGTCTCAGACCGTCTGTCTCAGACCGTCTGTCTCAGACCGTCTGTCTCAGACCGTCTGTCTCAGACCGTCTGTCTCAGACCGTCTGTCTCAGACCGTCAGTCTCAGTCCGTATGACTCAGACCGTCTGTCCCAGACCGTCTGTCTCAGACCGTCTGTCTCAGACCGTCTGTCTCAGACCGTGTGTCTCAGACCGTCTGTCTCAGACCGTCTGTCTCAGACCGTCTGTCTCAGACCGTCTGTCTCAGACCGTCTGTCTCAGTCCGTCTGTCTCAGACCGTCTGTCTCAGACCGTGTGTCTCAGACCGTCTGTCTCAGACCGTCTGTCACAGACCGTGTGTCTCAGTCCGTCTGTCTCAGACCGTCTGTCTCAGACCGTCTGCCTCAGACCGTCTGTCTCAGAACGTCTGTGTCAGACCGCCGGTCTCAGACCGTCTGTCTCAGACCGTCTGTCTCAGGCCGCCTGTCTCACGCCGCCTATATCAGAACGTCTGTCTCAGACCGTCTGTCTCAGGCCGCCTGTCTCAGGCCGCCTGTCTCAGGCCGCCTATATCAGAACGTCTGTATCAGACCGTCTGCCACAGACCGTCTGTCTCAGACCGTCAGTCTCAGTCCGTATGACTCAGACCGTCTGTCTCAGACGGACTGTCTCAGTCCGTCTGTCTCAGTCCGTCTGTCTCAGACCGTCTGTCTCAGGCCGCCTGTCTCAGACCGCCGGTCTCAGACCGTCTGTCACAGACCGTCTGGCTAAGACCGCCATTCTCAGACCGCCTGTCTCGGACCGTCTGTCTCAGACCATCTGTCTCAGACCGCCTGTCTCAGACCGTCTGTCTCAGGCCGTCTGCCTCAGACCGTCTGCCTCAGACCGTCTGTCTCAGAACGTCTGTGTCAGACCGCCTGTCTCAGACCGTCTGTCTCAGACCGTATGTCTCAGGCCGCCTGTCTCAGGCCGCCTATATCAGAACGTCTGTCTCAGACCGCCTGTCTCAGACCGCCTGTCTCAGACCGTCTGTCTCAAGCCGTCTGTCTCAGACCGTCTGTCTCAGACCATTTGTCTCAGACCGCCTGTCTCAGTACGTCTGTGTCAGACCGCCTGTCTCAGACCGTCTGTCTCAGTCCGTCTGTCTCAGACCGTTTATCTCAGACCGCCTGTCCCAGACCGTCTGTCTCAGACCGACTGTCTCAGTCTGTCTGTCTCAGTCCGCCGATCTCAGACCGTCCGACTCAGACCGTCTGTCTCGGACTGTCTGTCTCAGTCCGTCTGTCTCAGACCGTCTGTCTCAGTCCGTATGTCTCAGACGTTCTGTCTCCGAACGTCTTTCTCAGACCGTCTGTCTGAGACCCTCTGTCTCAGTCCGTATGTCTCAGACCGTCTATCTCAGAACGTCTGTCTCAGACCGCCTGTCTCAGACCGTCTGTCTCAGGCCATCTGTCTCAGGCCGTCTGTCTCAGACCGTCTGTCTCATTCCGTCTGTCTCAGACCGTCTGTCAAAGAACGTGTGTGTCAGACAGCCTGTCTCAGACCGTCTGTCTCAGACCGTCTGTCTCAGACCGTCTGTCTCAGACCGCCTGTCTCAGTCCGTCTGTCTCAGTCCGTCTGTCTCAGACCGTCTGCCTCAGACCGTCTGTCTCAGAACGTCTGTGTCAGACCGCCTGTCTCAGACCGTCTGTCTGAGACCCTCTGTCTCAGACCGTCTGTCTCAGTCCGTATGACTCAGACCGTCTGTCTCAGACCGGCTGTCCCAGAACGTTTGTGTCAGACCGCCTGTCTCAGGCCGCCTATATCAGACCGTCTGTCTCAGTCCGTCTGTCTCAGTCCGTCTGTCTCAGTCCGTCTGTCTCAGTCCGTCTGTCTCAGACCGTCTGTCTCAGTCCGTATGACTCAGACCGTCTGTCTCAGACCGGCTGTCCCAGAACGTTTGTGTCAGACCGCCTGTCTCAGGCCGCCTATATCAGACCGTCTGTCTCAGACCGTCTGTCTCAGACCGTCTGTCTCAGACCGTCTGTCTCAGACCGTCTGTCTCAGACCGTCTGTCTCAGACCGTCTGCCTCAGACCGTCTGTCTCAGAACGTCTGTGTCAGACCGCCGGTCTCAGGCCGTCTGTCTCAGGCCGCCTGTCTCAGACCGTCTGTCTCAGACCGTCTGTCTCAGACCGTCTGTCTCAGACCGTCTGTCTCAGACCGTCAGTCTCAGTCCGTATGACTCAGACCGTCTGTCTTAGAACGTCTGTGTCAGACCGGCTGTCCCAGAACGTCTGTCTCAGACCGTCTGTCTCAGACCGTCTGTCTCAGAACGTCTGTGTCAGACCGCCTGTCTCAGACCGTCTGTCTGAGACCCTCTGTCTCAGACCGTCTGTATCAGACCGCCTGTCTCAGACCGTATGTCTCAGACCGTCTGTCTCAGTCCGACTGTCTCAGACCGTCTGTCTCAGGCCGTCTGTCTCAGACCGTCTGTCTCAGACGGTCTGTCTCAGACCGTCTGTCTCAGACCGTCTGTCTCAGACCGTCTGTCTCAGACCGTCTGTCTCAGACCGTCTGTCTCAGACCGTCTGTCTCAGACCGTCTGTCTCAGACCGTCTGTCTCAGACCGTCTGTCTCAGACCGTCTGTCTCAGACCGTCTGTCTCAGACCGTCTGTCTCAGACCGTCAGTCTCAGTCCGTATGACTCAGACCGTCTGTCCCAGACCGTCTGTCCCAGACCGTCTGTCTCAGACCGTCTGTCTCAGACCGTCTGTCTCAGACCGTCTGTCTCAGACCGTCTGTCTCAGACCGTCTGTCTCAGACCGTCTGTCTCAGACCGTCTGTCTCAGTCCGTCTGTCTCAGACCGTTTATCTCAGACCGCCTGTCCCAGACCGTCTGTCTCAGACCGACTGTCTCAGTCCGTCTGTCTCAGACCGTCTGTCAAAGAACGTGTGTGTCAGACAGCCTGTCTCAGACCGTCTGTCTCAGACCGTCTGTCTCAGACCGTCTGTCTCAGACCGTCTGTCTCAGACCGCCTGTCTCAGTCCGTCTGTCTCAGTCCGTCTGTCTCAGACCGTCTGCCTCAGACCGTCTGTCTTAGAACGTCTGTGTCAGACCGTCTGTCTCAGAACGTCTGTGTCAGACCGCCTATCTCAGACCGTCTGTCTCAGACCGTCTGTCTCAGGCCGCATGTCTCAGGCCGCCTATATCAGAACGTCTGTCTCAGACCGCCTGTCTCAGTCCGTCTGTCTCAGAACGTCTGTGTCAGACCGTCTGTCTCAGTCCGTCTGTCTCAGACCGTCTGTCAAAGAACGTGTGTGTCAGACAGCCTGTCTCAGACCGTCAGTCTAAGTCCGTCTGTCTCCGTCCGTCTGTCTCAGACCGTCTGTCTCAGGCCACCTGTCTCAGTCCGTCTGTCTCAGTCCGACTGTCTCAGACCGTCTGTCTCAGGCCGCCTGTCTCAGACCGTCTGTCTCAGACCGTCTGTCACAGACCGTCTGGCTCAGACCGCCTTTCTCAGACCGTCTGTCTCGGACCGTCTGTCTCAGACCGTCTGTCTCAGACCATCTGTCTCAGACCGACTGTCTCAGTCTGTCTGCCTCAGTCCGCCGATCTCAGACCGTCCGACTCAGACCCTCTGTCTCAGACCGTATGTCTCAGACCGTCTATCTCAGAACGTCTGTCTCAGACCGTCTGTCTCAGACCGTCTGTCTCAGACCGTCTGTCTCAGACCGCCTGTCTCAGTCCGTCTGTCTCAGTCCGTCTGTCTCAGACCGTCTGCCTCAGACCGTCTGTCTCAGAACGTCTGTGTCAGACCGCCTGTCTCAGACCGTCTGTCTGAGACCCTCTGTCTCAGACCGTCTGTATCAGACCGCCTGTCTCAGACCGTATGTCTCAGACCGTCTGTCTCAGTCCGACTGTCTCAGACCGCCTGTCTCAGACCGTCTGTCTGAGACCCTCTGTCTCAGACCGTCTGTCTCACACCTCCTGTCTCAGACCGTATGTCTCAGACCGTCTGTCTCAGACCCTCTGTCTCAGACCGTATGTCTCAGACCGTCTATCTCAGAACGTCTGTCTCAGACCGCCTGTCTCAGACCGTCTGTCTCAGGCCGTCTGTCTCAGGCCGTCTGTCTCAGACCGTCTGTCTCAGACCGTCTGTCTCAGACCGTCTGTCTCAGACCGTCTGTCTCAGACCGTCTGTCTCAGACCGTCTGTCTCAGACCGTCTGTCTCAGACCGTCTGTCTCAGTCCGTCTGTCTCAGACCGTCTGTCAAAGAACGTGTGTGTCAGACAGCCTGTCTCAGACCGTCTGTCTCAGACCGTCTGTCTCAGACCGTCTGTCTCAGACCGTCTGTCTCAGACCGTCTGTCTCAGACCGTCTGTCTCAGACCGCCTGTCTCAGTCCGTCTGTCTCAGTCCGTCTGTCTCAGACCGTCTGCCTCAGACCGTCTGTCTCAGAACGTCTGTGTCAGACCGCCTGTCTCAGACCGTCTGTCTGAGACCCTCTGTCTCAGACCGTCTGTATCAGACCGCCTGTCTCAGACCGTCTGTCTCAGACCGTCTGTCTCAGACCGTCTGTCTCAGACCGTCTGTCTCAGACCGTCTGTCTCAGACCGTCTGTCTCAGACCGTCTGTCTCAGACCGTCAGTCTCAGTCCGTATGACTCAGACCGTCTGTCCCAGACCGTCTGTCTCAGACCGTCTGTCTCAGACCGTCTGTCTCAGACCGTCTGTCTCAGACCGTCTGTCTCAGACCGTCTGTCTCAGACCGTCTGTCTCAGACCGTCTGTCTCAGACCGTCTGTCTCAGTCCGTCTGTCTCAGACCGTTTATCTCAGACCGCCTGTCCCAGACCGTCTGTCTCAGACCGACTGTCTCAGTCTGTCTGTCTCAGTCCGCCGATCTCAGACCGTCCGACTCAGACCGTCTGTCTCAGACCGTCTGTCTCAGTCCGTCTGTCTCAGACCGTCTGTCAAAGAACGTGTGTGTCAGACAGCCTGTCTCAGACCGTCTGTCTCAGACCGTCTGTCTCAGACCGTCTGTCTCAGACCGTCTGTCTCAGACCGTCTGTCTCAGACCGTCTGTCTCAGACCGCCTGTCTCAGTCCGTCTGTCTCAGTCCGTCTGTCTCAGACCGTCTGCCTCAGACCGTCTGTCTCAGAACGTCTGTGTCAGACCGCCTGTCTCAGACCGTCTGTCTGAGACCCTCTGTCTCAGACCGTCTGTATCAGACCGCCTGTCTCAGACCGTCTGTCTCAGACCGTCTGTCTCAGACCGTCTGTCTCAGACCGTCTGTCTCAGACCGTCTGTCTCAGACCGTCTGTCTCAGACCGTCTGTCTCAGACCGTCTGTCTCAGACCGTCAGTCTCAGTCCGTATGACTCAGACCGTCTGTCCCAGACCGTCTGTCTCAGACCGTCTGTCTCAGACCGTCTGTCTCAGACCGTCTGTCTCAGACCGTCTGTCTCAGACCGTCTGTCTCAGACCGTCTGTCTCAGACCGTCTGTCTCAGACCGTCTGTCTCAGTCCGTCTGTCTCAGACCGTTTATCTCAGACCGCCTGTCCCAGACCGTCTGTCTCAGACCGACTGTCTCAGTCTGTCTGTCTCAGTCCGCCGATCTCAGACCGTCCGACTCAGACCGTCTGTCTCGGACTGTGTGTCTCAGTCCGTCTGTCTCAGACCGTCTGTCTCAGTCCGTATGTCTCAGACGTTCTGTCTCCGAACGTCTTTCTCAGACCGTCTGTCTGAGACCCTCTGTCTCAGACCGTATGTCTCAGACCGTCTATCTCAGAACGTCTGTCTCAGACCGCCTGTCTCAGACCGTCTGTCTCAGGCCGTCTGTCTCGGGCCGTCTGTCTCAGACCGTCTGTCTCAGACCGTCTGTCTCAGACCGTCTGTCTCAGACCGTCTGTCTCAGACCGTCTGTCAAAGAACGTGTGTGTCAGACAGCCTGTCTCAGACCGTCTGTCTCAGACCGTATGTCTCAGACCTTCTGTCTCAGACCGTCTGTCTCAGACCGCCTGTCTCAGTCCGTCTGTCTCAGTCCGTCTGTCTCAGACCGTCTGCCTCAGACCGTCTGTCTCAGAACGTCTGTGTCAGACCGCCTGTCTCAGACCGTCTGTCTGAGACCCTCTGTCTCAGACCGTCTGTATCAGACCGCCTGTCTCAGACCGTATGTCTCAGACCGTCTGTCTCAGTCCGACTGTCTCAGACCGTCTGTCTCAGGCCGTCTGTCTCAGACCGTCTGTCTCGGACTGTCTGTCTCAGTCCGTCTGTCTCAGACCGTCTGTCTCAGTCCGTATGTCTCAGACGGTCTGTCTCCGAACGTCTTTCTCAGACCCTCTGTCTGAGACCCTCTGTCTCAGACCGTCTGTCTCACACCTCCTGTCTCAGACCGTATGTCTCAGACCGTCTGTCTCAGACCCTCTGTCTCAGACCGTATGTCTCAGACCGTCTATCTCAGAACGTCTGTCTCAGACCGCCTGTCTCAGACCGTCTGTCTCAGGCCGTCTGTCTCAGGCCGTCTGTCTCAGACCGTCTGTCTCAGACCGTCTGTCTCAGACCGCCTGTCTCAGTCCGTCTGTCTCAGTCCGTCTGTCTCAGACCGTCTGCCTCAGACCGTCTGTGTCAGAACGTCTGTGTCAGACCGCCTGTCTCAGACCGTCTGTCTGAGACCCTCTGTCTCAGACCGTCTGTATCAGACCGCCTGTCTCAGACCGTCTGTCTCAGACCGTCTGTCTCAGACCGTCTGTCTCAGACCGTCTGTCTCAGACCGTCTGTCTCAGACCGTCTGTCTCAGACCGTCAGTCTCAGTCCGTATGACTCAGACCGTCTGTCCCAGACCGTCTGTCTCAGACCGTCTGTCTCAGACCGTCTGTCTCAGACCGTCTGTCTCAGACCGTCTGTCTCAGACCGTCTGTCTCAGACCGTCTGTCTCAGACCGTCTGTCTCAGTCCGTCTGTCTCAGACCGTTTATCTCAGACCGCCTGTCCCAGACCGTCTGTCTCAGACCGACTGTCTCAGTCTGTCTGTCTCAGTCCGCCGATCTCAGACCGTCCGACTCAGACCGTCTGTCTCGGACTGTCTGTCTCAGTCCGTCTGTCTCAGACCGTCTGTCTCAGTCCGTATGTCTCAGACGTTCTGTCTCCGAACGTCTTTCTCAGACCGTCTGTCTGAGACCCTCTGTCTCAGACCGTATGTCTCAGACCGTCTATCTCAGAACGTCTGTCTCAGACCGCCTGTCTCAGACCGTCTGTCTCAGGCCGTCTGTCTCAGGCCGTCTGTCTCAGACCGTCTGTCTCAGACCGTCTGTCTCAGACCGTCTGTCTCAGTCCGTCTGTCTCAGACCGTCTGTCAAAGAACGTGTGTCAGACAGCCTGTCTCAGACCGTCTGTCTCAGACCGTCTGTCTCAGACCGTCTGTCTCAGACCGCCTGTCTCAGTCCGTCTGTCTCAGTCCGTCTGTCTCAGACCGTCTGCCTCAGACCGTCTGTCTCAGAACGTCTGTGTCAGACCGCCTGTCTCAGACCGTCTGTCTGAGACCCTCTGTCTCAGACCGTCTGTATCAGACCGCCTGTCTCAGACCGTATGTCTCAGACCGTCTGTCTCAGTCCGACTGTCTCAGACCGTCTGTCTCAGGCCGTCTGTCTCAGACCGTCTGTCTCAGACGGTCTGTCTCAGACCGTCTGTCTCAGACCGTCTGTCTCAGACCGTCTGTCTCAGACCGTCTGTCTCAGACCGTCTGTCTCAGACCGTCAGTCTCAGTCCGTATGACTCAGACCGTCTGTCCCAGACCGTCTGTCTCAGACCGTGTGTCTCAGACCGTCTGTCTCAGACCGTCTGTCTCAGACCGTCTGTCTCAGACCGTGTGTCTCAGTCCGTCTGTCTCAGACCGTCTGTCTCAGACCGTCTGCCTCAGACCGTCTGTCTCAGACCGTCTGTCTCAGACCGTCTGTCAAAGAACGTGTGTGTCAGACAGCCTGTCTCAGACCCTCTGTCTCAGACCGTCTGTATCAGACCGCCTGTCTCAGACCGTATGTCTCAGACCGTCTGTCTCAGTCCGACTGTCTCAGACCGTCTGTCTCAGGCCGTCTGTCTCAGACCGTCTGTCTCAGACGGTCTGTCTCAGACCGTCTGTCTCAGACCGTCTGTCTCAGACCGTCTGTCTCAGACCGTCTGTCTCGGACTGTCTGTCTCAGTCCGTCTGTCTCAGACCGTCTGTCTCAGTCCGTATGTCTCAGACGGTCTGTCTCCGAACGTCTTTCTCAGACCGTCTGTCTGAGACCCTCTGTCTCAGACCGTCTGTCTCACACCTCCTGTCTCAGACCGTATGTCTCAGACCGTCTGTCTCAGACCCTCTGTCTCAGACCGTATGTCTCAGACCGTCTATCTCAGAACGTCTGTCTCAGACCGCCTGTCTCAGACCGTCTGTCTCAGGCCGTCTGTCTCAGGCCGTCTGTCTCAGACCGTCTGTCTCAGACCGTCTGTCTCAGACCGTCTGTCTCAGACCGTCTGTCTCAGTCCGTCTGTCTCAGACCGTCTGTCTCAGTCCGTCTGTCTCAGACCGTCTGTCAAAGATCGTGTGTGTCAGACAGCCTGTCTCAGACCGTCTGTCTCAGACCGTCTGTCTCAGACCGTCTGTCTCAGACCGTCTGTCTCAGACCGTCTGTCTCAGACCGTCTGTCTCAGACCGTCTGTCTCAGACCGCCTGTCTCAGTCCGTCTGTCTCAGTCCGTCTGTCTCAGACCGTCTGCCTCAGACAGTCTGTCTCAGAACGTCTGTGTCAGACCGCCTGTCTCAGACCGTCTGTCTGAGACCCTCTGTCTCAGACCGTCTGTATCAGACCGCCTGTCTCAGACCGTCTGTCTCAGACCGTCTGTCTCAGACCGTCTGTCTCAGACCGTCTGTCTCAGACCGTCTGTCTCAGACCGTCTGTCTCAGACCGTCTGTCTCAGACCGTCTGTCTCAGACCGTCTGTCTCAGACCGTCTGTCTCAGTCCGTCTGTCTCAGACCGTTTATCTCAGACCGCCGGTCCCAGACCGTCTGTCTCAGACCGACTGTCTCAGTCTGTCTGTCTCAGTCCGCCGATCTCAGACCGTCCGACTCAGACCGTCTGTCTCGGACTGTCTGTCTCAGTCCGTCTGTCTCAAACCGTCTGTCTCAGTCCGTATGTCTCAGACGTTCTGTCTCCGAACGTCTTTCTCAGACCGTCTGTCTGAGACCCTCTGTCTCAGACCGTATGTCTCAGACCGTCTATCTCAGAACGTCTGTCTCAGACCGCCTGTCTCAGACCGTCTGTCTCAGGCCGTCTGTCTCAGGCCGTCTGTCTCAGACCGTCTGTCTCAGACCGTCTGTCTCAGACCGTCTGTCTCAGACCGCCTGTCTCAGTCCGTCTGTCTCAGTCCGTCTGTCTCAGACCGTCTGCCTCAGACCGTCTGTCTCAGAACGTCTGTGTCAGACCGCCTGTCTCAGACCGTCTGTCTGAGACCCTCTGTCTCAGACCGTCTGTATCAGACCGCCTGTCTCAGACCGTATGTCTCAGACCGTCTGTCTCAGTCCGACTGTCTCAGACCGTCTGTCTCAGGCCGTCTGTCTCAGACCGTCTGTCTCAGACGGTCTGTCTCAGACCGTCTGTCTCAGACCGTCTGTCTCAGACCGTCTGTCTCAGACCGTCTGTCTCAGACCGTCTGTCTCAGACCGTCTGTCTCAGACCGTCAGTCTCAGTCCGTATGACTCAGACCGTCTGTCCCAGACCGTCTGTCTCAGACCGTCTGTCTCAGACCGTCTGTCTCAGACCGTGTGTCTCAGACCGTCTGTCTCAGACCGTCTGTCTCAGACCGTCTGTCTCAGACCGTCTGTCTCAGTCCGTCTGTCTCAGACCGTCTGTCTCAGACCGTGTGTCTCAGACCGTCTGTCTCAGACCGTCTGTCTCAGACCGTCTGTCTCAGACCGTGTGTCTCAGTCCGTCTGTCTCAGATCGTCTGTCTCAGACCGTCTGCCTCAGACCGTCTGTCTCAGAACGTCTGTGTCAGACCGCCGGTCTCAGACCGTCTGTCTCAGACCGTCTGTCTCAGGCCGCCTGTCTCACGCCGCCTATATCAGAACGTCTGTCTCAGACCGTCTGTCTCAGGCCGCCTGTCTCAGGCCGCCTGTCTCAGGCCGCCTATATCAGAACGTCTGTATCAGACCGTCTGCCACAGACCGTCTGTCTCAGACCGTCAGTCTCAGTCCGTATGACTCAGACCGTCTGTCTCAGACGGACTGTCTCAGTCCGTCTGTCTCAGTCCGTCTGTCTCAGTCCGCCGATCTCAGACCGTCCGACTCAGACCGTCTTGTCTCGGACTGTCTGTCTGAGACCGTCTGTCTCAGTCCGTATGTCTCAGACGGTCTGTCTCAGACGGTCTATTTCCGAACGTCTGTGTCAGACCGTCTGTCTCAGAACGTCTGTGTCAGACCGTCTGTCTCAGTCCGTCTGTCTCAGACCGTTTATCTCAGACCGTCTGTCTCAGACCACCTGTCACAGTCCGTCTGTCTCGGTTCGACTGTCTCAGACCGTCTGTCTCAGGCCGCCTGTCTCAGACCGCCGGTCTCAGACCGTCTGTCACAGACCGTCTGGCTAAGACCGCCATTCTCAGACCGCCTGTCTCGGACCGTCTGACTCAGACCATCTGTCTCAGACCGCCTGTCTCAGACCGTCTGTCTCAGGCCGTCTGCCTCAGACCGTCTGCCTCAGACCGTCTGTCTCAGAACGTCTGTGTCAGACCGCCTGTCTCAGACCGTCTGTCTCAGACCGTATGTCTCAGGCCGCCTGTCTCAGGCCGCCTATATCAGAACGTCTGTCTCAGACCGCCTGTCTCAGACCGCCTGTCTCAGACCGACTGTCTCAGTCTGTCTGTCTCAGTCCGCCGATCTCAGACCGTCCGACTCAGACCGTCTGTCTCGGACTGTCTGTCTCAGTCCGTCTGTCTCAGACCGTCTGTCTCAGTCCGTATGTCTCAGACGTTCTGTCTCCGAACGTCTTTCTCAGACCGTCTGTCTGAGACCCTCTGTCTCAGTCCGTATGTCTCAGACCGTCTATCTCAGAACGTCTGTCTCAGACCGCCTGTCTCAGACCGTCTGTCTCAGGCCGTCTGTCTCAGGCCGTCTGTCTCAGACCGTCTGTCTCAGACCGTCTGTCTCAGACCGTCTGTCTCATTCCGTCTGTCTCAGACCGCCTGTCAAAGAACGTGTGTGTCAGACAGCCTGTCTCAGACCGTCTGTCTCAGACCGTCTGTCTCAGACCGTCCGTCTCAGACCGCCTGTCTCAGTCCGTCTGTCTCAGTCCGTCTGTCTCAGACCGTCTGCCTCAGACCGTCTGTCTCAGAACGTCTGTGTCAGACCGCCTGTCTCAGACCGTCTGTCTGAGACCCTCTGTCTCAGACCGTCTGTCTCAGTCCGTATGACTCAGACCGTCTGTCTCAGACCGGCTGTCCCAGAACGTTTGTGTCAGACCGCCTGTCTCAGGCCGCCTATATCAGACCGTCTGTCTCAGTCCGTCTGTCTCAGTCCGTCTGTCTCAGTCCGTCTGTCTCAGTCCGTCTGTCTCAGACCGTCTGTCTCAGTCCGTATGACTCAGACCGTCTGTCTCAGACCGGCTGTCCCAGAACGTTTGTGTCAGACCGCCTGTCTCAGGCCGCCTATATCAGACCGTCTGTCTCAGACCGTCTGTCTCAGACCGTCTGTCTCAGACCGTCTGTCTCAGACCGTCTGTCTCAGACCGTCTGCCTCAGACCGTCTGTCTCAGAACGTCTGTGTCAGACCGCCGGTCTCAGGCCGTCTGTCTCAGGCCGCCTGTCTCAGGCCGCCTATATCAGACCGTCTGTCTCAGTCCGTCTGTCTCAGACCGTGTGTCTCAGACCGTCTGTCTCAGACCGTCTGTCTCAGACCGTCTGTCTCAGACCGTCTGTCTCAGACCGTCTGTCTCAGACCGTCTGTCTCAGACCGTCTGTCTCAGACCGTCTGTCTCAGACCGTCTGTCTCAGACCGTCTGTCTCAGACCGTCTGTCTCAGACCGTCTGTCTCAGACCGTCAGTCTCAGTCCGTATGACTCAGACCGTCTGTCTCAGAACGTCTGTGTCAGACCGGCTGTCCCAGAACGTCTGTCTCAGACCGTCTGTCTCAGACCGTCTGTCTCAGACCGTCTGTCTCAGACCGTCTGTCTCAGACCGTCTGTCTCAGACCGTCTGTCTCAGACCGTCTGTCTCAGACCGTCAGTCTCAGTCCGTATGACTCAGACCGTCTGTCTCAGAACGTCTGTGTCAGACCGGCTGTCCCAGAACGTCTGTCTCAGACCGTCTGCCTCAGACCGTCTGTCTCAGAACGTCTGTGTCAGACCGCCGGTCTCAGACCGTCTGTCTCAGACCGTCTGTATCAGGCCGTCTGTCGCAGACCGTCTGGCTAAGACCGCCATTCTCAGACCGCCTGTCTCGGACCGTCTGTCTCAGACCATCTGTCTCAGACCGCCTGTCTCAGACCGTCTGTCTCAGGCCGTCTGCCTCAGACCGTCTGCCACAGACCGTCTGTCTCAGAACGTCTGTGTCAGACCGCCTGTCTCAGACCGTCTGTCTCAGACCGTATGTCTCAGGCCGCCTGTCTCAGGCCGCCTATATCAGAACGTCTGTCTCAGACCGCCTGTCTCAGACCGCCTGTCTCAGACCGTCTGTCTCAGGCCGTCTGTCTCAGGCCGTCTGTCTCAGACCGTCTGTCTCAGACCATTTGTCTCAGACTGCCTGTCTCAGTACGTCTGTCTCAGTCCGTCTTTCTCAGACAGCCTGTCTCAGACCGTCTGTCTCAGACCGTCTGTCTCAGACCGTCTTTCTCAGCCCTTCTGTCTGAGACCCTCTGTCTCAGTCCGTCTGTCTCAGTCCGTCTGTCTCAGTCCGTCTGTCTCAGACCGTCTGTCTCAGTCCGTATGACTCAGACCGTCTGTCTCAGACCGGCTGTCCCAGAACGTTTGTGTCAGACCGCCTGTCTCAGGCCGCCTATATCAGACCGTCTGTCTCAGACGGACTGCCTCAGTCCGTCTGTCTCAGTCCGTCTGTCTCAGACCGTCTGTCTCAGACCGTCTGTCTCAGACCGTCTGTCTCAGACCGTCTGTCTCAGACCGTATGTCTCAGACCGTCTGTCTCAGACCGTCTGTCTCAGACCGTCAGTCTCAGTCCGTATGACTCAGACCGTCTGTCTCAGAACGTCTGTGTCAGACCGGCTGTCCCAGAACGTCTGTCTCAGACCGTCTGCCTCAGACCGTCTGTCTCAGAACGTCTGTGTCAGACCGCCGGTCTCAGACCGTCTGTCTCAGACCGTCTGTATCAGGCCGCCTGTCTCACGCCGCCTATATCAGAACGTCTGTCTCAGACCGTCCGTCTCAGGCCGCCTGTCTCAGGCCGCCTATATAAGAACGTCTGTCTCAGACCGTCTGCCACAGACCGTCTGTCTCGGACTGTCTGTCTGAGACCGTCTGTCTCAGTCCGTATGTCTCAGACGGTCTGTCTCAGACGGTCTGTCTCCGAACGTCTGTGTCAGACCGTCTGTCTCTGTCCGTATGTCTCAGACCGTCTGTCTCAGAACGTCTGTGTCAGACCGTCTGTCTCAGTCCGTCTGCCTCAGACCGTTTATCTCAGACCGTCTGTCTCAGACCGTCTGTCTCAGACCACCTGTCACAGTCCGTATGTCTCGGTCCGACTGTCTCAGACCGTCTGTCTCAGGCCGCCTGTCTCAGACCGCCGGTCTCAGACCGTCTGTCGCAGACCGTCTGGCTAAGACCGCCATTCTCAGACCGCCTGTCTCGGACCGTCTGTCTCAGACCATCTGTCTCAGACCGCCTGTCTCAGACCGTCTGTCTCAGGCCGTCTGCCTCAGGCCGTCTGCCACAGACCGTCTGTCTCAGAACGACTGTGTCAGACCGCCTGTCTCAGACCGTCTGTCTCAGACCGTATGTCTCAGGCCGCCTGTCTCAGGCCGCCTATATCAGAACGTCTGTCTCAGACCGCCTGTCTCAGACCGCCTGTCTCAGACCGTCTGTCTCAGGCCGTCTGTCTCAGACCGTCTGTCTCAGACCATTTGTCTCAGACCGCCTGTCTCAGTACGTCTGTCTCAGTCCGTCTTTCTCAGACAGCCTGTCTCAGACCGTCTGTCTCAGACCGTCTGTCTCAGACCGTCTTTCTCAGCCCTTCTGTCTGAGACCCTCTGTCTCAGTCCGTCTGTCTCAGTCCGTCTGTCTCAGTCCGTCTGTCTCAGTCCGTCTGTCTCAGACCGTCTGTCTCAGTCCGTATGACTCAGACCGTCTGCCTCAGACCGGCTGTCCCAGAACGTTTGTGTCAGACCGCCTGTCTCAGGCCGCCCATATCAGACCGTCTGTCTCAGTCCGTCTGTCTCAGTCCGTCTGTCTCAGTCCGTCTGTCTCAGACCGTCTGTCTCCGTCCGTCTGTCTCAGTCCGTCTGTCTCAGTCCGTCTGTCTCAGACCGTCTGTCTCAGTCTGTCTGTCTCAGTCCGCCGATCTCAGACCGTCCGACTCAGACCGTCTGTCTCGGACTGTCTGTCTCAGTCCGTCTGTCTCAAACCGTCTGTCTCAGTCCGTATGTCTCAGACGTTCTGTCTCCGAACGTCTTTCTCAGACCGTCTGTCTGAGACCCTCTGTCTCAGACCGTATGTCTCAGACCGTCTATCTCAGAACGTCTGTCTCAGACCGCCTGTCTCAGACCGTCTGTCTCAGGCCGTCTGTCTCAGGCCGTCTGTCTCAGACCGTCTGTCTCAGACCGTCTGTCTCAGACCGTCTGTCTCAGACCGCCTGTCTCAGTCCGTCTGTCTCAGTCCGTCTGTCTCAGACCGTCTGCCTCAGACCGTCTGTCTCAGAACGTCTGTGTCAGACCGCCTGTCTCAGACCGTCTGTCTGAGACCCTCTGTCTCAGACCGTCTGTATCAGACCGCCTGTCTCAGACCGTATGTCTCAGACCGTCTGTCTCAGTCCGACTGTCTCAGACCGTCTGTCTCAGGCCGTCTGTCTCAGACCGTCTGTCTCAGACGGTCTGTCTCAGACCGTCTGTCTCAGACCGTCTGTCTCAGACCGTCTGTCTCAGACCGTCTGTCTCAGACCGTCTGTCTCAGACCGTCTGTCTCAGACCGTCAGTCTCAGTCCGTATGACTCAGACCGTCTGTCCCAGACCGTCTGTCTCAGACCGTCTGTCTCAGACCGTCTGTCTCAGACCGTGTGTCTCAGACCGTCTGTCTCAGACCGTCTGTCTCAGACCGTCTGTCTCAGACCGTCTGTCTCAGTCCGTCTGTCTCAGACCGTCTGTCTCAGACCGTGTGTCTCAGACCGTCTGTCTCAGACCGTCTGTCTCAGACCGTCTGTCTCAGACCGTGTGTCTCAGTCCGTCTGTCTCAGATCGTCTGTCTCAGACCGTCTGCCTCAGACCGTCTGTCTCAGAACGTCTGTGTCAGACCGCCGGTCTCAGACCGTCTGTCTCAGACCGTCTGTCTCAGGCCGCCTGTCTCACGCCGCCTATATCAGAACGTCTGTCTCAGACCGTCTGTCTCAGGCCGCCTGTCTCAGGCCGCCTGTCTCAGGCCGCCTATATCAGAACGTCTGTATCAGACCGTCTGCCACAGACCGTCTGTCTCAGACCGTCAGTCTCAGTCCGTATGACTCAGACCGTCTGTCTCAGACGGACTGTCTCAGTCCGTCTGTCTCAGTCCGTCTGTCTCAGTCCGCCGATCTCAGACCGTCCGACTCAGACCGTCTTGTCTCGGACTGTCTGTCTGAGACCGTCTGTCTCAGTCCGTATGTCTCAGACGGTCTGTCTCAGACGGTCTATTTCCGAACGTCTGTGTCAGACCGTCTGTCTCAGAACGTCTGTGTCAGACCGTCTGTCTCAGTCCGTCTGTCTCAGACCGTTTATCTCAGACCGTCTGTCTCAGACCACCTGTCACAGTCCGTCTGTCTCGGTTCGACTGTCTCAGACCGTCTGTCTCAGGCCGCCTGTCTCAGACCGCCGGTCTCAGACCGTCTGTCACAGACCGTCTGGCTAAGACCGCCATTCTCAGACCGCCTGTCTCGGACCGTCTGACTCAGACCATCTGTCTCAGACCGCCTGTCTCAGACCGTCTGTCTCAGGCCGTCTGCCTCAGACCGTCTGCCTCAGACCGTCTGTCTCAGAACGTCTGTGTCAGACCGCCTGTCTCAGACCGTCTGTCTCAGACCGTATGTCTCAGGCCGCCTGTCTCAGGCCGCCTATATCAGAACGTCTGTCTCAGACCGCCTGTCTCAGACCGCCTGTCTCAGGCCGTCTGTCTCAGGCCGTCTGTCTCAGACCGTCTGTCTCAGACCGTCCGTCTCAGACCGTCTGTCTCAGACCGTCTGTCTCAGACCGTCTGTCTCAGACCGTCTGTCTCAGACCGTCTGTCTCAGACCGTCTGTCTCATTCCGTCTGTCTCAGACCGCCTGTCAAAGAACGTGTGTGTCAGACAGCCTGTCTCAGACCGTCTGTCTCAGACCGTCTGTCTCAGACCGTCCGTCTCAGACCGCCTGTCTCAGTCCGTCTGTCTCAGTCCGTCTGTCTCAGACCGTCTGCCTCAGACCGTCTGTCTCAGAACGTCTGTGTCAGACCGCCTGTCTCAGACCGTCTGTCTGAGACCCTCTGTCTCAGACCGTCTGTCTCAGTCCGTATGACTCAGACCGTCTGTCTCAGACCGGCTGTCCCAGAACGTTTGTGTCAGACCGCCTGTCTCAGGCCGCCTATATCAGACCGTCTGTCTCAGTCCGTCTGTCTCAGTCCGTCTGTCTCAGTCCGTCTGTCTCAGTCCGTCTGTCTCAGACCGTCTGTCTCAGTCCGTATGACTCAGACCGTCTGTCTCAGACCGGCTGTCCCAGAACGTTTGTGTCAGACCGCCTGTCTCAGGCCGCCTATATCAGACCGTCTGTCTCAGACCGTCTGTCTCAGACCGTCTGTCTCAGACCGTCTGTCTCAGACCGTCTGTCTCAGACCGTCTGTCTCAGACCGTCTGTCTCAGACCGTCTGCCTCAGACCGTCTGTCTCAGAACGTCTGTGTCAGACCGCCGGTCTCAGGCCGTCTGTCTCAGGCCGCCTGTCTCAGGCCGCCTATATCAGACCGTCTGTCTCAGTCCGTCTGTCTCAGACCGTGTGTCTCAGACCGTCTGTCTCAGACCGTCTGTCTCAGACCGTCTGTCTCAGACCGTCTGTCTCAGACCGTCTGTCTCAGACCGTCTGTCTCAGACCGTCTGTCTCAGACCGTCTGTCTCAGACCGTCTGTCTCAGACCGTCTGTCTCAGACCGTCAGTCTCAGTCCGTATGACTCAGACCGTCTGTCTCAGAACGTCTGTGTCAGACCGGCTGTCCCAGAACGTCTGTCTCAGACCGTCTGTCTCAGACCGTCTGTCTCAGACCGTCTGTCTCAGACCGTCTGTCTCAGACCGTCTGTCTCAGACCGTCTGTCTCAGACCGTCAGTCTCAGTCCGTATGACTCAGACCGTCTGTCTCAGAACGTCTGTGTCAGACCGGCTGTCCCAGAACGTCTGTCTCAGACCGTCTGCCTCAGACCGTCTGTCTCAGAACGTCTGTGTCAGACCGCCGGTCTCAGACCGTCTGTCTCAGACCGTCTGTATCAGGCCGTCTGTCGCAGACCGTCTGGCTAAGACCGCCATTCTCAGACCGCCTGTCTCGGACCGTCTGTCTCAGACCATCTGTCTCAGACCGCCTGTCTCAGACCGTCTGTCTCAGGCCGTCTGCCTCAGACCGTCTGCCACAGACCGTCTGTCTCAGAACGTCTGTGTCAGACCGCCTGTCTCAGACCGTCTGTCTCAGACCGTATGTCTCAGGCCGCCTGTCTCAGGCCGCCTATATCAGAACGTCTGTCTCAGACCGCCTGTCTCAGACCGCCTGTCTCAGACCGTCTGTCTCAGGCCGTCTGTCTCAGGCCGTCTGTCTCAGACCGTCTGTCTCAGACCATTTGTCTCAGACTGCCTGTCTCAGTACGTCTGTCTCAGTCCGTCTTTCTCAGACAGCCTGTCTCAGACCGTCTGTCTCAGACCGTCTGTCTCAGACCGTCTTTCTCAGCCCTTCTGTCTGAGACCCTCTGTCTCAGTCCGTCTGTCTCAGTCCGTCTGTCTCAGTCCGTCTGTCTCAGACCGTCTGTCTCAGTCCGTATGACTCAGACCGTCTGTCTCAGACCGGCTGTCCCAGAACGTTTGTGTCAGACCGCCTGTCTCAGGCCGCCTATATCAGACCGTCTGTCTCAGACGGACTGCCTCAGTCCGTCTGTCTCAGTCCGTCTGTCTCAGACCGTCTGTCTCAGACCGTCTGTCTCAGACCGTCTGTCTCAGACCGTCTGTCTCAGACCGTATGTCTCAGACCGTCTGTCTCAGACCGTCTGTCTCAGACCGTCAGTCTCAGTCCGTATGACTCAGACCGTCTGTCTCAGAACGTCTGTGTCAGACCGGCTGTCCCAGAACGTCTGTCTCAGACCGTCTGCCTCAGACCGTCTGTCTCAGAACGTCTGTGTCAGACCGCCGGTCTCAGACCGTCTGTCTCAGACCGTCTGTATCAGGCCGCCTGTCTCACGCCGCCTATATCAGAACGTCTGTCTCAGACCGTCCGTCTCAGGCCGCCTGTCTCAGGCCGCCTATATAAGAACGTCTGTCTCAGACCGTCTGCCACAGACCGTCTGTCTCGGACTGTCTGTCTGAGACCGTCTGTCTCAGTCCGTATGTCTCAGACGGTCTGTCTCAGACGGTCTGTCTCCGAACGTCTGTGTCAGACCGTCTGTCTCTGTCCGTATGTCTCAGACCGTCTGTCTCAGAACGTCTGTGTCAGACCGTCTGTCTCAGTCCGTCTGCCTCAGACCGTTTATCTCAGACCGTCTGTCTCAGACCGTCTGTCTCAGACCACCTGTCACAGTCCGTATGTCTCGGTCCGACTGTCTCAGACCGTCTGTCTCAGGCCGCCTGTCTCAGACCGCCGGTCTCAGACCGTCTGTCGCAGACCGTCTGGCTAAGACCGCCATTCTCAGACCGCCTGTCTCGGACCGTCTGTCTCAGACCATCTGTCTCAGACCGCCTGTCTCAGACCGTCTGTCTCAGGCCGTCTGCCTCAGGCCGTCTGCCACAGACCGTCTGTCTCAGAACGACTGTGTCAGACCGCCTGTCTCAGACCGTCTGTCTCAGACCGTATGTCTCAGGCCGCCTGTCTCAGGCCGCCTATATCAGAACGTCTGTCTCAGACCGCCTGTCTCAGACCGCCTGTCTCAGACCGTCTGTCTCAGGCCGTCTGTCTCAGACCGTCTGTCTCAGACCATTTGTCTCAGACCGCCTGTCTCAGTACGTCTGTCTCAGTCCGTCTTTCTCAGACAGCCTGTCTCAGACCGTCTGTCTCAGACCGTCTGTCTCAGACCGTCTTTCTCAGCCCTTCTGTCTGAGACCCTCTGTCTCAGTCCGTCTGTCTCAGTCCGTCTGTCTCAGTCCGTCTGTCTCAGTCCGTCTGTCTCAGACCGTCTGTCTCAGTCCGTATGACTCAGACCGTCTGCCTCAGACCGGCTGTCCCAGAACGTTTGTGTCAGACCGCCTGTCTCAGGCCGCCCATATCAGACCGTCTGTCTCAGTCCGTCTGTCTCAGTCCGTCTGTCTCAGTCCGTCTGTCTCAGACCGTCTGTCTCCGTCCGTCTGTCTCAGTCCGTCTGTCTCAGTCCGTCTGTCTCAGACCGTCTGTCTCAGACCGTCTGTCTCAGACCGTCTGTCTCAGACCGTCTGTCTCAGACCGTCTGTCTCAGACCGTCTGTCTCAGACCGTCTGTCTCAGACCGTCTGTCTCAGGCCGTCTGTCTCAGACCGTCTGTCTCAGACCGTCTGTCTCAGACCGTCTGTCTCAGACCGTCTGTCTCAGACCGTCAGTCTCAGTCCGTATGACTCAGGCCGTCTGTCTCAGAACGTCTGTGTCAGACCGGCTGTCCCAGAACGTCTGTCTCAGACCGTCTGCCTCAGACCGTCTGTCTCAGAACGTCTGTGTCAGACCGCCGGTCTGAGACCGTCTGTCTCAGACCGTCTGTCTCAGTCCGTATGACTCAGACCGTCTGCCTCAGACCGGCTGTCCCAGAACGTTTGTGTCAGACCGTCTGTCTCAGACCGTCTGTCTCAGACCGTCAGTCTCAGTCCGTATGACTCAGGCCGTCTGTCTCAGAACGTCTGTGTCAGACCGGCTGTCCCAGAACGTCTGTCTCAGACCCTCTGTCTCAGTCCGTCTGTCTCAGTCCGTCTGTCTCAGTCCGTCTGTCTCAGTCCGTCTGTCTCAGACCGTCTGTCTCAGTCCGTATGACTCAGACCGTCTGCCTCAGACCGGCTGTCCCAGAACGTTTGTGTCAGACCGCCTGTCTCAGGCCGCCTATATCAGACCGTCTGTCTCAGTCCGTCTGTCTCAGTCCGTCTGTCTCAGTCCGTCTGTCTCAGACCGTCTGTCTCCGTCCGTCTGTCTCAGTCCGTCTGTCTCAGTCCGTCTGTCTCAGACCGTCTGTCTCAGACCGTCTGTCTCAGACCGTCTGTCTCAGACCGTCTGTCTCAGACCGTCTGTCTCAGACCGTCTGTCTCAGACCGTCTGTCTCAGGCCGTCTGTCTCAGACCGTCTGTCTCAGACCGTCTGTCTCAGACCGTCTGTCTCAGACCGTCTGTCTCAGACCGTCAGTCTCAGTCCGTATGACTCAGGCCGTCTGTCTCAGAACGTCTGTGTCAGACCGGCTGTCCCAGAACGTCTGTCTCAGACCGTCTGCCTCAGACCGTCTGTCTCAGAACGTCTGTGTCAGACCGCCGGTCTCAGACCGTCTGTCTCAGACCGTCTGTATCAGGCCGTCTGTCGCAGACCGTCTGGCTAAGACCGCCATTCTCAGACCGCCTGTCTCGGACCGTCTGTCTCAGACCATCTGTCTCAGACCGCCTGTCTCAGACCGTCTGTCTCAGGCCGTCTGCCTCAGACCGTCTGCCACAGACCGTCTGTCTCAGAACGTCTGTGTCAGACCGCCTGTCTCAGACCGTATGTCT
The DNA here is from genome assembly GCA_947623535.1 of Coelioxys conoideus. Taxonomy (NCBI): domain Eukaryota; kingdom Metazoa; phylum Arthropoda; class Insecta; order Hymenoptera; family Megachilidae; genus Coelioxys; species Coelioxys conoideus. The sequence goes on along the minus strand of CANQJN010000036.1, from coordinate 2,086,895 downwards.
CAGGCCGCCTGTCTCAGGCCGCCTATATCAGAACGTCTGTCTCAGACCGCCTGTCTCAGACCGCCTGTCTCAGACCGTCTGTCTCAGGCCGTCTGTCTCAGACCGTCTGTCTCAGACCATTTGTCTCAGACCGCCTGTCTCAGTACGTCTGTCTCAGTCCGTCTTTCTCAGACAGCCTGTCTCAGACCGTCTGTCTCAGACCGTCTTTCTCAGCCCTTCTGTCTGAGACCCTCTGTCTCAGTCCGTCTGTCTCAGTCCGTCTGTCTCAGTCCGTCTGTCTCAGACCGTCTGTCTCAGTCCGTATGACTCAGACCGTCTGTCTCAGACCGGCTGTCCCAGAACGTTTGTGTCAGACCGCCTGTCTCAGGCCGCCTATATCAGACCGTCTGTCTCAGACGGACTGTCTCAGTCCGTCTGTCTCAGTCCGTCTGTCTCAGACCGTCTGTCTCAGACCGTCTGTCTCAGACCGTCTGTGTCAGACCGCCGGTCTCAGACCGTCTGTCTCAGACCGTCTGTATCAGGCCGCCTGTCTCACGCCGCCTATATCAGAACGTCTGTCTCAGACCGTCCGTCTCAGGCCGCCTGTCTCAGGCCGCCTATATAAGAACGTCTGTCTCAGACCGTCTGCCACAGACCGTCTGTCTCAGACCGTCTGTCTCAGACGGACTGTCTCATTCCGTCTGTCTCAGTCCGTCTCTCTCAGTCCGCCGATCTCAGACCGTCCGACTCAGACCGTCTGTCTCGGACTGTCTGTCTGAGACCGTCTGTCTCAGTCCGTATGTCTCAGACGGTCTGTCTCAGACGGTCTGTCTCCGAACGTCTGTGTCAGACCGTCTGTCTCTGTCCGTATGTCTCAGACCGTCTGTCTCAGAACGTCTGTGTCAGACCGTCTGTCTCAGTCCGTCTGCCTCAGACCGTTTATCTCAGACCGTCTGTCTCAGACCGTCTGTCTCAGACCACCTGTCACAGTCCGTATGTCTCGGTCCGACTGTCTCAGACCGTCTGTCTCAGGCCGCCTGTCTCAGACCGCCGGTCTCAGACCGTCTGTCGCAGACCGTCTGGCTAAGACCGCCATTCTCAGACCGCCTGTCTCGGACCGTCTGTCTCAGACCATCTGTCTCAGACCGCCTGTCTCAGACCGTCTGTCTCAGGCCGTCTGCCTCAGGCCGTCTGCCACAGACCGTCTGTCTCAGAACGACTGTGTCAGACCGCCTGTCTCAGACCGTCTGTCTCAGACCGTATGTCTAAGGCCGCCTGTCTCAGGCCGCCTATATCAGAACGTCTGTCTCAGTCCGTCTGTCTCAGTCCGTCTGTCTCAGTCCGTCTGTCTCAGACCGTCTGTCTCCGTCCGTCTGTCTCAGACCATTTGTCTCAGACCGCCTGTCTCAGTACGTCTGTCTCAGTCCGTCTTTCTCAGACAGCCTGTCTCAGACCGTCTGTCTCAGACCGTCTGTCTCAGACCGTCTGTCTCAGTCCGTCTGTCTCAGTCCGTCTGTCTCAGACCGTCTGTCTCCGTCCGTCTGTCTCAGTCCGTCTGTCTCAGTCCGTCTGTCTCAGACCGTCTGTCTCAGACCGTCTGTCTCAGACCGTCTGTCTCAGTCCGTCTGTCTCAGTCCGTCTGTCTCAGTCCGTCTGTCTCAGTCCGTCTGTCTCAGACCGTCTGTCTCCGTCCGACTGTCTCAGTCCGTCTGTCTCAGTCCGTCTGTCTCAGACCGTCTGTCTCAGACCGTCTGTCTCAGACCGTCTGTCTCAGACCGTCTGTCTCAGACCGTCAGTCTCAGTCCGTATGACTCAGACCGTCTGTCTCAGAACGTCTGTGTCAGACCGGCTGTCCCAGAACGTCTGTCTCAGACCGTCTGCCTCAGACCGTCTGTCTCAGAACGTCTGTGTCAGACCGCCGGTCTCAGACCGTCTGTCTCAGACCGTCTGTATCAGGCCGTCTGTCGCAGACCGTCTGGCTAAGACCGCCATTCTCAGACCGCCTGTCTCGGACCGTCTGTCTCAGACAATCTGTCTCAGACCGCCTGTCTCAGACCGTCTGTCTCAGGCCGTCTGCCTCAGACCGTCTGCCACAGACCGTCTGTCTCAGAACGTCTGTGTCAGACCGCCTGTCTCAGACCGTATGTCTCAGGCCGCCTGTCTCAGGCCGCCTATATCAGAACGTCTGTCTCAGACCGCCTGTCTCAGACCGCCTGTCTCAGACCGTCTGTCTCAGGCCGTCTGTCTCAGACCGTCTGTCTCAGACCATTTGTCTCAGACCGCCTGTCTCAGTACGTCTGTCTCAGTCCGTCTTTCTCAGACAGCCTGTCTCAGACCGTCTGTCTCAGACCGTCTTTCTCAGCCCTTCTGTCTGAGACCCTCTGTCTCAGTCCGTCTGTCTCAGTCCGTCTGTCTCAGTCCGTCTGTCTCAGACCGTCTGTCTCAGTCCGTATGACTCAGACCGTCTGTCTCAGACCGGCTGTCCCAGAACGTTTGTGTCAGACCGCCTGTCTCAGGCCGCCTATATCAGACCGTCTGTCTCAGACGGACTGTCTCAGTCCGTCTGTCTCAGTCCGTCTGTCTCAGACCGTCTGTCTCAGACCGTCTGTCTCAGACCGTCTGTCTCAGACCGTCTGTCTCAGACCGTCAGTCTCAGTCCGTATGACTCAGACCGTCTGTCTCAGAACGTCTGTGTCAGACCGGCTGTCCCAGAACGTCTGTCTCAGACCGTCTGCCTCAGACCGTCTGTCTCAGAACGTCTGTGTCAGACCGCCGGTCTCAGACCGTCTGTCTCAGACCGTCTGTATCAGGCCGCCTGTCTCACGCCGCCTATATCAGAACGTCTGTCTCAGACCGTCCGTCTCAGGCCGCCTGTCTCAGGCCGCCTATATAAGAACGTCTGTCTCAGACCGTCTGCCACAGACCGTCTGTCTCAGACCGTCTGTCTCAGACGGACTGTCTCATTCCGTCTGTCTCAGTCCGTCTCTCTCAGTCCGCCGATCTCAGACCGTCCGACTCAGACCGTCTGTCTCGGACTGTCTGTCTGAGACCGTCTGTCTCAGTCCGTATGTCTCAGACGGTCTGTCTCAGACGGTCTGTCTCCGAACGTCTGTGTCAGACCGTCTGTCTCTGTCCGTATGTCTCAGACCGTCTGTCTCAGAACGTCTGTGTCAGACCGTCTGTCTCAGTCCGTCTGCCTCAGACCGTTTATCTCAGACCGTCTGTCTCAGACCGTCTGTCTCAGACCACCTGTCACAGTCCGTATGTCTCGGTCCGACTGTCTCAGACCGTCTGTCTCAGGCCGCCTGTCTCAGACCGCCGGTCTCAGACCGTCTGTCGCAGACCGTCTGGCTAAGACCGCCATTCTCAGACCGCCTGTCTCGGACCGTCTGTCTCAGACCATCTGTCTCAGACCGCCTGTCTCAGACCGTCTGTCTCAGGCCGTCTGCCTCAGGCCGTCTGCCACAGACCGTCTGTCTCAGAACGACTGTGTCAGACCGCCTGTCTCAGACCGTCTGTCTCAGACCGTATGTCTAAGGCCGCCTGTCTCAGGCCGCCTATATCAGAACGTCTGTCTCAGACCGCCTGTCTCAGACCGCCTGTCTCAGACCGTCTGTCTCAGGCCGTCTGTCTCAGACCGTCTGTCTCAGACCATTTGTCTCAGACCGCCTGTCTCAGTACGTCTGTCTCAGTCCGTCTTTCTCAGACAGCCTGTCTCAGACCGTCTGTCTCAGACCGTCTGTCTCAGACCGTCTTTCTCAGCCCTTCTGTCTGAGACCCTCTGTCTCAGTCCGTCTGTCTCAGTCCGTCTGTCTCAGTCCGTCTGTCTCAGTCCGTCTGTCTCAGACCGTCTGTCTCAGTCCGTATGACTCAGACCGTCTGTCTCAGACCGGCTGTCCCAGAAAGTTTGTGTCAGACCGCCTGTCTCAGGCCGCCTATATCAGACCGTCTGTCTCAGACGGACTGTCTCAGTCCGTCTGTCTCAGTCCGTCTGTCTCAGTCCGTCTGTCTCAGTCCGTCTGTCTCAGTCCGTCTGTCTCAGACCGTCTGTCTCCGTCCGTCTGTCTCAGTCCGTCTGTCTCAGTCCGTCTGTCTCAGACCGTCTGTCTCAGACCGTCTGTCTCAGACCGTCTGTCTCCGACCGTCAGTCTCAGTCCGTCTGTCTCAGTCCGTCTGTCTCAGTCCGTCTGTCTCAGTCCGTCTGTCTCAGACCGTCTGTCTCCGTCCGTCTGTCTCAGTCCGTCTGTCTCAGTCCGTCTGTCTCAGACCGTCTGTCTCAGACCGTCTGTCTCAGACCGTCTGTCTCAGTCCGTCTGTCTCAGTCCGTCTGTCTCAGTCCGTCTGTCTCAGTCCGTCTGTCTCAGACCGTCTGTCTCCGTCCGACTGTCTCAGTCCGTCTGTCTCAGTCCGTCTGTCTCAGACCGTCTGTCTCAGACCGTCTGTCTCAGACCGTCTGTCTCAGACCGTCTGTCTCAGACCGTCAGTCTCAGTCCGTATGACTCAGACCGTCTGTCTCAGAACGTCTGTGTCAGACCGGCTGTCCCAGAACGTCTGTGTCAGACCGTCTGTCTCAGACCGTCTGTCTCAGACCGACTGTCTCAGTCCGTATGACTCAGACCGTCTGTCTCAGACCGGCTGTCCCAGAACGTTTGTGTCAGACCGCCTGTCTCAGACCGTCTGTCTCAGACCGACTGTCTCAGTCCGTCTGTCTCAGTCCGTCTGTCTCAGGCCGCCTATATCAGAACGTCTGTCTCAGACCGACTGTCTCAGACCGTCCGTCTCAGACCGTCTGTCTCAAACCGTCTGTCTCAGACCGTCTGTCTCAGACCGTCTGCCTCAGACCGTCTGTCTCAGAACGTCTGTGTCAGACCGGCGGTCTCAGACCGTCTGTCTCAGGCCGCCTGTCTCAGGCCGCCTATATCAGACCGTCTGTCTCAGACCATCTGTCTCAGACCGCCTGTCTCAGACCGTCTGTCTCAGGCCGTCTGCCTCAGACCGTCTGCCTCAGATCGTCTGTCTCAGAACGTCTGTGTCAGACCGCCTGTCTCAGACCGTCTGTCTCAGACCGTATGTCTCAGGCCGCCTGTCTCAGGCCGCCTATATCAGAACGTCTGTCTCAGACCGCCTGTCTCAGACCGCCTGTCTCAGACCGTCTGTCTCAGGCCGTCTGTCTCAGACCACTTGTCTCAGACCGCCTGTCTCAGTACGTCTGTCTCAGTCCGTCTTTCTCAGACAGCCTGTCTCAGACCGTCTGTCTCAGACCGTCTTTCTCAGACCGCCTGTCTGAGACCCTCTGTCTCAGTCCGTCTGTCTCAGTCCGTCTGTCTCAGTCCGTCTGTCTCAGACCGTCTGTCTCAGTCCGTATGACTCAGACCGTCTGTCTCAGACCGGCTGTGTCAGACCGGCGGTCTCAGACCGTCTGTCTCAGGCCGCCTGTCTCAGGCCGCCTATATCAGACCGTCTGTCTCAGACCATCTGTCTCAGACCGCCTGTCTCAGACCGTCTGTCTCAGGCCGTCTGCCTCAGACCGTCTGCCTCAGATCGTCTGTCTCAGAACGTCTGTGTCAGACCGCCTGTCTCAGACCGTCTGTCTCAGACCGTATGTCTCAGGCCGCCTGTCTCAGGCCGCCTATATCAGAACGTCTGTCTCAGACCGCCTGTCTCAGACCGCCTGTCTCAGACCGTCTGTCTCAGGCCGTCTGTCTCAGACCACTTGTCTCAGACCGCCTGTCTCAGTACGTCTGTCTCAGTCCGTCTTTCTCAGACAGCCTGTCTCAGACCGTCTGTCTCAGACCGTCTTTCTCAGACCGCCTGTCTGAGACCCTCTGTCTCAGTCCGTCTGTCTCAGTCCGTCTGTCTCAGTCCGTCTGTCTCAGACCGTCTGTCTCAGTCCGTATGACTCGGACCGTCTGTCTCAGACCGGCTGTCCCAGAACGTTTGTGTCAGACCGCCTGTCTCAGGCCGCCTGTATCAGACCGTCTGTCTCAGACCGTCTGTCTCAGACCGTCTGTCTCAGACCGTCTGTCTCAGACCGTCTGTCTCAGACCGTCTGTCTCAGACCGTCTGTCTCAGACCGTCTGTCTCAGACCGTCTGTCTCAGACCGTCTGTCTCAGACCGTCTGTCTCAGACCGTCTGTCTCAGACCGTCAGTCTCAGTCCGTATGACTCAGACCGTCTGTCTCAGAACGTCCGTGTCAGACCGGCTGTCCCAGAAGGTCTGTGTCAGACCGTCTGTCTCAGACCGTCTGTCTTAGACCGACTGTCTCAGTCCGTCTGTCTCAGTCCGTCTGTCTCAGGCCGCCTATATCAGAACGTCTGTCTCAGACCGTCTGTCTCAGACCGACTGTCTCCGACCGTCCGTCTCAGACCGTCTGTCTCAAACCGTCTGTCTCAGACCGTCTGTCTCAGACCGTCTGCCTCAGACCGTCTGTCTCAGAACGTCTGTGTCAGACCGCCGGTCTCAGACCGTCTGTCTCAGGCCGCCTGTCTCAGGCCGCCTATATCAGACCGTCTGTCTCAGTCCGTCTGTCTCAGACCGTGTGTCTCAGACCGTCTGTCTCAGACCGTCTGTCTGAGACCCTCTGTCTCAGTCCGTCTGTCTTAGTCCGTCTGTCTCAGTCCGTCTGTCTCAGACCGTCTGTCTCAGTCCGTATGACTCTGACCGTCTGTCTCAGATCCGCTGTCCCAGAACGTTTGTGTCAGACCGCCTATATCAGACCGTCTGTCTCAGACGGACTGTCTCAGTCCGTCTGTCTCAGTCCGTCTGTCTCAGTCCGTCTGTCTCAGTCCGTCTTTCTCAGTCCGTCTGTCTCAGTCCGTCTGTCTCAGTCCGTCTGTCTCAGACCGTCTGTCTCAGTCCGTATGACTCAGACCGTCCGTCTCAGACCGTCTGTCTCAGACCGTCTGTCTCAGACCGTCTGTCTCAGACCGTCTGTCTCAGACCGTCTGTCTCAGACCGTCTGTCTCAGACCGTCTGTCTCAGACCGTCTGTCTCAGACCGTCTGTCTCAGACCGTCTGTCTCAGACCGTCAGTCTCAGTCCGTATGACTCAGACCGTCTGTCTCAGAACGTCCGTGTCAGACCGGCTGTCCCAGAAGGTCTGTGTCAGACCGTCTGTCTCAGACCGTCTGTCTTAGACCGACTGTCTCAGTCCGTCTGTCTCAGTCCGTCTGTCTCAGGCCGCCTATATCAGAACGTCTGTCTCAGACCGTCTGTCTCAGACCGACTGTCTCCGACCGTCCGTCTCAGACCGTCTGTCTCAAACCGTCTGTCTCAGACCGTCTGTCTCAGACCGTCTGCCTCAGACCGTCTGTCTCAGAACGTCTGTGTCAGACCGCCGGTCTCAGACCGTCTGTCTCAGGCCGCCTGTCTCAGGCCGCCTATATCAGACCGTCTGTCTCAGTCCGTCTGTCTCAGACCGTGTGTCTCAGACCGTCTGTCTCAGACCGTCTGTCTGAGACCCTCTGTCTCAGTCCGTCTGTCTTAGTCCGTCTGTCTCAGTCCGTCTGTCTCAGACCGTCTGTCTCAGTCCGTATGACTCTGACCGTCTGTCTCAGATCCGCTGTCCCAGAACGTTTGTGTCAGACCGCCTATATCAGACCGTCTGTCTCAGACGGACTGTCTCAGTCCGTCTGTCTCAGTCCGTCTGTCTCAGTCCGTCTGTCTCAGTCCGTCTTTCTCAGTCCGTCTGTCTCAGTCCGTCTGTCTCAGTCCGTCTGTCTCAGACCGTCTGTCTCAGTCCGTATGACTCAGACCGTCCGTCTCAGAGCGGCTGTGCCAGAGCGTTTGTGTCAGACCGCCTGTCTCAGGCCGCCTATATCAGACCGTCTGTCTCAGACCGTCTGTCTCAGACCGCCTGTCTCAGACCGTCTGTCTCAGACCGTATGTCTCAGGCCGCCTGTCTCAGGCCGCCTATATCAGAACGTCTGTCTCAGACCGCCTGTCTCAGACCGCCTGTCTCAGACCGCCTGTCTCAGACCGTCTGTCTCAGGCCGTCTGTCTCAGACCACTTGTCTGAGACCGCCTGTCTCAGTACGTCTGTCTCAGTCCGTCTTTCTCAGACAGCCTGTCTCAGACCGTCTGTCTCAGACCGTCTTTCTCAGACCGCCTGTCTGAGACCCTCTGTCTCAGTCCGTCTGTCTCAGTCCGTCTGTCTCAGTCCGTCTGTCTCAGACCGTCTGTCTCAGTCCGTATGACTCAGACCGTCTGTCTCAGACCGGCTGTCCCAGAACGTTTGTGTCAGACCGCCTGTCTCAGGCCGCCTGTATCAGACCGTCTGTCTCAGACCGTCTGTCTCAGACCGTCTGTCTCAGACCGTCTGTCTCAGACCGTCAGTCTCAGTCCGTATGACTCAGACCGTCTGTCTCAGAACGTCCGTGTCAGACCGGCTGTCCCAGAACGTCTGTGTCAGACCGTCTGTCTCAGACCGTCTGTCTCAGACCGTCTGTCTCAGACCGTCTGTCTCAGACCGTCAGTCTCAGTCCGTATGACTCAGACCGTCTGTCTCAGAACGTCCGTGTCAGACCGGCTGTCCCAGAACGTCTGTGTCAGACCGTCTGTCTCAGACCGTCTGTCTCAGACCGACTGTCTCAGTCCGTCTGTCTCAGTCCGTCTGTCTCAGGCCGCCTATATCAGAACGTCTGTCTCAGACCGTCTGTCTCAGACCGACTGTCTCCGACCGTCCGTCTCAGACCGTCTGTCTCAAACCGTCTGTCTCAGACCGTCTGTCTCAGACCGTCTGCCTCAGACCGTCTGTCTCAGAACGTCTGTGTCAGACCGCCGGTCTCAGACCGTCTGTCTCAGGCCGCCTGTCTCAGGCCGCCTATATCAGACCGTCTGTCTCAGTCCGTCTGTCTCAGACCGTGTGTCTCAGACCGTCTGTCTCAGACCGTCTGTCTGAGACCCTCTGTCTCAGTCCGTCTGTCTTAGTCCGTCTGTCTCAGTCCGTCTGTCTCAGACCGTCTGTCTCAGTCCGTATGACTCTGACCGTCTGTCTCAGATCCGCTGTCCCAGAACGTTTGTGTCAGACCGCCTATATCAGACCGTCTGTCTCAGACGGACTGTCTCAGTCCGTCTGTCTCAGTCCGTCTGTCTCAGTCCGTCTGTCTCAGTCCGTCTGTCTCAGTCCGTCTGTCTCAGTCCGTCTTTCTCAGTCCGTCTGTCTCAGTCCGTCTGTCTCAGTCCGTCTGTCTCAGACCGTCTGTCTCAGTCCGTATGACTCAGACCGTCCGTCTCAGACCGGCTGTCCCAGAGCGTTTGTGTCAGACCGCCTGTCTCAGGCCGCCTATATCAGACCGTCTGTCTCAGACCGCCTGTCTCAGACCGTCTGTCTCAGACCGTATGTCTCAGGCCGCCTGTCTCAGGCCGCCTATATCAGAACGTCTGTCTCAGACCGCCTGTCTCAGACCGCCTGTCTCAGACCGCCTGTCTCAGACCGTCTGTCTCAGGCCGTCTGTCTCAGACCACTTGTCTGAGACCGCCTGTCTCAGTACGTCTGACTCAGTCCGTCTTTCTCAGACAGCCTGTCTCAGACCGTCTGTCTCAGACCGTCTTTCTCAGACCGCCTGTCTGAGACCCTCTGTCTCAGTCCGTCTGTCTCAGTCCGTCTGTCTCAGTCCGTCTGTCTCAGACCGTCTGTCTCAGTCCGTATGACTCAGACCGTCTGTCTCAGACCGGCTGTCCCAGAACGTTTGTGTCAGACCGCCTGTCTCAGGCCGCCTGTATCAGACCGTCTGTCTCAGACCGTCTGTCTCAGACCGTCTGTCTCAGACCGTCTGTCTCAGACCGTCTGTCTCAGACCGTCAGTCTCAGTCCGTATGACTCAGACCGTCTGTCTCAGAACGTCCGTGTCAGACCGACTGTCTCAGTCCGTCTGTCTCAGGCCGCCTATATCAGAACGTCCGTCTCAGACCGTCTGTCTCAGACCGACTGTCTCCGACCGTCCGTCTCAGACCGTCTGTCTCAAACCGTCTGTCTCAGACCGTCCGTCCCAGAACGTCTGTGTCAGACCGTCTGTCTCAGACCGTCTGTCTCAGACCGACTGTCTCAGTCCGTCTGTCTCAGTCCGTCTGTCTCAGGCCGCCTATATCAGAACGTCCGTCTCAGACCGTCTGTCTCAGACCGACTGTCTCCGACCGTCCGTCTCAGACCGTCTGTCTCAAACCGTCTGTCTCAGACCGTCTGCCTCAGACCGTCTGTCTCAGAACGTCTGTGTCAGACCGCCGGTCTCAGACCGTCTGTCTCAGACCGCATATATCAGAACGTCTGTCTCAGACCGTCTGCCACAGACCGTCTGTCTCAGACCGTCTGTCTCAGACCGTCAGTCTCAGTCCGTATGACTCAGACCGTCTGTGTCAGACGGACTGTCGCAGTCCGTCTGTCTCAGTCCGTCTGTCTCAGTCCGCCGATCTCAGACCGTCCGACTCAGACCGTCTCTCTCGGACTGTCTGTCTGAGACCGCCTGTCTCAGTCCGTATGTCTCAGACGGTCTGTCTCAGACGGTCTGTCCCCGAACGTCTGTGTCAGACCGTCTGTCTCTGTCCGTATGTCTCAGACCGTCTCTCTCAGAACGTCTGTGTCAGACCGTCTGTCTCAGTCCGTCTGTCTCAGACCGTTTATCTCAGACCGTCTGTCTCAGACCGTCTGTCTCAGACCACCTGTCACAGTCCGTCTGTCTCGGTCCGACAGTCTCAGACCGTCTGTCTCAGGCCGCCTGTCTCAGACCGCCGGTCTCAGACCGTCTGTCACAGACCGTCTGGCTAAGACCGCCATTCTCAGACCGCCTGTCTCGGACCGCCTGTCTCAGTACGTCTGTCTCAGTCCGTCTTTCTCAGACAGCCTGTCTCAGACCGTCTTTCTCAGACCGTCTGTCTGAGTCCCTCTGTCTCAGACCGCCTGTCTCAGACCGTCTGTCTCAGGCCGTCTGCCTCAGGCCGTCTGCCACAGACCGTCTGTCTCAGAACGACTGTGTCAGACCGCCTGTCTCAGACCGTCTGTCTCAGACCGTATGTCTCAGGCCGCCTGTCTCAGGCCGCCTATATCAGAACGTCTGTCTCAGACCGCCTGTCTCAGACCGCCTGTCTCAGTCCGTCTGTCTCAGGCCGTCTGTCTCAGACCGTCTGTCTCAGACCATTTGTCTCAGACCGCCTGTCTCAGTACGTCTGTCTCAGTCCGTCTTTCTCAGACAGCCTGTCTCAGACCGTCTGTCTCAGACCGTCTGTCTCAGACCGTCTTTCTCAGCCCTTCTGTCTGAGACCCTCTGTCTCAGTCCGTCTGTCTCAGTCCGTCTGTCTCAGTCCGTCTGTCTCAGTCCGTCTGTCTCAGACCGTCTGTCTCAGTCCGTATGACTCAGACCGTCTGTCTCAGACCGGCTGTCCCAGAACGTTTGTGTCAGACCGCCTGTCTCAGGCCGCCTATATCAGACCGTCTGTCTCAGACGGACTGTCTCAGTCCGTCTGTCTCAGTCCGTCTGTCTCAGTCCGTCTGTCTCAGTCCGTCTGTCTCAGACCGTCTGTCTCAGACCGTCTGTCTCCGTCCGTCTGTCTCAGTCCGTCTGTCTCAGTCCGTCTGTATCAGACCGTCTGTCTCAGACCGTCTGTCTCAGACCGTCTGTCTCCGACCGTCAGTCTCAGTCCGTCTGTCTCAGTCCGTCTGTCTCAGTCCGTCTGTCTCAGTCCGTCTGTCTCAGACCGTCTGTCTCCGTCCGTCTGTCTCAGTCCGTCTGTCTCAGTCCGTCTGTCTCAGACCGTCTGTCTCAGACCGTCTGTCTCAGACCGTCTGTCTCAGTCCGTCTGTCTCAGTCCGTCTGTCTCAGTCCGTCTGTCTCAGTCCGTCTGTCTCAGACCGTCTGTCTCCGTCCGACTGTCTCAGTCCGTCTGTCTCAGTCCGTCTGTCTCAGACCGTCTGTCTCAGACCGTCTGTCTCAGACCGTCTGTCTCAGACCGTCTGTCTCAGACCGTCTGTCTCAGACCGTCAGTCTCAGTCCGTATGACTCAGACCGTCTGTCTCAGAACGTCTGTGTCAGACCGGCTGTCCCAGAACGTCTGTGTCAGACCGTCTGTCTCAGACCGTCTGTCTCAGACCGACTGTCTCAGTCCGTATGACTCAGACCGTCTGTCTCAGACCGGCTGTCCCAGAACGTTTGTGTCAGACCGCCTGTCTCAGACCGTCTGTCTCAGACCGACTGTCTCAGTCCGTCTGTCTCAGTCCATCTGTCTCAGGCCGCCTATATCAGAACGTCTGTCTCAGACCGACTGTCTCAGACCGTCCGTCTCAGACCGTCTGTCTCAAACCGTCTGTCTCAGACCGTCTGTCTCAGACCGTCTGCCTCAGACCGTCTGTCTCAGAACGTCTGTGTCAGACCGGCGGTCTCAGACCGTCTGTCTCAGGCCGCCTGTCTCAGGCCGCCTATATCAGACCGTCTGTCTCAGACCATCTGTCTCAGACCGCCTGTCTCAGACCGTCTGTCTCAGGCCGTCTGCCTCAGACCGTCTGCCTCAGATCGTCTGTCTCAGAACGTCTGTGTCAGACCGCCTGTCTCAGACCGTCTGTCTCAGACCGTATGTCTCAGGCCGCCTGTCTCAGGCCGCCTATATCAGAACGTCTGTCTCAGACCGCCTGTCTCAGACCGCCTGTCTCAGACCGTCTGTCTCAGGCCGTCTGTCTCAGACCACTTGTCTCAGACCGCCTGTCTCAGACCGTCTGTCTCAGACCGTCTGTCTCAGACCGTCTGTCTCAGACCGTCTGTCTCAGACCGTCTGTCTCAGACCGTCTGTCTCAGACCGTCTGTCTCAGACCGTCTGTCTCAGACCGTCAGTCTCAGTCCGTATGACTCAGACCGTCTGTCTCAGAACGTCCGTGTCAGACCGGCTGTCCCAGTCCGTCTGTCTCAGTCCGTCTGTCTCAGTCCGTCTGTCTCAGTCCGTCTTTCTCAGTCCGTCTGTCTCAGTCCGTCTGTCTCAGTCCGTCTGTCTCAGACCGTCTGTCTCAGTCCGTATGACTCAGACCGTCCGTCTCAGAGCGGCTGTCCCAGAGCGTTTGTGTCAGACCGCCTGTCTCAGGCCGCCTATATCAGACCGTCTGTCTCAGACCGTCTGTCTCAGACCGCCTGTCTCAGACCACTTGTCTGAGACCGCCTGTCTCAGTACGTCTGTCTCAGTCCGTCTTTCTCAGACAGCCTGTCTCAGACCGTCTGTCTCAGACCGTCTTTCTCAGACCGCCTGTCTCAGGCCGCCTATATCAGAACGTCTGTCTCAGACCGCCTGTCTCAGACCGCCTGTCTCAGACCGCCTGTCTCAGACCGTCTGTCTCAGGCCGTCTGTCTCAGACCACTTGTCTGAGACCGCCTGTCTCAGTACGTCTGTCTCAGTCCGTCTTTCTCAGACAGCCTGTCTCAGACCGTCTGTCTCAGACCGTCTTTCTCAGACCGCCTGTCTGAGACCCTCTGTCTCAGTCCGTCTGTCTCAGTCCGTCTGTCTCAGTCCGTCTGTCTCAGACCGTCTGTCTCAGTCCGTATGACTCAGACCGTCTGTCTCAGACCGGCTGTCCCAGAACGTTTGTGTCAGACCGCCTGTCTCAGGCCGCCTGTATCAGACCGTCTGTCTCAGACCGTCTGTCTCAGACCGTCTGTCTCAGACCGTCTGTCTCAGACCGTCTGTCTCAGACCGTCTGTCTCAGACCGTCAGTCTCAGTCCGTATGACTCAGACCGTCTGTCTCAGAACGTCCGTGTCAGACCGGCTGTCCCAGAACGTCTGTGTCAGACCGTCTGTCTCAGACCGTCTGTCTCAGACCGTCAGTCTCAGTCCGTATGACTCAGACCGTCTGTCTCAGAACGTCCGTGTCAGACCGGCTGTCCCAGAACGTCTGTGTCAGACCGTCTGTCTCAGACCGTCTGTCTCAGACCGACTGTCTCAGTCCGTCTGTCTCAGTCCGTCTGTCTCAGGCCGCCTATATCAGAACGTCTGTCTCAGACCGTCTGTCTCAGACCGACTGTCTCCGACCGTCCGTCTCAGACCGTCTGTCTCAAACCGTCTGTCTCAGACCGTCTGTCTCAGACCGTCTGCCTCAGACCGTCTGTCTCAGAACGTCTGTGTCAGACCGCCGGTCTCAGACCGTCTGTCTCAGGCCGCCTGTCTCAGGTCGCCTATATCAGACCGTCTGTCTCAGTCCGTCTGTCTCAGACCGTGTGTCTCAGACCGTCTGTCTCAGACCGTCTGTCTGAGACCCTCTGTCTCAGTCCGTCAGTCTTAGTCCGTCTGTCTCAGTCCGTCTGTCTCAGACCGTCTGTCTCAGTCCGTATGACTCTGACCGTCTGTCTCAGATCCGCTGTCCCAGAACGTTTGTGTCAGACCGCCTATATCAGACCGTCTGTCTCAGACGGACTGTCTCAGTCCGTCTGTCTCAGTCCGTCTGTCTCAGTCCGTCTGTCTCAGTCCGTCTTTCTCAGTCCGTCTGTCTCAGTCCGTCTGTCTCAGTCCGTCTGTCTCAGACCGTCTGTCTCAGTCCGTATGACTCAGACCGTCCGTCTCAGACCGGCTGTCCCAGAGCGTTTGTGTCAGACCGCCTGTCTCAGGCCGCCTATATCAGACCGTCTGTCTCAGACCGCCTGTCTCAGACCGTCTGTCTCAGACCGTATGTCTCAGGCCGCCTATATCAGAACGTCTGTCTCAGACCGCCTGTCTCAGACCGCCTGTCTCAGACCGCCTGTCTCAGACCGTCTGTCTCAGGCCGTCTGTCTCAGACCACTTGTCTGAGACCGCCTGTCTCAGTACGTCTGTCTCAGTCCGTCTTTCTCAGACAGCCTGTCTCAGACCGTCTGTCTCAGACCGTCTTTCTCAGACCGCCTGTCTGAGACCCTCTGTCTCAGTCCGTCTGTCTCAGTCCGTCTGTCTCAGTCCGTCTGTCTCAGACCGTCTGTCTCAGACCGTCTGTCTCAGACCGTCAGTCTCAGTCCGTATGACTCAGACCGTCTGTCTCAGAACGTCCGTGTCAGACCGACTGTCTCAGTCCGTCTGTCTCAGTCCGTCTGTCTCAGGCCGCCTATATCAGAACGTCCGTCTCAGACCGACTGTCTCCGACCGTCCGTCTCAGACCGTCTGTCTCAAACCGTCTGTCTCAGACCGTCTGCCTCAGACCGTCTGTCTCAGAACGTCTGTGTCAGACCGCCGGTCTCAGACCGTCTGTCTCAGGCCGCCTGTCTCAGGCCGCCTATATCAGACCGTCTGTCTCAGTCCGTCTGTCTCAGACCGTGTGTCTCAGACCGTCTGTCTCAGACCGTCTGTCTCAGACCGTCTGTCTCAGACCGCATATATCAGAACGTCTGTCTCAGACCGTCTGCCACAGACCGTCTGTCTCAGACCGTCTGTCTCAGACCGTCAGTCTCAGTCCGTATGACTCAGACCGTCTGTGTCAGACGGACTGTCGCAGTCCGTCTGTCTCAGACCGACTGTCTCAGTCCGTCTGTCTCAGTCCGTCTGTCTCAGGCCGCCTATATCAGAACGTCTGTCTCAGACCGTCTGTCTCAGACCGACTGTCTCCGACCGTCCGTCTCAGACCGTCTGTCTCAAACCGTCTGTCTCAGACCGTCTGTCTCAGACCGTCTGCCTCAGACCGTCTGTCTCAGAACGTCTGTGTCAGACCGCCGGTCTCAGACCGTCTGTCTCAGGCCGCCTGTCTCAGGCCGCCTATATCAGACCGTCTGTCTCAGTCCGTCTGTCTCAGACCGTGTGTCTCAGACCGACTGTCTCAGTCCGTCTGTCTCAGTCCGTCTGTCTCAGGCCGCCTATATCAGAACGTCTGTCTCAGACCGTCTGTCTCAGACCGACTGTCTCCGACCGTCCGTCTCAGACCGTCTGTCTCAAACCGTCTGTCTCAGACCGTCTGTCTCAGACCGTCTGCCTCAGACCGTCTGTCTCAGAACGTCTGTGTCAGACCGCCGGTCTCAGACCGTCTGTCTCAGGCCGCCTGTCTCAGGCCGCCTATATCAGACCGTCTGTCTCAGTCCGTCTGTCTCAGACCGTGTGTCTCAGACCGTCTGTCTCAGACCGTCTGTCTGAGACCCTCTGTCTCAGTCCGTCAGTCTTAGTCCGTCTGTCTCAGTCCGTCTGTCTCAGACCGTCTGTCTCAGTCCGTATGACTCTGACCGTCTGTCTCAGATCCGCTGTCCCAGAACGTTTGTGTCAGACCGCCTATATCAGACCGTCTGTCTCAGACGGACTGTCTCAGTCCGTCTGTCTCAGTCCGTCTGTCTCAGTCCGTCTGTCTCAGTCCGTCTTTCTCAGTCCGTCTGTCTCAGTCCGTCTGTCTCAGTCCGTCTGTCTCAGACCGTCTGTCTCAGTCCGTATGACTCAGACCGTCCGTCTCAGACCGGCTGTCCCAGAGCGTTCGTGTCAGACCGCCTGTCTCAGGCCGCCTATATCAGACCGTCTGTCTCAGACCGTCTGTCTCAGACCGCCTGTCTCAGTACGTCTGTCTCAGTCCGTCTTTCTCAGACAGCCTGTCTCAGACCGTCTGTCTCAGACCGTCTTTCTCAGACCGCCTGTCTGAGACCCTCTGTCTCAGTCCGTCTGTCTCAGTCCGTCTGTCTCAGTCCGTCTGTCTCAGACCGTCTGTCTCAGACCGTCTGTCTCAGACCGTCAGTCTCAGTCCGTATGACTCAGACCGTCTGTCTCAGAACGTCCGTGTCAGACCGACTGTCTCAGTCCGTCTGTCTCAGTCCGTCTGTCTCAGGCCGCCTATATCAGAACGTCCGTCTCAGACCGACTGTCTCCGACCGTCCGTCTCAGACCGTCTGTCTCAAACCGTCTGTCTCAGACCGTCTGCCTCAGACCGTCTGTCTCAGAACGTCTGTGTCAGACCGCCGGTCTCAGACCGTCTGTCTCAGGCCGCCTGTCTCAGGCCGCATATATCAGACCGTCTGTCTCAGTCCGTCTGTCTCAGACCGTCTGTCTCAGAACGTCTGTGTCAGACCGCCGGTCTCAGACCGTCTGTCTCAGGCCGCCTGTCTCAGACCGTCTGTCTCAGACCGCATATATCAGAACGTCTGTCTCAGACCGTCTGCCACAGACCGTCTGTCTCAGACCGTCTGTCTCAGACCGTCAGTCTCAGTCCGTATGACTCAGACCGTCTGTGTCAGATGGACTGTCGCAGTCCGTCTGTCTCAGTCCGTCTGTCTCAGACCGACTGTCTCAGTCCGTCTGTCTCAGTCCGTCTGTCTCAGGCCGCCTATATCAGAACGTCTGTCTCAGACCGTCTGTCTCAGACCGACTGTCTCCGACCGTCCGTCTCAGACCGTCTGTCTCAAACCGTCTGTCTCAGACCGTCTGTCTCAGACCGTCTGCCTCAGACCGTCTGTCTCAGAACGTCTGTGTCAGACCGCCGGTCTCAGACCGTCTGTCTCAGGCCGCCTGTCTCAGGCCGCCTATATCAGACCGTCTGTCTCAGTCCGTCTGTCTCAGACCGTGTGTCTCAGACCGACTGTCTCAGTCCGTCTGTCTCAGTCCGTCTGTCTCAGGCCGCCTATATCAGAACGTCTGTCTCAGACCGTCTGTCTCAGACCGACTGTCTCCGACCGTCCGTCTCAGACCGTCTGTCTCAAACCGTCTGTCTCAGACCGTCTGTCTCAGACCGTCTGCCTCAGACCGTCTGTCTCAGAACGTCTGTGTCAGACCGCCGGTCTCAGACCGTCTGTCTCAGGCCGCCTGTCTCAGGCCGCCTATATCAGACCGTCTGTCTCATTCCGTCTGTCTCAGACCGTGTGTCTCAGACCGTCTGTATCAGACCGTCTGTCTGAGACCCTCTGTCTCAGTCCGTCTGTCTTAGTCCGTCTGTCTCAGTCCGTCTGTCTCAGACCGTCTGTCTCAGTCCGTATGACTCTGACCGTCTGTCTCAGATCCGCTGTCCCAGAACGTTTGTGTCAGACCGCCTATATCAGACCGTCTGTCTCAGACGGACTGTCTCAGTCCGTCTGTCTCAGTCCGTCTGTCTCAGTCCGTCTGTCTCAGTCCGTCTGTCTCAGTCCGTCTTTCTCAGTCCGTCTGTCTCAGTCCGTCTGTCTCAGTCCGTCTGTCTCAGACCGTCTGTCTCAGTCCGTATGACTCAGACCGTCCGTCTCAGACCGGCTGTCCCAGAGCGTTTGTGTCAGACCGCCTGTCTCAGGCCGCCTATATCAGACCGTCTGTCTCAGACCGTCTGTCTCAGACCGCCTGTCTCAGACCGTCTGTCTCAGACCGTATGTCTCAGGCCGCCTGTCTCAGGCCGCCTATATCAGAACGTCTGTCTCAGACCGCCTGTCTCAGACCGCCTGTCTCAGACCGCCTGTCTCAGACCGTCTGTCTCAGGCCGTCTGTCTCAGACCACTTGTCTGAGACCGCCTGTCTCAGTACGTCTGTCTCAGTCCGTCTTTCTCAGACAGCCTGTCTCAGACCGTCTGTCTCAGACCGTCTTTCTCAGACCGCCTGTCTGAGACCCTCTGTCTCAGTCCGTCTGTCTAAGTCCGTCTGTCTCAGTCCGTCTGTCTCAGACCGTCTGTCTCAGGCCGCCTATATCAGAACGTCCGTCTCAGACCGTCTGTCTCAGACCGACTGTCTCAGTCCGTCTGTCTCAGTCCGTCTGTCTCAGGCCGCCTATATCAGAACGTCCGTCTCAGACCGTCTGTCTCAGACCGACTGTCTGCGACCGTCCGTCTCAGACCGTCTGTCTCAAACCGTCTGTCTCAGACCGTCTGCCTCAGACCGTCTGTCTCAGAACGTCTGTGTCAGACCGCCGGTCTCAGACCGTCTGTCTCAGGCCGCCTGTCTCAGGCCGCCTATATCAGACCGTCTGTCTCAGTCCGTCTGTCTCAGACCGTGTGTCTCAGACCGTCTGTCTCAGACCGTCTGTCTCAGACCGTCTGTCTCAGACCGCATATATCAGAACGTCTGTCTCAGACCGTCTGCCACAGACCGTCTGTCTCAGACCGTCTGTCTCAGACCGTCAGTCTCAGTCCGTATGACTCAGACCGTCTGTGTCAGACGGACTGTCGCAGTCCGTCTGTCTCAGTCCGTCTGTCTCAGTCCGCCGATCTCAGACCGTCCGACTCAGACCGTCTCTCTCGGACTGTCTGTCTGAGACCGCCTGTCTCAGTCCGTATGTCTCAGACGGTCTGTCTCAGACGGTCTGTCCCCGAACGTCTGTGTCAGACCGTCTGTCTCTGTCCGTATGTCTCAGACCGTCTCTCTCAGAACGTCTGTGTCAGACCGTCTGTCTCAGTCCGTCTGTCTCAGACCGTTTATCTCAGACCGTCTGTCTCAGACCGTCTGTCTCAGACCACCTGTCACAGTCCGTCTGTCTCGGTCCGACAGTCTCAGACCGTCTGTCTCAGGCCGCCTGTCTCAGACCGCCGGTCTCAGACCGTCTGTCACAGACCGTCTGGCTAAGACCGCCATTCTCAGACCGCCTGTCTCGGACCGCCTGTCTCAGTACGTCTGTCTCAGTCCGTCTTTCTCAGACAGCCTGTCTCAGACCGTCTTTCTCAGACCGTCTGTCTGAGTCCCTCTGTCTCAGACCGCCTGTCTCAGACCGTCTGTCTCAGGCCGTCTGCCTCAGGCCGTCTGCCACAGACCGTCTGTCTCAGAACGACTGTGTCAGACCGCCTGTCTCAGACCGTCTGTCTCAGACCGTATGTCTCAGACGGACTGTCTCAGTCCGTCTGTCTCAGTCCGTCTGTCTCAGTCCGTCTGTCTCAGTCCGTCTTTCTCAGTCCGTCTGTCTCAGTCCGTCTGTCCCAGTCCGTCTGTCTCAGACCGTCTGTCTCAGTCCGTATGACTCAGACCGTCCGTCTCAGACCGGCTGTCCCAGAGCGTTTGTGTCAGACCGCCTGTCTCAGGCCGCCTATATCAGACCGTCTGTCTCAGACCGTCTGTCTCAGACCGCCTGTCTCAGACCGTCTGTCTCAGACCGTATGTCTCAGGCCGCCTATATCAGAACGTCTGTCTCAGACCGTCTGTCTCAGACCGCCTGTCTCAGACCGCCTGTCTCAGACCGCCTGTCTCAGACCGTCTGTCTCAGGCCGTCTGTCTCAGACCACTTGTCTGAGACCGCCTGTCTCAGTACGTCTGTCTCAGTCCGTCTTTCTCAGACAGCCTGTCTCAGACCGTCTGTCTCAGACCGTCTTTCTCAGACCGCCTGTCTGAGACCCTCTGTCTCAGTCCGTCTGTCTCAGTCCGTCTGTCTCAGTCCGTCTGTCTCAGACCGTCTGTCTCAGACCGTCTGTCTCAGACCGTCAGTCTCAGTCCGTATGACTCAGACCGTCTGTCTCAGAACGTCCGTGTCAGACCGACTGTCTCAGTCCGTCTGTCTCAGTCCGTCTGTCTCAGGCCGCCTATATCAGAACGTCCGTCTCAGACCGACTGTCTCCGACCGTCCGTCTCAGACCGACTGTCTCAAACCGTCTGTCTCAGACCGTCTGCCTCAGACCGTCTGTCTCAGAACGTCTGTGTCAGACCGCCGGTCTCAGACCGTCTGTCTCAGGCCGCCTGTCTCAGGCCGCCTATATCAGACCGTCTGTCTCAGTCCGTCTGTCTCAGACCGTGTGTCTCAGACCGTCTGTCTCAGACCGTCTGTCTCAGACCGCATATATCAGAACGTCTGTCTCAGACCGTCTGCCACAGACCGTCTGTCTCAGACCGTCTGTCTCAGACCGTCAGTCTCAGTCCGTATGACTCAGACCGTCTGTGTCAGACGGACTGTCGCAGTCCGTCTGTCTCAGTCCGTCTGTCTCAGACCGACTGTCTCAGTCCGTCTGTCTCAGTCCGTCTGTCTCAGGCCGCCTATATCAGAACGTCTGTCTCAGACCGTCTGTCTCAGACCGACTGTCTCCGACCGTCCGTCTCAGACCGTCTGTCTCAAACCGTCTGTCTCAGACCGTCTGTCTCAGACCGTCTGCCTCAGACCGTCTGTCTCAGAACGTCTGTGTCAGACCGCCGGTCTCAGACCGTCTGTCTCAGGCCGCCTGTCTCAGGCCGCCTATATCAGACCGTCTGTCTCAGTCCGTCTGTCTCAGACCGTGTGTCTCAGACCGACTGTCTCAGTCCGTCTGTCTCAGTCCGTCTGTCTCAGGCCGCCTATATCAGAACGTCTGTCTCAGACCGTCTGTCTCAGACCGACTGTCTCCGACCGTCCGTCTCAGACCGTCTGTCTCAAACCGTCTGTCTCAGACCGTCTGTCTCAGACCGTCTGCCTCAGACCGTCTGTCTCAGAACGTCTGTCTCAGACCGCCGGTCTCAGACCGTCTGTCTCAGGCCGCCTGTCTCAGGCCGCCTATATCAGACCGTCTGTCTCATTCCGTCTGTCTCAGACCGTGTGTCTCAGACCGTCTGTCTCAGACCGTCTGTCTGAGACCCTCTGTCTCAGTCCGTCTGTCTTAGTCCGTCTGTCTCAGTCCGTCTGTCTCAGACCGTCTGTCTCAGTCCGTATGACTCTGACCGTCTGTCTCAGATCCGCTGTCCCAGAACGTTTGTGTCAGACCGCCTATATCAGACCGTCTGTCTCAGACGGACTGTCTCAGTCCGTCTGTCTCAGTCCGTCTGTCTCAGTCCGTCTTTCTCAGTCCGTCTGTCTCAGTCCGTCTGTCTCAGACCGTCTGTCTCAGTCCGTATGACTCAGACCGTCCGTCTCAGACCGGCTGTCCCAGAGCGTTTGTGTCAGACCGCCTGTCTCAGGCCGCCTATATCAGACCGTCTGTCTCAGACCGTCTGTCTCAGACCGCCTGTCTCAGACCGTCTGTCTCAGACCGTATGTCTCAGGCCGCCTGTCTCAGGCCGCCTATATCAGAACGTCTGTCTCAGACCGCCTGTCTCAGACCGCCTGTCTCAGACCGCCTGTCTCAGACCGTCTGTCTCAGGCCGTCTGTCTCAGACCACTTGTCTGAGACCGCCTGTCTCAGTACGTCTGTCTCAGTCCGTCTTTCTCAGACAGCCTGTCTCAGACCGTCTGTCTCAGACCGTCTTTCTCAGACCGCCTGTCTGAGACCCTCTGTCTCAGTCCGTCTGTCTAAGTCCGTCTGTCTCAGTCCGTCTGTCTCAGACCGTCTGTCTCAGGCCGCCTATATCAGAACGTCCGTCTCAGACCGTCTGTCTCAGACCGTAGTGTCTCAGTCCGTCTGTCTCAGTCCGTCTGTCTCAGGCCGCCTATATCAGAACGTCCGTCTCAGACCGTCTGTCTCAGACCGACTGTCTCAGTCCGTCTGTCTCAGTCCGTCTGTCTCAGGCCGCCTATATCAGACCGTCTGTCTCAGTCCGTCTGTCTCAGACCGTGTGTCTCAGACCGACTGTCTCAGTCCGTCTGTCTCAGTCCGTCTGTCTCAGGCCGCCTATATCAGAACGTCTGTCTCAGACCGTCTGTCTCAGACCGACTGTCTCCGACCGTCCGTCTCAGACCGTCTGTCTCAAACCGTCTGTCTCAGACCGTCTGTCTCAGACCGTCTGCCTCAGACCGTCTGTCTCAGAACGTCTGTGTCAGACCGCCGGTCTCAGACCGTCTGTCTCAGGCCGCCTGTCTCAGGCCGCCTATATCAGACCGTCTGTCTCATTCCGTCTGTCTCAGACCGTGTGTCTCAGACCGTCTGTCTCAGACCGTCTGTCTGAGACCCTCTGTCTCAGTCCGTCTGTCTTAGTCCGTCTGTCTCAGTCCGTCTGTCTCAGACCGTCTGTCTCAGTCCGTATGACGCTGACCGTCTGTCTCAGATCCGCTGTCCCAGAACGTTTGTGTCAGACCGCCTATATCAGACCGTCTGTCTCAGACGGACTGTCTCAGTCCGTCTGTCTCAGTCCGTCTGTCTCAGTCCGTCTGTCTCAGTCCGTCTTTCTCAGTCCGTCTGTCTCAGTCCGTCTGTCTCAGTCCGTCTGTCTCAGACCGTCTGTCTCAGTCCGTATGACTCAGACCGTCCGTCTCAGACCGGCTGTCCCAGAGCGTTTGTGTCAGACCGCCTGTCTCAGGCCGCCTATATCAGACCGTCTGTCTCAGACCGTCTGTCTCAGACCGCCTGTCTCAGACCGTCTGTCTCAGACCGTATGTCTCAGGCCGCCTGTCTCAGGCCGCCTATATCAGAACGTCTGTCTCAGACCGCCTGTCTCAGACCGCCTGTCTCAGACCGCCTGTCTCAGACCGCCTGTCTCAGACCGTCTGTCTCAGGCCGTCTGTCTCAGACCACTTGTCTGAGACCGCCTGTCTCAGTACGTCTGTCTCAGTCCGTCTTTCTCAGACAGCCTGTCTCAGACCGTCTGTCTCAGACCGTCTTTCTCAGACCGCCTGTCTGAGACCCTCTGTCTCAGTCCGTCTGTCTAAGTCCGTCTGTCTCAGTCCGTCTGTCTCAGACCGTCTGTCTCAGGCCGCCTATATCAGAACGTCCGTCTCAGACCGTCTGTCTCAGACCGACTGTCTCAGTCCGTCTGTCTCAGTCCGTCTGTCTCAGGCCGCCTATATCAGAACGTCCGTCTCAGACCGTCTGTCTCAGACCGACTGTCTCAGACCGCCTGTCTCAGACCGTCTGTCTCAGGCCGTCTGCCTCAGGCCGTCTGCCACAGACCGTCTGTCTCAGAACGACTGTGTCAGACCGCCTGTCTCAGACCGTCTGTCTCAGACCGTATGTCTCAGACGGACTGTCTCAGTCCGTCTGTCTCAGTCCGTCTGTCTCAGTCCGTCTGTCTCAGTCCGTCTTTCTCAGTCCGTCTGTCTCAGTCCGTCTGTCTCAGTCCGTCTGTCTCAGAACGTCTGTCTCAGTCCGTATGACTCAGACCGTCCGTCTCAGACCGGCTGTCCCAGAGCGTTTGTGTCAGACCGCCTGTCTCAGGCCGCCTATATCAGACCGTCTGTCTCAGACCGTCTGTCTCAGACCGCCTGTCTCAGACCGTCTGTCTCAGACCGTATGTCTCAGGCCGCCTATATCAGAACGTCTGTCTCAAACCGTCTGTCTCAGACCGTCTGCCTCAGACCGTCTGTCTCAGAACGTCTGTGTCAGACCGCCGGTCTCAGACCGTCTGTCTCAGGGCGCCTGTCTCAGGCCGCCTATATCAGACCGTCTGTCTCAGTCCGTCTGTCTCAGACCGTGTGTCTCAGACCGTCTGTCTCAGACCGTCTGTCTCAGACCGTCTGTCTCAGACCGCATATATCAGAACGTCTGTCTCAGACCGTCTGCCACAGACCGTCTGTCTCAGACCGTCTGTCTCAGACCGTCAGTCTCAGTCCGTATGACTCAGACCGTCTGTGTCAGACGGACTGTCGCAGTCCGTCTGTCTCAGTCCGTCTGTCTCAGACCGACTGTCTCAGTCCGTCTGTCTCAGTCCGTCTGTCTCAGGCCGCCTATATCAGAACGTCTGTCTCAGACCGTCTGTCTCAGACCGACTGTCTCCGACCGTCCGTCTCAGACCGTCTGTCTCAAACCGTCTGTCTCAGACCGTCTGTCTCAGACCGTCTGCCTCAGACCGTCTGTCTCAGAACGTCTGTGTCAGACCGCCGGTCTCAGACCGTCTGTCTCAGGCCGCCTGTCTCAGGCCGCCTATATCAGACCGTCTGTCTCAGTCCGTCTGTCTCAGACCGTGTGTCTCAGACCGACTGTCTCAGTCCGTCTGTCTCAGTCCGTCTGTCTCAGGCCGCCTATATCAGAACGTCTGTCTCAGACCGTCTGTCTCAGACCGACTGTCTCCGACCGTCCGTCTCAGACCGTCTGTCTCAAACCGTCTGTCTCAGACCGTCTGTCTCAGACCGTCTGCCTCAGACCGTCTGTCTCAGAACGTCTGTCTCAGACCGCCTGTCTCAGACCGTCTGTCTCAGGCCGCCTGTCTCAGGCCGCCTATATCAGACCGTCTGTCTCATTCCGTCTGTCTCAGACCGTGTGTCTCAGACCGTCTGTCTCAGACCGTCTGTCTGAGACCCTCTGTCTCAGGCCGTCTGTCTCAGACCACTTGTCTGAGACCGCCTGTCTCAGTACGTCTGTCTCAGTCCGTCTTTCTCAGACAGCCTGTCTCAGACCGTCTGTCTCAGACCGTCTTTCTCAGACCGCCTGTCTGAGACCCTCTGTCTCAGTCCGTCTGTCTAAGTCCGTCTGTCTCAGTCCGTCTGTCTCAGACCGTCTGTCTCAGGCCGCCTATATCAGAACGTCCGTCTCAGACCGTCTGTCTCAGACCGACTGTCTCAGTCCGTCTGTCTCAGTCCGTCTGTCTCAGGCCGCCTATATCAGAACGTCCGTCTCAGACCGTCTGTCTCAGACCGACTGTCTCCGACCGTCCGTCTCAGACCGTCTGTCTCAAACCGTCTGTCTCAGACCGTCTGCCTCAGACCGTCTGTCTCAGAACGTCTGTGTCAGACCGCCGGTCTCAGACCGTCTGTCTTAGGCCGCCTGTCTCAGGCCGCCTATATCAGACCGTCTGTCTCAGTCCGTCTGTCTCAGACCGTGTGTCTCAGACCGTCTGTCTCAGACCGTCTGTCTCAGACCGTCCGTCTCAGACCGCATATATCAGAACGTCTGTCTCAGACCGTCTGCCACAGACCGTCTGTCTCAGACCGTCTGTCTCAGACCGTCAGTCTCAGTCCGTATGACTCAGACCGTCTGTGTCAGACGGACTGTCGCAGTCCGTCTGTCTCAGTCCGTCTGTCTCAGTCCGCCGATCTCAGACCGTCCGACTCAGACCGTCTCTCTCGGACTGTCTGTCTGAGACCGCCTGTCTCAGTCCGTATGTCTCAGACGGTCTGTCTCAGACGGTCTGTCCCCGAACGTCTGTGTCAGACCGTCTGTCTCTGTCCGTATGTCTCAGACCGTCTCTCTCAGAACGTCTGTGTCAGACCGTCTGTCTCAGTCCGTCTGTCTCAGACCGTTTATCTCAGACCGTCTGTCTCAGACCGTCTGTCTCAGACCACCTGTCACAGTCCGTCTGTCTCGGTCCGACAGTCTCAGACCGTCTGTCTCTGGCCGCCTGTCTCAGACCGCCGGTCTCAGACCGTCTGTCACAGACCGTCTGGCTAAGACCGCCATTCTCAGACCGCCTGTCTCGGACCGCCTGTCTCAGTACGTCTGTCTCAGTCCGTCTTTCTCAGACAGCCTGTCTCAGACCGTCTTTCTCAGACCGTCTGTCTGAGTCCCTCTGTCTCAGACCGCCTGTCTCAGACCGTCTGTCTCAGGCCGTCTGCCTCAGGCCGTCTGCCACAGACCGTCTGTCTCAGAACGACTGTGTCAGACCGCCTGTCTCAGACCGTCTGTCTCAGACCGTATGTCTCAGGCCGCCTGTCTCAGGCCGCCTATATCAGAACGTCTGTCTCAGACCGCCTGTCTCAGACCGCCTGTCTCAGACCGTCTGTCTCAGGCGGTCTGTCTCAGACCGTCTGTCTCAGACCATTTGTCTCAGACCGCCTGTCTCAGTACGTCTGTCTCAGTCCGTCTTTCTCAGACAGCCTGTCTCAGACCGTCTGTCTCAGACCGTCTGTCTCAGACCGTCTTTCTCAGCCCTTCTGTCTGAGACCCTCTGTCTCAGTCCGTCTGTCTCAGTCCGTCTGTCTCAGTCCGTCTGTCTCAGTCCGTCTGTCTCAGACCGTCTGTCTCAGTCCGTATGACTCAGACCGTCTGTCTCAGACCGGCTGTCCCAGAACGTTTGTGTCAGACCGCCTGTCTCAGGCCGCCTATATCAGACCGTCTGTCTCAGACGGACTGTCTCAGTCCGTCTGTCTCAGTCCGTCTGTCTCAGTCCGTCTGTCTCAGTCCGTCTGTCTCAGACCGTCTGTCTCCGTCCGTCTGTCTCAGTCCGTCTATCTCAGTCCGTCTGTCTCAGACCGTCTGTCTCAGACCGTCTGTCTCAGACCGTCTGTCTCAGACCGTCTGTCTCAGACCGTCTGTCTCAGACCGTCTGTCTCAGACCGTCTGTCTCAGACCGTCTGTCTCCGACCGTCAGTCTCAGTCCGTCTGTCTCAGTCCGTCTGTCTCAGTCCGTCTGTCTCAGACCGTCTGTCTCCGTCCGTCTGTCTCAGTCCGTCTGTCTCAGTCCGTCTGTCTCCGTCCGACTGTCTCAGTCCGTCTGTCTCAGTCCGTCTGTCTCAGACCGTCTGTCTCAGACCGTCTGTCTCAGACCGTCTGTCTCAGACCGTCTGTCTCAGACCGTCAGTCTCAGTCCGTATGACTCAGACCGTCTGTCTCAGAACGTCTGTGTCAGACCGGCTGTCCCAGACCGTCTGTCTCAGACCGACTGTCTCAGTCCGTCTGTCTCAGTCCGTCTGTCTCAGGCCGCCTACATCAGAACGTCTGTCTCAGACCGACTGTCTCAGACCGTCCGTCTCAGACCGTCTGTCTCAAACCGTCTGTCTCAGACCACTTGTCTCAGACCGCCTGTCTCAGTACGTCTGTCTCAGTCCGTCTGTCTCAGGCCGCCTATATCAGAACGTCCGTCTCAGACCGTCTGTCTCAGACCGTCTATCTCCGTCCGACTGTCTCAGTCCGTCCGTCTAAGTCCGTCTGTCTCAGACCGTCTGTCTCAGACCGTCTGTCTCAGACCGTCTGTCTCAGACCGTCTGTCTCAGACCGTCTGTCTCAGACCGTCTGCCTCAGACCGTCTGTCTCAGAACGTCTGTGTCAGACCGGCGGTCTCAGACCGTCTGTCTCAGGCCGCCTGTCTCAGGCCGCCTATATCAGACCGTCTGTCTCAGACCATCTGTCTCAGACCGCCTGTCTCAGACCGTCTGTCTCAGGCCGTCTGCCTCAGACCGTCTGCCTCAGATCGTCTGTCTCAGAACGTCTGTGTCAGACCGCCTGTCTCAGACCGTCTGTCTCAGACCGTATGTCTCAGGCCGCCTGTCTCAGGCCGCCTATATCAGAACGTCTGTCTCAGACCGCCTGTCTCAGACCGCCTGTCTCAGACCGTCTGTCTCAGGCCGTCTGTCGCAGACCACTTGTCGCAGACCGCCTGTCTCAGTACGTCTGTCTCAGTCCGTCTTTCTCAGACAGCCTGTCTCAGACCGTCTGTCTCAGACCATCTTTCTCAGACCGCCTGTCTGAGACCCTCTGTCTCAGTCCGTCTGTCTCAGTCCGTCTGTCTCAGTCCGTCGGTCTCAGACCGTCTGTCTCAGTCCGTATGACTCAGACCGTCTGTCTCAGACCGGCTGTGTCAGACCGGCGGTCTCAGACCGTCTGTCTCAGGCCGCCTGTCTCAGGCCGCCTATATCAGACCGTCTGTCTCAGACCATCTGTCTCAGACCGCCTGTCTCAGACCGTCTGTCTCAGGCCGTCTGCCTCAGACCGTCTGCCTCAGAACGTCTGTCTCAGACCGCCTGTCTCAGACCGCCTGTCTCAGACCGTCTGTCTCAGGCCGTCTGTCTCAGACCACTTGTCTCAGACCGCCTGTCTCAGTACGTCTGTCTCAGTCCGTCTGTCTCAGGCCGCCTATATCAGAACGTCCGTCTCAGACCGTCTGTCTCAGACCGACTGTCTCTGACCGTCCGTCTCAGACCGTCTGTCTCAAACCGTCTGTCTCAGACCGTCTGCCTCAGACCGTCTGTCTCAGAACGTCTGTGTCAGACCGCCGGTCTCAGACCGTCTGTCTCAGGCCGCCTGTCTCAGGCCGCCTATATCAGACCGTCTGTCTCAGTCCGTCTGTCTCAGACCGTGTGTCTCAGACCGTCTGTCTCAGACCGTCTGTCTCAGACCGTCTGTCTCAGACCGTATGACTCAGACCGTCTGTCTCAGAACGTCCGTGTCAGACCGACTGTCTCAGTCCGTCTGTCTCAGTCCGTCTGTCTCAGGCCGCCTATATCAGAACGTCCGTCTCAGACCGACTGTCTCCGACCGTCCGTCTCAGACCGACTGTCTCAAACCGTCTGTCTCAGACCGTCTGCCTCAGACCGTCTGTCTCAGAACGTCTGTGTCAGACCGCCGGTCTCAGACCGTCTGTCTCAGGCCGCCTGTCTCAGGCCGCCTATATCAGACCGTCTGTCTCAGTCCGTCTGTCTCAGACCGTGTGTCTCAGACCGTCTGTCTCAGACCGTCTGTCTCAGACCGCATATATCAGAACGTCTGTCTCAGACCGTCTGCCACAGACCGTCTGTCTCAGACCGTCTGTCTCAGACCGTCAGTCTCAGTCCGTATGACTCAGACCGTCTGTGTCAGACGGACTGTCGCAGTCCGTCTGTCTCAGTCCGTCTGTCTCAGACCGACTGTCTCAGTCCGTCTGTCTCAGTCCGTCTGTCTCAGGCCGCCTATATCAGAACGTCTGTCTCAGACCGTCTGTCTCAGACCGACTGTCTCCGACCGTCCGTCTCAGACCGTCTGTCTCAAACCGTCTGTCTCAGACCGTCTGTCTCAGACCGTCTGCCTCAGACCGTCTGTCTCAGAACGTCTGTGTCAGACCGCCGGTCTCAGACCGTCTGTCTCAGGCCGCCTGTCTCAGGCCGCCTATATCAGACCGTCTGTCTCAGTCCGTCTGTCTCAGACCGTGTGTCTCAGACCGACTGTCTCAGTCCGTCTGTCTCAGTCCGTCTGTCTCAGGCCGCCTATATCAGAACGTCTGTCTCAGACCGTCTGTCTCAGACCGACTGTCTCCGACCGTCCGTCTCAGACCGTCTGTCTCAAACCGTCTGTCTCAGACCGTCTGTCTCAGACCGTCTGCCTCAGACCGTCTGTCTCAGAACGTCTGTCTCAGACCGCCGGTCTCAGACCGTCTGTCTCAGGCCGCCTGTCTCAGGCCGCCTATATCAGACCGTCTGTCTCATTCCGTCTGTCTCAGACCGTGTGTCTCAGACCGTCTGTCTCAGACCGTCTGTCTGAGACCCTCTGTCTCAGTCCGTCTGTCTTAGTCCGTCTGTCTCAGTCCGTCTGTCTCAGACCGTCTGTCTCAGTCCGTATGACTCTGACCGTCTGTCTCAGATCCGCTGTCCCAGAACGTTTGTGTCAGACCGCCTATATCAGACCGTCTGTCTCAGACGGACTGTCTCAGTCCGTCTGTCTCAGTCCGTCTGTCTCAGTCCGTCTTTCTCAGTCCGTCTGTCTCAGTCCGTCTGTCTCAGACCGTCTGTCTCAGTCCGTATGACTCAGACCGTCCGTCTCAGACCGGCTGTCCCAGAGCGTTTGTGTCAGACCGCCTGTCTCAGGCCGCCTATATCAGACCGTCTGTCTCAGACCGTCTGTCTCAGACCGCCTGTCTCAGACCGTCTGTCTCAGACCGTATGTCTCAGGCCGCCTGTCTCAGGCCGCCTATATCAGAACGTCTGTCTCAGACCGCCTGTCTCAGACCGCCTGTCTCAGACCGCCTGTCTCAGACCGCCTGTCTCAGGCCGTCTGTCTCAGACCACTTGTCTGAGACCGCCTGTCTCAGTACGTCTGTCTCAGTCCGTCTTTCTCAGACAGCCTGTCTCAGACCGTCTGTCTCAGACCGTCTTTCTCAGACCGCCTGTCTGAGACCCTCTGTCTCAGTCCGTCTGTCTAAGTCCGTCTGTCTCAGTCCGTCTGTCTCAGACCGTCTGTCTCAGGCCGCCTATATCAGAACGTCCGTCTCAGACCGTCTGTCTCAGACCGTAGTGTCTCAGTCCGTCTGTCTCAGTCCGTCTGTCTCAGGCCGCCTATATCAGAACGTCCGTCTCAGACCGTCTGTCTCAGACCGACTGTCTCAGTCCGTCTGTCTCAGTCCGTCTGTCTCAGGCCGCCTATATCAGACCGTCTGTCTCAGTCCGTCTGTCTCAGACCGTGTGTCTCAGACCGACTGTCTCAGTCCGTCTGTCTCAGTCCGTCTGTCTCAGGCCGCCTATATCAGAACGTCTGTCTCAGACCGTCTGTCTCAGACCGACTGTCTCCGACCGTCCGTCTCAGACCGTCTGTCTCAAACCGTCTGTCTCAGACCGTCTGTCTCAGACCGTCTGCCTCAGACCGTCTGTCTCAGAACGTCTGTGTCAGACCGCCGGTCTCAGACCGTCTGTCTCAGGCCGCCTGTCTCAGGCCGCCTATATCAGACCGTCTGTCTCATTCCGTCTGTCTCAGACCGTGTGTCTCAGACCGTCTGTCTCAGACCGTCTGTCTGAGACCCTCTGTCTCAGTCCGTCTGTCTTAGTCCGTCTGTCTCAGTCCGTCTGTCTCAGACCGTCTGTCTCAGTCCGTATGACGCTGACCGTCTGTCTCAGATCCGCTGTCCCAGAACGTTTGTGTCAGACCGCCTATATCAGACCGTCTGTCTCAGACGGACTGTCTCAGTCCGTCTGTCTCAGTCCGTCTGTCTCAGTCCGTCTGTCTCAGTCCGTCTTTCTCAGTCCGTCTGTCTCAGTCCGTCTGTCTCAGTCCGTCTGTCTCAGACCGTCTGTCTCAGTCCGTATGACTCAGACCGTCCGTCTCAGACCGGCTGTCCCAGAGCGTTTGTGTCAGACCGCCTGTCTCAGGCCGCCTATATCAGACCGTCTGTCTCAGACCGTCTGTCTCAGACCGCCTGTCTCAGACCGTCTGTCTCAGACCGTATGTCTCAGGCCGCCTGTCTCAGGCCGCCTATATCAGAACGTCTGTCTCAGACCGCCTGTCTCAGACCGCCTGTCTCAGACCGCCTGTCTCAGACCGCCTGTCTCAGACCGTCTGTCTCAGGCCGTCTGTCTCAGACCACTTGTCTGAGACCGCCTGTCTCAGTACGTCTGTCTCAGTCCGTCTTTCTCAGACAGCCTGTCTCAGACCGTCTGTCTCAGACCGTCTTTCTCAGACCGCCTGTCTGAGACCCTCTGTCTCAGTCCGTCTGTCTAAGTCCGTCTGTCTCAGTCCGTCTGTCTCAGACCGTCTGTCTCAGGCCGCCTATATCAGAACGTCCGTCTCAGACCGTCTGTCTCAGACCGACTGTCTCAGTCCGTCTGTCTCAGTCCGTCTGTCTCAGGCCGCCTATATCAGAACGTCCGTCTCAGACCGTCTGTCTCAGACCGACTGTCTCAGACCGCCTGTCTCAGACCGTCTGTCTCAGGCCGTCTGCCTCAGGCCGTCTGCCACAGACCGTCTGTCTCAGAACGACTGTGTCAGACCGCCTGTCTCAGACCGCCTGTCTCAGACCGTCTGTCTCAGACCGTATGTCTCAGACGGACTGTCTCAGTCCGTCTGTCTCAGTCCGTCTGTCTCAGTCCGTCTGTCTCAGTCCGTCTTTCTCAGTCCGTCTGTCTCAGTCCGTCTGTCTCAGTCCGTCTGTCTCAGAACGTCTGTCTCAGTCCGTATGACTCAGACCGTCCGTCTCAGACCGGCTGTCCCAGAGCGTTTGTGTCAGACCGCCTGTCTCAGGCCGCCTATATCAGACCGTCTGTCTCAGACCGTCTGTCTCAGACCGCCTGTCTCAGACCGTCTGTCTCAGACCGTATGTCTCAGGCCGCCTATATCAGAACGTCTGTCTCAAACCGTCTGTCTCAGACCGTCTGCCTCAGACCGTCTGTCTCAGAACGTCTGTGTCAGACCGCCGGTCTCAGACCGTCTGTCTCAGGCCGCCTGTCTCAGGCCGCCTATATCAGACCGTCTGTCTCAGTCCGTCTGTCTCAGACCGTGTGTCTCAGACCGTCTGTCTCAGACCGTCTGTCTCAGACCGTCTGTCTCAGACCGCATATATCAGAACGTCTGTCTCAGACCGTCTGCCACAGACCGTCTGTCTCAGACCGTCTGTCTCAGACCGTCAGTCTCAGTCCGTATGACTCAGACCGTCTGTGTCAGACGGACTGTCGCAGTCCGTCTGTCTCAGTCCGTCTGTCTCAGACCGACTGTCTCAGTCCGTCTGTCTCAGTCCGTCTGTCTCAGGCCGCCTATATCAGAACGTCTGTCTCAGACCGTCTGTCTCAGACCGACTGTCTCCGACCGTCCGTCTCAGACCGTCTGTCTCAAACCGTCTGTCTCAGACCGTCTGTCTCAGACCGTCTGCCTCAGACCGTCTGTCTCAGAACGTCTGTGTCAGACCGCCGGTCTCAGACCGTCTGTCTCAGGCCGCCTGTCTCAGGCCGCCTATATCAGACCGTCTGTCTCAGTCCGTCTGTCTCAGACCGTGTGTCTCAGACCGACTGTCTCAGTCCGTCTGTCTCAGTCCGTCTGTCTCAGGCCGCCTATATCAGAACGTCTGTCTCAGACCGTCTGTCTCAGACCGACTGTCTCCGACCGTCCGTCTCAGACCGTCTGTCTCAAACCGTCTGTCTCAGACCGTCTGTCTCAGACCGTCTGCCTCAGACCGTCTGTCTCAGAACGTCTGTCTCAGACCGCCGGTCTCAGACCGTCTGTCTCAGGCCGCCTGTCTCAGGCCGCCTATATCAGACCGTCTGTCTCATTCCGTCTGTCTCAGACCGTGTGTCTCAGACCGTCTGTCTCAGACCGTCTGTCTGAGACCCTCTGTCTCAGTCCGTCTGTCTTAGTCCGTCTGTCTCAGTCCGTCTGTCTCAGACCGTCTGTCTCAGTCCGTATGACTCTGACCATCTGTCTCAGATCCGCTGTCCCAGAACGTTTGTGTCAGACCGCCTATATCAGACCGTCTGTCTCAGACGGACTGTCTCAGTCCGTCTGTCTCAGTCCGTCTGTCTCAGTCCGTCTGTCTCAGTCCGTCTTTCTCAGTCCGTCTGTCTCAGTCCGTCTGTCTCAGTCCGTCTGTCTCAGACCGTCTGTCTCAGTCCGTATGACTCAGACCGTCCGTCTCAGACCGGCTGTCCCAGAGCGTTTGTGTCAGACCGCCTGTCTCAGGCCGTCTATATCAGACCGTCTGTCTCAGACCGTCTGTCTCAGACCGCCTGTCTCAGACCGTCTGTCTCAGACCGTATGTCTCAGGCCGCCTGTCTCAGGCCGCCTATATCAGAACGTCTGTCTCAGACCGCCTGTCTCAGACCGCCTGTCTCAGACCGCCTGTCTCAGACCGTCTGTCTCAGGCCGTCTGTCTCAGACCACTTGTCTGAGACCGCCTGTCTCAGTACGTCTGTCTCAGTCCGTCTTTCTCAGACAGCCTGTCTCAGACCGTCTGTCTCAGACCGTCTTTCTCAGACCGCCTGTCTGAGACCCTCTGTCTCAGTCCGTCTGTCTAAGTCCGTCTGTCTCAGTCCGTCTGTCTCAGACCGTCTGTCTCAGGCCGCCTATATCAGAACGTCCGTCTCAGACCGTCTGTCTCAGACCGACTGTCTCAGTCCGTCTGTCTCAGTCCGTCTGTCTCAGGCCGCCTATATCAGAACGTCCGTCTCAGACCGTCTGTCTCAGACCGACTGTCTCCGACCGTCCGTCTCAGACCGTCTGTCTCAAACCGTCTGTCTCAGACCGTCTGCCTCAGACCGTCTGTCTCAGAACGTCTGTGTCAGACCGCCGGTCTCAGACCGTCTGTCTTAGGCCGCCTGTCTCAGGCCGCCTATATCAGACCGTCTGTCTCAGTCCGTCTGTCTCAGACCGTGTGTCTCAGACCGTCTGTCTCAGACCGTCTGTCTCAGACCGTCCGTCTCAGACCGCATATATCAGAACGTCTGTCTCAGACCGTCTGCCACAGACCGTCTGTCTCAGACCGTCTGTCTCAGACCGTCAGTCTTAGTCCGTATGACTCAGACCGTCTGTGTCAGACGGACTGTCGCAGTCCGTCTGTCTCAGTCCGTCTGTCTCAGTCCGCCGATCTCAGACCGTCCGACTCAGACCGTCTCTCTCGGACTGTCTGTCTGAGACCGCCTGTCTCAGTCCGTATGTCTCAGACGGTCTGTCTCAGACGGTCTGTCCCCGAACGTCTGTGTCAGACCGTCTGTCTCTGTCCGTATGTCTCAGACCGTCTCTCTCAGAACGTCTGTGTCAGACCGTCTGTCTCAGTCCGTCTGTCTCAGACCGTTTATCTCAGACCGTCTGTCTCAGACCGTCTGTCTCAGACCACCTGTCACAGTCCGTCTGTCTCGGTCCGACAGTCTCAGACCGTCTGTCTCTGGCCGCCTGTCTCAGACCGCCGGTCTCAGACCGTCTGTCACAGACCGTCTGGCTAAGACCGCCATTCTCAGACCGCCTGTCTCGGACCGCCTGTCTCAGTACGTCTGTCTCAGTCCGTCTTTCTCAGACAGCCTGTCTCAGACCGTCTTTCTCAGACCGTCTGTCTGAGTCCCTCTGTCTCAGACCGCCTGTCTCAGACCGTCTGTCTCAGGCCGTCTGCCTCAGGCCGTCTGCCACAGACCGTCTGTCTCAGAACGACTGTGTCAGACCGCCTGTCTCAGACCGTCTGTCTCAGACCGTATGTCTCAGGCCGCCTGTCTCAGGCCGCCTATATCAGAACGTCTGTCTCAGACCGCCTGTCTCAGACCGCCTGTCTCAGACCGTCTGTCTCAGGCCGTCTGTCTCAGACCGTCTGTCTCAGACCATTTGTCTCAGACCGCCTGTCTCAGTACGTCTGTCTCAGTCCGTCTTTCTCAGACAGCCTGTCTCAGACCGTCTGTCTCAGACCGTCTGTCTCAGACCGTCTGTCTCAGACCGTCTTTCTCAGCCCTTCTGTCTGAGACCCTCTGTCTCAGTCCGTCTGTCTCAGTCCGTCTGTCTCAGTCCGTCTGTCTCAGTCCGTCTGTCTCAGACCGTCTGTCTCAGTCCGTATGACTCAGACCGTCTGTCTCAGACCGGCTGTCCCAGAACGTTTGTGTCAGACCGCCTGTCTCAGGCCGCCTATATCAGACCGTCTGTCTCAGACGGACTGTCTCAGTCCGTCTGTCTCAGTCCGTCTGTCTCAGTCCGTCTGTCTCAGTCCGTCTGTCTCAGACCGTCTGTCTCCGTCCGTCTGTCTCAGTCCGTCTATCTCAGTCCGTCTGTCTCAGACCGTCTGTCTCAGACCGTCTGTCTCAGACCGTCTGTCTCAGACCGTCTGTCTCAGACCGTCTGTCTCAGACCGTCTGTCTCAGACCGTCTGTCTCCGACCGTCAGTCTCAGTCCGTCTGTCTCAGTCCGTCTGTCTCAGTCCGTCTGTCTCAGACCGTCTGTCTCCGTCCGTCTGTCTCAGTCCGTCTGTCTCAGTCCGTCTGTCTCCGTCCGACTGTCTCAGTCCGTCTGTCTCAGTCCGTCTGTCTCAGACCGTCTGTCTCAGACCGTCTGTCTCAGACCGTCTGTCTCAGACCGTCTGTCTCAGACCGTCAGTCTCAGTCCGTATGACTCAGACCGTCTGTCTCAGAACGTCTGTGTCAGACCGGCTGTCCCAGACCGTCTGTCTCAGACCGACTGTCTCAGTCCGTCTGTCTCAGTCCGTCTGTCTCAGGCCGCCTACATCAGAACGTCTGTCTCAGACCGACTGTCTCAGACCGTCCGTCTCAGACCGTCTGTCTCAAACCGTCTGTCTCAGACCACTTGTCTCAGACCGCCTGTCTCAGTACGTCTGTCTCAGTCCGTCTGTCTCAGGCCGCCTATATCAGAACGTCCGTCTCAGACCGTCTGTCTCAGACCGTCTGTCTCCGTCCGACTGTCTCAGTCCGTCCGTCTCAGTCCGTCTGTCTCAGACCGTCTGTCTCAGACCGTCTGTCTCAGACCGTCTGTCTCAGACCGTCTGTCTCAGACCGTCTGTCTCAGACCGTCTGCCTCAGACCGTCTGTCTCAGAACGTCTGTGTCAGACCGGCGGTCTCAGACCGTCTGTCTCAGGCCGCCTGTCTCAGGCCGCCTATATCAGACCGTCTGTCTCAGACCATCTGTCTCAGACCGCCTGTCTCAGACCGTCTGTCTCAGGCCGTCTGCCTCAGACCGTCTGCCTCAGATCGTCTGTCTCAGAACGTCTGTGTCAGACCGCCTGTCTCAGACCGTCTGTCTCAGACCGTATGTCTCAGGCCGCCTGTCTCAGGCCGCCTATATCAGAACGTCTGTCTCAGACCGCCTGTCTCAGACCGCCTGTCTCAGACCGTCTGTCTCAGGCCGTCTGTCGCAGACCACTTGTCGCAGACCGCCTGTCTCAGTACGTCTGTCTCAGTCCGTCTTTCTCAGACAGCCTGTCTCAGACCGTCTGTCTCAGACCATCTTTCTCAGACCGCCTGTCTGAGACCCTCTGTCTCAGTCCGTCTGTCTCAGTCCGTCTGTCTCAGTCCGTCGGTCTCAGACCGTCTGTCTCAGTCCGTATGACTCAGACCGTCTGTCTCAGACCGGCTGTGTCAGACCGGCGGTCTCAGACCGTCTGTCTCAGGCCGCCTGTCTCAGGCCGCCTATATCAGACCGTCTGTCTCAGACCATCTGTCTCAGACCGCCTGTCTCAGACCGTCTGTCTCAGGCCGTCTGCCTCAGACCGTCTGCCTCAGAACGTCTGTCTCAGACCGCCTGTCTCAGACCGCCTGTCTCAGACCGTCTGTCTCAGGCC
Organism: Coelioxys conoideus; assembly: GCA_947623535.1. NCBI lineage: Eukaryota > Metazoa > Arthropoda > Insecta > Hymenoptera > Megachilidae > Coelioxys > Coelioxys conoideus. Next base: position 2,049,661 of record CANQJN010000036.1, on the reverse strand, counting down.
GTCTGTCTCAGACCACTTGTCTCAGACCGCCTGTCTCAGTACGTCTGTCTCAGTCCGTCTGTCTCAGGCCGCCTATATCAGAACGTCCGTCTCAGACCGTCTGTCTCAGACCGACTGTCTCTGACCGTCCGTCTCAGACCGTCTGTCTCAAACCGTCTGTCTCAGACCGTCTGCCTCAGACCGTCTGTCTCAGAACGTCTGTGTCAGACCGCCGGTCTCAGACCGTCTGTCTCAGGCCGCCTGTCTCAGGCCGCCTATATCAGACCGTCTGTCTCAGTCCGTCTGTCTCAGACCGTGTGTCTCAGACCGTCTGTCTCAGACCGTCTGTCTCAGACCGTCTGTCTCAGACCGCATATATCAGAACGTCTGTCTCAGACCGTCTGCCACAGACCGTCTGTCTCAGACCGTCTGTCTCAGACCGTCAGTCTCAGTCCGTATGACTCAGACCGTCTGTGTCAGACGGACTGTCGCAGTCCGTCTGTCTCAGTCCGTCTGTCTCAGTCCGCCGATCTCAGACCGTCCGACTCAGACCGTCTCTCTCGGACTGTCTGTCTGAGACCGCCTGTCTCAGTCCGTATGTCTCAGACGGTCTGTCTCAGACGGTCTGTCCCCGAACGTCTGTGTCAGACCGTCTGTCTCTGTCCGTATGTCTCAGACCGTCTCTCTCAGAACGTCTGTGTCAGACCGTCTGTCTCAGTCCGTCTGTCTCAGACCGTTTATCTCAGACCGTCTGTCTCAGACCGTCTGTCTCAGACCACCTGTCACAGTCCGTCTGTCTCGGTCCGACAGTCTCAGACCGTCTGTCTCAGGCCGCCTGTCTCAGACCGCCGGTCTCAGACCGTCTGTCACAGACCGTCTGGCTAAGACCGCCATTCTCAGACCGCCTGTCTCGGACCGCCTGTCTCAGTACGTCTGTCTCAGTCCGTCTTTCTCAGACAGCCTGTCTCAGACCGTCTTTCTCAGACCGTCTGTCTGAGTCCCTCTGTCTCAGACCGCCTGTCTCAGACCGTCTGTCTCAGGCCGTCTGCCTCAGGCCGTCTGCCACAGACCGTCTGTCTCAGAACGACTGTGTCAGACCGCCTGTCTCAGACCGTCTGTCTCAGACCGTATGTCTCAGGCCGCCTGTCTCAGGCCGCCTATATCAGAACGTCTGTCTCAGACCGCCTGTCTCAGACCGCCTGTCTCAGACCGTCTGTCTCAGGCCGTCTGTCTCAGACCGTCTGTCTCAGACCATTTGTCTCAGACCGCCTGTCTCAGTACGTCTGTCTCAGTCCGTCTTTCTCAGACAGCCTGTCTCAGACCGTCTGTCTCAGACCGTCTGTCTCAGACCGTCTTTCTCAGCCCTTCTGTCTGAGACCCTCTGTCTCAGTCCGTCTGTCTCAGTCCGTCTGTCTCAGTCCGTCTGTCTCAGTCCGTCTGTCTCAGACCGTCTGTCTCAGTCCGTATGACTCAGACCGTCTGTCTCAGACCGGCTGTCCCAGAACGTTTGTGTCAGACCGCCTGTCTCAGGCCGCCTATATCAGACCGTCTGTCTCAGACGGACTGTCTCAGTCCGTCTGTCTCAGTCCGTCTGTCTCAGTCCGTCTGTCTCAGTCCGTCTGTCTCAGACCGTCTGTCTCCGTCCGTCTGTCTCAGTCCGTCTGTCTCAGTCCGTCTGTCTCAGACCGTCTGTCTCAGACCGTCTGTCTCAGACCGTCTGTCTCCGACCGTCAGTCTCAGTCCGTCTGTCTCAGTCCGTCTGTCTCAGTCCGTCTGTCTCAGTCCGTCTGTCTCAGACCGTCTGTCTCCGTCCGTCTGTCTCAGTCCGTCTGTCTCAGTCCGTCTGTCTCAGACCGTCTGTCTCAGACCGTCTGTCTCAGACCGTCTGTCTCAGTCCGTCTGTCTCAGTCCGTCTGTCTCAGTCCGTCTGTCTCAGTCCGTCTGTCTCAGACCGTCTGTCTCCGTCCGACTGTCTCAGTCCGTCTGTCTCAGTCCGTCTGTCTCAGACCGTCTGTCTCAGACCGTCTGTCTCAGACCGTCTGTCTCAGACCGTCTGTCTCAGACCGTCAGTCTCAGTCCGTATGACTCAGACCGTCTGTCTCAGAACGTCTGTGTCAGACCGGCTGTCCCAGAACGTCTGTGTCAGACCGTCTGTCTCAGACCGTCTGTCTCAGACCGACTGTCTCAGTCCGTATGACTCAGACCGTCTGTCTCAGACCGGCTGTCCCAGAACGTTTGTGTCAGACCGCCTGTCTCAGACCGTCTGTCTCAGACCGACTGTCTCAGTCCGTCTGTCTCAGTCCGTCTGTCTCAGGCCGCCTACATCAGAACGTCTGTCTCAGACCGACTGTCTCAGACCGTCCGTCTCAGACCGTCTGTCTCAAACCGTCTGTCTCAGACCGTCTGTCTCAGACCGTCTGCCTCAGACCGTCTGTCTCAGAACGTCTGTGTCAGACCGGCGGTCTCAGACCGTCTGTCTCAGGCCGCCTGTCTCAGGCCGCCTATATCAGACCGTCTGTCTCAGACCATCTGTCTCAGACCGCCTGTCTCAGACCGTCTGTCTCAGGCCGTCTGCCTCAGACCGTCTGCCTCAGATCGTCTGTCTCAGAACGTCTGTGTCAGACCGCCTGTCTCAGACCGTCTGTCTCAGACCGTATGTCTCAGGCCGCCTGTCTCAGGCCGCCTATATCAGAACGTCTGTCTCAGACCGCCTGTCTCAGACCGCCTGTCTCAGACCGTCTGTCTCAGGCCGTCTGTCTCAGACCACTTGTCTCAGACCGCCTGTCTCAGTACGTCTGTCTCAGTCCGTCTTTCTCAGACAGCCTGTCTCAGACCGTCTGTCTCAGACCGTCTTTCTCAGACCGCCTGTCTGAGACCCTCTGTCTCAGTCCGTCTGTCTCAGTCCGTCTGTCTCAGTCCGTCTGTCTCAGACCGTCTGTCTCAGTCCGTATGACTCAGACCGTCTGTCTCAGACCGGCTGTGTCAGACCGGCGGTCTCAGACCGTCTGTCTGAGGCCGCCTGTCTCAGGCCGCCTATATCAGACCGTCTGTCTCAGACCATCTGTCTCAGACCGCCTGTCTCAGACCGTCTGTCTCAGGCCGTCTGCCTCAGACCGTCTGCCTCAGATCGTCTGTCTCAGAACGTCTGTGTCAGACCGCCTGTCTCAGACCGTCTGTCTCAGACCGTATGTCTCAGGCCGCCTGTCTCAGGCCGCCTATATCAGAACGTCTGTCTCAGACCGCCTGTCTCAGACCGCCTGTCTCAGACCGTCTGTCTCAGGCCGTCTGTCTCAGACCACTTGTCTCAGACCGCCTGTCTCAGACCGTCTGTCTCAGACCGTCTGTCTCAGACCGTCTGTCTCAGACCGTCTGTCTCAGACCGTCAGTCTCAGTCCGTATGACTCAGACCGTCTGTCACAGAACGTCCGTGTCAGACCGGCTGTCCCAGTCCGTCTGTCTCAGTCCGTCTGTCTCAGTCCGTCTGTCTCAGTCCGTCTTTCTCAGTCCGTCTGTCTCAGTCCGTCTGTCTCAGTCCGTCTGTCTCAGACCGTCTGTCTCAGTCCGTATGACTGAGACCGTCCGTCTCAGAACGGCTGTCCCAGAGCGTTTGTGTCAGACCGCCTGTCTCAGGCCGCCTATATCAGACCGTCTGTCTCAGACCGTCTGTCTCAGACCGCCTGTCTCAGACCGTCTGTCTCAGACCGTATGTCTCAGGCCGCCTGTCTCAGGCCGCCTATATCAGAACGTCTGTCTCAGACCGCCTGTCTCAGACCGCCTGTCTCAGACCGCCTGTCTCAGACCGCCTGTCTCAGACCGTCTGTCTCAGGCCGTCTGTCTCAGACCACTTGTCTGAGACCGCCTGTCTCAGTACGTCTGTCTCAGTCCGTCTTTCTCAGACAGCCTGTCTCAGACCGTCTGTCTCAGTCCGTCTGTCTCAGACCGTCTGTCTCAGACCGTCTGTCTCAGACCGTCTGTCTCAGACCGTCTGTCTCAGACCGTCAGTCTCAGTCCGTATGACTCAGACCGTCTGTCTCAGAACGTCTGTGTCAGACCGGCTGTCCCAGAACGTCTGTGTCAGACCGTCTGTCTCAGACCGTCTGTCTCAGACCGACTGTCTCAGTCCGTATGACTCAGACCGTCTGTCTCAGACCGGCTGTCCCAGAACGTTTGTGTCAGACCGCCTGTCTCAGACCGTCTGTCTCAGACCGACTGTCTCAGTCCGTCTGTCTCAGTCCGTCTGTCTCAGGCCGCCTACATCAGAACGTCTGTCTCAGACCGACTGTCTCAGACCGTCCGTCTCAGACCGTCTGTCTCAAACCGTCTGTCTCAGACCGTCTGTCTCAGACCGTCTGCCTCAGACCGTCTGTCTCAGAACGTCTGTGTCAGACCGGCGGTCTCAGACCGTCTGTCTCAGGCCGCCTGTCTCAGGCCGCCTATATCAGACCGTCTGTCTCAGACCATCTGTCTCAGACCGCCTGTCTCAGACCGTCTGTCTCAGGCCGTCTGCCTCAGACCGTCTGCCTCAGATCGTCTGTCTCAGAACGTCTGTGTCAGACCGCCTGTCTCAGACCGTCTGTCTCAGACCGTATGTCTCAGGCCGCCTGTCTCAGGCCGCCTATATCAGAACGTCTGTCTCAGACCGCCTGTCTCAGACCGCCTGTCTCAGACCGTCTGTCTCAGGCCGTCTGTCTCAGACCACTTGTCTCAGACCGCCTGTCTCAGTACGTCTGTCTCAGTCCGTCTTTCTCAGACAGCCTGTCTCAGACCGTCTGTCTCAGACCGTCTTTCTCAGACCGCCTGTCTGAGACCCTCTGTCTCAGTCCGTCTGTCTCAGTCCGTCTGTCTCAGTCCGTCTGTCTCAGACCGTCTGTCTCAGTCCGTATGACTCAGACCGTCTGTCTCAGACCGGCTGTGTCAGACCGGCAGTCTCAGACCGTCTGTCTGAGGCCGCCTGTCTCAGGCCGCCTATATCAGACCGTCTGTCTCAGACCATCTGTCTCAGACCGCCTGTCTCAGACCGTCTGTCTCAGGCCGTCTGCCTCAGACCGTCTGCCTCAGATCGTCTGTCTCAGAACGTCTGTGTCAGACCGCCTGTCTCAGACCGTCTGTCTCAGACCGTATGTCTCAGGCCGCCTGTCTCAGGCCGCCTATATCAGAACGTCTGTCTCAGACCGCCTGTCTCAGACCGCCTGTCTCAGACCGTCTGTCTCAGGCCGTCTGTCTCAGACCACTTGTCTCAGACCGCCTGTCTCAGACCGTCTGTCTCAGACCGTCTGTCTCAGACCGTCTGTCTCAGACCGTCTGTCTCAGACCGTCAGTCTCAGTCCGTATGACTCAGACCGTCTGTCACAGAACGTCCGTGTCAGACCGGCTGTCCCAGTCCGTCTGTCTCAGTCCGTCTGTCTCAGTCCGTCTGTCTCAGTCCGTCTTTCTCAGTCCGTCTGTCTCAGTCCGTCTGTCTCAGTCCGTCTGTCTCAGACCGTCTGTCTCAGTCCGTATGACTCAGACCGTCCGTCTCAGAACGGCTGTCCCAGACCGTCTGTCTCAGAACGTCTGTCTCAGACCGTCTGTCTCAGACCGTCTGTCTCATACCGTCTGTCTCAGACCGTCTGTCTCAGGCCGTCTGTCTCAGTCCGTCTGTCTGAGACCGTCTGTCTCAGACCGTCTGCCTCAGACCGTCTGTCTCAGAACGTCTGTGTCAGACCGCCGGTCTCAGACCGTCTGTCTCAGACCGTCTGTCTCAGGCCGCCTGTCTCAGGCCGCCTATATCAGAACGTCTGTCTCAGACCGTCTGTCTCAGACCGACTGTCTCAGACCGTCCGTCTCAGACCGTCTGTCTCAAACCGTCTGTCTCAGACCGTCTGTCTCAGACCGTCTGCCTCAGACCGTCTGTCTCAGAACGTCTGTGTCAGACCGCCGGTCTCAGACCGTCTGTCTCAGGCCGCCTATCTCAGGCCGCCTATATCAGACCGTCTGTCTCAGTCCGTCTGTCTCAGACCGTGTGTCTCAGACCGTCTGTCTCAGACCGTCTGTCTCAGACCGTCTGTCTCAGACCGTCTGTCTCAGACCGTCTATCTCAGACCGTCTGTCTCAGACCGTCTGTCTCAGACCGTCTGTCTCAGACCGTCTGTCTCAGACCGTCTGTCTCAGACCGTCTGTCTCAGTCCGTCTGTCTCAGACCGTCTGTCTCAGACCGTCTGTCTCAGACCGTCTGTCTCAGACCGTCTGTCTCAGACCGTCTGTCTCAGACCGTCTGTCTCAGACCGTCTGTCAAAGAACGTCTGTCAAAGAACGTGTGTGTCAGACAGCCTGTCTCAGACCGCCTGTCTCAGTCCGTCTGTCTCAGTCCGTCTGTCTCAGTCCGCCGATCTCAGACCGTCCGACTCAGACCGCCTGTCTCAGTCCGTCTGTCTCATACCGTCTGTCAAAGAACGTGTGTGTCAGACAGCCTGTCTCAGACCGTCTGTCTCAGACCGTCTCTCTCAGACCGCCTATATCAGACCGTCTGTCTCAGACCGCCTGTCTCAGACCGCCTGTCTCAGTCCGTCTGTCTCAGTCCGTCTGTCTCAGACCGTCTGTCTCAGACCGCCTGTCTCAGTCCGTCTGTCTCAGACCGTCTGTCTCAGAACGTCTGTGTCAGACCGCCGGTCTCAGACCGTCTGTCTCAGACCGTCTGTCTCAGGCCGCCTGTCTCAGTCCGTCTGTCTCAGTCCGTCTGTCTCAGTCCGCCGATCTCAGACCGTCCGACTCAGACCGCCTGTCTCAGTCCGTCTGTCTCAGACCGTCTGTCAAAGAACGTGTGTGTCAGACAGCCTGTCTCAGACCGTCTGTCTCAGAGCGTCTGTCTCAGACCGTCTGTCAAAGAACGTGTGTGTCAGACAGCCTGTCTCAGACCGCCTGTCTCAGTCCGTCTGTCTCAGTCCGTCTGTCTCAGTCCGCCGATCTCAGACCGTCCGACTCAGACCGCCTGTCTCAGTCCGTCTGTCTCATACCGTCCGACTCAGACCGCCTGTCTCAGTCCGTCTGTCTCATACCGTCTGTCAAAGAACGTGTGTGTCAGACAGCCTGTCTGAGACCGTCTGTCTCAGACCGTCTGTCTCAGACCGCCTATATCAGAACGTCTGTCTCAGACCGCCTGTCTCAGACCGTCTGTCTCAGGCCGCCTTTCTCAGACCGTCTATCTCGGACCGTCTGTCTCAGACCGTCTGTCTCAGACCGTCTGTCTCAGACCGTCTGTCTCAGACCGTCTGTCTCAGACCGTCTGTCTCAGACCGACTGTCTCAGTCCGTCTGTCTCAGTCCGTCTGTCTCAGTCCGCCGATCTCAGACCGTCCGACTCAGACCGCCTGTCTCAGTCCGTCTGTCACAGTCCGTCTGTCTCAGACCGTCTGTCTCGGACCGCCTATATCAGAACGTCTGTCTCAGACCGTCTCTCAAAGAACGCGTGTGTCAGACAGCCTGTCTCACACCGTCTGTCTCAGACCGTCTGTCTCAGACCGCCTATATCAGAACGTCTGTCTCAGACCGCCTGTCTCAGACCGTCTGTCTCAGGACGTCTGTCTCAGACCGCCTGTCTCAGACCGTCTGTCTCAGACCGTCTGTCTCAGACCGTCAGTCTCAGTCCGTATGACTCAGACCGTCTGTCACAGGCCGGCTGTCCCAGAACGTTTGTGTGAGACCGTCCGTCTCAGGCCGCCTATATCAGACCGTCTGTCTCAGACCGTCAGTCTCAGTCCGTATGACTCAGACCGTCTGTCTCAGAACGTCTGTGTCAGACCGGCTGAACCAGAACGTCTGTGTCAGACCGTCTGTCTCAGGCCGTCTGTCTCAGACCGTCTGTCTCAGACCGTCCGTCTCAGACCGTCTGTCTCAGACCGCCTGTCTCAGACCGTCTGTCTCAGTCCGTCTGTCTCAGACCGTCTGTCAAAGAACGTGTGTGTCAGACAGCCTGTCTCAGATCGTTTGTCTCAGAACGTCTGTGTCAGACCGTCTGTCAAAGAACGTGTGTGTCAGACAGCCTGTCTCAGACCGTCTGTCTCAGAACGTCTGTCTCAGACCGTCTGTCTCAGACCGTCTGTCTCATACCGTCTGTCTCAGACCGTCTGTCTCAGGCCGTCTGTCTCAGTCCGTCTGTCTGAGACCGTCTGTCTCAGACCGTCTGCCTCAGACCGTCTGTCTCAGAACGTCTGTGTCAGACCGCCGGTCTCAGACCGTCTGTCTCAGACCGTCTGTCTCAGGCCGCCTGTCTCAGGCCGCCTGTCTCAGTCCGTCTGTCTCAGTCCGTCTGTCTCAGTCCGCCGATCTCAGACCGTCCGACTCAGACCGCCTGTCTCAGTCCGTCTGTCTCATACCGTCTGTCAAAGAACGTGTGTGTCAGACAGCCTGTCTCAGACCGTCTGTCTCAGACCGTCTGTCTCAGACCGTCTGTCTCAGACCGTCTGTCTCATACCGTCTGTCTCAGACCGTCTGTCTCAGGCCGTCTGTCTCAGTCCGTCTGTCTGAGACCGTCTGTCTCAGACCGTCTGCCTCAGACCGTCTGTCTCAGACCGTCTGTCTCAGACCGTCTGTCAAAGAACGTCTGTCAAAGAACGTGTGTGTCAGACAGCCTGTCTCAGACCGCCTGTCTCAGTCCGTCTGTCTCAGTCCGTCTGTCTCAGTCCGCCGATCTCAGACCGTCCGACTCAGACCGCCTGTCTCAGTCCGTCTGTCTCATACCGTCTGTCAAAGAACGTGTGTGTCAGACAGCCTGTCTCAGACCGTCTGTCTCAGACCGTCTGTCTCAGACCGCCTATATCAGAACGTCTGTCTCAGACCGCCTGTCCCAGACCGTCTGTCTCAGGCCGTCTGTATCAGACCGTCTGTCTCAGACCGTCTGTCTCAGACCGTCCGTCTCAGACCGCCTGTCTCAGACCGCCTGTCTCAGTCCGTCTGTCTCAGTCCGTCTGTCTCAGACCGTCTGTCTCAGACCGCCTGTCTCAGTCCGTCTGTCTCAGACCGTCTGTCTCAGAACGTCTGTGTCAGACCGCCGGTCTCAGACCGTCTGTCTCAGACCGTCTGTCTCAGGCCGCCTGTCTCAGTCCGTCTGTCTCAGTCCGTCTGTCTCAGTCCGCCGATCTCAGACCGTCCGACTCAGACCGCCTGTCTCAGTCCGTCTGTCTCAGACCGTCTGTCAAAGAACGTGTGTGTCAGACAGCCTGTCTCGGACCGTCTGTCTCAGAGCGTCTGTCTCAGACCGTCTGTCAAAGAACGTGTGTGTCAGACAGCCTGTCTCAGACCGTCTGTCTCAGACCGTCTGTCTCAGGCCGCCTGTCTCAGTCCGTCTGTCTCAGTCCGTCTGTCTCAGTCCGCCGATCTCAGACCGTCCGACTCAGACTGCCTGTCTCAGTCCGTCTGTCTCATACCGTCTGTCAAAGAACGTGTGTGTCAGACAGCCTGTCTCAGACCGTCTGTCTCAGACCGTGTGTCTCAGACCGCCTATATCAGAACGTCTGTCTCAGACCGCCTGTCTCAGACCGTCTGTCTCAGGCCGTCTGTATCAGACCGTCTGTCTCAGACCGTCTGTCTCAGACCGTCTGTCTCAGACCGCCTGTCTCAGACCGCCTGTCTCAGTCCGTCTGTCTCAGTCCGTCTGTCTCAGGCCGTCTGGCTCAGACCGCCTTTCTCAGACCGTCTATCTCGGACCGTCTGTCTCAGACCGTCTGTCTCAGACCGACTGTCTCAGTCCGTCTGTCTCAGTCCGTCTGTCTCAATCCGCCGATCTCAGACCGTCCGACTCAGACCGCCTGTCTCAGTCCGTCTGTCACAGTCCGTCTGTCTCAGACCGTCTGTCTCGGACCGCCTATATCAGAACGTCTGTCACAGACCGTCTCTCAAAGAACGCGTGTGTCAGGCAGCCTGTCTCAGACCGTCTGTCTCAGACCGCCTGTCTCAGACCGTCTGTCTCAGACCGTCTGTCTCAGACCGTCAGTCTCAGTCCGTATGACTCAGACCGTCTGTCTCAGGCCGGCTGTCCCAGAACGTTTGTGTGAGACCGTCCGTCTCAGGCCGCCTATATCAGACCGTCTGTCTCAGACCGTCTGTCTCAGACCGTCAGTCTCAGTCCGTATGACTCAGACCGTCTGTCTCAGAACGTCTGTGTCAGACCGGCTGAACCAGAACGTCTGTGTCAGACCGTCTGTCTCAGGCCGTCTGTCTCAGACCGTCTGTCTCAGACCGTCCGTCTCAGACCGTCTGTCTCAGACCGCCTGTCTCAGTCCGTCTGTCTCAGTCCGTCTGTCTCAGACCGTCTGTCAAAGAACGTGTGTGTCAGACAGCCTGTCTCGGATCGTTTGTCTCAGAACGTCTGTGTCAGACCGTCTGTCAAAGAACGTGTGTGTCAGACAGCCTGTCTCAGACCGTCTGTCTCAGAACGTCTGTCTCAGACCGTCTGTCTCAGACCGTCTGTCTCATACCGTCTGTCTCAGACCGTCTGTCTCAGGCCGCCTATATCAGAACGTCTGACTCAGACCGTCTGTCTCAGACCGACTGTCTCAGACCGTCCGTCTCAGACCGTCTGTCTCAAACCGTCTGTCTCAGACCGTCTGTCTCAGACCGTCTGCCTCAGACCGTCTGTCTCAGAACGTCTGTGTCAGACCGCCGGTCTCAGACCGTCTGTCTCAGACCGTCTGTCTCAGGCCGCCTATCTCAGGCCGCCTATATCAGACCGTCTGTCTCAGACCGTCTGTCTCAGACCGTCTGTCTCAGACCGTCTGTCTCAGACCGTCTGTCTCAGACCGTCTGTCTCAGACCGTCTGTCTCAGACCGTCTGTCTCAGGCCGTCTGTCTCTGTCCGTATGTCTCAGACCGTCTGTCCCAGAACGTCTGTGTCAGACCGTCTGTCTCAGTCCGTCTGTCTCAGACCGTTTATCTCAGACCGCCTGTCTCAGACCGTCTGTCTCAGACCGTCTGTCTCAGAGCGTCTGTCTCAGACCGCCTGTCTCAGTCCGTCTGTCTCAGTCGGTCTGTCTCAGACCGTCTGTCTCAGACCGTCTGCCTCAGACCGTCTGTCTCAGAACGTCTGTGTCAGACCGTCTGTCTCAGTCCGTCTGTCTCAGACCGTTTATCTCAGACCGCCTGTCTCAGACCCTCTGTCTCAGTCCGTCTGTCTCAGTCCGTCTGTCTCAGTCCGTCTGTCTCAGACCGTCTGTCTCAGTCCGTATGACTCAGACCGTCTGTCTCAGACCGGCTGTGTCAGACCGGCGGTCTCAGACCGTCTGTCTGAGGCCGCCTGTCTCAGGCCGCCTATATCAGACCGTCTGTCTCAGACCATCTGTCTCAGACCGCCTGTCTCAGACCGTCTGTCTCAGGCCGTCTGCCTCAGACCGTCTGCCTCAGATCGTCTGTCTCAGAACGTCTGTGTCAGACCGCCTGTCTCAGACCGTCTGTCTCAGACCGTATGTCTCAGGCCGCCTGTCTCAGGCCGCCTATATCAGAACGTCTGTCTCAGACCGCCTGTCTCAGACCGCCTGTCTCAGACCGTCTGTCTCAGGCCGTCTGTCTCAGACCACTTGTCTCAGACCGCCTGTCTCAGACCGTCTGTCTCAGACCGTCTGTCTCAGACCGTCTGTCTCAGACCGTCTGTCTCAGACCGTCAGTCTCAGTCCGTATGACTCAGACCGTCTGTCACAGAACGTCCGTGTCAGACCGGCTGTCCCAGTCCGTCTGTCTCAGTCCGTCTGTCTCAGTCCGTCTGTCTCAGTCCGTCTTTCTCAGTCCGTCTGTCTCAGTCCGTCTGTCTCAGTCCGTCTGTCTCAGACCGTCTGTCTCAGTCCGTATGACTGAGACCGTCCGTCTCAGAACGGCTGTCCCAGAGCGTTTGTGTCAGACCGCCTGTCTCAGGCCGCCTATATCAGACCGTCTGTCTCAGACCGTCTGTCTCAGACCGCCTGTCTCAGACCGTCTGTCTCAGACCGTATGTCTCAGGCCGCCTGTCTCAGGCCGCCTATATCAGAACGTCTGTCTCAGACCGCCTGTCTCAGACCGCCTGTCTCAGACCGCCTGTCTCAGACCGCCTGTCTCAGACCGTCTGTCTCAGGCCGTCTGTCTCAGACCACTTGTCTGAGACCGCCTGTCTCAGTACGTCTGTCTCAGTCCGTCTTTCTCAGACAGCCTGTCTCAGACCGTCTGTCTCAGTCCGTCTGTCTCAGACCGTCTGTCTCAGACCGTCTGTCTCAGACCGTCTGTCTCAGACCGTCTGTCTCAGACCGTCAGTCTCAGTCCGTATGACTCAGACCGTCTGTCTCAGAACGTCTGTGTCAGACCGGCTGTCCCAGAACGTCTGTGTCAGACCGTCTGTCTCAGACCGTCTGTCTCAGACCGACTGTCTCAGTCCGTATGACTCAGACCGTCTGTCTCAGACCGGCTGTCCCAGAACGTTTGTGTCAGACCGCCTGTCTCAGACCGTCTGTCTCAGACCGACTGTCTCAGTCCGTCTGTCTCAGTCCGTCTGTCTCAGGCCGCCTACATCAGAACGTCTGTCTCAGACCGACTGTCTCAGACCGTCCGTCTCAGACCGTCTGTCTCAAACCGTCTGTCTCAGACCGTCTGTCTCAGACCGTCTGCCTCAGACCGTCTGTCTCAGAACGTCTGTGTCAGACCGGCGGTCTCAGACCGTCTGTCTCAGGCCGCCTGTCTCAGGCCGCCTATATCAGACCGTCTGTCTCAGACCATCTGTCTCAGACCGCCTGTCTCAGACCGTCTGTCTCAGGCCGTCTGCCTCAGACCGTCTGCCTCAGATCGTCTGTCTCAGAACGTCTGTGTCAGACCGCCTGTCTCAGACCGTCTGTCTCAGACCGTATGTCTCAGGCCGCCTGTCTCAGGCCGCCTATATCAGAACGTCTGTCTCAGACCGCCTGTCTCAGACCGCCTGTCTCAGACCGTCTGTCTCAGGCCGTCTGTCTCAGACCACTTGTCTCAGACCGCCTGTCTCAGTACGTCTGTCTCAGTCCGTCTTTCTCAGACAGCCTGTCTCAGACCGTCTGTCTCAGACCGTCTTTCTCAGACCGCCTGTCTGAGACCCTCTGTCTCAGTCCGTCTGTCTCAGTCCGTCTGTCTCAGTCCGTCTGTCTCAGACCGTCTGTCTCAGTCCGTATGACTCAGACCGTCTGTCTCAGACCGGCTGTGTCAGACCGGCAGTCTCAGACCGTCTGTCTGAGGCCGCCTGTCTCAGGCCGCCTATATCAGACCGTCTGTCTCAGACCATCTGTCTCAGACCGCCTGTCTCAGACCGTCTGTCTCAGGCCGTCTGCCTCAGACCGTCTGCCTCAGATCGTCTGTCTCAGAACGTCTGTGTCAGACCGCCTGTCTCAGACCGTCTGTCTCAGACCGTATGTCTCAGGCCGCCTGTCTCAGGCCGCCTATATCAGAACGTCTGTCTCAGACCGCCTGTCTCAGACCGCCTGTCTCAGACCGTCTGTCTCAGGCCGTCTGTCTCAGACCACTTGTCTCAGACCGCCTGTCTCAGACCGTCTGTCTCAGACCGTCTGTCTCAGACCGTCTGTCTCAGACCGTCTGTCTCAGACCGTCAGTCTCAGTCCGTATGACTCAGACCGTCTGTCACAGAACGTCCGTGTCAGACCGGCTGTCCCAGTCCGTCTGTCTCAGTCCGTCTGTCTCAGTCCGTCTGTCTCAGTCCGTCTTTCTCAGTCCGTCTGTCTCAGTCCGTCTGTCTCAGTCCGTCTGTCTCAGACCGTCTGTCTCAGTCCGTATGACTCAGACCGTCCGTCTCAGAACGGCTGTCCCAGACCGTCTGTCTCAGAACGTCTGTCTCAGACCGTCTGTCTCAGACCGTCTGTCTCATACCGTCTGTCTCAGACCGTCTGTCTCAGGCCGTCTGTCTCAGTCCGTCTGTCTGAGACCGTCTGTCTCAGACCGTCTGCCTCAGACCGTCTGTCTCAGAACGTCTGTGTCAGACCGCCGGTCTCAGACCGTCTGTCTCAGACCGTCTGTCTCAGGCCGCCTGTCTCAGGCCGCCTATATCAGAACGTCTGTCTCAGACCGTCTGTCTCAGACCGACTGTCTCAGACCGTCCGTCTCAGACCGTCTGTCTCAAACCGTCTGTCTCAGACCGTCTGTCTCAGACCGTCTGCCTCAGACCGTCTGTCTCAGAACGTCTGTGTCAGACCGCCGGTCTCAGACCGTCTGTCTCAGGCCGCCTATCTCAGGCCGCCTATATCAGACCGTCTGTCTCAGTCCGTCTGTCTCAGACCGTGTGTCTCAGACCGTCTGTCTCAGACCGTCTGTCTCAGACCGTCTGTCTCAGACCGTCTGTCTCAGACCGTCTATCTCAGACCGTCTGTCTCAGACCGTCTGTCTCAGACCGTCTGTCTCAGACCGTCTGTCTCAGACCGTCTGTCTCAGACCGTCTGTCTCAGTCCGTCTGTCTCAGACCGTCTGTCTCAGACCGTCTGTCTCAGACCGTCTGTCTCAGACCGTCTGTCTCAGACCGTCTGTCTCAGACCGTCTGTCTCAGACCGTCTGTCAAAGAACGTCTGTCAAAGAACGTGTGTGTCAGACAGCCTGTCTCAGACCGCCTGTCTCAGTCCGTCTGTCTCAGTCCGTCTGTCTCAGTCCGCCGATCTCAGACCGTCCGACTCAGACCGCCTGTCTCAGTCCGTCTGTCTCATACCGTCTGTCAAAGAACGTGTGTGTCAGACAGCCTGTCTCAGACCGTCTGTCTCAGACCGTCTCTCTCAGACCGCCTATATCAGACCGTCTGTCTCAGACCGCCTGTCTCAGACCGCCTGTCTCAGTCCGTCTGTCTCAGTCCGTCTGTCTCAGACCGTCTGTCTCAGACCGCCTGTCTCAGTCCGTCTGTCTCAGACCGTCTGTCTCAGAACGTCTGTGTCAGACCGCCGGTCTCAGACCGTCTGTCTCAGACCGTCTGTCTCAGGCCGCCTGTCTCAGTCCGTCTGTCTCAGTCCGTCTGTCTCAGTCCGCCGATCTCAGACCGTCCGACTCAGACCGCCTGTCTCAGTCCGTCTGTCTCAGACCGTCTGTCAAAGAACGTGTGTGTCAGACAGCCTGTCTCAGACCGTCTGTCTCAGAGCGTCTGTCTCAGACCGTCTGTCAAAGAACGTGTGTGTCAGACAGCCTGTCTCAGACCGCCTGTCTCAGTCCGTCTGTCTCAGTCCGTCTGTCTCAGTCCGCCGATCTCAGACCGTCCGACTCAGACCGCCTGTCTCAGTCCGTCTGTCTCATACCGTCTGTCTCAGACCGTCTGTCTCAGTCCGTCTGTCTCAGAACGTCTGTGTCAGACCGGCTGAACCAGAACGTCTGTGTCAGACCGTCTGTCTCAGGCCGTCTGTCTCAGACCGACTGTCTCAGTCCGTCTGTCTCAGTCCGTCTGTCTCAGTCCGCCGATCTCAGACCGTCTGTCTCAGACCGTCAGTCTCAGTCCGTATGACTCAGTCCGCCGATCTCAGACCGTCCGACTCAGACCGCCTGTCTCAGTCCGTCTGTCTCATACCGTCTGTCAAAGAACGTGTGTGTCAGACAGCCTGTCTGAGACCGTCTGTCTCAGACCGTCTGTCTCAGACCGCCTATATCAGAACGTCTGTCTCAGACCGCCTGTCTCAGACCGTCTGTCTCAGGCCGCCTTTCTCAGACCGTCTATCTCGGACCGTCTGTCTCAGACCGTCTGTCTCAGACCGTCTGTCTCAGACCGTCTGTCTCAGACCGTCTGTCTCAGACCGTCTGTCTCAGACCGACTGTCTCAGTCCGTCTGTCTCAGTCCGTCTGTCTCAGTCCGCCGATCTCAGACCGTCCGACTCAGACCGCCTGTCTCAGTCCGTCTGTCACAGTCCGTCTGTCTCAGACCGTCTGTCTCGGACCGCCTATATCAGAACGTCTGTCTCAGACCGTCTCTCAAAGAACGCGTGTGTCAGACAGCCTGTCTCACACCGTCTGTCTCAGACCGTCTGTCTCAGACCGCCTATATCAGAACGTCTGTCTCAGACCGCCTGTCTCAGACCGTCTGTCTCAGGACGTCTGTCTCAGACCGCCTGTCTCAGACCGTCTGTCTCAGACCGTCTGTCTCAGACCGTCAGTCTCAGTCCGTATGACTCAGACCGTCTGTCACAGGCCGGCTGTCCCAGAACGTTTGTGTGAGACCGTCCGTCTCAGGCCGCCTATATCAGACCGTCTGTCTCAGACCGTCAGTCTCAGTCCGTATGACTCAGACCGTCTGTCTCAGAACGTCTGTGTCAGACCGGCTGAACCAGAACGTCTGTGTCAGACCGTCTGTCTCAGGCCGTCTGTCTCAGACCGTCTGTCTCAGACCGTCCGTCTCAGACCGTCTGTCTCAGACCGCCTGTCTCAGACCGTCTGTCTCAGTCCGTCTGTCTCAGACCGTCTGTCAAAGAACGTGTGTGTCAGACAGCCTGTCTCAGATCGTTTGTCTCAGAACGTCTGTGTCAGACCGTCTGTCAAAGAACGTGTGTGTCAGACAGCCTGTCTCAGACCGTCTGTCTCAGAACGTCTGTCTCAGACCGTCTGTCTCAGACCGTCTGTCTCATACCGTCTGTCTCAGACCGTCTGTCTCAGGCCGTCTGTCTCAGTCCGTCTGTCTGAGACCGTCTGTCTCAGACCGTCTGCCTCAGACCGTCTGTCTCAGAACGTCTGTGTCAGACCGCCGGTCTCAGACCGTCTGTCTCAGACCGTCTGTCTCAGGCCGCCTGTCTCAGGCCGCCTGTCTCAGTCCGTCTGTCTCAGTCCGTCTGTCTCAGTCCGCCGATCTCAGACCGTCCGACTCAGACCGCCTGTCTCAGTCCGTCTGTCTCATACCGTCTGTCAAAGAACGTGTGTGTCAGACAGCCTGTCTCAGACCGTCTGTCTCAGACCGTCTGTCTCAGACCGTCTGTCTCAGACCGTCTGTCTCATACCGTCTGTCTCAGACCGTCTGTCTCAGGCCGTCTGTCTCAGTCCGTCTGTCTGAGACCGTCTGTCTCAGACCGTCTGCCTCAGACCGTCTGTCTCAGACCGTCTGTCTCAGACCGTCTGTCAAAGAACGTCTGTCAAAGAACGTGTGTGTCAGACAGCCTGTCTCAGACCGCCTGTCTCAGTCCGTCTGTCTCAGTCCGTCTGTCTCAGTCCGCCGATCTCAGACCGTCCGACTCAGACCGCCTGTCTCAGTCCGTCTGTCTCATACCGTCTGTCAAAGAACGTGTGTGTCAGACAGCCTGTCTCAGACCGTCTGTCTCAGACCGTCTGTCTCAGACCGCCTATATCAGAACGTCTGTCTCAGACCGCCTGTCCCAGACCGTCTGTCTCAGGCCGTCTGTATCAGACCGTCTGTCTCAGACCGTCTGTCTCAGACCGTCCGTCTCAGACCGCCTGTCTCAGACCGCCTGTCTCAGTCCGTCTGTCTCAGTCCGTCTGTCTCAGACCGTCTGTCTCAGACCGCCTGTCTCAGTCCGTCTGTCTCAGACCGTCTGTCTCAGAACGTCTGTGTCAGACCGCCGGTCTCAGACCGTCTGTCTCAGACCGTCTGTCTCAGGCCGCCTGTCTCAGTCCGTCTGTCTCAGTCCGTCTGTCTCAGTCCGCCGATCTCAGACCGTCCGACTCAGACCGCCTGTCTCAGTCCGTCTGTCTCAGACCGTCTGTCAAAGAACGTGTGTGTCAGACAGCCTGTCTCGGACCGTCTGTCTCAGAGCGTCTGTCTCAGACCGTCTGTCAAAGAACGTGTGTGTCAGACAGCCTGTCTCAGACCGTCTGTCTCAGACCGTCTGTCTCAGGCCGCCTGTCTCAGTCCGTCTGTCTCAGTCCGTCTGTCTCAGTCCGCCGATCTCAGACCGTCCGACTCAGACTGCCTGTCTCAGTCCGTCTGTCTCATACCGTCTGTCAAAGAACGTGTGTGTCAGACAGCCTGTCTCAGACCGTCTGTCTCAGACCGTGTGTCTCAGACCGCCTATATCAGAACGTCTGTCTCAGACCGCCTGTCTCAGACCGTCTGTCTCAGGCCGTCTGTATCAGACCGTCTGTCTCAGACCGTCTGTCTCAGACCGTCTGTCTCAGACCGCCTGTCTCAGACCGCCTGTCTCAGTCCGTCTGTCTCAGTCCGTCTGTCTCAGGCCGTCTGGCTCAGACCGCCTTTCTCAGACCGTCTATCTCGGACCGTCTGTCTCAGACCGTCTGTCTCAGACCGACTGTCTCAGTCCGTCTGTCTCAGTCCGTCTGTCTCAATCCGCCGATCTCAGACCGTCCGACTCAGACCGCCTGTCTCAGTCCGTCTGTCACAGTCCGTCTGTCTCAGACCGTCTGTCTCGGACCGCCTATATCAGAACGTCTGTCTCAGACCGTCTCTCAAAGAACGCGTGTGTCAGGCAGCCTGTCTCAGACCGTCTGTCTCAGACCGCCTGTCTCAGACCGTCTGTCTCAGACCGTCTGTCTCAGACCGTCAGTCTCAGTCCGTATGACTCAGACCGTCTGTCTCAGGCCGGCTGTCCCAGAACGTTTGTGTGAGACCGTCCGTCTCAGGCCGCCTATATCAGACCGTCTGTCTCAGACCGTCTGTCTCAGACCGTCAGTCTCAGTCCGTATGACTCAGACCGTCTGTCTCAGAACGTCTGTGTCAGACCGGCTGAACCAGAACGTCTGTGTCAGACCGTCTGTCTCAGGCCGTCTGTCTCAGACCGTCTGTCTCAGACCGTCCGTCTCAGACCGTCTGTCTCAGACCGCCTGTCTCAGTCCGTCTGTCTCAGTCCGTCTGTCTCAGACCGTCTGTCAAAGAACGTGTGTGTCAGACAGCCTGTCTCGGATCGTTTGTCTCAGAACGTCTGTGTCAGACCGTCTGTCAAAGAACGTGTGTGTCAGACAGCCTGTCTCAGACCGTCTGTCTCAGAACGTCTGTCTCAGACCGTCTGTCTCAGACCGTCTGTCTCATACCGTCTGTCTCAGACCGTCTGTCTCAGGCCGCCTATATCAGAACGTCTGACTCAGACCGTCTGTCTCAGACCGACTGTCTCAGACCGTCCGTCTCAGACCGTCTGTCTCAAACCGTCTGTCTCAGACCGTCTGTCTCAGACCGTCTGCCTCAGACCGTCTGTCTCAGAACGTCTGTGTCAGACCGCCGGTCTCAGACCGTCTGTCTCAGACCGTCTGTCTCAGGCCGCCTATCTCAGGCCGCCTATATCAGACCGTCTGTCTCAGACCGTCTGTCTCAGACCGTCTGTCTCAGACCGTCTGTCTCAGACCGTCTGTCTCAGACCGTCTGTCTCAGACCGTCTGTCTCAGACCGTCTGTCTCAGGCCGTCTGTCTCTGTCCGTATGTCTCAGACCGTCTGTCCCAGAACGTCTGTGTCAGACCGTCTGTCTCAGTCCGTCTGTCTCAGACCGTTTATCTCAGACCGCCTGTCTCAGACCGTCTGTCTCAGACCGTCTGTCTCAGAGCGTCTGTCTCAGACCGCCTGTCTCAGTCCGTCTGTCTCAGTCGGTCTGTCTCAGACCGTCTGTCTCAGACCGTCTGCCTCAGACCGTCTGTCTCAGAACGTCTGTGTCAGACCGCCGGTCTCAGACCGTCTGTCTCAGACCGTTCGTCTCAGGCCGCCTGTCTCAGGCCGCCTATATCAGAATGTCTGTCTCAGACCGACTGTCTCAGACCGTCCGTCTCAGACCGTCTGTCTCAAACCGTCTGTCTCAGACCGTCTGTCTCAGACCGTCTGTCTCAGACCGTCTGTTTCAGACCGTCTGTCTCAGACCGTCAGTCTCAGGCCGTCTGGCTCAGACCGCCTTTCTCAGACCGTCTATCTCGGACCGTCTGTCTCAGTCCGTCTGTCTCAGACCGTCTGTCTCAGACCGTCTGTCTCAGACCGTCTGTCTCAGACCGTCTGTCTCAGACCGTCTGTCTCAGACCGTCTGTCTCAGACCGTCTGTCTCAGACCGTCTGTCTCAGACCGTCTGTCTCAGACCGTCTGTTTCAGACCGCCTGTCTCAGACCGTCAGTCTCAGGCCGTCTGGCTCAGACCGCCTTTCTCAGACCGTCTATCTCGGACCGTCTGTCTCAGACCGTCTGTCTCAGACCGTCTGTCTCAGACCGTCTGTCTCAGACCGTCTGTCTCAGACCGACTGTCTCAGTCCGTCTGTCTCAGTCCGTCTGTCTCAGTCCGCCGATCTCAGACCGTCCCACTCAGACCGCCTGTCTCAGTCCGTCTGTCACAGTCCGTCTGTCTCAGACCGTCTGTCTCGGACCGTCTGTCTCAGTCCGTCTGTCTCAGTCCGTGTGTCTCAGTCCGTCTGTGTCAGACCGTCTGTTTCAGTCCGTATGACTCAGACCGTCTGTCTCAGACCGGCTGTCCCAGAACGTTTGTGTCAGACCGCCTGTCTCAGGCCGCCTATATCAGACCGTCTGTCTCAGACCGTCTGTCTCAGACCGTCTGTCTCAGACCGTCTGTCTCAGACCGTCTGTCTCAGACCGTCTGTCTCAGTCCGTCTGTCTCAGACCGTCTGTCTCAGACCGTCTGCCTCAGACCGTCTGTCTCAGTCCGTCTGTCGCAGTCCGTCTGTCTCAGTCCGTCCGTCTCAGTCCGTCTGTGTCAGACCGTCTGTCTCAGTCCGTATGACTCAGACCGTCTGCCTCAGACCGGCTGTCCCAGAACGTTTGTGTCAGACCGCCTGTCTCAGGCCGCCTATATCAGACCGTCTGTCTCAGACCGTCTGTCTCAGACCGTCTGTCTCAGACCGTCTGTCTCAGACCGTCTGTCTCAGACCGTCAGTCTCAGTCCGTTTGACTCAGACCGTCTGTCTCAGAACGTCTGTGTCAGACCGGCTGTCCCAGAACGTCTGTGTTAGACCGTCTGTCTCAGGCCGTCTGTCTCAGACCGCCTCTCAGTCCGTCTGTCTCTGTCCGTATGTCTCAGACCGTCTGTCCCAGAACGTCTGTTTCAGACCGTCTGTCTCAGTCCGTCTGTCTCAGACCGTTTATCTCAGACCGCCTGTCTCAGACCGTCTGTCTCAGACCGTCTGTCTCAGAGCGTCTGTCTCAGACCGCCTGTCTCAGTCCGTCTGTCTCAGTCGGTCTGTCTCAGACCGTCTGCCTCAGACCGTCTGTCTCAGAACGTCTGTGTCAGACCGCCGGTCTCAGACCGTCTGTCTCAGACCGTCCGTCTCAGGCCGCCTGTCTCAGGCCGCCTATATCAGAATGTCTGTCTCAGACCGTCTGTCTCAGACCGACTGTCTCAGACCGTCCGTCTCAGACCGTCTGTCTCAAACCGTCTGTCTCAGACCGTCTGTCTCAGACCGTCTGCCTCAGACCGTCTGTCTCAGAACGTCTGTGTCAGACCGCCGGTCTCAGACCGTCTGTCTCAGACCGTCTGTCTCAGGCCGCCTGTCTCAGGCCGCATATATCAGACCGTCTGTCTCAGTCCGTCTGTCTCAGACCGTCTGTCTCAGACCGTCTGTCTCAGACCGTCTGTCACAGACCGTCTGTCTCAGACCTCCTGTCTCAGTCCGTCTGTCTCAGAACGTCTGTGTCAGACCGTCTGTCTCAGTCCGTCTGTCTCAGACCGTTTATGTCATACCGTCTGTCTCAGACCGTCTGTCTCAGACCGTCTGTCTCAGACCGTCTGTCTCAGACCATCGGTCTCAGACCGTCTGTCTCAGACCGTCTGTCTCAGACCGTCTGTTTCAGACCGTCTGTCTCAGACCGTCAGTCTCAGGCCGTCTGGCTCAGACCGCCTTTCTCAGACCGTCCATCTCGGACCGTCTGTCTCGGACCGTCTGTCTCCGACCGTCTATCTCGGACCGTCTGTCTCAGACCGACTGTCTCAGACCGTCCGTCTCAGACCGTCTGTCTCAAACCGTCTGTCTCAGACCGTCTGTCTCAGACCGTCTGCCTCAGACCGTCTGTCTCAGAACGTCTGTGTCAGACCGCCGGTGTCAGACCGTCTGTCTCAGACCGTCTGTCTCAGGCCGCCTATCTCAGGCCGCCTATATCAGACCGTCTGTCTCAGACCGTCTGTCTCAGACCGTCTGTCTCAGACCGTCTGTCTCTGTCCGTATGTCTCAGACCGTCTGTCCCAGAACGTCTGTGTCAGACCGTCTGTCTCAGTCCGTCTGTCTCAGACCGTTTATCTCAGACCGCCTGTCTCAGACCGTCTGTCTCAGACCGTCTGTCTCAGAGCGTCTGTCTCAGACCGCCTGTCTCAGTCCGTCTGTCTCAGTCGGTCTGTCTCAGACCGTCTGTCTCAGACCGTCTGCCTCAGAACGTCTGTCTCAGAACGTCTGTGTCAGACCGCCGGTCTCAGACCGTCTGTCTCAGACCGACTGTCTCAGACCGTCCGTCTCAGACCGTCTGTCTCAAACCGTCTGTCTCAGACCGTCTGTCTCAGACCGTCTGTCTCAGACCGTCTGTTTCAGACCGTCTGTCTCAGACCGTCAGTCTCAGGCCGTCTGGCTCAGACCGCCTTTCTCCGACCGTCTATCTCGGACCGTCTGTCTCAGTCCGTCTGTCTCAGACCGTCTGTCTCAGACCGTCTGTCTCAGACCGTCTGTCTCAGACCGTCTGTCACAGACCGTCTGTCTCAGACCGTCTGTCTCAGACCGTCTGTCTCAGACCGTCTGTCTCAGACCGTCTGTCTCAGACCGTCTGTCTCAGACCGTCTGTCTCAGACCGTCTGTCTCAGACCGTCTGTTTCAGACCGCCTGTCTCAGACCGTCAGTCTCAGGCCGTCTGGCTCAGACTGCCTTTCTCAGACCGTCTATCTCGGACCGTCTGTCTCAGTCCGTCTGTCTCAGACCGTCTGTCTCAGACCGTCTGTCTCAGACCGTCTGTCTCAGACCGTCTGTCTCAGACCGTCTGTCTCAGACCGTCTGTCTCAGACCGTCTGTCTCAGACCGTCTGTCTCAGACCGTCTGTCTCAGACCGACTGTCTCAGTCCGTCTGTCTCAGTCCGTCTGTCTCAGTCCGCCGATCTCAGACCGTCCCACTCAGACCGCCTGTCTCAGTCCGTCTGTCACAGTCCGTCTGTCTCAGACCGTCTGTCTCGGACCGTCTGTCTCAGTCCGTCTGTCTCAGTCCGTCTGTCTCAGTCCGTCTGTGTCAGACCGTCTGTCTCAGTCCGTATGACTCAGACCGTCTGTCTCAGACCGGCTGTCCCAGAACGTTTGTGTCAGACCGCCTTTCTCAGGCCGCCTATATCAGACCGTCTGTCTCAGACCGTCTGTCTCAGACCGTCTGTCTCAGACCGTCTGTCTCAGTCCGTCTGTCTCAGACCGTCTGTCTCAGACCGTCTGCCTCAGACCGTCTGTCTCAGTCCGTCTGTCGCAGTCCGTCTGTCTCAGTCCGTCCGTCTCAGTCCGTCTGTGTCAGACCGTCTGTCTCAGTCCGTATGACTCAGACCGTCTGCCTCAGACCGTCTGTCTCAGACCGTCTGTCTCAGACCGTCTGTCTCAGACCGTCTGTCACAGACCGTCTGTCTCAGACCGTCTGTCTCAGACCGTCTGTCTCAGACCGTCTGTCTCAGACCGTCTGTCTCAGACCGTCTGTCTCAGACCGTCTGTCTCAGACCGTCTGTTTCAGACCGCCTGTCTCAGACCGTCAGTCTCAGGCCGTCTGGCTCAGACCGCCTTTCTCCGACCGTCTATCTCGGACCGTCTGTCTCAGACCGTCTGTCTCAGACCGTCTGTCTCAGACCGTCTGTCTCAGACCGTCTGTCTCAGACCGACTGTCTCAGTCCGTCTGTCTCAGTCCGTCTGTCTCAGACCGCCGATCTCAGACCGTCCCACTCAGACCGCCTGTCTCAGTCCGTCTGTCACAGTCCGTCTGTCTCAGACCGTCCGTCTCAGACCGTCTGTCTCAAACCGTCTGTCTCAGACCGTCTGTCTCAGACCGTCTGTCTCAGACCGTCTGTTTCAGACCGTCTGTCTCAGACCGTCAGTCTCAGGCCGTCTGGCTCAGACCGCCTTTCTCAGACCGTCTATCTCGGACCGTCTGTCTCAGTCCGTCTGTCTCAGACCGTCTGTCTCAGACCGTCTGTCTCAGACCGTCTGTCTCAGACCGTCTGTCTCAGACCGTCTGTCTCAGACCGTCTGTCTCAGACCGTCTGTCTCAGACCGTCTGTCTCAGACCGTCTGTCTCAGACCGTCTGTCTCAGACCGTCTGTCTCAGACCGACTGTCTCAGTCCGTCTGTCTCAGTCCGTCTGTCTCAGTCCGCCGATCTCAGACCGTCCCACTCAGACCGCCTGTCTCAGTCCGTCTGTCACAGTCCGTCTGTCTCAGACCGTCTGTCTCGGACCGTCTGTCTCAGTCCGTCTGTCTCAGTCCGTCTGTCTCAGTCCGTCTGTGTCAGACCGTCTGTCTCAGTCCGTATGACTCAGACCGTCTGTCTCAGACCGGCTGTCCCAGAACGTTTGTGTCAGACCGCCTTTCTCAGGCCGCCTATATCAGACCGTCTGTCTCAGACCGTCTGTCTCAGACCGTCTGTCTCAGACCGTCTGTCTCAGTCCGTCTGTCTCAGACCGTCTGTCTCAGACCGTCTGCCTCAGACCGTCTGTCTCAGTCCGTCTGTCGCAGTCCGTCTGTCTCAGTCCGTCCGTCTCAGTCCGTCTGTGTCAGACCGTCTGTCTCAGTCCGTATGACTCAGACCGTCTGCCTCAGACCGGTTGTCCCAGAACGTTTGTGTCAGACCGCCTGTCTCAGGCCGCCTATATCAGACCGTCTGTCTCAGACCGTCTGTCTCAGACCGTCTGTCTCAGACCGTCTGTCTCAGACCGTCTGTCTCAGACCGTCTGTCTCAGACCGTCTGTCTCAGACCGTCTGTCTCAGACCGTCTGTCTCAGACCGTCTGTCTCAGTCCGTCTGTCTCAGACCGACTGTCTCAGACCGTCTGTCTCAGACCGTGTGTCTCAGACCGTCTGTCTCAGACCGTCTGTCTCAGACCGTCTGTCTCAGACCGTCTGTCTCAGACCGTCTGTCTCAGACCGTCTGTCTCAGACCGTCTGTCTCAGACCGTCTGTCTCAGACCGTCTGTCTCAGACCGTCAGTCTCAGTCCGTTTGACTCAGACCGTCTGTCTCAGAACGTCTGTGTCAGACCGGCTGTCCCAGAACGTCTGTGTTAGACCGTCTGTCTCAGGCCGTCTGTCTCAGACCGCCTCTCAGTCCGTCTGTCTCTGTCCGTATGTCTCAGACCGTCTGTCCCAGAACGTCTGTGTCAGACCGTCTGTCTCAGTCCGTCTGTCTCAGACCGTTTATCTCAGACCGCCTGTCTCAGACCGTCTGTCTCAGACCGTCTGTCTCAGAGCGTCTGTCTCAGACCGCCTGTCTCAGTCCGTCTGTCTCAGTCGGTCTGTCTCAGACCGTCTGTCTCAGACCGTCTGCCTCAGACCGTCTGTCTCAGAACGTCTGTGTCAGACCGCCGGTCTCAGACCGTCTGTCTCAGACCGTCCGTCTCAGGCCGCCTGTCTCAGGCCGCCTATATCAGAATGTCTGTCTCAGACCGTCTGTCTCAGACCGACTGTCTCAGACCGTCCGTCTCAGACCGTCTGTCTCAAACCGTCTGTCTCAGACCGTCTGCCTCAGACCGTCTGTCTCAGAACGTCTGTGTCAGACCGCCGGTCTCAGACCGTCTGTCTCAGACCGTCTGTCTCAGACCGTCTGTCTCAGACCGTCTGTCACAGACCGTCTGTCTCAGACCGTCTGTCTCAGACCGTCTGTCTCAGACCGTCTGTCTCAGACCGTCTGTCTCAGACCGTCTGTCTCAGACCGTCTGTCTCAGACCGTCTGTTTCAGACCGCCTGTCTCAGACCGTCAGTCTCAGGCCGTCTGGCTCAGACCGCCTTTCTCCGACCGTCTATCTCGGACCGTCTGTCTCAGACCGTCTGTCTCAGACCGTCTGTCTCAGACCGTCTGTCTCAGACCGTCTGTCTCAGACCGACTGTCTCAGACCGTCTGTCTCAGACCGTCTGCCTCAGACCGTCTGTCTCAGAACGTCTGTGTCAGACCGCCGGTCTCAGACCGTCTGTCTCAGACCGTCCGTCTCAGGCCGCCTGTCTCAGGCCGCCTATATCAGAATGTCTGTCTCAGACCGTCTGTCTCAGACCGACTGTCTCAGACCGTCCGTCTCAGACCGTCTGTCTCAAACCGTCTGTCTCAGACCGTCTGCCTCAGACCGTCTGTCTCAGAACGTCTGTGTCAGACCGCCGGTCTCAGACCGTCTGTCTCAGACCGTCTGTCTCAGGCCGCCTGTCTCAGGCCGCCTATATCAGACCGTCTGTCTCAGACCGTCTGTCTCAGACCGTCTGTCTCAGACCGTCTGTCTCAGACCGTGTGTCTCAGACCGTCTGTCTCAGACCGTCTGTCTCAGACCGTCTGTCTCAGACCGTCTGTCTCAGACCGTCTGTTTCAGACCGCCTGTCTCAGACCGTCAGTCTCAGGCCGTCTGGCTCAGACCGCCTTTCTCAGACCGTCTATCTCGGACCGTCTGTCTCAGACCGTCTGTCTCAGACCGTCTGTCTCAGACCGACTGTCTCAGTCCGTCTGTCTCAGTCCGTCTGTCTCAGTCCGCCGATCTCAGACCGTCCCACTCAGACCGCCTGTCTCAGTCCGTCTGTCACAGTCCGTCTGTCTCAGACCGTCCGTCTCAGACCGTCTGTCTCAAACCGTCTGTCTCAGACCGTCTGTCTCAGACCGTCTGTCTCAGACCGTCTGTTTCAGACCGTCTGTCTCAGACCGTCAGTCTCAGGCCGTCTGGCTCAGACCGCCTTTCTCAGACCGTCTATCTCGGACCGTCTGTCTCAGTCCGTCTGTCTCAGACCGTCTGTCTCAGACCGTCTGTCTCAGACCGTCTGTCTCAGACCGTCTGTTTCAGACCGCCTGTCTCAGACCGTCAGTCTCAGGCCGTCTGGCTCAGACCGCCTTTCTCAGACCGTCTATCTCGGACCGTCTGTCTCAGACCGTCTGTCTCAGACCGTCTGTCTCAGACCGTCTGTCTCAGACCGTCTGTCTCAGACCGTCTGTCTCAGACCGTCTGTCTCAGACCGTCTGTCTCCGACCGTCTATCTCGGACCGTCTGTCTCAGACCGACTGTCTCAGACCGTCCGTCTCAGACCGTCGGTCTCAAACCGTCTGTCTCAGACCGTCTGTCTCAGACCGTCTGCCTCAGACCGTCTGTCTCAGAACGTCTGTGTCAGACCGCCGGTCTCAGACCGTCTGTCTCAGACCGTCTGTCTCAGGCCGCCTATCTCAGGCCGCCTATATCAGACCGTCTGTCTCAGACCGTCTGCCTCAGACCGTCTGTCTCAGACCGTCTGTCTCAGACCGTCTGTCTCAGACCGTCTGTCTCTGTCCGTATGTCTCAGACCGTCTGTCCCAGAACGTCTGTGTCAGACCGTCTGTCTCAGTCCGTCTGTCTCAGACCGTTTATCTCAGACCGCCTGTCTCAGACCGTCTGTCTCAGACCGTCTGTCTCAGAGCGTCTGTCTCAGACCGCCTGTCTCAGTCCGTCTGTCTCAGTCGGTCTGTCTCAGACCGTCTGTCTCAGACCGTCTGCCTCAGAACGTCTGTCTCAGAACGTCTGTGTCAGACCGCCGGTCTCAGACCGTCTGTCTCAGACCGACTGTCTCAGACCGTCCGTCTCAGACCGTCTGTCTCAAACCGTCTGTCTCAGACCGTCTGTCTCAGACCGTCTGTCTCAGACCGTCTGTTTCAGACCGTCTGTCTCAGACCGTCAGTCTCAGGCCGTCTGGCTCAGACCGCCTTTCTCCGACCGTCTATCTCGGACCGTCTGTCTCAGTCCGTCTGTCTCAGACCGTCTGTCTCAGACCGTCTGTCTCAGACCGTCTGTCTCAGACCGTCTGTCTCAGACCGTCTGTCTCAGACCGTCTGTCTCAGACCGTCTGTCTCAGACCGTCTGTCTCAGACCGTCTGTCTCAGACCGTCTGTCTCAGACCGTCTGTCTCAGACCGTCTGTCTCAGACCGTCTGTCTCAGACCGTCTGTCTCAGACCGTCTGTCTCAGACCGTCTGTTTCAGACCGCCTGTCTCAGACCGTCAGTCTCAGGCCGTCTGGCTCAGACCGCCTTTCTCAGACCGTCTATCTCGGACCGTCTGTCTCAGACCGTCTGTCTCAGACCGTCTGTCTCAGACCGTCTGTCTCAGACCGACTGTCTCAGTCCGTCTGTCTCAGTCCGTCTGTCTCAGTCCGCCGATCTCAGACCGTCTGTTTCAGACCGCCTGTCTCAGACCGTCAGTCTCAGGCCGTCTGGCTCAGACCGCCTTTCTCAGACCGTCTATCTCGGACCGTCTGTCTCAGACCGTCTGTCTCAGACCGTCTGTCTCAGACCGTCTGTCTCAGACCGTCTGTCTCAGACCGTCTGTCTCAGACCGTCTGTCTCAGACCGACTGTCTCAGTCCGTCTGTCTCAGTCCGTCTGTCTCAGTCCGCCGATCTCAGACCGTCCCACTCAGACCGCCTGTCTCAGTCCGTCTGTCACAGTCCGTCTGTCTCAGACCGTCTGTCTCGGACCGTCTGTCTCAGTCCGTCTGTCTCAGTCCGTCTGTCTCAGTCCGTCTGTGTCAGACCGTCTGTCTCAGTCCGTATGACTCAGACCGTCTGTCTCAGACCGGCTGTCCCAGAACGTTTGTGTCAGACCGCCTTTCTCAGGCCGCCTATATCAGACCGTCTGTCTCAGACCGTCTGTCTCAGACCGTCTGTCTCAGACCGTCTGTCTCAGTCCGTCTGTCTCAGACCGTCTGTCTCAGACCGTCTGCCTCAGACCGTCTGTCTCAGTCCGTCTGTCGCAGTCCGTCTGTCTCAGTCCGTCCGTCTCAGTCCGTCTGTGTCAGACCGTCTGTCTCAGTCCGTATGACTCAGACCGTCTGCCTCAGACCGGTTGTCCCAGAACGTTTGTGTCAGACCGCCTGTCTCAGGCCGCCTATATCAGACCGTCTGTCTCAGACCGTCTGTCTCAGACCGTCTGTCTCAGACCGTCTGTCTCAGACCGTCTGTCTCAGACCGTCTGTCTCAGACCGTCTGTCTCAGACCGTCTGTCTCAGACCGTCTGTCTCAGTCCGTCTGTCTCAGACCGACTGTCTCAGACCGTCTGTCTCAGACCGTGTGTCTCAGACCGTCTGTCTCAGACCGTCTGTCTCAGACCGTCTGTCTCAGACCGTCTGTCTCAGACCGTCTGTCTCAGACCGTCTGTCTCAGACCGTCTGTCTCAGACCGTCAGTCTCAGTCCGTTTGACTCAGACCGTCTGTCTCAGAACGTCTGTGTCAGACCGGCTGTCCCAGAACGTCTGTGTTAGACCGTCTGTCTCAGGCCGTCTGTCTCAGACCGCCTCTCAGTCCGTCTGTCTCTGTCCGTATGTCTCAGACCGTCTGTCCCAGAACGTCTGTGTCAGACCGTCTGTCTCAGTCCGTCTGTCTCAGACCGTTTATCTCAGACCGCCTGTCTCAGACCGTCTGTCTCAGACCGTCTGTCTCAGAGCGTCTGTCTCAGACCGCCTGTCTCAGTCCGTCTGTCTCAGTCGGTCTGTCTCAGACCGTCTGTCTCAGACCGTCTGCCTCAGACCGTCTGTCTCAGAACGTCTGTGTCAGACCGCCGGTCTCAGACCGTCTGTCTCAGACCGTCCGTCTCAGGCCGCCTGTCTCAGGCCGCCTATATCAGAATGTCTGTCTCAGACCGTCTGTCTCAGACCGACTGTCTCAGACCGTCCGTCTCAGACCGTCTGTCTCAAACCGTCTGTCTCAGACCGTCTGCCTCAGACCGTCTGTCTCAGAACGTCTGTGTCAGACCGCCGGTCTCAGACCGTCTGTCTCAGACCGTCTGTCTCAGGCCGCCTGTCTCAGGCCGCCTATATCAGACCGTCTGTCTCAGACCGTCTGTCTCAGACCGTCTGTCTCAGACCGTCTGTCTCAGACCGTCTGTCTCAGACCGTCTGTCTCAGACCGTCTGTCTCTGTCCGTATGTCTCAGACCGTCTGTCCCAGAACGTCTGTGTCAGACCGTCTGTCTCAGTCCGTCTGTCTCAGACCGTTTATCTCAGACCGCCTGTGTCAGACCGTCTGTCTCAGACCGTCTGTCTCAGAGCGTCTGTCTCAGACCGCCTGTCTCTGTCCGTCTGTCTCAGTCGGTCTGTCTCAGACCGTCTGTCTCAGACCGTCTGCCTCAGAACGTCTGTCTCAGAACGTCTGTGTCAGTCCGTCTGTCTCAGACCGTCTGTCTCAGACCGTCTGTCTCAGACCGTCTGTCACAGACCGTCTGTCTCAGACCTCCTGTCTCAGTCCGTCTCTCAAAGAACGCGTGTGTCAGACAGCCTGTCTCAGACCGTCTGTCTCAGACCGCCTTTCTCGGACCGTCTATCTCGGACCGTCTGTCTCAGACCGTCTGTCTCAGACCGTCTGTCTCAGACCGTCTGTCTCAGACCGTCTGTCTCAGACCGTCTGTCTCAGACCGTCTGTCTCAGACCGTCTGTCTCAGACCGTCAGTCTCAGACCGTCTGTCTCAGACCGTCTGTCTCAGACCGTCTGTCTCAGACCGTCTGTCTCAGACCGTCTGTTTCAGACCGCCTGTCTCAGACCGTCAGTCTCAGGCCGTCTGGCTCAGACCGCCTTTCTCAGACCGTCTATCTCGGACCGTCTGTCTCCGACCGTCTGTCTCAGACCGTCTGTCTCAGACCGTCTGTCTCAGACCGACTGTCTCAGTCCGTCTGTCTCAGTCCGTCTGTCTCAGTCCGCCGATCTCAGACCGTCCCACTCAGACCGCCTGTCTCAGTCCGTCTGTCACAGTCCGTCTGTCTCAGACCGTCTGTCTCGGACCGTCTGTCTCGGACCGTCTGTCTCAGACCGTCTGTCTCAGACCGTCTGTCTCAGACCGTCTGTCTCAGACCGTCTGTCTCAGACCGTCTGTCTCAGACCGTCTGTCTCAGACCGACTGTCTCAGTCCGTCTGTCTCAGTCCGTCTGTCTCAGTCCGCCGATCTCAGACCGTCCGACTCAGACCGCCTGTCTCAGTCCGTCTGTCTCAGTCCGTCTGTCTCAGACCGTCTCTCAAAGAACGCGTGTGTCAGACAGCCTGTCTCAGACCGTCTGTCTCAGACCGCCTATATCAGAACGTCTGTCTCAGTCCGTCTGTCTCAGTCCGCCGATCTCAGACCGTCCCACTCAGACCGCCTGTCTCAGTCCGTCTGTCACAGTCCGTCTGTCTCAGACCGTCTGTCTCGGACCGTCTGTCTCGGACCGTCTGTCTCAGACCGTCTGTCTCAGACTGTCTGTCTCAGACCGTCTGTCTCAGACCGTCTGTCTCAGACCGTCTGTCTCAGAGCGTCTATCTCAGACCGACTGTCTCAGTCCGTCTGTCTCAGTCCGTCTGTCTCAGTCCGCCGATCTCAGACCGTCCGACTCAGACCGCCTGTCTCAGTCCGTCTGTCTCAGTCCGTCTGTCTCAGACCGTCTCTCAAAGAACGCGTGTGTCAGACAGCCTGTCTCAGACCGTCTGTCTCAGACCGTCTGTCTCAGACCGCCTATATCAGAACGTCTGTCTCAGGACGTCTGTCTCAGTCCGTCTGTCTCAGACCGTGTGTCTCAGACCGTCTGTCTCAAACCGTCTGTCTCAGACCGTCTGTCTCAGACCGTCTGTCTCAGACCGTCTGTCTCAGACCGTCTGTCTCAGACCGTCAGTCTCAGTCCGTATGACTCAGACCGTCTGTCTCAGAACGTCTGTGTCAGACCGGCTGAACCAGAACGTCTGTGTCAGACCGTCTGTCTCAGGCCGTCTGTCTCAGACCGTCTGTCTCAGACCGTCCGTCTCAGACCGTCTGTCTCAGACCGCCTGTCTCAGTCCGTCTGTTTCAGTCCGTCTGTCTCAGACCGTCTGTCAAAGAACGTGTGTGTCAGACAGCCTGTCTCAGAACGTCTGTGTCAGACCGTCTGTCAAAGAACGTGTGTGTCAGACAGCCTGTCTCAGACCGTCTGTCTCAGAACGTCTGTGTCAGACCGTCTGTCTCAGACCGTCTGTCTCAGACCGACTGTCTCAGTCCGTCTGTCTCAGTCCGTCGGTCTCAGTCCGCCGATCTCAGAACGTCCGACTCAGACCGCCTGTCTCAGACCGTCTGTCTCGGACTGTCTGTCTCAGACCGTCTGTCTCGGACTGTCTGTCTGAGACCGTCTGTCTCTGTCCGTATGTCTCAGACCGACTGTCCCAGAACGTCTGTGTCAGACCGTCTGTCTCAGTCCGTCTGTCTCAGACCGTTTATCTCAGAACGTCTGTGTCAGACCGTCTGTCTCAGTCCGTCTGTCTCAGACCGTTTATCTCAGACCGCCTGTCTCAGACCGTCTGTCTCAGACCGTCTGTCTCAGACCGTCTGTCTCAGACCGTCTGTCTCAGACCGTCTGTCTCAGACCGTCAGTCTCAGTCCGTATGACTCAGACCGTCTGTCTCAGACCGGCTGTCCCAGAACGTTTGTGTCAGACCGCCTGTCTCAGGCCGCCTATATCAGACCGTCTGTTTCAGACCGTCTGTCTCAGACCGTCAGTCTCAGGCCGTCTGGCTCAGACCGCCTTTCTCGGACCGTCTGTCTCAGACCGTCTGTCTCAGACCGTCTGTCTCAGACCGTCTGTCTCAGACCGTCTGTCTCAGACCGTCTGTCTCAGACCGTCTGTCTCAGACCGACTGTCTCAGTCCGTCTGTCTCAGTCCGTCTGTCTCAGTCCGCCGATCTCAGACCGTCCGACTCAGACCGCCTGTCTCAGTCCGTCTGTCTCAGTCCGTCTGTCTCAGACCGTCTCTCAAAGAACGCGTGTGTCAGACAGCCTGTCTCAGACCGTCTGTCTCAGACCGCCTATATCAGAACGTCTGTCTCAGTCCGTCTGTCTCAGTCCGCCGATCTCAGACCGTCCCACTCAGACCGCCTGTCTCAGTCCGTCTGTCTCAGTCCGTCTGTCTCAGACCGTCTGTCTCAGACCGTCTGTCTCAGACCGTCTGTCTCAGACCGTCTGTCTCAGACCGTCTGTCTCAGACCGTCTGTCTCAGACCGTCTGTCTCAGACCGTCTGTCTCAGACCGTCTGTCTCAGACCGACTGTCTCAGTCCGTCTGTCTCAGTCCGTCTGTCTCAGTCCGCCGATCTCAGACCGTCCCACTCAGACCGCCTGTCTCAGTCCGTCTGTCACAGTCCGTCTGTCTCAGACCGTCTGTCTCGGACCGTCTGTCTCAGTCCGTCTGTCTCAGTCCGTCTGTCTCAGTCCGTCTGTGTCAGACCGTCTGTCTCAGTCCGTATGACTCAGACCGTCTGTCTCAGACCGGCTGTCCCAGAACGTTTGTGTCAGACCGCCTTTCTCAGGCCGCCTATATCAGACCGTCTGCCTCAGACCGTCTGTCTCAGACCGTCTGTCTCAGACCGTCTGTCTCAGTCCGTCTGTCTCAGACCGTCTGTCTCAGACCGTCTGCCTCAGACCGTCTGTCTCAGTCCGTCTGTCGCAGTCCGTCTGTCTCAGTCCGTCCGTCTCAGTCCGTCTGTGTCAGACCGTCTGTCTCAGTCCGTATGACTCAGACCGTCTGCCTCAGACCGTCTGTCTCAGACCGTCTGTCTCAGACCGTCTGTCTCAGACCGTCTGTCACAGACCGTCTGTCTCAGACCGTCTGTCTCAGACCGTCTGTCTCAGACCGTCTGTCTCAGACCGTCTGTCTCAGACCGTCTGTCTCAGACCGTCTGTCTCAGACCGTCTGTTTCAGACCGCCTGTCTCAGACCGTCAGTCTCAGGCCGTCTGGCTCAGACCGCCTTTCTCCGACCGTCTATCTCGGACCGTCTGTCTCAGACCGTCTGTCTCAGACCGTCTGTCTCAGACCGTCTGTCTCAGACCGTCTGTCTCAGACCGACTGTCTCAGTCCGTCTGTCTCAGTCCGTCTGTCTCAGACCGCCGATCTCAGACCGTCCCACTCAGACCGCCTGTCTCAGTCCGTCTGTCACAGTCCGTCTGTCTCAGACCGTCCGTCTCAGACCGTCTGTCTCAAACCGTCTGTCTCAGACCGTCTGTCTCAGACCGTCTGTCTCAGACCGTCTGTTTCAGACCGTCTGTCTCAGACCGTCAGTCTCAGGCCGTCTGGCTCAGACCGCCTTTCTCAGACCGTCTATCTCGGACCGTCTGTCTCAGTCCGTCTGTCTCAGACCGTCTGTCTCAGACCGTCTGTCTCAGACCGTCTGTCTCAGACCGTCTGTCTCAGACCGTCTGTCTCAGACCGTCTGTCTCAGACCGTCTGTCTCAGACCGTCTGTCTCAGACCGTCTGTCTCAGACCGTCTGTCTCAGACCGACTGTCTCAGTCCGTCTGTCTCAGTCCGTCTGTCTCAGTCCGCCGATCTCAGACCGTCCCACTCAGACCGCCTGTCTCAGTCCGTCTGTCACAGTCCGTCTGTCTCAGACCGTCTGTCTCGGACCGTCTGTCTCAGTCCGTCTGTCTCAGTCCGTCTGTCTCAGTCCGTCTGTGTCAGACCGTCTGTCTCAGTCCGTATGACTCAGACCGTCTGTCTCAGACCGGCTGTCCCAGAACGTTTGTGTCAGACCGCCTTTCTCAGGCCGCCTATATCAGACCGTCTGTCTCAGACCGTCTGTCTCAGACCGTCTGTCTCAGACCGTCTGTCTCAGTCCGTCTGTCTCAGACCGTCTGTCTCAGACCGTCTGCCTCAGACCGTCTGTCTCAGTCCGTCTGTCGCAGTCCGTCTGTCTCAGTCCGTCCGTCTCAGTCCGTCTGTGTCAGACCGTCTGTCTCAGTCCGTATGACTCAGACCGTCTGCCTCAGACCGGTTGTCCCAGAACGTTTGTGTCAGACCGCCTGTCTCAGGCCGCCTATATCAGACCGTCTGTCTCAGACCGTCTGTCTCAGACCGTCTGTCTCAGACCGTCTGTCTCAGACCGTCTGTCTCAGACCGTCTGTCTCAGACCGTCTGTCTCAGACCGTCTGTCTCAGACCGTCTGTCTCAGACCGTCTGTCTCAGTCCGTCTGTCTCAGACCGACTGTCTCAGACCGTCTGTCTCAGACCGTGTGTCTCAGACCGTCTGTCTCAGACCGTCTGTCTCAGACCGTCTGTCTCAGACCGTCTGTCTCAGACCGTCTGTCTCAGACCGTCTGTCTCAGACCGTCTGTCTCAGACCGTCTGTCTCAGACCGTCTGTCTCAGACCGTCTGTCTCAGACCGTCAGTCTCAGTCCGTTTGACTCAGACCGTCTGTCTCAGAACGTCTGTGTCAGACCGGCTGTCCCAGAACGTCTGTGTTAGACCGTCTGTCTCAGGCCGTCTGTCTCAGACCGCCTCTCAGTCCGTCTGTCTCTGTCCGTATGTCTCAGACCGTCTGTCCCAGAACGTCTGTGTCAGACCGTCTGTCTCAGTCCGTCTGTCTCAGACCGTTTATCTCAGACCGCCTGTCTCAGACCGTCTGTCTCAGACCGTCTGTCTCAGAGCGTCTGTCTCAGACCGCCTGTCTCAGTCCGTCTGTCTCAGTCGGTCTGTCTCAGACCGTCTGTCTCAGACCGTCTGCCTCAGACCGTCTGTCTCAGAACGTCTGTGTCAGACCGCCGGTCTCAGACCGTCTGTCTCAGACCGTCCGTCTCAGGCCGCCTGTCTCAGGCCGCCTATATCAGAATGTCTGTCTCAGACCGTCTGTCTCAGACCGACTGTCTCAGACCGTCCGTCTCAGACCGTCTGTCTCAAACCGTCTGTCTCAGACCGTCTGCCTCAGACCGTCTGTCTCAGAACGTCTGTCTCAGACCGTCTGTCTCAGACCGTCTGTCTCAGACCGTCTGTTTCAGACCGCCTGTCTCAGACCGTCAGTCTCAGGCCGTCTGGCTCAGACCGCCTTTCTCCGACCGTCTATCTCGGACCGTCTGTCTCAGACCGTCTGTCTCAGACCGTCTGTCTCAGACCGTCTGTCTCAGACCGTCTGTCTCAGACCGACTGTCTCAGACCGTCTGTCTCAGACCGTCTGCCTCAGACCGTCTGTCTCAGAACGTCTGTGTCAGACCGCCGGTCTCAGACCGTCTGTCTCAGACCGTCCGTCTCAGGCCGCCTGTCTCAGGCCGCCTATATCAGAATGTCTGTCTCAGACCGTCTGTCTCAGACCGACTGTCTCAGACCGTCCGTCTCAGACCGTCTGTCTCAAACCGTCTGTCTCAGACCGTCTGCCTCAGACCGTCTGTCTCAGAACGTCTGTGTCAGACCGCCGGTCTCAGACCGTCTGTCTCAGACCGTCTGTCTCAGGCCGCCTGTCTCAGGCCGCCTATATCAGACCGTCTGTCTCAGACCGTCTGTCTCAGACCGTCTGTCTCAGACCGTCTGTCTCAGACCGTGTGTCTCAGACCGTCTGTCTCAGACCGTCTGTCTCAGACCGTCTGTCTCAGACCGTCTGTCTCAGACCGTCTGTTTCAGACCGCCTGTCTCAGACCGTCAGTCTCAGGCCGTCTGGCTCAGACCGCCTTTCTCAGACCGTCTATCTCGGACCGTCTGTCTCAGACCGTCTGTCTCAGACCGTCTGTCTCAGACCGACTGTCTCAGTCCGTCTGTCTCAGTCCGTCTGTCTCAGTCCGCCGATCTCAGACCGTCCCACTCAGACCGCCTGTCTCAGTCCGTCTGTCACAGTCCGTCTGTCTCAGACCGTCCGTCTCAGACCGTCTGTCTCAAACCGTCTGTCTCAGACCGTCTGTCTCAGACCGTCTGTCTCAGACCGTCTGTTTCAGACCGTCTGTCTCAGACCGTCAGTCTCAGGCCGTCTGGCTCAGACCGCCTTTCTCAGACCGTCTATCTCGGACCGTCTGTCTCAGTCCGTCTGTCTCAGACCGTCTGTCTCAGACCGTCTGTCTCAGACCGTCTGTCTCAGACCGTCTGTTTCAGACCGCCTGTCTCAGACCGTCAGTCTCAGGCCGTCTGGCTCAGACCGCCTTTCTCAGACCGTCTATCTCGGACCGTCTGTCTCAGACCGTCTGTCTCAGACCGTCTGTCTCAGACCGTCTGTCTCAGACCGTCTGTCTCAGACCGTCTGTCTCAGACCGTCTGTCTCAGACCGTCTGTCTCCGACCGTCTATCTCGGACCGTCTGTCTCAGACCGACTGTCTCAGACCGTCCGTCTCAGACCGTCGGTCTCAAACCGTCTGTCTCAGACCGTCTGTCTCAGACCGTCTGCCTCAGACCGTCTGTCTCAGAACGTCTGTGTCAGACCGCCGGTCTCAGACCGTCTGTCTCAGACCGTCTGTCTCAGGCCGCCTATCTCAGGCCGCCTATATCAGACCGTCTGTCTCAGACCGTCTGTCTCAGACCGTCTGTCTCAGACCGTCTGTCTCAGACCGTCTGTCTCAGACCGTCTGTCTCTGTCCGTATGTCTCAGACCGTCTGTGTCAGACCGTCTGTCTCAGTCCGTCTGTCTCAGACCGTTTATCTCAGACCGCCTGTCTCAGACCGTCTGTCTCAGACCGTCTGTCTCAGAGCGTCTGTCTCAGACCGCCTGTCTCAGTCCGTCTGTCTCAGTCGGTCTGTCTCAGACCGTCTGTCTCAGACCGTCTGCCTCAGAACGTCTGTCTCAGAACGTCTGTGTCAGACCGCCGGTCTCAGACCGTCTGTCTCAGACCGACTGTCTCAGACCGTCCGTCTCAGACCGTCTGTCTCAAACCGTCTGTCTCAGACCGTCTGTCTCAGACCGTCTGTCTCAGACCGTCTGTTTCAGACCGTCTGTCTCAGACCGTCAGTCTCAGGCCGTCTGGCTCAGACCGCCTTTCTCCGACCGTCTATCTCGGACCGTCTGTCTCAGTCCGTCTGTCTCAGACCGTCTGTCTCAGACCGTCTGTCTCAGACCGTCTGTCTCAGACCGTCTGTCTCAGACCGTCTGTCTCAGACCGTCTGTCTCAGACCGTCTGTCTCAGACCGTCTGTCTCAGACCGTCTGTCTCAGACCGTCTGTCTCAGACCGTCTGTCTCAGACCGTCTGTCTCAGACCGTCTGTCTCAGACCGTCTGTCTCAGACCGTCTGTTTCAGACCGCCTGTCTCAGACCGTCAGTCTCAGGCCGTCTGGCTCAGACCGCCTTTCTCAGACCGTCTATCTCGGACCGTCTGTCTCAGACCGTCTGTCTCAGACCGTCTGTCTCAGACCGTCTGTCTCAGACCGACTGTCTCAGTCCGTCTGTCTCAGTCCGTCTGTCTCAGTCCGCCGATCTCAGACCGTCCCACTCAGACCGCCTGTCTCAGTCCGTCTGTCACAGTCCGTCTGTCTCAGACCGTCCGTCTCAGACCGTCTGTCTCAAACCGTCTGTCTCAGACCGTCTGTCTCAGACCGTCTGTCTCAGACCGTCTGTTTCAGACCGTCTGTCTCAGACCGTCAGTCTCAGGCCGTCTGGCTCAGACCGCCTTTCTCAGACCGTCTATCTCGGACCGTCTGTCTCAGTCCGTCTGTCTCAGACCGTCTGTCTCAGACCGTCTGTCTCAGACCGTCTGTGTCAGACCGTCTGTCTCAGACCGTCTGTCTCAGACCGTCTGTCTCAGACCGTCTGTCTCAGACCGTCTGTTTCAGACCGCCTGTCTCAGACCGTCAGTCTCAGGCCGTCTGGCTCAGACCGCCTTTCTCAGACCGTCTATCTCGGACCGTCTGTCTCAGACCGTCTGTCTCAGACCGTCTGTCTCAGACCGTCTGTCTCAGACCGTCTGTCTCAGACCGTCTGTCTCAGACCGACTGTCTCAGTCCGTCTGTCTCAGTCCGTCTGTCTCAGTCCGCCGATCTCAGACCGTCCCACTCAGACCGCCTGTCTCAGTCCGTCTGTCACAGTCCGTCTGTCTCAGACCGTCTGTCTCGGACCGTCTGTCTCAGTCCGTCTGTCTCAGTCCGTCTGTCTCAGTCCGTCTGTGTCAGACCGTCTGTCTCAGTCCGTATGACTCAGACCGTCTGTCTCAGACCGGCTGTCCCAGAACGTTTGTGTCAGACCGCCTTTCTCAGGCCGCCTATATCAGACCGTCTGTCTCAGACCGTCTGTCTCAGACCGTCTGTCTCAGACCGTCTGTCTCAGTCCGTCTGTCTCAGACCGTCTGTCTCAGACCGTCTGCCTCAGACCGTCTGTCTCAGTCCGTCTGTCGCAGTCCGTCTGTCTCAGTCCGTCCGTCTCAGTCCGTCTGTGTCAGACCGTCTGTCTCAGTCCGTATGACTCAGACCGTCTGCCTCAGACCGGTTGTCCCAGAACGTTTGTGTCAGACCGCCTGTCTCAGGCCGCCTATATCAGACCGTCTGTCTCAGACCGTCTGTCTCAGACCGTCTGTCTCAGACCGTCTGTCTCAGACCGTCTGTCTCAGACCGTCTGTCTCAGACCGTCTGTCTCAGACCGTCTGTCTCAGTCCGTCTGTCTCAGACCGACTGTCTCAGACCGTCTGTCTCAGACCGTGTGTCTCAGACCGTCTGTCTCAGACCGTCTGTCTCAGACCGTCTGTCTCAGACCGTCTGTCTCAGACCGTCTGTCTCAGACCGTCTGTCTCAGACCGTCTGTCTCAGACCGTCAGTCTCAGTCCGTTTGACTCAGACCGTCTGTCTCAGAACGTCTGTGTCAGACCGGCTGTCCCAGAACGTCTGTGTTAGACCGTCTGTCTCAGGCCGTCTGTCTCAGACCGCCTCTCAGTCCGTCTGTCTCTGTCCGTATGTCTCAGACCGTCTGTCCCAGAACGTCTGTGTCAGACCGTCTGTCTCAGTCCGTCTGTCTCAGACCGTTTATCTCAGACCGCCTGTCTCAGACCGTCTGTCTCAGACCGTCTGTCTCAGAGCGTCTGTCTCAGACCGCCTGTCTCAGTCCGTCTGTCTCAGTCGGTCTGTCTCAGACCGTCTGTCTCAGACCGTCTGCCTCAGACCGTCTGTCTCAGAACGTCTGTGTCAGACCGCCGGTCTCAGACCGTCTGTCTCAGACCGTCCGTCTCAGGCCGCCTGTCTCAGGCCGCCTATATCAGAATGTCTGTCTCAGACCGTCTGTCTCAGACCGACTGTCTCAGACCGTCCGTCTCAGACCGTCTGTCTCAAACCGTCTGTCTCAGACCGTCTGCCTCAGACCGTCTGTCTCAGAACGTCTGTGTCAGACCGCCGGTCTCAGACCGTCTGTCTCAGACCGTCTGTCTCAGGCCGCCTGTCTCAGGCCGCCTATATCAGACCGTCTGTCTCAGACCGTCTGTCTCAGACCGTCTGTCTCAGACCGTCTGTCTCAGACCGTCTGTCTCAGACCGTCTGTCTCTGTCCGTATGTCTCAGACCGTCTGTCCCAGAACGTCTGTGTCAGACCGTCTGTCTCAGTCCGTCTGTCTCAGACCGTTTATCTCAGACCGCCTGTGTCAGACCGTCTGTCTCAGACCGTCTGTCTCAGAGCGTCTGTCTCAGACCGCCTGTCTCTGTCCGTCTGTCTCAGTCGGTCTGTCTCAGACCGTCTGTCTCAGACCGTCTGCCTCAGAACGTCTGTCTCAGAACGTCTGTGTCAGTCCGTCTGTCTCAGACCGTCTGTCTCAGACCGTCTGTCTCAGACCGTCTGTCACAGACCGTCTGTCTCAGACCTCCTGTCTCAGTCCGTCTCTCAAAGAACGCGTGTGTCAGACAGCCTGTCTCAGACCGTCTGTCTCAGACCGCCTTTCTCGGACCGTCTATCTCGGACCGTCTGTCTCAGACCGTCTGTCTCAGACCGTCTGTCTCAGACCGTCTGTCTCAGACCGTCTGTCTCAGACCGTCTGTCTCAGACCGTCTGTCTCAGACCGTCTGTCTCAGACCGTCAGTCTCAGACCGTCTGTCTCAGACCGTCTGTCTCAGACCGTCTGTCTCAGACCGTCTGTCTCAGACCGTCTGTTTCAGACCGCCTGTCTCAGACCGTCAGTCTCAGGCCGTCTGGCTCAGACCGCCTTTCTCAGACCGTCTATCTCGGACCGTCTGTCTCCGACCGTCTGTCTCAGACCGTCTGTCTCAGACCGTCTGTCTCAGACCGACTGTCTCAGTCCGTCTGTCTCAGTCCGTCTGTCTCAGTCCGCCGATCTCAGACCGTCCCACTCAGACCGCCTGTCTCAGTCCGTCTGTCACAGTCCGTCTGTCTCAGACCGTCTGTCTCGGACCGTCTGTCTCGGACCGTCTGTCTCAGACCGTCTGTCTCAGACCGTCTGTCTCAGACCGTCTGTCTCAGACCGTCTGTCTCAGACCGTCTGTCTCAGACCGTCTGTCTCAGACCGACTGTCTCAGTCCGTCTGTCTCAGTCCGTCTGTCTCAGTCCGCCGATCTCAGACCGTCCGACTCAGACCGCCTGTCTCAGTCCGTCTGTCTCAGTCCGTCTGTCTCAGACCGTCTCTCAAAGAACGCGTGTGTCAGACAGCCTGTCTCAGACCGTCTGTCTCAGACCGCCTATATCAGAACGTCTGTCTCAGTCCGTCTGTCTCAGTCCGCCGATCTCAGACCGTCCCACTCAGACCGCCTGTCTCAGTCCGTCTGTCACAGTCCGTCTGTCTCAGACCGTCTGTCTCGGACCGTCTGTCTCGGACCGTCTGTCTCAGACCGTCTGTCTCAGACTGTCTGTCTCAGACCGTCTGTCTCAGACCGTCTGTCTCAGACCGTCTGTCTCAGAGCGTCTATCTCAGACCGACTGTCTCAGTCCGTCTGTCTCAGTCCGTCTGTCTCAGTCCGCCGATCTCAGACCGTCCGACTCAGACCGCCTGTCTCAGTCCGTCTGTCTCAGTCCGTCTGTCTCAGACCGTCTCTCAAAGAACGCGTGTGTCAGACAGCCTGTCTCAGACCGTCTGTCTCAGACCGTCTGTCTCAGACCGCCTATATCAGAACGTCTGTCTCAGGACGTCTGTCTCAGTCCGTCTGTCTCAGACCGTGTGTCTCAGACCGTCTGTCTCAAACCGTCTGTCTCAGACCGTCTGTCTCAGACCGTCTGTCTCAGACCGTCTGTCTCAGACCGTCTGTCTCAGACCGTCAGTCTCAGTCCGTATGACTCAGACCGTCTGTCTCAGAACGTCTGTGTCAGACCGGCTGAACCAGAACGTCTGTGTCAGACCGTCTGTCTCAGGCCGTCTGTCTCAGACCGTCTGTCTCAGACCGTCCGTCTCAGACCGTCTGTCTCAGACCGCCTGTCTCAGTCCGTCTGTTTCAGTCCGTCTGTCTCAGACCGTCTGTCAAAGAACGTGTGTGTCAGACAGCCTGTCTCAGAACGTCTGTGTCAGACCGTCTGTCAAAGAACGTGTGTGTCAGACAGCCTGTCTCAGACCGTCTGTCTCAGAACGTCTGTGTCAGACCGTCTGTCTCAGACCGTCTGTCTCAGACCGACTGTCTCAGTCCGTCTGTCTCAGTCCGTCGGTCTCAGTCCGCCGATCTCAGAACGTCCGACTCAGACCGCCTGTCTCAGACCGTCTGTCTCGGACTGTCTGTCTCAGACCGTCTGTCTCGGACTGTCTGTCTGAGACCGTCTGTCTCTGTCCGTATGTCTCAGACCGACTGTCCCAGAACGTCTGTGTCAGACCGTCTGTCTCAGTCCGTCTGTCTCAGACCGTTTATCTCAGAACGTCTGTGTCAGACCGTCTGTCTCAGTCCGTCTGTCTCAGACCGTTTATCTCAGACCGCCTGTCTCAGACCGTCTGTCTCAGACCGTCTGTCTCAGACCGTCTGTCTCAGACCGTCTGTCTCAGACCGTCTGTCTCAGACCGTCAGTCTCAGTCCGTATGACTCAGACCGTCTGTCTCAGACCGGCTGTCCCAGAACGTTTGTGTCAGACCGCCTGTCTCAGGCCGCCTATATCAGACCGTCTGTTTCAGACCGTCTGTCTCAGACCGTCAGTCTCAGGCCGTCTGGCTCAGACCGCCTTTCTCGGACCGTCTGTCTCAGACCGTCTGTCTCAGACCGTCTGTCTCAGACCGTCTGTCTCAGACCGTCTGCCTCAGAACGTCTGTCTCAGAACGTCTGTGTCAGACCGCCGGTCTCAGACCGTCTGTCTCAGACCGACTGTCTCAGACCGTCCGTCTCAGACCGTCTGTCTCAAACCGTCTGTCTCAGACCGTCTGTCTCAGACCGTCTGTCTCAGACCGTCTGTTT
This sequence comes from Coelioxys conoideus, assembly GCA_947623535.1. Classification (NCBI taxonomy): domain Eukaryota; kingdom Metazoa; phylum Arthropoda; class Insecta; order Hymenoptera; family Megachilidae; genus Coelioxys; species Coelioxys conoideus. The sequence goes on along the minus strand of CANQJN010000036.1, from coordinate 2,006,655 downwards.
CAGACCGTCTGTCTCAGACCGTCAGTCTCAGGCCGTCTGGCTCAGACCGCCTTTCTCAGACCGTCTATCTCGGACCGTCTGTCTCAGTCCGTCTGTCTCAGACCGTCTGTCTCAGACCGTCTGTCTCAGACCGTCTGTCTCAGACCGTCTGTCTCAGACCGTCTGTCTCAGACCGTCTGTCTCAGACCGTCTGTCTCAGACCGTCTGTCTCAGACCGTCTGTCTCAGACCGTCTGTCTCAGACCGTCTGTCTCAGACCGTCTGTTTCAGACCGCCTGTCTCAGACCGTCAGTCTCAGGCCGTCTGGCTCAGACCGCCTTTCTCAGACCGTCTATCTCGGACCGTCTGTCTCGGACCGTCTGTCTCAGACCGTCTGTCTCAGACCGTCTGTCTCAGACCGTCTGTCTCAGACCGACTGTCTCAGTCCGTCTGTCTCAGTCCGTCTGTCTCAGTCCGCCGATCTCAGACCGTCCCACTCAGACCGCCTGTCTCAGTCCGTCTGTCACAGTCCGTCTGTCTCAGACCGTCCGTCTCAGACCGTCTGTCTCAAACCGTCTGTCTCAGACCGTCTGTCTCAGACCGTCTGTCTCAGACCGTCTGTTTCAGACCGTCTGTCTCAGACCGTCAGTCTCAGGCCGTCTGGCTCAGACCGCCTTTCTCAGACCGTCTATCTCGGACCGTCTGTCTCAGTCCGTCTGACTCAGACCGTCTGTCTCAGACCGTCTGTCTCAGACCGTCTGTCTCAGACCGTCTGTCTCAGACCGTCTGTCTCAGACCGTCTGTCTCAGACCGTCTGTCTCAGACCGTCTGTCTCAGACCGTCTGTCTCAGACCGTCTGTCTCAGACCGTCTGTCTCAGACCGTCTGTCTCAGACCGTCTGTCTCAGACCGTCTGTCTCAGACCGTCTGTCTCAGACCGTCTGTCTCAGACCGTCTGTTTCAGACCGCCTGTCTCAGACCGTCAGTCTCAGGCCGTCTGGCTCAGACCGCCTTTCTCAGACCGTCTATCTCGGACCGTCTGTCTCAGACCGTCTGTCTCAGTCCGTCTGTCTCAGACCGTCTGTCAAAGAACGTGTGTGTCAGACAGCCTGTCTCAGAACGTCTGTGTCAGACCGTCTGTCAAAGAACGTGTGTGTCAGACAGCCTGTCTCAGACCGTCTGTCTCAGAACGTCTGTGTCAGACCGTCTGTCTCAGACCGTCTGTCTCAGACCGACTGTCTCAGTCCGTCTGTCTCAGTCCGTCGGTCTCAGTCCGCCGATCTCAGAACGTCCGACTCAGACCGCCTGTCTCAGACCGTCTGTCTCGGACTGTCTGTCTCAGACCGTCTGTCTCGGACTGTCTGTCTGAGACCGTCTGTCTCTGTCCGTATGTCTCAGACCGACTGTCCCAGAACGTCTGTGTCAGACCGTCTGTCTCAGTCCGTCTGTCTCAGACCGTTTATCTCAGAACGTCTGTGTCAGACCGTCTGTCTCAGTCCGTCTGTCTCAGACCGTTTATCTCAGACCGCCTGTCTCAGACCGTCTGTCTCAGACCGTCTGTCTCAGACCGTCTGTCTCAGACCGTCTGTCTCAGACCGTCTGTCTCAGACCGTCAGTCTCAGTCCGTATGACTCAGACCGTCTGTCTCAGACCGGCTGTCCCAGAACGTTTGTGTCAGACCGCCTGTCTCAGGCCGCCTATATCAGACCGTCTGTTTCAGACCGTCTGTCTCAGACCGTCAGTCTCAGGCCGTCTGGCTCAGACCGCCTTTCTCGGACCGTCTGTCTCAGACCGTCTGTCTCAGACCGTCTGTCTCAGACCGTCTGTCTCAGACCGTCTGCCTCAGAACGTCTGTCTCAGAACGTCTGTGTCAGACCGCCGGTCTCAGACCGTCTGTCTCAGACCGACTGTCTCAGACCGTCCGTCTCAGACCGTCTGTCTCAAACCGTCTGTCTCAGACCGTCTGTCTCAGACCGTCTGTCTCAGACCGTCTGTTTCAGACCGTCTGTCTCAGACCGTCAGTCTCAGGCCGTCTGGCTCAGACCGCCTTTCTCAGACCGTCTATCTCGGACCGTCTGTCTCAGTCCGTCTGTCTCAGACCGTCTGTCTCAGACCGTCTGTCTCAGACCGTCTGTCTCAGACCGTCTGTCTCAGACCGTCTGTCTCAGACCGTCTGTCTCAGACCGTCTGTCTCAGACCGTCTGTCTCAGACCGTCTGTCTCAGACCGTCTGTCTCAGACCGTCTGTCTCAGACCGTCTGTTTCAGACCGCCTGTCTCAGACCGTCAGTCTCAGGCCGTCTGGCTCAGACCGCCTTTCTCAGACCGTCTATCTCGGACCGTCTGTCTCGGACCGTCTGTCTCAGACCGTCTGTCTCAGACCGTCTGTCTCAGACCGTCTGTCTCAGACCGACTGTCTCAGTCCGTCTGTCTCAGTCCGTCTGTCTCAGTCCGCCGATCTCAGACCGTCCCACTCAGACCGCCTGTCTCAGTCCGTCTGTCACAGTCCGTCTGTCTCAGACCGTCCGTCTCAGACCGTCTGTCTCAAACCGTCTGTCTCAGACCGTCTGTCTCAGACCGTCTGTCTCAGACCGTCTGTTTCAGACCGTCTGTCTCAGACCGTCAGTCTCAGGCCGTCTGGCTCAGACCGCCTTTCTCAGACCGTCTATCTCGGACCGTCTGTCTCAGTCCGTCTGACTCAGACCGTCTGTCTCAGACCGTCTGTCTCAGACCGTCTGTCTCAGACCGTCTGTCTCAGACCGTCTGTCTCAGACCGTCTGTCTCAGACCGTCTGTCTCAGACCGTCTGTCTCAGACCGTCTGTCTCAGACCGTCTGTCTCAGACCGTCTGTCTCAGACCGTCTGTCTCAGACCGTCTGTCTCAGACCGTCTGTCTCAGACCGTCTGTCTCAGACCGTCTGTCTCAGACCGTCTGTTTCAGACCGCCTGTCTCAGACCGTCAGTCTCAGGCCGTCTGGCTCAGACCGCCTTTCTCAGACCGTCTATCTCGGACCGTCTGTCTCAGACCGTCTGTCTCAGACCGTCTGTCTCAGACCGTCTGTCTCAGACCGTCTGTCTCAGACCGTCTGTCTCAGACCGTCTGTCTCAGACCGTCTGTCTCCGACCGTCTATCTCGGACCGTCTGTCTCAGACCGACTGTCTCAGACCGTCCGTCTCAGACCGTCTGTCTCAAACCGTCTGTCTCAGACCGTCTGTCTCATACCGTCTGCCTCAGACCGTCTGTCTCAGAACGTCTGTGTCAGACCGCCCGTCTCAGACCGACTGTCTCAGACCGTCTGTCTCAGGCCGCCTATCTCAGGCCGCCTATATCAGACCGTCTGTCTCAGACCGTCTGTCTCAGACCGTCTGTCTCAGACCGTCTGTCTCAGACCGTCTGTCTCTGTCCGTATGTCTCAGACCGTCTGTCCCAGAACGTCTGTGTCAGACCGTCTGTCTCAGTCCGTCTGTCTCAGACCGTTTATCTCAGACCGCCTGTCTCAGACCGTCTGTCTCAGACCGTCTGTCTCAGAGCGTCTGTCTCAGACCGCCTGTCTCAGTCCGTCTGTCTCAGTCGGTCTGTCTCAGACCGTCTGTCTCAGACCGTCTGCCTCAGAACGTCTGTCTCAGAACGTCTGTGTCAGACCGCCGGTCTCAGACCGTCTGTCTCAGACCGACTGTCTCAGACCGTCCGTCTCAGACCGTCTGTCTCAAACCGTCTGTCTCAGACCGTCTGTCTCAGACCGTCTGTCTCAGACCGTCTGTTTCAGACCGTCTGTCTCAGACCGTCAGTCTCAGGCCGTCTGGCTCAGACCGCCTTTCTCCGACCGTCTATCTCGGACCGTCTGTCTCAGTCCGTCTGTCTCAGACCGTCTGTCTCAGACCGTCTGTCTCAGACCGTCTGTCTCAGACCGTCTGTCTCAGACCGTCTGTCTCAGACCGTCTGTCTCAGACCGTCTGTCTCAGACCGTCTGTCTCAGACCGACTGTCTCAGACCGTCCGTCTCAGACCGTCTGTCTCAAACCGTCTGTCTCAGACCGTCTGTCTCAGACCGTCTGTCTCAGACCGTCTGTCTCAGACCGTCTGTCTCAGACCGTCTGTCTCAGACCGTCTGTCTCCGACCGTCTATCTCGGACCGTCTGTCTCAGACCGACTGTCTCAGACCATCCGTCTCAGACCGTCTGTCTCAAACCGTCTGTCTCAGACCGTCTGTCTCATACCGTCTGCCTCAGACCGTCTGTCTCAGAACGTCTGTGTCAGACCGCCCGTCTCAGACCGACTGTCTCAGACCGTCTGTCTCAGGCCGCCTATCTCAGGCCGCCTATATCAGACCGTCTGTCTCAGACCGTCTGTCTCAGACCGTCTGTCTCAGACCGTCTGTCTCAGACCGTCTGTCTCAGACCGTCTGTCTCAGACCGTCTGTCTCAGACCGACTGTCTCAGTCCGTCTGTCTCAGTCCGTCTGTCTCAGTCCGCCGATCTCAGACCGTCCGACTCAGACCGCCTGTCTCAGTCCGTCTGTCTCAGTCCGTCTGTCTCAGACCGTCTCTCAAAGAACGCGTGTGTCAGACAGCCTGTCTCAGACCGTCTGTCTCAGACCGCCTATATCAGAACGTCTGTCTCAGTCCGTCTGTCTCAGTCCGCCGATCTCAGACCGTCCCACTCAGACCGCCTGTCTCAGTCCGTCTGTCACAGTCCGTCTGTCTCAGACCGTCTGTCTCGGACCGTCTGTCTCGGACCGTCTGTCTCAGACCGTCTGTCTCAGACTGTCTGTCTCAGACCGTCTGTCTCAGACCGTCTGTCTCAGACCGTCTGTCTCAGAGCGTCTATCTCAGACCGACTGTCTCAGTCCGTCTGTCTCAGTCCGTCTGTCTCAGTCCGCCGATCTCAGACCGTCCGACTCAGACCGCCTGTCTCAGTCCGTCTGTCTCAGTCCGTCTGTCTCAGACCGTCTCTCAAAGAACGCGTGTGTCAGACAGCCTGTCTCAGACCGTCTGTCTCAGACCGTCTGTCTCAGACCGCCTATATCAGAACGTCTGTCTCAGGACGTCTGTCTCAGTCCGTCTGTCTCAGACCGTGTGTCTCAGACCGTCTGTCTCAAACCGTCTGTCTCAGACCGTCTGTCTCAGACCGTCTGTCTCAGACCGTCTGTCTCAGACCGTCTGTCTCAGACCGTCAGTCTCAGTCCGTATGACTCAGACCGTCTGTCTCAGAACGTCTGTGTCAGACCGGCTGAACCAGAACGTCTGTGTCAGACCGTCTGTCTCAGGCCGTCTGTCTCAGACCGTCTGTCTCAGACCGTCCGTCTCAGACCGTCTGTCTCAGACCGCCTGTCTCAGTCCGTCTGTTTCAGTCCGTCTGTCTCAGACCGTCTGTCAAAGAACGTGTGTGTCAGACAGCCTGTCTCAGAACGTCTGTGTCAGACCGTCTGTCAAAGAACGTGTGTGTCAGACAGCCTGTCTCAGACCGTCTGTCTCAGAACGTCTGTGTCAGACCGTCTGTCTCAGACCGTCTGTCTCAGACCGACTGTCTCAGTCCGTCTGTCTCAGTCCGTCGGTCTCAGTCCGCCGATCTCAGAACGTCCGACTCAGACCGCCTGTCTCAGACCGTCTGTCTCGGACTGTCTGTCTCAGACCGTCTGTCTCGGACTGTCTGTCTGAGACCGTCTGTCTCTGTCCGTATGTCTCAGACCGACTGTCCCAGAACGTCTGTGTCAGACCGTCTGTCTCAGTCCGTCTGTCTCAGACCGTTTATCTCAGAACGTCTGTGTCAGACCGTCTGTCTCAGTCCGTCTGTCTCAGACCGTTTATCTCAGACCGCCTGTCTCAGACCGTCTGTCTCAGACCGTCTGTCTCAGACCGTCTGTCTCAGACCGTCTGTCTCAGACCGTCAGTCTCAGTCCGTATGACTCAGACCGTCTGTCTCAGACCGGCTGTCCCAGAACGTTTGTGTCAGACCGCCTGTCTCAGGCCGCCTATATCAGACCGTCTGTTTCAGACCGTCTGTCTCAGACCGTCAGTCTCAGGCCGTCTGGCTCAGACCGCCTTTCTCGGACCGTCTGTCTCAGACCGTCTGTCTCAGACCGTCTGTCTCAGACCGTCTGTCTCAGACCGTCTGCCTCAGAACGTCTGTCTCAGAACGTCTGTGTCAGACCGCCGGTCTCAGACCGTCTGTCTCAGACCGACTGTCTCAGACCGTCCGTCTCAGACCGTCTGTCTCAAACCGTCTGTCTCAGACCGTCTGTCTCAGACCGTCTGTCTCAGACCGTCTGTTTCAGACCGTCTGTCTCAGACCGTCAGTCTCAGGCCGTCTGGCTCAGACCGCCTTTCTCAGACCGTCTATCTCGGACCGTCTGTCTCAGTCCGTCTGTCTCAGACCGTCTGTCTCAGACCGTCTGTCTCAGACCGTCTGTCTCAGACCGTCTGTCTCAGACCGTCTGTCTCAGACCGTCTGTCTCAGACCGTCTGTCTCAGACCGTCTGTCTCAGACCGTCTGTCTCAGACCGTCTGTCTCAGACCGTCTGTCTCAGACCGTCTGTTTCAGACCGCCTGTCTCAGACCGTCAGTCTCAGGCCGTCTGGCTCAGACCGCCTTTCTCAGACCGTCTATCTCGGACCGTCTGTCTCGGACCGTCTGTCTCAGACCGTCTGTCTCAGACCGTCTGTCTCAGACCGTCTGTCTCAGACCGACTGTCTCAGTCCGTCTGTCTCAGTCCGTCTGTCTCAGTCCGCCGATCTCAGACCGTCCCACTCAGACCGCCTGTCTCAGTCCGTCTGTCACAGTCCGTCTGTCTCAGACCGTCCGTCTCAGACCGTCTGTCTCAAACCGTCTGTCTCAGACCGTCTGTCTCAGACCGTCTGTCTCAGACCGTCTGTTTCAGACCGTCTGTCTCAGACCGTCAGTCTCAGGCCGTCTGGCTCAGACCGCCTTTCTCAGACCGTCTATCTCGGACCGTCTGTCTCAGTCCGTCTGACTCAGACCGTCTGTCTCAGACCGTCTGTCTCAGACCGTCTGTCTCAGACCGTCTGTCTCAGACCGTCTGTCTCAGACCGTCTGTCTCAGACCGTCTGTCTCAGACCGTCTGTCTCAGACCGTCTGTCTCAGACCGTCTGTCTCAGACCGTCTGTCTCAGACCGTCTGTCTCAGACCGTCTGTCTCAGACCGTCTGTCTCAGACCGTCTGTTTCAGACCGCCTGTCTCAGACCGTCAGTCTCAGGCCGTCTGGCTCAGACCGCCTTTCTCAGACCGTCTATCTCGGACCGTCTGTCTCAGACCGTCTGTCTCAGACCGTCTGTCTCAGACCGTCTGTCTCAGACCGTCTGTCTCAGACCGTCTGTCTCAGACCGTCTGTCTCAGACCGTCTGTCTCCGACCGTCTATCTCGGACCGTCTGTCTCAGACCGACTGTCTCAGACCGTCCGTCTCAGACCGTCTGTCTCAAACCGTCTGTCTCAGACCGTCTGTCTCATACCGTCTGCCTCAGACCGTCTGTCTCAGAACGTCTGTGTCAGACCGCCCGTCTCAGACCGACTGTCTCAGACCGTCTGTCTCAGGCCGCCTATCTCAGGCCGCCTATATCAGACCGTCTGTCTCAGACCGTCTGTCTCAGACCGTCTGTCTCAGACCGTCTGTCTCAGACCGTCTGTCTCTGTCCGTATGTCTCAGACCGTCTGTCCCAGAACGTCTGTGTCAGACCGTCTGTCTCAGTCCGTCTGTCTCAGACCGTTTATCTCAGACCGCCTGTCTCAGACCGTCTGTCTCAGACCGTCTGTCTCAGAGCGTCTGTCTCAGACCGCCTGTCTCAGTCCGTCTGTCTCAGTCGGTCTGTCTCAGACCGTCTGTCTCAGACCGTCTGCCTCAGAACGTCTGTCTCAGAACGTCTGTGTCAGACCGCCGGTCTCAGACCGTCTGTCTCAGACCGACTGTCTCAGACCGTCCGTCTCAGACCGTCTGTCTCAAACCGTCTGTCTCAGACCGTCTGTCTCAGACCGTCTGTCTCAGACCGTCTGTTTCAGACCGTCTGTCTCAGACCGTCAGTCTCAGGCCGTCTGGCTCAGACCGCCTTTCTCCGACCGTCTATCTCGGACCGTCTGTCTCAGTCCGTCTGTCTCAGACCGTCTGTCTCAGACCGTCTGTCTCAGACCGTCTGTCTCAGACCGTCTGCCTCAGACCGTCTGTCTCAGACCGTCTGTCTCAGACCGTCTGTCTCAGACCGTCTGTCTCAGACCGTCTGTCTCAGACCGTCTGTCTCAGACCGTCTGTCTCAGACCGTCTGTCTCAGACCGTCTGTCTCAGACCGTCTGTTTCAGACCGCCTGTCTCAGACCGTCAGTCTCAGGCCGTCTGGCTCAGACCGCCTTTCTCAGACCGTCTATCTCGGACCGTCTGTCTCAGACCGTCTGTCTCAGACCGTCTGTCTCAGACCGTCTGTCTCAGACCGTCTGTCTCAGACCGACTGTCTCAGTCCGTCTGTCTCAGTCCGTCTGTCTCAGTCCGCCGATCTCAGACCGTCCCACTCAGACCGCCTGTCTCAGTCCGTCTGTCACAGTCCGTCTGTCTCAGACCGTCCGTCTCAGACCGTCTGTCTCAAACCGTCTGTCTCAGACCGTCTGTCTCAGACCGTCTGTCTCAGACCGTCTGTTTCAGACCGTCTGTCTCAGACCGTCAGTCTCAGGCCGTCTGGCTCAGACCGCCTTTCTCAGACCGTCTATCTCGGACCGTCTGTCTCAGTCCGTCTGTCTCAGACCGTCTGTCTCAGACCGTCTGTCTCAGACCGTCTGTCTCAGACCGTCTGTCTCAGACCGTCTGTCTCAGACCGTCTGTCTCAGACCGTCTGTTTCAGACCGCCTGTCTCAGACCGTCAGTCTCAGGCCGTCTGGCTCAGACCGCCTTTCTCAGACCGTCTATCTCGGACCGTCTGTCTCAGACCGTCTGTCTCAGACCGTCTGTCTCAGACCGTCTGTCTCAGACCGTCTGTCTCAGACCGTCTGTCTCAGACCGACTGTCTCAGTCCGTCTGTCTCAGTCCGTCTGTCTCAGTCCGCCGATCTCAGACCGTCCCACTCAGACCGCCTGTCTCAGTCCGTCTGTCACAGTCCGTCTGTCTCAGACCGTCTGTCTCGGACCGTCTGTCTCAGTCCGTCTGTCTCAGTCCGTCTGTCTCAGTCCGTCTGTGTCAGACCGTCTGTCTCAGTCCGTATGACTCAGACCGTCTGTCTCAGACCGGCTGTCCCAGAACGTTTGTGTCAGACCGCCTTTCTCAGGCCGCCTATATCAGACCGTCTGTCTCAGACCGTCTGTCTCAGACCGTCTGTCTCAGACCGTCTGTCTCAGTCCGTCTGTCTCAGACCGTCTGTCTCAGACCGTCTGCCTCAGACCGTCTGTCTCAGTCCGTCTGTCGCAGTCCGTCTGTCTCAGTCCGTCCGTCTCAGTCCGTCTGTGTCAGGCCGCCTATATCAGACCGTCTGTCTCAGACCGTCTGTCTCAGACCGTCTGTCTCAGACCGTCTGTCTCAGACCGTCTGTCTCAGACCGTCTGTCTCAGACCGTCTGTCTCAGACCGTCTGTCTCAGACCGTCTGTTTCAGACCGCCTGTCTCAGACCGTCAGTCTCAGGCCGTCTAGCTCAGACCGCCTTTCTCAGACCGTCTATCTCGGACCGTCTGTCTCAGACCGTCTGTCTCAGACCGTCTGTCTCAGACCGTCTGTCTCAGACCGTCTGTCTCAGACCGACTGTCTCAGTCCGTCTGTCTCAGTCCGTCTGTCTCAGTCCGCCGATCTCAGACCGTCCCACTCAGACCGCCTGTCTCAGTCCGTCTGTCACAGTCCGTCTGTCTCAGACCGTCCGTCTCAGACCGTCTGTCTCAAACCGTCTGTCTCAGACCGTCTGTCTCAGACCGTCTGTCTCAGACCGTCTGTTTCAGACCGTCTGTCTCAGACCGTCAGTCTCAGGCCGTCTGGCTCAGACCGCCTTTCTCAGACCGTCTATCTCGGACCGTCTGTCTCAGTCCGTCTGTCTCAGACCGTCTGTCTCAGACCGTCTGTCTCAGACCGTCTGTCTCAGACCGTCTGTCTCAGACCGTCTGTCTCAGACCGTCTGTCTCAGACCGTCTGTTTCAGACCGCCTGTCTCAGACCGTCAGTCTCAGGCCGTCTGGCTCAGACCGCCTTTCTCAGACCGTCTATCTCGGACCGTCTATCTCGGACCGTCTGTCTCAGACCGTCTGTCTCAGACCGTCTGTCTCAGACCGTCTGTCTCAGACCGTCTGTCTCAGACCGTCTGTCTCAGACCGACTGTCTCAGTCCGTCTGTCTCAGTCCGTCTGTCTCAGTCCGCCGATCTCAGACCGTCCCACTCAGACCGCCTGTCTCAGTCCGTCTGTCACAGTCCGTCTGTCTCAGACCGTCTGTCTCGGACCGTCTGTCTCAGTCCGTCTGTCTCAGTCCGTCTGTCTCAGTCCGTCTGTGTCAGACCGTCTGTCTCAGTCCGTATGACTCAGACCGTCTGTCTCAGACCGGCTGTCCCAGAACGTTTGTGTCAGACCGCCTTTCTCAGGCCGCCTATATCAGACCGTCTGTCTCAGACCGTCTGTCTCAGACCGTCTGTCTCAGACCGTCTGTCTCAGTCCGTCTGTCTCAGACCGTCTGTCTCAGACCGTCTGTCTCAGACCGTCTGTCTCAGACCGTCTGTCTCAGACCGTCTGTCTCAGACCGTCTGTTTCAGACCGCCTGTCTCAGACCGTCAGTCTCAGGCCGTCTGGCTCAGACCGCCTTTCTCAGACCGTCTATCTCGGACCGTCTGTCTCGGACCGTCTGTCTCAGACCGTCTGTCTCAGACCGTCTGTCTCAGACCGTCTGTCTCAGACCGTCTGTCTCAGACCGACTGTCTCAGTCCGTCTGTCTCAGTCCGTCTGTCTCAGTCCGCCGATCTCAGACCGTCCCACTCAGACCGCCTGTCTCAGTCCGTCTGTCACAGTCCGTCTGTCTCAGACCGTCCGTCTCAGACCGTCTGTCTCAAACCGTCTGTCTCAGACCGTCTGTCTCAGACCGTCTGTCTCAGACCGTCTGTTTCAGACCGTCTGTCTCAGACCGTCAGTCTCAGGCCGTCTGGCTCAGACCGTCTGTCTCAGACCGACTGTCTCAGTCCGTCTGTCTCAGTCCGTCTGTCTCAGTCCGCCGATCTCAGACCGTCCCACTCAGACCGCCTGTCTCAGTCCGTCTGTCACAGTCCGTCTGTCTCAGACCGTCTGTCTCGGACCGTCTGTCTCAGTCCGTCTGTCTCAGTCCGTCTGTCTCAGTCCGTCTGTGTCAGACCGTCTGTCTCAGTCCGTATGACTCAGACCGTCTGTCTCAGACCGGCTGTCCCAGAACGTTTGTGTCAGACCGCCTTTCTCAGGCCGCCTATATCAGACCGTCTGTCTCAGACCGTCTGTCTCAGACCGTCTGTCTCAGACCGTCTGTCTCAGTCCGTCTGTCTCAGACCGTCTGTCTCAGACCGTCTGCCTCAGACCGTCTGTCTCAGTCCGTCTGTCGCAGTCCGTCTGTCTCAGTCCGTCCGTCTCAGTCCGTCTGTGTCAGACCGTCTGTCTCAGTCCGTATGACTCAGACCGTCTGCCTCAGACCGGTTGTCCCAGAACGTTTGTGTCAGACCGCCTGTCTCAGGCCGCCTATATCAGACCGTCTGTCTCAGACCGTCTGTCTCAGACCGTCTGTCTCAGACCGTCTGTCTCAGACCGTCTGTCTCAGACCGTCTGTCTCAGACCGTCTGTCTCAGACCGTCTGTCTCAGACCGTCTGTTTCAGACCGCCTGTCTCAGACCGTCAGTCTCAGGCCGTCTAGCTCAGACCGCCTTTCTCAGACCGTCTATCTCGGACCGTCTGTCTCAGACCGTCTGTCTCAGACCGTCTGTCTCAGACCGTCTGTCTCAGACCGTCTGTCTCAGACCGTCTGTCTCAGACCGACTGTCTCAGTCCGTCTGTCTCAGTCCGTCTGTCTCAGTCCGCCGATCTCAGACCGTCCCACTCAGAGCGCCTGTCTCAGTCCGTCTGTCACAGTCCGTCTGTCTCAGACCGTCCGTCTCAGACCGTCTGTCTCAAACCGTCTGTCTCAGACCGTCTGTCTCAGACCGTCTGTCTCAGACCGTCTGTTTCAGACCGTCTGTCTCAGACCGTCAGTCTCAGGCCGTCTGGCTCAGACCGCCTTTCTCAGACCGTCTATCTCGGACCGTCTGTCTCAGTCCGTCTGTCTCAGACCGTCTGTCTCAGACCGTCTGTCTCAGACCGTCTGTCTCAGACCGTCTGTCTCAGACCGTCTGTCTCAGACCGTCTGTCTCAGACCGTCTGTCTCAGACCGTCTGTCTCAGACCGTCTGTCTCAGACCGTCTGTCTCAGACCGTCTGTCTCAGACCGTCTGTCTCAGACCGTCTGTCTCAGACCGTCTGTCTCAGACCGTCTGTTTCAGACCGCCTGTCTCAGACCGTCAGTCTCAGGCCGTCTGGCTCAGACCGCCTTTCTCAGACCGTCTATCTCGGACCGTCTGTCTCAGACCGTCTGTCTCAGACCGTCTGTCTCAGACCGTCTGTCTCAGACCGTCTGTCTCAGACCGTCTGTCTCAGACCGTCTGTCTCAGACCGTCTGTCTCCGACCGTCTATCTCGGACCGTCTGTCTCAGACCGACTGTCTCAGACCGTCCGTCTCAGACCGTCTGTCTCAAACCGTCTGTCTCAGACCGTCTGTCTCATACCGTCTGCCTCAGACCGTCTGTCTCAGAACGTCTGTGTCAGACCGCCCGTCTCAGACCGACTGTCTCAGACCGTCTGTCTCAGGCCGCCTATCTCAGGCCGCCTATATCAGACCGTCTGTCTCAGACCGTCTGTCTCAGACCGTCTGTCTCAGACCGTCTGTCTCAGACCGTCTGTCTCTGTCCGTATGTCTCAGACCGTCTGTCCCAGAACGTCTGTGTCAAACCGTCTGTCTCAGTCCGTCTGTCCCAGACCGTTTATCTCAGACCGCCTGTCTCAGACCGTCTGTCTCAGACCGTCTGTCTCAGAGCGTCTGTCTCAGACCGCCTGTCTCAGTCCGTCTGTCTCAGTCGGTCTGTCTCAGACCGTCTGTCTCAGACCGTCTGCCTCAGAACGTCTGTCTCAGAACTTCTGTGTCAGACCGCCGGTCTCAGACCGTCTGTCTCAGACCGACTGTCTCAGACCGTCCGTCTCAGACCGTCTGTCTCAAACCGTCTGTCTCAGACCGTCTGTCTCAGACCGTCTGTCTCAGACCGTCTGTTTCAGACCGTCTGTCTCAGACCGTCAGTCTCAGGCCGTCTGGCTCAGACCGCCTTTCTCCGACCGTCTATCTCGGACCGTCTGTCTCAGTCCGTCTGTCTCAGACCGTCTGTCTCAGACCGTCTGTCTCAGACCGTCTGTCTCAGACCGTCTGTCTCAGACCGTCTGTCTCAGACCGTCTGTCTCAGACCGTCTGTCTCAGACCGTCTGTCTCAGACCGTCTGTCTCAGACCGTCTGTCTCAGACCGTCTGTCTCAGACCGTCTGTCTCAGACCGTCTGTCTCAGACCGTCTGTTTCAGACCGCCTGTCTCAGACCGTCAGTCTCAGGCCGTCTGGCTCAGACCGCCTTTCTCAGACCGTCTATCTCGGACCGTCTGTCTCAGACCGTCTGTCTCAGACCGTCTGTCTCAGACCGTCTGTCTCAGACCGTCTGTCTCAGACCGTCTGTCTCAGACCGACTGTCTCAGTCCGTCTGTCTCAGTCCGTCTGTCTCAGTCCGCCGATCTCAGACCGTCCCACTCAGACCGCCTGTCTCAGTCCGTCTGTCACAGTCCGTCTGTCTCAGACCGTCCGTCTCAGACCGTCTGTCTCAAACCGTCTGTCTCAGACCGTCTGTCTCAGACCGTCTGTCACAGACCGTCTGTTTCAGACCGTCTGTCTCAGACCGTCAGTCTCAGGCCGTCTGGCTCAGACCGCCTTTCTCAGACCGTCTATCTCGGACCGTCTGTCTCAGTCCGTCTGTCTCAGACCGTCTGTCTCAGACCGTCTGTCTCAGACCGTCTGTCTCAGACCGTCTGTCTCAGACCGTCTGTCTCAGACCGTCTGTCTCAGACCGTCTGTTTCAGACCGCCTGTCTCAGACCGTCAGTCTCAGGCCGTCTGGCTCAGACCGCCTTTCTCAGACCGTCTATCTCGGACCGTCTGTCTCAGACCGTCTGTCTCAGACCGTCTGTCTCAGACCGTCTGTCTCAGACCGTCTGTCTCAGACCGTCTGTCTCAGACCGTCTGTCTCAGACCGTCTGTCTCAGACCGACTGTCTCAGTCCGTCTGTCTCAGTCCGTCTGTCTCAGTCCGCCGATCTCAGACCGTCCCACTCAGACCGCCTGTCTCAGTCCGTCTGTCACAGTCCGTCTGTCTCAGACCGTCTGTCTCGGACCGTCTGTCTCAGTCCGTCTGTCTCAGTCCGTCTGTCTCAGTCCGTCTGTGTCAGACCGTCTGTCTCAGTCCGTATGACTCAGACCGTCTGTCTCAGACCGGCTGTCCCAGAACGTTTGTGTCAGACCGCCTTTCTCAGGCCGCCTATATCAGACCGTCTGTCTCAGACCGTCTGTCTCAGACCGTCTGTCTCAGACCGTCTGTCTCAGTCCGTCTGTCTCAGACCGTCTGTCTCAGACCGTCTGCCTCAGACCGTCTGTCTCAGTCCGTCTGTCGCAGTCCGTCTGTCTCAGTCCGTCCGTCTCAGTCCGTCTGTGTCAGACCGTCTGTCTCAGTCCGTATGACTCAGACCGTCTGCCTCAGACCGGTTGTCCCAGAACGTTTGTGTCAGACCGCCTGTCTCAGGCCGCCTATATCAGACCGTCTGTCTCAGACCGTCTGTCTCAGACCGTCTGTCTCAGACCGTCTGTCTCAGACCGTCTGTCTCAGACCGTCTGTCTCAGACCGTCTGTCTCAGACCGTCTGTCTCAGACCGTCTGTTTCAGACCGCCTGTCTCAGACCGTCAGTCTCAGGATGTCTAGCTCAGACCGCCTTTCTCAGACCGTCTATCTCGGACCGTCTGTCTCAGACCGTCTGTCTCAGACCGTCTGTCTCAGACCGTCTGTCTCAGACCGTCTGTCTCAGACCGTCTGTCTCAGACCGACTGTCTCAGTCCGTCTGTCTCAGTCCGTCTGTCTCAGTCCGCCGATCTCAGACCGTCCCACTCAGACCGCCTGTCTCAGTCCGTCTGTCACAGTCCGTCTGTCTCAGACCGTCCGTCTCAGACCGTCTGTCTCAGACCGTCTGTTTCAGACCGCCTGTCTCAGACCGTCAGTCTCAGACCGTCTGTCTCAGACCGTCTGTCTCAGACCGTCTGTCTCAGACCGTCAGTCTCAGGCCGTCTGGCTCAGACCGCCTTTCTCAGACCGTCTATCTCGGACCGTCTGTCTCAGTCCGTCTGTCTCAGACCGTCTGTCTCAGACCGTCTGTCTCAGACCGTCTGTCTCAGACCGTCTGTCTCAGACCGTCTGTCTCAGACCGTCTGTCTCAGACCGTCTGTCTCAGACCGTCTGTCTCAGACCGTCTGTCTCAGACCGTCTGTTTCAGACCGCCTGTCTCAGACCGTCAGTCTCAGGCCGTCTGGCTCAGACCGCCTTTCTCAGACCGTCTATCTCGGACCGTCTATCTCGGACCGTCTGTCTCAGACCGTCTGTCTCAGACCGTCTGTCTCAGACCGTCTGTCTCAGACCGTCTGTCTCAGACCGTCTGTCTCAGACCGACTGTCTCAGTCCGTCTGTCTCAGTCCGCCGATCTCAGACCGTCCCACTCAGACCGCCTGTCTCAGTCCGTCTGTCACAGTCCGTCTGTCTCAGACCGTCTGTCTCGGACCGTCTGTCTCAGTCCGTCTGTCTCAGTCCGTCTGTCTCAGTCCGTCTGTGTCAGACCGTCTGTCTCAGTCCGTCTGTCTCAGACCGTCTGTCTCAGACCGTCTGTCTCAGACCGTCTGTCTCAGACCGTCTGTCTCAGACCGTCTGTCTCAGACCGACTGTCTCAGTCCGTCTGTCTCAGTCCGCCGATCTCAGACCGTCCCACTCAGACCGCCTGTCTCAGTCCGTCTGTCACAGTCCGTCTGTCTCAGACCGTCTGTCTCGGACCGTCTGTCTCAGTCCGTCTGTCTCAGTCCGTCTGTCTCAGTCCGTCTGTGTCAGACCGTCTGTCTCAGTCCGTATGACTCAGACCGTCTGTCTCAGACCGGCTGTCCCAGAACGTTTGTGTCAGACCGCCTTTCTCAGGCCGCCTATATCAGACCGTCTGTCTCAGACCGTCTGTCTCAGACCGTCTGTCTCAGACCGTCTGTCTCAGACCGTCTGTCTCAGACCGTCTGTCTCAGACCGTCTGTCTCAGACCGTCTGTCTCAGACCGTCTGTCTCAGTCCGTCTGTCTCAGACCGACTGTCTCAGACCGTCTGTCTCAGACCGTGTGTCTCAGACCGTCTGTCTCAGACCGTCTGTCTCAGACCGTCTGTCTCAGACCGTCTGTCTCAGACCGTCTGTCTCAGACCGTCTGTCTCAGACCGTCTGTCTCAGACCGTCTGTCTCAGACCGTCTGTCTCAGACCGTCAGTCTCAGTCCGTTTGACTCAGACCGTCTGTCTCAGAACGTCTGTGTCAGACCGGCTGTCCCAGAACGTCTGTGTTAGACCGTCTGTCTCAGGCCGTCTGTCTCAGACCGCCTCTCAGTCCGTCTGTCTCTGTCCGTATGTCTCAGACCGTCTGTCTCAGACCGTCTGTCTCAGACCGTCTGTCTCAGACCGTCTGTCTCAGACCGTCTGTCTCAGACCGTCTGTCTCAGACCGTCTGTCTCAGACCGTCTGTCTCAGACCGTCTGTCTCAGACCGTCTGTCTCAGTCCGTCTGTCTCAGACCGACTGTCTCAGACCGTCTGTCTCAGACCGTGTGTCTCAGACCGTCTGTCTCAGACCGTCTGTCTCAGACCGTCTGTCTCAGACCGTCCGTCTCAGACCGTCTGTCTCAAACCGTCTGTCTCAGACCGTCTGTCTCAGACCGTCTGTCTCAGACCGTCTGTTTCAGACCGTCTGTCTCAGACCGTCAGTCTCAGGCCGTCTGGCTCAGACCGCCTTTCTCAGACCGTCTATCTCGGACCGTCTGTCTCAGTCCGTCTGTCTCAGACCGTCTGTCTCAGACCGTCTGTCTCAGACCGTCTGTCTCAGACCGTCTGTCTCAGACCGTCTGTCTCAGACCGTCTGTCTCAGACCGTCTGTCTCAGACCGTCTGTCTCAGACCGTCTGTTTCAGACCGCCTGTCTCAGACCGTCAGTCTCAGGCCGTCTGGCTCAGACCGCCTTTCTCAGACCGTCTATCTCGGACCGTCTGTCTCAGACCGTCTGTCTCAGACCGTCTGTCTCAGACCGTCTGTCTCAGACCGTCTGTCTCAGACCGTCTGTCTCAGACCGACTGTCTCAGTCCGTCTGTCTCAGTCCGTCTGTCTCAGTCCGCCGATCTCAGACCGTCCCACTCAGACCGCCTGTCTCAGTCCGTCTGTCACAGTCCGTCTGTCTCAGACCGTCTGTCTCGGACCGTCTGTCTCAGTCCGTCTGTCTCAGTCCGTCTGTCTCAGTCCGTCTGTGTCAGACCGTCTGTCTCAGTCCGTATGACTCAGACCGTCTGTCTCAGACCGGCTGTCCCAGAACGTTTGTGTCAGACCGCCTTTCTCAGGCCGCCTATATCAGACCGTCTGTCTCAGACCGTCTGTCTCAGACCGTCTGTCTCAGACCGTCTGTCTCAGTCCGTCTGTCTCAGACCGTCTGTCTCAGACCGTCTGCCTCAGACCGTCTGTCTCAGTCCGTCTGTCGCAGTCCGTCTGTCTCAGTCCGTCCGTCTCAGTCCGTCTGTCTCAGACCGTCTGTCTCAGACCGTCTGTCTCAGACCGTCTGTCTCAGACCGTCTGTCTCAGACCGACTGTCTCAGTCCGTCTGTCTCAGTCCGTCTGTCTCAGTCCGCCGATCTCAGACCGTCCCACTCAGACCGCCTGTCTCAGTCCGTCCGTCTCAGTCCGTCTGTGTCAGACCGTCTGTCTCAGTCCGTATGACTCAGACCGTCTGCCTCAGACCGGTTGTCCCAGAACGTTTGTGTCAGACCGCCTGTCTCAGGCCGCCTATATCAGACCGTCTGTCTCAGACCGTCTGTCTCAGACCGTCTGTCTCAGACCGTCTGTCTCAGACCGTCTGTCTCAGACCGTCTGTCTCAGACCGTCTGTCTCAGTCCGTCTGTCTCAGACCGACTGTCTCAGACCGTCTGTCTCAGACCGTGTGTCTCAGACCGTCTGTCTCAGACCGTCTGTCTCAGACCGTCTGTCTCAGACCGTCTGTCTCAGACCGTCTGTCTCAGACCGTCTGTCTCAGACCGTCTGTCTCAGACCGTCAGTCTCAGTCCGTTTGACTCAGACCGTCTGTCTCAGAACGTCTGTGTCAGACCGGCTGTCCCAGAACGTCTGTGTTAGACCGTCTGACTCAGGCCGTCTGTCTCAGACCGCCTCTCAGTCCGTCTGTCTCTGTCCGTATGTCTCAGACCGTCTGTCCCAGAACGTCTGTGTCAGACCGTCTGTCTCAGTCCGTCTGTCTCAGACCGTTTATCTCAGACCGTCTGCCTCAGACCGTCTGTCTCAGAACGTCTGTGTCAGACCGCCGGTCTCAGACCGTCTGTCTCAGACCGTCCGTCTCAGGCCGCCTGTCTCAGGCCGCCTATATCAGAATGTCTGTCTCAGACCGTCTGTCTCAGACCGACTGTCTCAGACCGTCCGTCTCAGACCGTCTGTCTCAAACCGTCTGTCTCAGACCGTCTGCCTCAGACCGTCTGTCTCAGAACGTCTGTGTCAGACCGCCGGTCTCAGACCGTCTGTCTCAGACCGTCTGTCTCAGGCCGCCTGTCTCAGGCCGCCTATATCAGACCGTCTGTCTCAGACCGTCTGTCTCAGACCGTCTGTCTCAGACCGTCTGTCTCAGACCGTCTGTCTCAGACCGTCTGTCTCAGACCGTCTGTCTCTGTCCGTATGTCTCAGACCGTCTGTCCCAGAACGTCTGTGTCAGACCGTCTGTCTCAGTCCGTCTGTCTCAGACCGTTTATCTCAGACCGCCTGTGTCAGACCGTCTGTCTCAGACCGTCTGTCTCAGAGCGTCTGTCTCAGACCGCCTGTCTCTGTCCGTCTGTCTCAGTCGGTCTGTCTCAGACCGTCTGTCTCAGACCGTCTGCCTCAGAACGTCTGTCTCAGAACGTCTGTGTCAGTCCGTCTGTCTCAGACCGTCTGTCTCAGACCGTCTGTCTCAGACCGTCTGTCACAGACCGTCTGTCTCAGACCTCCTGTCTCAGTCCGTCTCTCAAAGAACGCGTGTGTCAGACAGCCTGTCTCAGACCGTCTGTCTCAGACCGCCTTTCTCGGACCGTCTATCTCGGACCGTCTGTCTCAGACCGTCTGTCTCAGACCGTCTGTCTCAGACCGTCTGTCTCAGACCGTCTGTCTCAGACCGTCTGTCTCAGACCGTCTGTCTCAGACCGTCTGTCTCAGACCGTCTGTCTCAGACCGTCAGTCTCAGACCGTCTGTCTCAGACCGTCTGTCTCAGACCGTCTGTCTCAGACCGTCTGTCTCAGACCGTCTGTTTCAGACCGCCTGTCTCAGACCGTCAGTCTCAGGCCGTCTGGCTCAGACCGCCTTTCTCAGACCGTCTATCTCGGACCGTCTGTCTCCGACCGTCTGTCTCAGACCGTCTGTCTCAGACCGTCTGTCTCAGACCGACTGTCTCAGTCCGTCTGTCTCAGTCCGTCTGTCTCAGTCCGCCGATCTCAGACCGTCCCACTCAGACCGCCTGTCTCAGTCCGTCTGTCACAGTCCGTCTGTCTCAGACCGTCTGTCTCGGACCGTCTGTCTCGGACCGTCTGTCTCAGACCGTCTGTCTCAGACCGTCTGTCTCAGACCGTCTGTCTCAGACCGTCTGTCTCAGACCGTCTGTCTCAGACCGTCTGTCTCAGACCGTCTGTCTCAGACCGTCTGTCTCAGACCGACTGTCTCAGTCCGTCTGTCTCAGTCCGTCTGTCTCAGTCCGCCGATCTCAGACCGTCCGACTCAGACCGCCTGTCTCAGTCCGTCTGTCTCAGTCCGTCTGTCTCAGACCGTCTCTCAAAGAACGCGTGTGTCAGACAGCCTGTCTCAGACCGTCTGTCTCAGACCGCCTATATCAGAACGTCTGTCTCAGTCCGTCTGTCTCAGTCCGCCGATCTCAGACCGTCCCACTCAGACCGCCTGTCTCAGTCCGTCTGTCACAGTCCGTCTGTCTCAGACCGTCTGTCTCAGACCGTCTGTCTCGGACCGTCTGTCTCGGACCGTCTGTCTCAGACCGTCTGTCTCAGACTGTCTGTATCAGACCGTCTGTCTCAGACCGTCTGTCTCAGACCGTCTGTCTCAGAGCGTCTATCTCAGACCGACTGTCTCAGTCCGTCTGTCTCAGTCCGTCTGTCTCAGTCCGCCGATCTCAGACCGTCCGACTCAGACCGCCTGTCTCAGTCCGTCTGTCTCAGTCCGTCTGTCTCAGACCGTCTCTCAAAGAACGCGTGTGTCAGACAGCCTGTCTCAGACCGTCTGTCTCAGACCGTCTGTCTCAGACCGCCTATATCAGAACGTCTGTCTCAGGACGTCTGTCTCAGTCCGTCTGTCTCAGACCGTGTGTCTCAGACCGTCGGTCTCAAACCGTCTGTCTCAGACCGTCTGTCTCAGACCGTCTGTCTCAGACCGTCTGTCTCAGACCGTCTGTCTCAGACCGTCTGTCTCAGACCGTCAGTCTCAGTCCGTATGACTCAGACCGTCTGTCTCAGAACGTCTGTGTCAGACCGGCTGAACCAGAACGTCTGTGTCAGACCGTCTGTCTCAGGCCGTCTGTCTCAGAGCGTCTGTCTCAGACCGCCTGTCTCTGTCCGTCTGTCTCAGTCGGTCTGTCTCAGACCGTCTGTCTCAGACCGTCTGCCTCAGAACGTCTGTCTCAGAACGTCTGTGTCAGTCCGTCTGTCTCAGACCGTCTGTCTCAGACCGTCTGTCTCAGACCGTCTGTCACAGACCGTCTGTCTCAGACCTCCTGTCTCAGTCCGTCTCTCAAAGAACGCGTGTGTCAGACAGCCTGTCTCAGACCGTCTGTCTCAGACCGCCTTTCTCGGACCGTCTATCTCGGACCGTCTGTCTCAGACCGTCTGTCTCAGACCGTCTGTCTCAGACCGTCTGTCTCAGACCGTCTGTCTCAGACCGTCTGTCTTAGACCGTCTGTCTCAGACCGTCTGTCTCAGACCGTCTGTCTCAGACCGTCAGTCTCAGACCGTCTGTCTCAGACCGTCTGTCTCAGACCGTCTGTCTCAGACCGTCTGTCTCAGACCGTCTGTCTCAGACCGTCTGTTTCAGACCGCCTGTCTCAGACCGTCAGTCTCAGGCCGTCTGGCTCAGACCGCCTTTCTCAGACCGTCTATCTCGGACCGTCTGTCTCCGACCGTCTGTCTCAGACCGTCTGTCTCGGACCGTCTGTCTCGGACCGTCTGTCTCAGACCGTCTGTCTCAGACCGTCTGTCTCAGACCGTCTGTCTCAGACCGTCTGTCTCAGACCGTCTGTCTCAGACCGTCTGTCTCAGACCGTCTGTCTCAGACCGACTGTCTCAGTCCGTCTGTCTCAGTCCGTCTGTCTCAGTCCGCCGATCTCACACCGTCCGACTCAGACCGCCTGTCTCAGTCCGTCTGTCTCAGTCCGTCTGTCTCAGACCGTCTCTCAAAGAACGCGTGTGTCAGACAGCCTGTCTCAGACCGTCTGTCTCAGACCGCCTATATCAGAACGTCTGTCTCAGTCCGTCTGTCTCAGTCCGCCGATCTCAGACCGTCCCACTCAGACCGCCTGTCTCAGTCCGTCTGTCACAGTCCGTCTGTCTCAGTCCGTCTGTCTCGGACCGTCTGTCTCGGACCGTCTGTCTCAGACCGTCTGTCTCAGACTGTCTGTCTCAGACCGTCTGTCTCAGACCGTCTGTCTCAGACCGTCTGTCTCAGAGCGTCTATCTCAGACCGACTGTCTCAGTCCGTCTGTCTCAGTCCGTCTGTCTCAGTCCGCCGATCTCAGACCGTCCGACTCAGACCGCCTGTCTCAGTCCGTCTGTCTCAGTCCGTCTGTCTCAGACCGTCTCTCAAAGAACGCGTGTGTCAGACAGCCTGTCTCAGACCGTCTGTCTCAGACCGTCTGTCTCAGACCGCCTATATCAGAACGTCTGTCTCAGGACGTCTGTCTCAGTCCGTCTGTCTCAGACCGTGTGTCTCAGACCGTCTGTCTCAAACCGTCTGTCTCAGACCGTCTGTCTCAGACCGTCTGTCTCAGACCGTCTGTCTCAGACCGTCTGTCTCAGACCGTCTGTCTCAGACCGTCAGTCTCAGTCCGTATGACTCAGACCGTCTGTCTCAGAACGTCTGTGTCAGACCGGCTGAACCAGAACGTCTGTGTCAGACCGTCTGTCTCAGGCCGTCTGTCTCAGACCGTCTGTCTCAGACCGTCCGTCTCAGACCGTCTGTCTCAGACCGCCTGTCTCAGTCCGTCTGTTTCAGTCCGTCTGTCTCAGACCGTCTGTCAAAGAACGTGTGTGTCAGACAGCCTGTCTCAGAACGTCTGTGTCAGACCGTCTGTCAAAGAACGTGTGTGTCAGACAGCCTGTCTCAGACCGTCTGTCTCAGAACGTCTGTGTCAGACCGTCTGTCTCAGACCGTCTGTCTCAGACCGACTGTCTCAGTCCGTCTGTCTCAGTCCGTCGGTCTCAGTCCGCCGATCTCAGAACGTCCGACTCAGACCGCCTGTCTCAGACCGTCTGTCTCGGACTGTCTGTCTCAGACCGTCTGTCTCAGACCGCCTGTCTCAGATCGTCTGTCTCAGACCGTCTGTATCAGACCGTCTGTATCAGACTGTCTGTCTCAGACTGTCTGTCTCAGGCCGTATGTCTAAGTCCGTCTGTCGCAGACCGCCTGTCTCAGACCGCCTGTCTCTGACAGTCTGTCTCAGGCCGTCTGTCTCAGGCCGTCTGTCTCAGACCGTCTGTCTCAGGCCGCCTGTCTCTGACCGTCTGTGTCAGACCGTCTGTCTCAGACCGTCTGTGTCAGGCCGTCTGTCTCAGGCCGCCTGTCCCTGACCGCCTGTCTCAGACCGTCTGTCTCAGACCGTCTGTCTCAGGCCGTCTGTCTCAGGCCGCCTGTCTCTGACCGTCTGTCTCAGACCGTCTGTCTCAGACCGTCTGTCTCAGACCGCCTGTCTCAGATCGTCTGTCTCAGACCGTCTGTATCAGACCGTCTGTATCAGACTGTCTGTCTCAGACTGTCTGTCTCAGGCCGTATGTCTAAGACCGTCTGTCGCAGACCGCCTGTCTCAGACCGCCTGTCTCTGACAGTCTGTCTCAGGCCGTCTGTCTCAGACCGTCTGTCTCAGGCCGTCTGTCTCAGGCCGCCTGTCTCAGACCGTCTGACTCAGACCGCCAGTCTCAGTCCGTATGACTCAGACAGTCTGTCTCAGACCGGCTGTCCCAGAACGTTTGTGTCAGACCGCCTATATCAGACCGTCTGTCTCAGTCCGTCTGTCTCAGACCGCCTGTCTCAGACCGTCTGTCTCAGACCGTGTATCTCAGTCAGCATATCTCAGACCGTCCGTCTCAGTCCGTCTGCCGCTATCGGGCACCGTGTATTCGCCTGTCCCTGTCCGTCTGTATCATACCGTCTGTCTCTGACCGTCTGTCTCAGACCGTCTGTCTCAGACCGTCTGTCTCAAACCGTCTGTCTCAGACCGTCTGTCTCAGACCGTCTGTCTCAGACCGTCTGTCTCAGACCGTCTGTGTCAGGCCGTCTGTCTCAGGCCGCCTGTCTCTGACCGCCTGTCTCAGACCGTCTGTCTCAGACCGTCTGTCTCAGGCCGTCTGTTTCAGGCCGCCTGTCTCTGACCGTCTGTCTCAGACCGTCTGTCTCAGACCGTCTATCTCAGTCAGCCTATCTCAGACCGTCCGTCTCACTCCGTCTGCCGCTATCGGGCACCGTCTATTCGCCTGTCCCTGTCCGTCTGTCTCAGACCGTCTATCTAAGTCAGCCTATCTCAGACCGTCCGTCTCAGTCCGTCTGCCGCTATCGGGCACCGTCTATTCGCCTGTCCCTGTCCGTCTGTATCATACCGTCTGTCTCTGACCGTCTGTCTCAGACCGTCTGTCTCAGACCGTCTGTATCAGACCGTCTGTATCAGACCGTCTGCCTCAGACCGTCTGTCTCAGACCGTCTGTCTCAGACCGTCTGTCTCAGACCGCCTGTCTCAGACCGTCTGTCTCAGACCGTCTGTCTCAATCCCTCTGTGTCAGACCGTCTGTCTCAGACCGTCTGTGTCAGACCGTCTGTCTCAGACCGTCTGTCTCAGACCGTCTGTCTCAGACCGTCTGTCTCAGACCGCCTGTCTCAGATCGTCTGTCTCAGACCGTCTGTATCAGACCGTCTGTATCAGACTGTCTGTCTCAGACTGTCTGTCTCAGGCCGTATGTCTAAGTCCGTCTGTCGCAGACCGCCTGTCTCAGACCGCCTGTCTCTGACAGTCTGTCTCAGGCCGTCTGTCTCAGGCCGTCTGTCTCAGACCGTCTGTCTCAGACCGTCTGTATCAGACTGTCTGTCTCAGACTGTCTGTCTCAGGCCGTATGTCTAAGACCGTCTGTCGCAGACCGCCTGTCTCAGACCGCCTGTCTCTGACAGTCTGTCTCAGGCCGTCTGTCTCAGGCCGTCTGTCTCAGACCGTCTGTCTCAGGCCGCCTGTCTCTGACCGTCTGTGTCAGACCGTCTGTCTCAATCCCTCTGTCTCGAACCGTCTGTCTCAGACCGTCTGTCTCAGACCGACTGTCTCCGTTCGTCTGTCTCAGACCGCCTATCTCAGACCGTCTGTCTCAGACCGTCTGTCTCAGACCGTCTGTCTCAGACCGTCTGTGTCAGGCCGTCTGTCTCAGACCGCCTGTCTCTGACAGTCTGTCTCAAACCGTCTGTCTCAGACCGTCTGTCTCAGACCGTCTGTCTCAGACCGTCAGTCTCAGACCGTCTGTCTCAGACCGTCTGTCTCAGACCGTCTGTCTCAGACCGTCTGTCTCAGACCGTCTGTCTCAGACCGTCTGTTTCAGACCGCCTGTCTCAGACCGTCAGTCTCAGGCCGTCTGGCTCAGACCGCCTTTCTCAGACCGTCTATCTCGGACCGTCTGTCTCCGACCGTCTGTCTCAGACCGTCTGTCTCGGACCGTCTGTCTCGGACCGTCTGTCTCAGACCGTCTGTCTCAGACCGTCTGTCTCAGACCGTCTGTCTCAGACCGTCTGTCTCAGACCGTCTGTCTCAGACCGTCTGTCTCAGACCGTCTGTCTCAGACCGACTGTCTCAGTCCGTCTGTCTCAGTCCGTCTGTCTCAGTCCGCCGATCTCACACCGTCCGACTCAGACCGCCTGTCTCAGTCCGTCTGTCTCAGTCCGTCTGTCTCAGACCGTCTCTCAAAGAACGCGTGTGTCAGACAGCCTGTCTCAGACCGTCTGTCTCAGACCGCCTATATCAGAACGTCTGTCTCAGTCCGTCTGTCTCAGTCCGCCGATCTCAGACCGTCCCACTCAGACCGCCTGTCTCAGTCCGTCTGTCACAGTCCGTCTGTCTCAGTCCGTCTGTCTCGGACCGTCTGTCTCGGACCGTCTGTCTCAGACCGTCTGTCTCAGACTGTCTGTCTCAGACCGTCTGTCTCAGACCGTCTGTCTCAGACCGTCTGTCTCAGAGCGTCTATCTCAGACCGACTGTCTCAGTCCGTCTGTCTCAGTCCGTCTGTCTCAGTCCGCCGATCTCAGACCGTCCGACTCAGACCGCCTGTCTCAGTCCGTCTGTCTCAGTCCGTCTGTCTCAGACCGTCTCTCAAAGAACGCGTGTGTCAGACAGCCTGTCTCAGACCGTCTGTCTCAGACCGTCTGTCTCAGACCGCCTATATCAGAACGTCTGTCTCAGGACGTCTGTCTCAGTCCGTCTGTCTCAGACCGTGTGTCTCAGACCGTCTGTCTCAAACCGTCTGTCTCAGACCGTCTGTCTCAGACCGTCTGTCTCAGACCGTCTGTCTCAGACCGTCTGTCTCAGACCGTCTGTCTCAGACCGTCAGTCTCAGTCCGTATGACTCAGACCGTCTGTCTCAGAACGTCTGTGTCAGACCGGCTGAACCAGAACGTCTGTGTCAGACCGTCTGTCTCAGGCCGTCTGTCTCAGACCGTCTGTCTCAGACCGTCCGTCTCAGACCGTCTGTCTCAGACCGCCTGTCTCAGTCCGTCTGTTTCAGTCCGTCTGTCTCAGACCGTCTGTCAAAGAACGTGTGTGTCAGACAGCCTGTCTCAGAACGTCTGTGTCAGACCGTCTGTCAAAGAACGTGTGTGTCAGACAGCCTGTCTCAGACCGTCTGTCTCAGAACGTCTGTGTCAGACCGTCTGTCTCAGACCGTCTGTCTCAGACCGACTGTCTCAGTCCGTCTGTCTCAGTCCGTCGGTCTCAGTCCGCCGATCTCAGAACGTCCGACTCAGACCGCCTGTCTCAGACCGTCTGTCTCGGACTGTCTGTCTCAGACCGTCTGTCTCAGACCGCCTGTCTCAGATCGTCTGTCTCAGACCGTCTGTATCAGACCGTCTGTATCAGACTGTCTGTCTCAGACTGTCTGTCTCAGGCCGTATGTCTAAGTCCGTCTGTCGCAGACCGCCTGTCTCAGACCGCCTGTCTCTGACAGTCTGTCTCAGGCCGTCTGTCTCAGGCCGTCTGTCTCAGACCGTCTGTCTCAGGCCGCCTGTCTCTGACCGTCTGTGTCAGACCGTCTGTCTCAGACCGTCTGTGTCAGGCCGTCTGTCTCAGGCCGCCTGTCCCTGACCGCCTGTCTCAGACCGTCTGTCTCAGACCGTCTGTCTCAGGCCGTCTGTCTCAGGCCGCCTGTCTCTGACCGTCTGTCTCAGACCGTCTGTCTCAGACCGTCTGTCTCAGACCGCCTGTCTCAGATCGTCTGTCTCAGACCGTCTGTATCAGACCGTCTGTATCAGACTGTCTGTCTCAGACTGTCTGTCTCAGGCCGTATGTCTAAGACCGTCTGTCGCAGACCGCCTGTCTCAGACCGCCTGTCTCTGACAGTCTGTCTCAGGCCGTCTGTCTCAGACCGTCTGTCTCAGGCCGTCTGTCTCAGGCCGCCTGTCTCAGACCGTCTGACTCAGACCGCCAGTCTCAGTCCGTATGACTCAGACAGTCTGTCTCAGACCGGCTGTCCCAGAACGTTTGTGTCAGACCGCCTATATCAGACCGTCTGTCTCAGTCCGTCTGTCTCAGACCGCCTGTCTCAGACCGTCTGTCTCAGACCGTGTATCTCAGTCAGCATATCTCAGACCGTCCGTCTCAGTCCGTCTGCCGCTATCGGGCACCGTGTATTCGCCTGTCCCTGTCCGTCTGTATCATACCGTCTGTCTCTGACCGTCTGTCTCAGACCGTCTGTCTCAGACCGTCTGTCTCAAACCGTCTGTCTCAGACCGTCTGTCTCAGACCGTCTGTCTCAGACCGTCTGTCTCAGACCGTCTGTGTCAGGCCGTCTGTCTCAGGCCGCCTGTCTCTGACCGCCTGTCTCAGACCGTCTGTCTCAGACCGTCTGTCTCAGGCCGTCTGTTTCAGGCCGCCTGTCTCTGACCGTCTGTCTCAGACCGTCTGTCTCAGACCGTCTATCTCAGTCAGCCTATCTCAGACCGTCCGTCTCACTCCGTCTGCCGCTATCGGGCACCGTCTATTCGCCTGTCCCTGTCCGTCTGTCTCAGACCGTCTATCTAAGTCAGCCTATCTCAGACCGTCCGTCTCAGTCCGTCTGCCGCTATCGGGCACCGTCTATTCGCCTGTCCCTGTCCGTCTGTATCATACCGTCTGTCTCTGACCGTCTGTCTCAGACCGTCTGTCTCAGACCGTCTGTATCAGACCGTCTGTATCAGACCGTCTGCCTCAGACCGTCTGTCTCAGACCGTCTGTCTCAGACCGTCTGTCTCAGACCGCCTGTCTCAGACCGTCTGTCTCAGACCGTCTGTCTCAATCCCTCTGTGTCAGACCGTCTGTCTCAGACCGTCTGTGTCAGACCGTCTGTCTCAGACCGTCTGTCTCAGACCGTCTGTCTCAGACCGTCTGTCTCAGACCGCCTGTCTCAGATCGTCTGTCTCAGACCGTCTGTATCAGACCGTCTGTATCAGACTGTCTGTCTCAGACTGTCTGTCTCAGGCCGTATGTCTAAGTCCGTCTGTCGCAGACCGCCTGTCTCAGACCGCCTGTCTCTGACAGTCTGTCTCAGGCCGTCTGTCTCAGGCCGTCTGTCTCAGACCGTCTGTCTCAGGCCGCCTGTCTCTGACCGTCTGTGTCAGACCGTCTGTCTCAGACCGTCTGTGTCAGGCCGTCTGTCTCAGGCCGCCTGTCCCTGACCGCCTGTCTCAGACCGTCTGTCTCAGACCGTCTGTCTCAGGCCGTCTGTCTCAGGCCGCCTGTCTCTGACCGTCTGTCTCAGACCGTCTGTCTCAGACCGTCTGTCTCAGACCGCCTGTCTCAGATCGTCTGTCTCAGACCGTCTGTATCAGACCGTCTGTATCAGACTGTCTGTCTCAGACTGTCTGTCTCAGGCCGTATGTCTAAGACCGTCTGTCGCAGACCGCCTGTCTCAGACCGCCTGTCTCTGACAGTCTGTCTCAGGCCGTCTGTCTCAGGCCGTCTGTCTCAGACCGTCTGTCTCAGGCCGCCTGTCTCTGACCGTCTGTGTCAGACCGTCTGTCTCAATCCCTCTGTCTCGAACCGTCTGTCTCAGACCGTCTGTCTCAGACCGACTGTCTCCGTTCGTCTGTCTCAGACCGCCTATCTCAGACCGTCTGTCTCAGACCGTCTGTCTCAGACCGTCTGTCTCAGACCGTCTGTGTCAGGCCGTCTGTCTCAGACCGCCTGTCTCTGACAGTCTGTCTCAAACCGTCTGTCTCAGACCGTCTGTCTCAGACCGTCTGTATCAGACTGTCTGTCTCAGACTGTCTGTCTCAGGCCGTATGTCTAAGACCGTCTGTCTCAGACTGTCTGTCTCAGACCGTCTGTCTCAGACCGTCTGTCTCAGACCGTCTGTCTCAGACCGTCTGTCTCAGACCGTCTGTCTCAGACCGTCTGTCTCAGACCGTCTGTCTCAGACCGTCTGTCTCAGACCGTCTGTCTCAGACCGTCTGTCTCAGACCGTCTGTATCAGACTGTCTGTCTCAGACTGTCTGTCTCAGGCCGTATGTCTAAGACCGTCTGTCTCAGACCGTCTGTCTCAGACCGCCTGTCTCAGACCGTCTGTCTCAGACCGTCTGTCTCAATCCCTCTGTGTCAGACCGTCTGTCTCAGACCGTCTGTGTCAGACCGTCTGTCTCAGACCGTCTGTCTCAGACCGTCTGTCTCAGACCGTCTGTCTCAGACCGTCTGCCTCAGACCGTCTGTCTCAGACCGTCTGTCTCAGGCCGTCTGTCTCAGGCCGCCTGTCTCTGACCGTCTGTCTCAGGCCGTCTGCCTCAGGCCGCCTGTCTCAGACCGTATGTCTAAGACCGTCTGTCGCAGACCGCCTGTCTCAGACCGCCTGTCACTGACAGTCTGTCTCAAACCGTCTGTCTCAGACCGTCTGTCTCAGACCGTCTGTATCAGACTGTCTGTCTCAGACTGACTGTCTCAGGCCGTATGTCTAAGACCGTCTGTCTCAGACCGTCTGTCTCAGACCGTCTGTCTCAGACCGTCTGTCTCAGACCGTCTGTCTCAGACCGTCTGTCTCAGACCGTCTGTGTCAGGCCGTCTGTCTCAGGCCGCCTGTCCCTGACCGCCTGTCTCAGACCGTCTGTCTCAGACCGTCTGTCTCAGGCCGTCTGTCTCAGGTCGCCTGTCTCTGACCGTCTGTCTCAGACCGTCTGTCTCAGACCGTCTGTCTCAGACCGCCTGTCTCAGATCGTCTGTCTCAGACCGTCTGTATCAGACCGTCTGTATCAGACTGTCTGTCTCAGACTGTCTGTCTCAGGCCGTATGTCTAAGACCGTCTGTCGCAGACCGCCTGTCTCAGACCGCCTGTCTCTGACAGTCTGTCTCAGGCCGTCTGTCTCAGGCCGTCTGTCTCAGACCGTCTGTCTCAGGCCGCCTGTCTCTGACCGTCTGTGTCAGACCGTCTGTCTCAATCCCTCTGTCTCGAACCGTCTGTCTCAGACCGTCTGTCTCAGACCGACTGTCTCCGTTCGTCTGTCTCAGACCGCCTATCTCAGACCGTCTGTCTCAGACCGTCTGTCTCAGACCGTCTGTCTCAGACCGTCTGTGTCAGGCCGTCTGTCTCAGACCGCCTGTCTCTGACAGTCTGTCTCAAACCGTCTGTCTCAGACCGTCTGTCTCAGACCGTCTGTATCAGACTGTCTGTCTCAGACTGTCTGTCTCAGGCCGTATGTCTAAGACCGTCTGTCTCAGACTGTCTGTCTCAGACCGTCTGTCTCAGACCGTCTGTCTCAGACCGTCTGTCTCAGACCGTCTGTCTCAGACCGTCTGTCTCAGACCGTCTGTCTCAGACCGTCTGTCTCAGACCGTCTGTCTCAGACCGTCTGTGTCAGACCGTCTGTGTCAGGCCGTCTGTCTCAGGCCGCCTGTCTCTGACCGCCTGTCTCAGACCGTCTGTCTCAGACCGTCTGTCTCAGGCCGTCTGTCTCAGGCCGCCTGTCTCAGACCGTCTGACTCAGACCGCCAGTCTCAGTCCGTATGACTCAGACAGTCTGTCTCAGACCGGCTGTCCCAGAACGTTTGTGTCAGACCGCCTATATCAGACCGTCTGTCTCAGTCCGTCTGTCTCAGACCGCCTGTCTCAGACCGTCTGTCTCAGACCGTGTATCTCAGTCAGCATATCTCAGACCGTCCGTCTCAGTCCGTCTGCCGCTATCGGGCACCGTGTATTCGCCTGTCCCTGTCCGTCTGTATCATACCGTCTGTCTCTGACCGTCTGTCTCAGACCGTCTGTCTCAGACCGTCTGTCTCAAACCGTCTGTCTCAGACCGTCTGTCTCAGACCGTCTGTCTCAGACCGTCTGTCTCAGACCGTCTGTGTCAGGCCGTCTGTCTCAGGCCGCCTGTCTCTGACCGCCTGTCTCAGACCGTCTGTCTCAGACCGTCTGTCTCAGGCCGTCTGTTTCAGGCCGCCTGTCTCTGACCGTCTGTCTCAGACCGTCTGTCTCAGACCGTCTATCTCAGTCAGCCTATCTCAGACCGTCCGTCTCACTCCGTCTGCCGCTATCGGGCACCGTCTATTCGCCTGTCCCTGTCCGTCTGTCTCAGACCGTCTATCTAAGTCAGCCTATCTCAGACCGTCCGTCTCAGTCCGTCTGCCGCTATCGGGCACCGTCTATTCGCCTGTCCCTGTCCGTCTGTATCATACCGTCTGTCTCTGACCGTCTGTCTCAGACCGTCTGTCTCAGACCGTCTGTATCAGACCGTCTGTATCAGACCGTCTGCCTCAGACCGTCTGTCTCAGACCGTCTGTCTCAGACCGTCTGTCTCAGACCGCCTGTCTCAGACCGTCTGTCTCAGACCGTCTGTCTCAATCCCTCTGTGTCAGACCGTCTGTCTCAGACCGTCTGTGTCAGACCGTCTGTCTCAGACCGTCTGTCTCAGACCGTCTGTCTCAGACCGTCTGTCTCAGACCGCCTGTCTCAGATCGTCTGTCTCAGACCGTCTGTATCAGACCGTCTGTATCAGACTGTCTGTCTCAGACTGTCTGTCTCAGGCCGTATGTCTAAGTCCGTCTGTCGCAGACCGCCTGTCTCAGACCGCCTGTCTCTGACAGTCTGTCTCAGGCCGTCTGTCTCAGGCCGTCTGTCTCAGACCGTCTGTCTCAGGCCGCCTGTCTCTGACCGTCTGTGTCAGACCGTCTGTCTCAGACCGTCTGTGTCAGGCCGTCTGTCTCAGGCCGCCTGTCCCTGACCGCCTGTCTCAGACCGTCTGTCTCAGACCGTCTGTCTCAGGCCGTCTGTCTCAGGCCGCCTGTCTCTGACCGTCTGTCTCAGACCGTCTGTCTCAGACCGTCTGTCTCAGACCGCCTGTCTCAGATCGTCTGTCTCAGACCGTCTGTATCAGACCGTCTGTATCAGACTGTCTGTCTCAGACTGTCTGTCTCAGGCCGTATGTCTAAGACCGTCTGTCGCAGACCGCCTGTCTCAGACCGCCTGTCTCTGACAGTCTGTCTCAGGCCGTCTGTCTCAGACCGTCTGTCTCAGGCCGTCTGTCTCAGGCCGCCTGTCTCAGACCGTCTGACTCAGACCGCCAGTCTCAGTCCGTATGACTCAGACAGTCTGTCTCAGACCGGCTGTCCCAGAACGTTTGTGTCAGACCGCCTATATCAGACCGTCTGTCTCAGTCCGTCTGTCTCAGACCGCCTGTCTCAGACCGTCTGTCTCAGACCGTGTATCTCAGTCAGCATATCTCAGACCGTCCGTCTCAGTCCGTCTGCCGCTATCGGGCACCGTGTATTCGCCTGTCCCTGTCCGTCTGTATCATACCGTCTGTCTCTGACCGTCTGTCTCAGACCGTCTGTCTCAGACCGTCTGTCTCAAACCGTCTGTCTCAGACCGTCTGTCTCAGACCGTCTGTCTCAGACCGTCTGTCTCAGACCGTCTGTGTCAGGCCGTCTGTCTCAGGCCGCCTGTCTCTGACCGCCTGTCTCAGACCGTCTGTCTCAGACCGTCTGTCTCAGGCCGTCTGTTTCAGGCCGCCTGTCTCTGACCGTCTGTCTCAGACCGTCTGTCTCAGACCGTCTATCTCAGTCAGCCTATCTCAGACCGTCCGTCTCACTCCGTCTGCCGCTATCGGGCACCGTCTATTCGCCTGTCCCTGTCCGTCTGTCTCAGACCGTCTATCTAAGTCAGCCTATCTCAGACCGTCCGTCTCAGTCCGTCTGCCGCTATCGGGCACCGTCTATTCGCCTGTCCCTGTCCGTCTGTATCATACCGTCTGTCTCTGACCGTCTGTCTCAGACCGTCTGTCTCAGACCGTCTGTATCAGACCGTCTGTATCAGACCGTCTGTATCAGACCGTCTGCCTCAGACCGTCTGTCTCAGACCGTCTGTCTCAGACCGTCTGTCTCAGACCGCCTGTCTCAGACCGTCTGTCTCAGACCGTCTGTCTCAATCCCTCTGTGTCAGACCGTCTGTCTCAGACCGTCTGTGTCAGACCGTCTGTCTCAGACCGTCTGTCTCAGACCGTCTGTCTCAGACCGTCTGTCTCAGACCGCCTGTCTCAGATCGTCTGTCTCAGACCGTCTGTATCAGACCGTCTGTATCAGACTGTCTGTCTCAGACTGTCTGTCTCAGGCCGTATGTCTAAGTCCGTCTGTCGCAGACCGCCTGTCTCAGACCGCCTGTCTCTGACAGTCTGTCTCAGGCCGTCTGTCTCAGGCCGTCTGTCTCAGACCGTCTGTCTCAGGCCGCCTGTCTCTGACCGTCTGTGTCAGACCGTCTGTCTCAGACCGTCTGTGTCAGGCCGTCTGTCTCAGGCCGCCTGTCCCTGACCGCCTGTCTCAGACCGTCTGTCTCAGACCGTCTGTCTCAGGCCGTCTGTCTCAGGCCGCCTGTCTCTGACCGTCTGTCTCAGACCGTCTGTCTCAGACCGTCTGTCTCAGACCGCCTGTCTCAGATCGTCTGTCTCAGACCGTCTGTATCAGACCGTCTGTATCAGACTGTCTGTCTCAGACTGTCTGTCTCAGGCCGTATGTCTAAGACCGTCTGTCGCAGACCGCCTGTCTCAGACCGCCTGTCTCTGACAGTCTGTCTCAGGCCGTCTGTCTCAGGCCGTCTGTCTCAGACCGTCTGTCTCAGGCCGCCTGTCTCTGACCGTCTGTGTCAGACCGTCTGTCTCAATCCCTCTGTCTCGAACCGTCTGTCTCAGACCGTCTGTCTCAGACCGACTGTCTCCGTTCGTCTGTCTCAGACCGCCTATCTCAGACCGTCTGTCTCAGACCGTCTGTCTCAGACCGTCTGTCTCAGACCGTCTGTGTCAGGCCGTCTGTCTCAGACCGCCTGTCTCTGACAGTCTGTCTCAAACCGTCTGTCTCAGACCGTCTGTCTCAGACCGTCTGTATCAGACTGTCTGTCTCAGACTGTCTGTCTCAGGCCGTATGTCTAAGACCGTCTGTCTCAGACTGTCTGTCTCAGACCGTCTGTCTCAGACCGCCTGTCTCAGATCGTCTGTCTCAGACCGTCTGTATCAGACCGTCTGTATCAGACTGTCTGTCTCAGACTGTCTGTCTCAGGCCGTATGTCTAAGACCGTCTGTCGCAGACCGCCTGTCTCAGACCGCCTGTCTCTGACAGTCTGTCTCAGGCCGTCTGTCTCAGGCCGTCTGTCTCAGACCGTCTGTCTCAGGCCGCCTGTCTCTGACCGTCTGTGTCAGACCGTCTGTCTCAATCCCTCTGTCTCGAACCGTCTGTCTCAGACCGTCTGTCTCAGGCCGCCTGTCTCTGACCGTCTGTGTCAGACCGTCTGTCTCAGACCGTCTGTGTCAGGCCGTCTGTCTCAGGCCGCCTGTCCCTGACCGCCTGTCTCAGACCGTCTGTCTCAGACCGTCTGTCTCAGGCCGTCTGTCTCAGGCCGCCTGTCTCTGACCGTCTGTCTCAGACCGTCTGTCTCAGACCGTCTGTCTCAGACCGCCTGTCTCAGATCGTCTGTCTCAGACCGTCTGTATCAGACCGTCTGTATCAGACTGTCTGTCTCAGACTGTCTGTCTCAGGCCGTATGTCTAAGACCGTCTGTCGCAGACCGCCTGTCTCAGACCGCCTGTCTCTGACAGTCTGTCTCAGGCCGTCTGTCTCAGACCGTCTGTCTCAGGCCGTCTGTCTCAGGCCGCCTGTCTCAGACCGTCTGACTCAGACCGCCAGTCTCAGTCCGTATGACTCAGACAGTCTGTCTCAGACCGGCTGTCCCAGAACGTTTGTGTCAGACCGCCTATATCAGACCGTCTGTCTCAGTCCGTCTGTCTCAGACCGCCTGTCTCAGACCGTCTGTCTCAGACCGCGTATCTCAGTCAGCATATCTCAGACCGTCCGTCTCAGTCCGTCTGCCGCTATCGGGCACCGTGTATTCGCCTGTCCCTGTCCGTCTGTATCATACCGTCTGTCTCTGACCGTCTGTCTCAGACCGTCTGTCTCAGACCGTCTGTCTCAAACCGTCTGTCTCAGACCGTCTGTCTCAGACCGTCTGTCTCAGACCGTCTGTGTCAGGCCGTCTGTCTCAGGCCGCCTGTCTCTGACCGCCTGTCTCAGACCGTCTGTCTCAGACCGTCTGTCTCAGGCCGTCTGTTTCAGGCCGCCTGTCTCTGACCGTCTGTCTCAGACCGTCTGTCTCAGACCGTCTATCTCAGTCAGCCTATCTCAGACCGTCCGTCTCACTCCGTCTGCCGCTATCGGGCACCGTCTATTCGCCTGTCCCTGTCCGTCTGTCTCAGACCGTCTATCTAAGTCAGCCTATCTCAGACCGTCCGTCTCAGTCCGTCTGCCGCTATCGGGCACCGTCTATTCGCCTGTCCCTGTCCGTCTGTATCATACCGTCTGTCTCTGACCGTCTGTCTCAGACCGTCTGTCTCAGACCGTCTGTATCAGACCGTCTGTATCAGACCGTCTGCCTCAGACCGTCTGTCTCAGACCGTCTGTCTCAGACCGTCTGTCTCAGACCGCCTGTCTCAGACCGTCTGTCTCAGACCGTCTGTCTCAATCCCTCTGTGTCAGACCGTCTGTCTCAGACCGTCTGTGTCAGACCGTCTGTCTCAGACCGTCTGTCTCAGACCGTCTGTCTCAGACCGTCTGTCTCAGACCGCCTGTCTCAGATCGTCTGTCTCAGACCGTCTGTATCAGACCGTCTGTATCAGACTGTCTGTCTCAGACTGTCTGTCTCAGGCCGTATGTCTAAGTCCGTCTGTCGCAGACCGCCTGTCTCAGACCGCCTGTCTCTGACAGTCTGTCTCAGGCCGTCTGTCTCAGGCCGTCTGTCTCAGACCGTCTGTCTCAGGCCGCCTGTCTCTGACCGTCTGTGTCAGACCGTCTGTCTCAGACCGTCTGTGTCAGGCCGTCTGTCTCAGGCCGCCTGTCCCTGACCGCCTGTCTCAGACCGTCTGTCTCAGACCGTCTGTCTCAGGCCGTCTGTCTCAGGCCGCCTGTCTCTGACCGTCTGTCTCAGACCGTCTGTCTCAGACCGTCTGTCTCAGACCGCCTGTCTCAGATCGTCTGTCTCAGACCGTCTGTATCAGACCGTCTGTATCAGACTGTCTGTCTCAGACTGTCTGTCTCAGGCCGTATGTCTAAGACCGTCTGTCGCAGACCGCCTGTCTCAGACCGCCTGTCTCTGACAGTCTGTCTCAGGCCGTCTGTCTCAGGCCGTCTGTCTCAGACCGTCTGTCTCAGGCCGCCTGTCTCTGACCGTCTGTGTCAGACCGTCTGTCTCAATCCCTCTGTCTCGAACCGTCTGTCTCAGACCGTCTGTCTCAGACCGACTGTCTCCGTTCGTCTGTCTCAGACCGCCTATCTCAGACCGTCTGTCTCAGACCGTCTGTCTCAGACCGTCTGTCTCAGACCGTCTGTGTCAGGCCGTCTGTCTCAGACCGCCTGTCTCTGACAGTCTGTCTCAAACCGTCTGTCTCAGACCGTCTGTCTCAGACCGTCTGTATCAGACTGTCTGTCTCAGACTGTCTGTCTCAGGCCGTATGTCTAAGACCGTCTGTCTCAGACTGTCTGTCTCAGACCGTCTGTCTCAGACCGTCTGTCTCAGACCGTCTGTCTCAGACCGTCTGTCTCAGACCGTCTGTCTCAGACCGTCTGTCTCAGACCGTCTGTCTCAGACCGTCTGTCTCAGACCGTCTGTCTCAGACCGTCTGTATCAGACTGTCTGTCTCAGACTGTCTGTCTCAGGCCGTATGTCTAAGACCGTCTGTCTCAGACCGTCTGTCTCAGACCGCCTGTCTCAGACCGTCTGTCTCAGACCGTCTGTCTCAATCCCTCTGTGTCAGACCGTCTGTCTCAGACCGTCTGTGTCAGACCGTCTGTCTCAGACCGTCTGTCTCAGACCGTCTGTCTCAGACCGTCTGTCTCAGACCGTCTGCCTCAGACCGTCTGTCTCAGACCGTCTGTCTCAGGCCGTCTGTCTCAGGCCGCCTGTCTCTGACCGTCTGTCTCAGGCCGTCTGCCTCAGGCCGCCTGTCTCAGACCGTATGTCTAAGACCGTCTGTCGCAGACCGCCTGTCTCAGACCGCCTGTCACTGACAGTCTGTCTCAAACCGTCTGTCTCAGACCGTCTGTCTCAGACCGTCTGTATCAGACTGTCTGTCTCAGACTGACTGTCTCAGGCCGTATGTCTAAGACCGTCTGTCTCAGACCGTCTGTCTCAGACCGTCTGTCTCAGACCGTCTGTCTCAGACCGTCTGTCTCAGACCGTCTGTCTCAGACCGTCTGTGTCAGGCCGTCTGTCTCAGGCCGCCTGTCCCTGACCGCCTGTCTCAGACCGTCTGTCTCAGACCGTCTGTCTCAGGCCGTCTGTCTCAGGTCGCCTGTCTCTGACCGTCTGTCTCAGACCGTCTGTCTCAGACCGTCTGTCTCAGTCAGCCTATCTCAGACCGTCCGTCTCACTCCGTCTGCCGCTATCGGGCACCGTCTATTCGCCTGTCCCTGTCCGTCTGTCTCAGACCGTCTATCTAAGTCAGCCTATCTCAGACCGTCCGTCTCAGTCCGTCTGCCGCTATCGGGCACCGTCTATTCGCCTGTCCCTGTCCGTCTGTATCATACCGTCTGTCTCTGACCGTCTGTCTCAGACCGTCTGTCTCAGACCGTCTGTATCAGACCGTCTGTATCAGACCGTCTGCCTCAGACCGTCTGTCTCAGACCGTCTGTCTCAGACCGTCTGTCTCAGACCGCCTGTCTCAGACCGTCTGTCTCAGACCGTCTGTCTCAATCCCTCTGTGTCAGACCGTCTGTCTCAGACCGTCTGTGTCAGACCGTCTGTCTCAGACCGTCTGTCTCAGACCGTCTGTCTCAGACCGTCTGTCTCAGACCGCCTGTCTCAGATCGTCTGTCTCAGACCGTCTGTATCAGACCGTCTGTATCAGACTGTCTGTCTCAGACTGTCTGTCTCAGGCCGTATGTCTAAGTCCGTCTGTCGCAGACCGCCTGTCTCAGACCGCCTGTCTCTGACAGTCTGTCTCAGGCCGTCTGTCTCAGGCCGTCTGTCTCAGACCGTCTGTCTCAGGCCGCCTGTCTCTGACCGTCTGTGTCAGACCGTCTGTCTCAGACCGTCTGTGTCAGGCCGTCTGTCTCAGGCCGCCTGTCCCTGACCGCCTGTCTCAGACCGTCTGTCTCAGACCGTCTGTCTCAGGCCGTCTGTCTCAGGCCGCCTGTCTCTGACCGTCTGTCTCAGACCGTCTGTCTCAGACCGTCTGTCTCAGACCGCCTGTCTCAGATCGTCTGTCTCAGACCGTCTGTATCAGACCGTCTGTATCAGACTGTCTGTCTCAGACTGTCTGTCTCAGGCCGTATGTCTAAGACCGTCTGTCGCAGACCGCCTGTCTCAGACCGCCTGTCTCTGACAGTCTGTCTCAGGCCGTCTGTCTCAGGCCGTCTGTCTCAGACCGTCTGTCTCAGGCCGCCTGTCTCTGACCGTCTGTGTCAGACCGTCTGTCTCAATCCCTCTGTC
Source organism: Coelioxys conoideus (assembly GCA_947623535.1). Lineage (NCBI taxonomy): Eukaryota > Metazoa > Arthropoda > Insecta > Hymenoptera > Megachilidae > Coelioxys > Coelioxys conoideus. The sequence goes on along the minus strand of CANQJN010000036.1, from coordinate 1,967,922 downwards.
TCGAACCGTCTGTCTCAGACCGTCTGTCTCAGACCGACTGTCTCCGTTCGTCTGTCTCAGACCGCCTATCTCAGACCGTCTGTCTCAGACCGTCTGTCTCAGACCGTCTGTCTCAGACCGTCTGTGTCAGGCCGTCTGTCTCAGACCGCCTGTCTCTGACAGTCTGTCTCAAACCGTCTGTCTCAGACCGTCTGTCTCAGACCGTCTGTATCAGACTGTCTGTCTCAGACTGTCTGTCTCAGGCCGTATGTCTAAGACCGTCTGTCTCAGACTGTCTGTCTCAGACCGTCTGTCTCAGACCGCCTGTCTCAGATCGTCTGTCTCAGACCGTCTGTATCAGACCGTCTGTATCAGACTGTCTGTCTCAGACTGTCTGTCTCAGGCCGTATGTCTAAGACCGTCTGTCGCAGACCGCCTGTCTCAGACCGCCTGTCTCTGACAGTCTGTCTCAGGCCGTCTGTCTCAGGCCGTCTGTCTCAGACCGTCTGTCTCAGGCCGCCTGTCTCTGACCGTCTGTGTCAGACCGTCTGTCTCAATCCCTCTGTCTCGAACCGTCTGTCTCAGACCGTCTGTCTCAGGCCGCCTGTCTCTGACCGTCTGTGTCAGACCGTCTGTCTCAGACCGTCTGTGTCAGGCCGTCTGTCTCAGGCCGCCTGTCCCTGACCGCCTGTCTCAGACCGTCTGTCTCAGACCGTCTGTCTCAGGCCGTCTGTCTCAGGCCGCCTGTCTCTGACCGTCTGTCTCAGACCGTCTGTCTCAGACCGTCTGTCTCAGACCGCCTGTCTCAGATCGTCTGTCTCAGACCGTCTGTATCAGACCGTCTGTATCAGACTGTCTGTCTCAGACTGTCTGTCTCAGGCCGTATGTCTAAGACCGTCTGTCGCAGACCGCCTGTCTCAGACCGCCTGTCTCTGACAGTCTGTCTCAGGCCGTCTGTCTCAGACCGTCTGTCTCAGGCCGTCTGTCTCAGGCCGCCTGTCTCAGACCGTCTGACTCAGACCGCCAGTCTCAGTCCGTATGACTCAGACAGTCTGTCTCAGACCGGCTGTCCCAGAACGTTTGTGTCAGACCGCCTATATCAGACCGTCTGTCTCAGTCCGTCTGTCTCAGACCGCCTGTCTCAGACCGTCTGTCTCAGACCGCGTATCTCAGTCAGCATATCTCAGACCGTCCGTCTCAGTCCGTCTGCCGCTATCGGGCACCGTGTATTCGCCTGTCCCTGTCCGTCTGTATCATACCGTCTGTCTCTGACCGTCTGTCTCAGACCGTCTGTCTCAGACCGTCTGTCTCAAACCGTCTGTCTCAGACCGTCTGTCTCAGACCGTCTGTCTCAGACCGTCTGTCTCAGACCGTCTGTGTCAGGCCGTCTGTCTCAGGCCGCCTGTCTCTGACCGCCTGTCTCAGACCGTCTGTCTCAGACCGTCTGTCTCAGGCCGTCTGTTTCAGGCCGCCTGTCTCTGACCGTCTGTCTCAGACCGTCTGTCTCAGACCGTCTATCTCAGTCAGCCTATCTCAGACCGTCCGTCTCACTCCGTCTGCCGCTATCGGGCACCGTCTATTCGCCTGTCCCTGTCCGTCTGTCTCAGACCGTCTATCTAAGTCAGCCTATCTCAGACCGTCCGTCTCAGTCCGTCTGCCGCTATCGGGCACCGTCTATTCGCCTGTCCCTGTCCGTCTGTATCATACCGTCTGTCTCTGACCGTCTGTCTCAGACCGTCTGTCTCAGACCGTCTGTATCAGACCGTCTGTATCAGACCGTCTGCCTCAGACCGTCTGTCTCAGACCGTCTGTCTCAGACCGTCTGTCTCAGACCGCCTGTCTCAGACCGTCTGTCTCAGACCGTCTGTCTCAATCCCTCTGTGTCAGACCGTCTGTCTCAGACCGTCTGTGTCAGACCGTCTGTCTCAGACCGTCTGTCTCAGACCGTCTGTCTCAGACCGTCTGTCTCAGACCGCCTGTCTCAGATCGTCTGTCTCAGACCGTCTGTATCAGACCGTCTGTATCAGACTGTCTGTCTCAGACTGTCTGTCTCAGGCCGTATGTCTAAGTCCGTCTGTCGCAGACCGCCTGTCTCAGACCGCCTGTCTCTGACAGTCTGTCTCAGGCCGTCTGTCTCAGGCCGTCTGTCTCAGACCGTCTGTCTCAGGCCGCCTGTCTCTGACCGTCTGTGTCAGACCGTCTGTCTCAGACCGTCTGTGTCAGGCCGTCTGTCTCAGGCCGCCTGTCCCTGACCGCCTGTCTCAGACCGTCTGTCTCAGACCGTCTGTCTCAGGCCGTCTGTCTCAGGCCGCCTGTCTCTGACCGTCTGTCTCAGACCGTCTGTCTCAGACCGTCTGTCTCAGACCGCCTGTCTCAGATCGTCTGTCTCAGACCGTCTGTATCAGACCGTCTGTATCAGACTGTCTGTCTCAGACTGTCTGTCTCAGGCCGTATGTCTAAGACCGTCTGTCGCAGACCGCCTGTCTCAGACCGCCTGTCTCTGACAGTCTGTCTCAGGCCGTCTGTCTCAGGCCGTCTGTCTCAGACCGTCTGTCTCAGGCCGCCTGTCTCTGACCGTCTGTGTCAGACCGTCTGTCTCAATCCCTCTGTCTCGAACCGTCTGTCTCAGACCGTCTGTCTCAGACCGACTGTCTCCGTTCGTCTGTCTCAGACCGCCTATCTCAGACCGTCTGTCTCAGACCGTCTGTCTCAGACCGTCTGTCTCAGACCGTCTGTGTCAGGCCGTCTGTCTCAGACCGCCTGTCTCTGACAGTCTGTCTCAAACCGTCTGTCTCAGACCGTCTGTCTCAGACCGTCTGTATCAGACTGTCTGTCTCAGACTGTCTGTCTCAGGCCGTATGTCTAAGACCGTCTGTCTCAGACTGTCTGTCTCAGACCGTCTGTCTCAGACCGTCTGTCTCAGACCGTCTGTCTCAGACCGTCTGTCTCAGACCGTCTGTCTCAGACCGTCTGTCTCAGACCGTCTGTCTCAGACCGTCTGTCTCAGACCGTCTGTCTCAGACTGTCTGTCTCAGACTGTCTGTCTCAGGCCGTATGTCTAAGACCGTCTGTCTCAGACCGTCTGTCTCAGACCGCCTGTCTCAGACCGTCTGTCTCAGACCGTCTGTCTCAATCCCTCTGTGTCAGACCGTCTGTCTCAGACCGTCTGTGTCAGACCGTCTGTCTCAGACCGTCTGTCTCAGACCGTCTGTCTCAGACCGTCTGTCTCAGACCGTCTGCCTCAGACCGTCTGTCTCAGACCGTCTGTCTCAGGCCGTCTGTCTCAGGCCGCCTGTCTCTGACCGTCTGTCTCAGGCCGTCTGCCTCAGGCCGCCTGTCTCAGACCGTATGTCTAAGACCGTCTGTCGCAGACCGCCTGTCTCAGACCGCCTGTCACTGACAGTCTGTCTCAAACCGTCTGTCTCAGACCGTCTGTCTCAGACCGTCTGTATCAGACTGTCTGTCTCAGACTGACTGTCTCAGGCCGTATGTCTAAGACCGTCTGTCTCAGACCGTCTGTCTCAGACCGTCTGTCTCAGACCGTCTGTCTCAGACCGTCTGTCTCAGACCGTCTGTCTCAGACCGTCTGTGTCAGGCCGTCTGTCTCAGGCCGCCTGTCCCTGACCGCCTGTCTCAGACCGTCTGTCTCAGACCGTCTGTCTCAGGCCGTCTGTCTCAGGTCGCCTGTCTCTGACCGTCTGTCTCAGACCGTCTGTCTCAGACCGTCTGTCTCAGACCGCCTGTCTCAGATCGTCTGTCTCAGACCGTCTGTATCAGACCGTCTGTATCAGACTGTCTGTCTCAGACTGTCTGTCTCAGGCCGTATGTCTAAGACCGTCTGTCGCAGACCGCCTGTCTCAGACCGCCTGTCTCTGACAGTCTGTCTCAGGCCGTCTGTCTCAGGCCGTCTGTCTCAGACCGTCTGTCTCAGGCCGCCTGTCTCTGACCGTCTGTGTCAGACCGTCTGTCTCAATCCCTCTGTCTCGAACCGTCTGTCTCAGACCGTCTGTCTCAGACCGACTGTCTCCGTTCGTCTGTCTCAGACCGCCTATCTCAGACCGTCTGTCTCAGACCGTCTGTCTCAGACCGTCTGTCTCAGACCGTCTGTGTCAGGCCGTCTGTCTCAGACCGCCTGTCTCTGACAGTCTGTCTCAAACCGTCTGTCTCAGACCGTCTGTCTCAGACCGTCTGTATCAGACTGTCTGTCTCAGACTGTCTGTCTCAGGCCGTATGTCTAAGACCGTCTGTCTCAGACTGTCTGTCTCAGACCGTCTGTCTCAGACCGTCTGTCTCAGACCGTCTGTCTCAGACCGTCTGTCTCAGACCGTCTGTCTCAGACCGTCTGTCTCAGACCGTCTGTCTCAGACCGTCTGTCTCAGACCGTCTGTGTCAGACCGTCTGTGTCAGGCCGTCTGTCTCAGGCCGCCTGTCTCTGACCGCCTGTCTCAGACCGTCTGTCTCAGACCGTCTGTCTCAGGCCGTCTGTCTCAGGCCGCCTGTCTCAGACCGTCTGACTCAGACCGCCAGTCTCAGTCCGTATGACTCAGACAGTCTGTCTCAGACCGGCTGTCCCAGAACGTTTGTGTCAGACCGCCTATATCAGACCGTCTGTCTCAGTCCGTCTGTCTCAGACCGCCTGTCTCAGACCGTCTGTCTCAGACCGTGTATCTCAGTCAGCATATCTCAGACCGTCCGTCTCAGTCCGTCTGCCGCTATCGGGCACCGTGTATTCGCCTGTCCCTGTCCGTCTGTATCATACCGTCTGTCTCTGACCGTCTGTCTCAGACCGTCTGTCTCAGACCGTCTGTCTCAAACCGTCTGTCTCAGACCGTCTGTCTCAGACCGTCTGTCTCAGACCGTCTGTCTCAGACCGTCTGTGTCAGGCCGTCTGTCTCAGGCCGCCTGTCTCTGACCGCCTGTCTCAGACCGTCTGTCTCAGACCGTCTGTCTCAGGCCGTCTGTTTCAGGCCGCCTGTCTCTGACCGTCTGTCTCAGACCGTCTGTCTCAGACCGTCTATCTCAGTCAGCCTATCTCAGACCGTCCGTCTCACTCCGTCTGCCGCTATCGGGCACCGTCTATTCGCCTGTCCCTGTCCGTCTGTCTCAGACCGTCTATCTAAGTCAGCCTATCTCAGACCGTCCGTCTCAGTCCGTCTGCCGCTATCGGGCACCGTCTATTCGCCTGTCCCTGTCCGTCTGTATCATACCGTCTGTCTCTGACCGTCTGTCTCAGACCGTCTGTCTCAGACCGTCTGTATCAGACCGTCTGTATCAGACCGTCTGCCTCAGACCGTCTGTCTCAGACCGTCTGTCTCAGACCGTCTGTCTCAGACCGCCTGTCTCAGACCGTCTGTCTCAGACCGTCTGTCTCAATCCCTCTGTGTCAGACCGTCTGTCTCAGACCGTCTGTGTCAGACCGTCTGTCTCAGACCGTCTGTCTCAGACCGTCTGTCTCAGACCGTCTGTCTCAGACCGCCTGTCTCAGATCGTCTGTCTCAGACCGTCTGTATCAGACCGTCTGTATCAGACTGTCTGTCTCAGACTGTCTGTCTCAGGCCGTATGTCTAAGTCCGTCTGTCGCAGACCGCCTGTCTCAGACCGCCTGTCTCTGACAGTCTGTCTCAGGCCGTCTGTCTCAGGCCGTCTGTCTCAGACCGTCTGTCTCAGGCCGCCTGTCTCTGACCGTCTGTGTCAGACCGTCTGTCTCAGACCGTCTGTGTCAGGCCGTCTGTCTCAGGCCGCCTGTCCCTGACCGCCTGTCTCAGACCGTCTGTCTCAGACCGTCTGTCTCAGGCCGTCTGTCTCAGGCCGCCTGTCTCTGACCGTCTGTCTCAGACCGTCTGTCTCAGACCGTCTGTCTCAGACCGCCTGTCTCAGATCGTCTGTCTCAGACCGTCTGTATCAGACCGTCTGTATCAGACTGTCTGTCTCAGACTGTCTGTCTCAGGCCGTATGTCTAAGACCGTCTGTCGCAGACCGCCTGTCTCAGACCGCCTGTCTCTGACAGTCTGTCTCAGGCCGTCTGTCTCAGACCGTCTGTCTCAGGCCGTCTGTCTCAGGCCGCCTGTCTCAGACCGTCTGACTCAGACCGCCAGTCTCAGTCCGTATGACTCAGACAGTCTGTCTCAGACCGGCTGTCCCAGAACGTTTGTGTCAGACCGCCTATATCAGACCGTCTGTCTCAGTCCGTCTGTCTCAGACCGCCTGTCTCAGACCGTCTGTCTCAGACCGTGTATCTCAGTCAGCATATCTCAGACCGTCCGTCTCAGTCCGTCTGCCGCTATCGGGCACCGTGTATTCGCCTGTCCCTGTCCGTCTGTATCATACCGTCTGTCTCTGACCGTCTGTCTCAGACCGTCTGTCTCAGACCGTCTGTCTCAAACCGTCTGTCTCAGACCGTCTGTCTCAGACCGTCTGTCTCAGACCGTCTGTCTCAGACCGTCTGTGTCAGGCCGTCTGTCTCAGGCCGCCTGTCTCTGACCGCCTGTCTCAGACCGTCTGTCTCAGACCGTCTGTCTCAGGCCGTCTGTTTCAGGCCGCCTGTCTCTGACCGTCTGTCTCAGACCGTCTGTCTCAGACCGTCTATCTCAGTCAGCCTATCTCAGACCGTCCGTCTCACTCCGTCTGCCGCTATCGGGCACCGTCTATTCGCCTGTCCCTGTCCGTCTGTCTCAGACCGTCTATCTAAGTCAGCCTATCTCAGACCGTCCGTCTCAGTCCGTCTGCCGCTATCGGGCACCGTCTATTCGCCTGTCCCTGTCCGTCTGTATCATACCGTCTGTCTCTGACCGTCTGTCTCAGACCGTCTGTCTCAGACCGTCTGTATCAGACCGTCTGTATCAGACCGTCTGCCTCAGACCGTCTGTCTCAGACCGTCTGTCTCAGACCGTCTGTCTCAGACCGCCTGTCTCAGACCGTCTGTCTCAGACCGTCTGTCTCAATCCCTCTGTGTCAGACCGTCTGTCTCAGACCGTCTGTGTCAGACCGTCTGTCTCAGACCGTCTGTCTCAGACCGTCTGTCTCAGACCGTCTGTCTCAGACCGCCTGTCTCAGATCGTCTGTCTCAGACCGTCTGTATCAGACCGTCTGTATCAGACTGTCTGTCTCAGACTGTCTGTCTCAGGCCGTATGTCTAAGTCCGTCTGTCGCAGACCGCCTGTCTCAGACCGCCTGTCTCTGACAGTCTGTCTCAGGCCGTCTGTCTCAGGCCGTCTGTCTCAGACCGTCTGTCTCAGGCCGCCTGTCTCTGACCGTCTGTGTCAGACCGTCTGTCTCAGACCGTCTGTGTCAGGCCGTCTGTCTCAGGCCGCCTGTCCCTGACCGCCTGTCTCAGACCGTCTGTCTCAGACCGTCTGTCTCAGGCCGTCTGTCTCAGGCCGCCTGTCTCTGACCGTCTGTCTCAGACCGTCTGTCTCAGACCGTCTGTCTCAGACCGCCTGTCTCAGATCGTCTGTCTCAGACCGTCTGTATCAGACCGTCTGTATCAGACTGTCTGTCTCAGACTGTCTGTCTCAGGCCGTATGTCTAAGACCGTCTGTCGCAGACCGCCTGTCTCAGACCGCCTGTCTCTGACAGTCTGTCTCAGGCCGTCTGTCTCAGGCCGTCTGTCTCAGACCGTCTGTCTCAGGCCGCCTGTCTCTGACCGTCTGTGTCAGACCGTCTGTCTCAATCCCTCTGTCTCGAACCGTCTGTCTCAGACCGTCTGTCTCAGACCGACTGTCTCCGTTCGTCTGTCTCAGACCGCCTATCTCAGACCGTCTGTCTCAGACCGTCTGTCTCAGACCGTCTGTCTCAGACCGTCTGTGTCAGGCCGTCTGTCTCAGACCGCCTGTCTCTGACAGTCTGTCTCAAACCGTCTGTCTCAGACCGTCTGTCTCAGACCGTCTGTATCAGACTGTCTGTCTCAGACTGTCTGTCTCAGGCCGTATGTCTAAGACCGTCTGTCTCAGACTGTCTGTCTCAGACCGTCTGTCTCAGACCGCCTGTCTCAGATCGTCTGTCTCAGACCGTCTGTATCAGACCGTCTGTATCAGACTGTCTGTCTCAGACTGTCTGTCTCAGGCCGTATGTCTAAGACCGTCTGTCGCAGACCGCCTGTCTCAGACCGCCTGTCTCTGACAGTCTGTCTCAGGCCGTCTGTCTCAGGCCGTCTGTCTCAGACCGTCTGTCTCAGGCCGCCTGTCTCTGACCGTCTGTGTCAGACCGTCTGTCTCAATCCCTCTGTCTCGAACCGTCTGTCTCAGACCGTCTGTCTCAGACCGACTGTCTCCGTTCGTCTGTCTCAGACCGCCTATCTCAGACCGTCTGTCTCAGACCGTCTGTCTCAGACCGTCTGTCTCAGACCGTCTGTGTCAGGCCGTCTGTCTCAGACCGCCTGTCTCTGACAGTCTGTCTCAAACCGTCTGTCTCAGACCGTCTGTCTCAGACCGTCTGTATCAGACTGTCTGTCTCAGACTGTCTGTCTCAGGCCGTATGTCTAAGACCGTCTGTCTCAGACTGTCTGTCTCAGACCGTCTGTCTCAGACCGTCTGTCTCAGACCGTCTGTCTCAGACCGTCTGTCTCAGACCGTCTGTCTCAGACCGTCTGTCTCAGACCGTCTGTGTCAGGCCGTCTGTCTCAGGCCGCCTGTCTCTGACCGCCTGTCTCAGACCGTCTGTCTCAGACCGTCTGTCTCAGGCCGTCTGTCTCAGGCCGCCTGTCTCAGACCGCCTGTCTCTGACAGTCTGTCTCAAACCGTCTGTCTCAGACCGTCTGTCTCAGACCGTCTGTATCAGACTGTCTGTCTCAGACTGTCTGTCTCAGGCCGTATGTCTAAGACCGTCTGTCTCAGACCGTCTGTCTCAGACCGTCTGTCTCAGACCGTCTGTCTCAGACCGTCTGTCTCAGACCGTCTGTCTCAGACCGTCTGTCTCAGACCGTCTGTCTCAGACCGTCTGTCTCAGACCGTCTGTCTCAGACCGTCTGTGTCAGGCCGTCTGTCTCAGGCCGCCTGTCTCTGACCGCCTGTCTCAGACCGTCTGTCTCAGACCGTCTGTCTCAGGCCGTCTGTCTCAGGCCGCCTGTCTCAGACCGTCTGACTCAGACCGCCAGTCTCAGTCCGTATGACTCAGACAGTCTGTCTCAGACCGGCTGTCCCAGAACGTTTGTGTCAGACTGCCTATATCAGACCGTCTGTCTCAGTCCGTCTGTCTCAGACCGCCTGTCTCAGACCGTCTGTCTCAGACCGTGTATCTCAGTCAGCATATCTCAGACCGTCCGTCTCAGTCCGTCTGCCGCTATCGGGCACCGTGTATTCGCCTGTCCCTGTCCGTCTGTATCATACCGTCTGTCTCTGACCGTCTGTCTCAGACCGTCTGTCTCAGACCGTCTGTCTCAAACCGTCTGTCTCAGACCGTCTGTCTCAGACCGTCTGTCTCAGACCGTCTGTCTCAGACCGTCTGTGTCAGGCCGTCTGTCTCAGGCCGCCTGTCTCTGACCGCCTGTCTCAGACCGTCTGTCTCAGACCGTCTGTCTCAGGCCGTCTGTTTCAGGCCGCCTGTCTCTGACCGTCTGTCTCAGACCGTCTGTCTCAGACCGTCTATCTCAGTCAGCCTATCTCAGACCGTCCGTCTCACTCCGTCTGCCGCTATCGGGCACCGTCTATTCGCCTGTCCCTGTCCGTCTGTCTCAGACCGTCTATCTAAGTCAGCCTATCTCAGACCGTCCGTCTCAGTCCGTCTGCCGCTATCGGGCACCGTCTATTCGCCTGTCCCTGTCCGTCTGTATCATACCGTCTGTCTCTGACCGTCTGTCTCAGACCGTCTGTCTCAGACCGTCTGTATCAGACCGTCTGTATCAGACCGTCTGCCTCAGACCGTCTGTCTCAGACCGCCTGTCTCAGACCGTCTGTCTCAGACCGCCTGTCTCAGACCGTCTGTCTCAGACCGTCTGTCTCAATCCCTCTGTGTCAGACCGTCTGTCTCAGACCGTCTGTGTCAGACCGTCTGTCTCAGACCGTCTGTCTCAGACCGTCTGTCTCAGACCGTCTGTCTCAGACCGCCTGTCTCAGATCGTCTGTCTCAGACCGTCTGTATCAGACCGTCTGTATCAGACTGTCTGTCTCAGACTGTCTGTCTCAGGCCGTATGTCTAAGTCCGTCTGTCGCAGACCGCCTGTCTCAGACCGCCTGTCTCTGACAGTCTGTCTCAGGCCGTCTGTCTCAGGCCGTCTGTCTCAGACCGTCTGTCTCAGGCCGCCTGTCTCTGACCGTCTGTGTCAGACCGTCTGTCTCAATCCCTCTGTCTCGAACCGTCTGTCTCAGACCGTCTGTCTCATACCGACTGTCTCCGTTCGTCTGTCTCAGACCGCCTATCTCAGACCGTCTGTCTCAGACCGTCTGTCTCAGACCGTCTGTCTCAGACCGTCTGTGTCAGACTGTCTGTCTCAGACTGTCTGTCTCAGGCCGTATGTCTAAGACCGTCTGTCTCAGACCGTCTGTCTCAGACCGTCTGTCTCAGACCGTCTGTCTCAGACCGTCTGTCTCAGACCGTCTGTCTCAGACCGTCTGTCTCAGACCGTCTGTCTCAGACCGTCTGTCTCAGACCGTCTGTCTCAGACCGTCTGTCTCAGACCGTCTGTCTCAGACCGTCTGTGTCAGGCCGTCTGTCTCAGGCCGCCTGTCTCTGACCGCCTGTCTCAGACCGTCTGTCTCAGACCGTCTGTCTCAGGCCGTCTGTCTCAGGCCGCCTGTCTCTGACCGTCTGTCTCAGACCGTCTGTCTCAGACCGTCTGTCTCAGACCGCCTGTCTCAGATCGTCTGTCTCAGACCGTCTGTATCAGACCGTCTGTATCAGACCGTCTGTATCAGACTGTCTGTCTCAGACTGTCTGTCTCAGGCCGTATGTCTAAGACCGTCTGTCGCAGACCGCCTGTCTCAGACCGCCTGTCTCTGACAGTCTGTCTCAGGCCGTCTGTCTCAGGCCGTCTGTCTCAGACCGTCTGTGTCAGGCCGTCTGTCTCAGGCCGCCTGTCTCTGACCGCCTGTCTCAGACCGTCTGTCTCAGACCGTCTGTCTCAGGCCGCCTGTCTCAGGCCGACTGTCTCTGACCGTCTGTCTCAGACCGTCTGTCTCAGACCGCCTGTCTCAGATCGTCTGTCTCAGACCGTCTGTCTCAGACCGTCTGTCTCAGACTGTCTGTCTCAGGCCGTATGTCTGAGACCGTCTGTCGCAGACCGCCTGTCTCAGACCGCCTGTCTCTGACAGTCTGTCTCAGGCCGTCTGTCTCAGGCCGTCTGTGTCAGACCGTCTGTCTCAGGCCGCCTGTCTCTGACCGTCTGTCTCAGACCGTCTGTCTCAGACCGTCTGTCTCAGACTGTCTGTCTCAGACCGCCTGTGTCAGACCGTCTGTCTCAGACCGTCTGTCTCAAACCGTCTGTCTCAGACCGTCTGTCTCAGACCGTCTGTATCAGACTGTCTGTCTCAGACTGTCTGTCTCAGGCCGAATGTCTAAGACCGTCTGTCCCAGACCGTCTGTCTCAGACCGTCTGTCTCAGACCGTCTGTCTCAGACCGTCTGTCTCAGACCGTCTGTCTCAGACCGTCTGTCTCAGACCGTCTGTCTCAGACCGTCTGTCTCAGACCGTCTGTGTCAGGCCGTCTGTCTCAGGCCGCCTGTCTCTGACCGCCTGTCTCAGACCGTCTGTCTCAGACCGTCTGTCTCAGACCGTCTATCTAAGTCAGCCTATCTCAGACCGTCCGTCTCAGTCCGTCTGCCGCTATCGGGCACCGTCTATTCGCCTGTCCCTGTCCGTCTGTATCATACCATCTGTCTCTGACCGTCTGTCTCAGACCGTCTGTCTCAGACCGTCTGTATCAGACCGTCTGTATCAGACCGTCTGTATCAGACCGTCTGCCTCAGACCGTCTGTCTCAGACCGTCAGTGTCAGACCGTCTGTCTCAGACCGTCTGTCTCAGACCGTCTGTCTCAGACCGTCTGTCTCAGACCGTCTGTCTCAGACCGTCTGTCTCAGACCGCCTGTCTCAGACCGTCTGTCTCAGACCGTCTGTCTCAGATCGTCTGTCTCAGACCGTCTGTATCAGACCGTCTGTATCAGACTGTCTGTCTCAGACTGTCTGTCTCAGGCCGTATGTCTAAGACCGTCTGTCGCAGACCGCCTGTCTCAGACCGCCTGTCTCTGACAGTCTGTCTCAGGCCGTCTGTCTCAGGCCGTCTGTCTCAGACCGTCTGTCTCAGGCCGCCTGTCTCTGACCGTCTGTGTCAGACCGTCTGTCTCAATCCCTCTGTCTCGAACCGTCTGTCTCAGACCGTCTGTCTCAGACCGACTGTCTCCGTTCGTCTGTCTCAGACCGCCTATCTCAGACCGTCTGTCTCAGACCGTCTGTCTCAGACCGTCTGTCTCAGAGCGTCTGTGTCAGACCGTCTGTGTCAGGCCGTCTGTCTCAGACCGCCTGTCTCTGACAGTCTGTCTCAAACCGTCTGTTTCAGACCGTCTGTCTCAGACCGTCTGTATCAGACTGTCTGTCTCAGACTGTCTGTCTCAGGCCGTATGTCTCTGACCGTCTGTCTCAGACCGTCTGTCTCAGACCGTCTGTCTCAGACCGCCTGTCTCAGATCGTCTGTCTCAGACCGTCTGTATCAGACCGTCTGTATCAGACCGTCTGTATCAGACTGTCTGTCTCAGACTGTCTGTCTCAGGCCGTATGTCTAAGACCGTCTGTCGCAGACCGCCTGTCTCAGACCGCCTGTCTCTGACAGTCTGTCTCAGGCCGTCTGTCTCAGGCCGTCTGTCTCAGACCGTCTGTGTCAGGCCGTCTGTCTCAGGCCGCCTGTCTCTGACCGCCTGTCTCAGACCGTCTGTCTCAGACCGTCTGTCTCAGGCCGCCTGTCTCAGGCCGACTGTCTCTGACCGTCTGTCTCAGACCGTCTGTCTCAGACCGCCTGTCTCAGATCGTCTGTCTCAGACCGTCTGTCTCAGACCGTCTGTCTCAGACTGTCTGTCTCAGGCCGTATGTCTGAGACCGTCTGTCGCAGACCGCCTGTCTCAGACCGCCTGTCTCTGACAGTCTGTCTCAGGCCGTCTGTCTCAGGCCGTCTGTGTCAGACCGTCTGTCTCAGGCCGCCTGTCTCTGACCGTCTGTCTCAGACCGTCTGTCTCAGACCGTCTGTCTCAGACTGTCTGTCTCAGACCGCCTGTCTCAGACCGTCTGTCTCAGACCGTCTGTCTCAAACCGTCTGTCTCAGACCGTCTGTCTCAGACCGTCTGTATCAGACTGTCTGTCTCAGACTGTCTGTCTCAGGCCGAATGTCTAAGACCGTCTGTCTCAGACCGTCTGTCTCAGACCGTCTGTCTCAGACCGTCTGTCTCAGACCGTCTGCCTCAGACCGTCTGTCTCAGACCGTCTGTCTCAGACCGTCTGTCTCAGACCGTCTGTGTCAGGCCGTCTGTCTCAGGCCGCCTGTCTCTGACCGCCTGTCTCAGACCGTCTGTCTCAGACCGTCTGTCTCAGACCGTCTATCTAAGTCAGCCTATCTCAGACCGTCCGTCTCAGTCCGTCTGCCGCTATCGGGCACCGTCTATTCGCCTGTCCCTGTCCGTCTGTATCATACCATCTGTCTCTGACCGTCTGTCTCAGACCGTCTGTCTCAGACCGTCTGTATCAGACCGTCTGTATCAGTCCGTCTGTATCAGACCGTCTGCCTCAGACCGTCTGTCTCAGACCGTCAGTGTCAGACCGTCTGTCTCAGACCGTCTGTCTCAGACCGTCTGTCTCAGACCGTCTGTCTCAGACCGTCTGTCTCAGATCGTCTGTCTCAGACCGTCTGTATCAGACCGTCTGTATCAGACTGTCTGTCTCAGACTGTCTGTCTCAGGCCGTATGTCTAAGACCGTCTGTCGCAGACCGCCTGTCTCAGACCGCCTGTCTCTGACAGTCTGTCTCAGGCCGTCTGTCTCAGGCCGTCTGTCTCAGACCGTCTGTCTCAGGCCGCCTGTCTCTGACCGTCTGTGTCAGACCGTCTGTCTCAATCCCTCTGTCTCGAACCGTCTGTCTCAGACCGACTGTCTCCGTTCGTCTGTCTCAGACCGCCTATCTCAGACCGTCTGTCTCAGACCGTCTGTCTCAGACCGTCTGTCTCAGACCGTCTGTGTCAGACCGTCTGTGTCAGGCCGTCTGTCTCAGACCGCCTGTCTCTGACAGTCTGTCTCAAACCGTCTGTCTCAGACCGTCTGTCTCAGACCGTCTGTATCAGACTGTCTGTCTCAGACTGTCTGTCTCAGGCCGTATGTCTAAGACCGTCTGTCTCAGACCGTCTGTCTCAGACCGTCTGTCTCAGACCGTCTGTCTCAGACCGTCTGTCTCAGACCGTCTGTATCAGACCGTCTGTATCAGACTGTCTGTCTCAGACTGTCTGTCTCAGGCCGTATGTCTAAGACCGTCTGTCGCAGACCGCCTGTCTCAGACCGCCTGTCTCTGACAGTCTGTCTCAGGCCGTCTGTCTCAGGCCGTCTGTCTCAGACCGTCTGTCTCAGGCCGCCTGTCTCTGACCGTCTGTGTCAGACCGTCTGTCTCAATCCCTCTGTCTCGAACCGTCTGTCTCAGACCGTCTGTCTCAGACCGTCTGTCTCAGGCCGTCTGTGTCAGACCGTCTGTCTCAGGCCGCCTGTCTCTGACCGTCTGTCTCAGACCGTCTGTCTCAGACCGTCTGTCTCAGACTGTCTGTCTCAGACCGCCTGTCTCAGACCGTCTGTCTCAGACCGTCTGTCTCAAACCGTCTGTCTCAGACCGTCTGTCTCAGACCGTCTGTATCAGACTGTCTGTCTCAGACTGTCTGTCTCAGGCCGAATGTCTAAGACCGTCTGTCTCAGACCGTCTGTCTCAGACCGTCTGTCTCAGACCGTCTGTCTCAGACCGTCTGTCTCAGACCGTCTGTCTCAGACCGTCTGTCTCAGACCGTCTGTCTCAGACCGTCTGTGTCAGGCCGTCTGTCTCAGGCCGCCTGTCTCTGACCGCCTGTCTCAGACCGTCTGCCTCAGACCGTCTGTCTCAGACCGTCTATCTAAGTCAGCCTATCTCAGACCGTCCGTCTCAGTCCGTCTGCCGCTATCGGGCACCGTCTATTCGCCTGTCCCTGTCCGTCTGTATCATACCATCTGTCTCTGACCGTCTGTCTCAGACCGTCTGTCTCAGACCGTCTGTATCAGACCGTCTGTATCAGACCGTCTGTATCAGACCGTCTGCCTCAGACCGTCTGTCTCAGACCGTCAGTGTCAGACCGTCTGTCTCAGACCGTCTGTCTCAGACCGTCTGTCTCAGACCGTCTGTCTCAGACCGTCTGTCTCAGACCGTCTGTCTCAGACTGCCTGTCTCAGACCGTCTGTCTCAGACCGTCTGTCTCAGATCGTCTGTCTCAGACCGTCTGTATCAGACCGTCTGTATCAGACTGTCTGTCTCAGACTGTCTGTCTCAGGCCGTATGTCTAAGACCGTCTGTCGCAGACCGCCTGTCTCAGACCGCCTGTCTCTGACAGTCTGTATCAGACTGTCTGTCTCAGACTGTCTGTCTCAGGCCGTATGTCTAAGACCGTCTGTCGCAGACCGCCTGTCTCAGACCGTCTGTCTCAGACCGTCTGTCTCAGATCGTCTGTCTCAGACCGTCTGTATCAGACCGTCTGTATCAGACTGTCTGTCTCAGACTGTCTGTCTCAGGCCGTATGTCTAAGACCGTCTGTCGCAGACCGCCTGTCTCAGACCGCCTGTCTCTGACAGTCTGTCTCAGGCCGTCTGTCTCAGGCCGTCTGTCTCAGACCGTCTGTCTCAGGCCGCCTGTCTCTGACCGTCTGTGTCAGACCGTCTGTCTCAATCCCTCTGTCTCGAACCGTCTGTCTCAGACCGTCTGTCTCAGACCGACTGTCTCCGTTCGTCTGTCTCAGACCGCCTATCTCAGACCGTCTGTCTCAGACCGTCTGTCTCAGACCGTCTGTCTCAGACCGTCTGTGTCAGACCGTCTGTGTCAGGCCGTCTGTCTCAGACCGCCTGTCCCTGACAGTCTGTCTCAAACCGTCTGTTTCAGACCGTCTGTCTCAGACCGTCTGTATCAGACTGTCTGTCTCAGACTGTCTGTCTCAGGCCGTATGTCTCTGACCGTCTGTCTCAGACCGTCTGTCTCAGACCGTCTGTCTCAGACCGCCTGTCTCAGATCGTCTGTCTCAGACCGTCTGTATCAGACCGTCTGTATCAGACCGTCTGTATCAGACTGTCTGTCTCAGACTGTCTGTCTCAGGCCGTATGTCTAAGACCGTCTGTCGCAGACCGCCTGTCTCAGACCGCCTGTCTCTGACAGTCTGTCTCAGGCCGTCTGTCTCAGGCCGTCTGTCTCAGACCGTCTGTGTCAGGCCGTCTGTCTCAGGCCGCCTGTCTCTGACCGCCTGTCTCGGACCGTCTGTCTCAGACCGTCTGTCTCAGGCCGCCTGTCTCAGGCCGACTGTCTCTGACCGTCTGTCTCAGACCGTCTGTCTCAGACCGCCTGTCTCAGATCGTCTGTCTCAGACCGTCTGTCTCAGACCGTCTGTCTCAGACTGTCTGTCTCAGGCCGTATGTCTGAGACCGTCTGTCGCAGACCGCCTGTCTCAGACCGCCTGTCTCTGACAGTCTGTCTCAGGCCGTCTGTCTCAGGCCGTCTGTGTCAGACCGTCTGTCTCAGGCCGCCTGTCTCTGACCGTCTGTCTCAGACCGTCTGTCTCAGACCGTCTGTCTCAGACTGTCTGTCTCAGACCGCCTGTCTCAGACCGTCTGTCTCAGACCGTCTGTCTCAAACCGTCTGTCTCAGACCGTCTGTCTCAGACCGTCTGTATCAGACTGTCTGTCTCAGACTGTCTGTCTCAGGCCGAATGTCTAAGACCGTCTGTCTCAGACCGTCTGTCTCAGACCGTCTGTCTCAGACCGTCTGTCTCAGACCGTCTGCCTCAGACCGTCTGTCTCAGACCGTCTGTCTCAGACCGTCTGTCTCAGACCGTCTGTGTCAGGCCGTCTGTCTCAGGCCGCCTGTCTCTGACCGCCTGTCTCAGACCGTCTGTCTCAGACCGTCTGTCTCAGACCGTCTATCTAAGTCAGCCTATCTCAGACCGTCCGTCTCAGTCCGTCTGCCGCTATCGGGCACCGTCTATTCGCCTGTCCCTGTCCGTCTGTATCATACCATCTGTCTCTGACCGTCTGTCTCAGACCGTCTGTCTCAGACCGTCTGTATCAGACCGTCTGTATCAGACCGTCTGTATCAGACCGTCTGCCTCAGACCGTCTGTCTCAGACCGTCAGTGTCAGACCGTCTGTCTCAGACCGTCTGTCTCAGACCGTCTGTCTCAGACCGTCTGTCTCAGACCGTCTGTCTCAGACCGTCTGTCTCAGACCGTCTGTCTCAGACCGCCTGTCTCAGACCGTCTGTCTCAGACCGTCTGTCTCAGATCGTCTGTCTCAGACCGTCTGTATCAGACCGTCTGTATCAGACTGTCTGTCTCAGACTGTCTGTCTCAGGCCGT
The DNA here is from genome assembly GCA_947623535.1 of Coelioxys conoideus. Classification (NCBI taxonomy): domain Eukaryota; kingdom Metazoa; phylum Arthropoda; class Insecta; order Hymenoptera; family Megachilidae; genus Coelioxys; species Coelioxys conoideus. Next base: position 1,950,413 of record CANQJN010000036.1, on the reverse strand, counting down.
ATGTCTAAGACCGTCTGTCGCAGACCGCCTGTCTCAGACCGCCTGTCTCTGACAGTCTGTCTCAGGCCGTCTGTCTCAGGCCGTCTGTCTCAGACCGTCTGTCTCAGGCCGCCTGTCTCTGACCGTCTGTGTCAGACCGTCTGTCTCAATCCCTCTGTCTCGAACCGTCTGTCTCAGACCGACTGTCTCCGTTCGTCTGTCTCAGACCGCCTATCTCAGACCGTCTGTCTCAGACCGTCTGTCTCAGACCGTCTGTCTCAGACCGTCTGTGTCAGACCGTCTGTGTCAGGCCGTCTGTCTCAGACCGCCTGTCTCTGACAGTCTGTCTCAAACCGTCTGTCTCAGACCGTCTGTCTCAGACCGTCTGTATCAGACTGTCTGTCTCAGACTGTCTGTCTCAGGCCGTATGTCTAAGACCGTCTGTCTCAGACCGTCTGTCTCAGACCGTCTGTCTCAGACCGTCTGTCTCAGACCGTCTGTCTCAGACCGTCTGTCTCAGACCGTCTGTATCAGACCGTCTGTATCAGACTGTCTGTCTCAGACTGTCTGTCTCAGGCCGTATGTCTAAGACCGTCTGTCGCAGACCGCCTGTCTCAGACCGCCTGTCTCTGACAGTCTGTCTCAGGCCGTCTGTCTCAGGCCGTCTGTCTCAGACCGTCTGTCTCAGGCCGCCTGTCTCTGACCGTCTGTGTCAGACCGTCTGTCTCAATCCCTCTGTCTCGAACCGTCTGTCTCAGACCGTCTGTCTCAGACCGTCTGTCTCAGGCCGTCTGTGTCAGACCGTCTGTCTCAGGCCGCCTGTCTCTGACCGTCTGTCTCAGACCGTCTGTCTCAGACCGTCTGTCTCAGACTGTCTGTCTCAGACCGCCTGTCTCAGACCGTCTGTCTCAGACCGTCTGTCTCAAACCGTCTGTCTCAGACCGTCTGTCTCAGACCGTCTGTATCAGACTGTCTGTCTCAGACTGTCTGTCTCAGGCCGAATGTCTAAGACCGTCTGTCTCAGACCGTCTGTCTCAGACCGTCTGTCTCAGACCGTCTGTCTCAGACCGTCTGTCTCAGACCGTCTGTCTCAGACCGTCTGTCTCAGACCGTCTGTCTCAGACCGTCTGTCTCAGACCGTCTGTCTCAGACCGTCTGTGTCAGGCCGTCTGTCTCAGGCCGCCTGTCTCTGACCGCCTGTCTCAGACCGTCTGCCTCAGACCGTCTGTCTCAGACCGTCTATCTAAGTCAGCCTATCTCAGACCGTCCGTCTCAGTCCGTCTGCCGCTATCGGGCACCGTCTATTCGCCTGTCCCTGTCCGTCTGTATCATACCATCTGTCTCTGACCGTCTGTCTCAGACCGTCTGTCTCAGACCGTCTGTATCAGACCGTCTGTATCAGACCGTCTGTATCAGACCGTCTGCCTCAGACCGTCTGTCTCAGACCGTCAGTGTCAGACCGTCTGTCTCAGACCGTCTGTCTCAGACCGTCTGTCTCAGACCGTCTGTCTCAGACCGTCTGTCTCAGACCGTCTGTCTCAGACCGTCTGTCTCAGACTGCCTGTCTCAGACCGTCTGTCTCAGACCGTCTGTCTCAGATCGTCTGTCTCAGACCGTCTGTATCAGACCGTCTGTATCAGACTGTCTGTCTCAGACTGTCTGTCTCAGGCCGTATGTCTAAGACCGTCTGTCGCAGACCGCCTGTCTCAGACCGCCTGTCTCTGACAGTCTGTCTCAGGCCGTCTGTCTCAGGCCGTCTGTCTCAGACCGTCTGTCTCAGGCCGCCTGTCTCTGACCGTCTGTGTCAGACCGTCTGTCTCAATCCCTCTGTCTCGAACCGTCTGTATCAGACCGTCTGTATCAGACTGTCTGTCTCAGACTGTCTGTCTCAGGCCGTATGTCTAAGACCGTCTGTCGCAGACCGCCTGTCTCAGACCGCCTGTCTCTGACAGTCTGTCTCAGGCCGTCTGTCTCAGGCCGTCTGTCTCAGACCGTCTGTGTCAGGCCGTCTGTCTCAGGCCGCCTGTCTCTGACCGCCTGTCTCAGACCGTCTGTCTCAGACCGTCTGTCTCAGGCCGCCTGTCTCAGGCCGACTGTCTCTGACCGTCTGTCTCAGACCGTCTGTCTCAGACCGTCTGTCTCAGACCGTCTGCCTCAGACCGTCTGTCTCAGACCGTCTGTCTCAGACCGTCTGTCTCAGACCGTCTGTGTCAGGCCGTCTGTCTCAGGCCGCCTGTCTCTGACCGCCTGTCTCAGACCGTCTGTCTCGGACCGTCTGTCTCAGACCGTCTATCTAAGTCAGCCTATCTCAGACCGTCCGTCTCAGTCCGTCTGCCGCTATCGGGCACCGTCTATTCGCCTGTCCCTGTCCGTCTGTATCATACCATCTGTCTCTGACCGTCTGTCTCAGACCGTCTGTCTCAGACCGTCTGTATCAGACCGTCTGTATCAGACCGTCTGTATCAGACCGTCTGCCTCAGACCGTCTGTCTCAGACCGTCAGTGTCAGACCGTCTGTCTCAGGCCGTATGTCTAAGACCGTCTGTCGCAGACCGCCTGTCTCAGACCGCCTGTCTCTGACAGTCTGTCTCAGGCCGTCTGTCTCAGGCCGTCTGTCTCAGACCGTCTGTCTCAGACCGTCTGTCTCAGACCGTCTGTCTCAGACCGTCTGTGTCAGACCGTCTGTGTCAGGCCGTCTGTCTCAGACCGCCTGTCTCTGACAGTCTGTCACAAACCGTCTGTCTCAGACCGTCTGTCTCAGACCGTCTGTATCAGACTGTCTGTCTCAGACTGTCTGTCTCAGGCCGTATGTCTAAGACCGTCTGTCTCAGACCGTCTGTCTCAGACCGTCTGTCTCAGACCGTCTGTCTCAGACCGTCTGTCTCAGACCGTCTGTCTCAGACCGTCTGTATCAGACCGTCTGTATCAGACTGTCTGTCTCAGACTGTCTGTCTCAGGCCGTATGTCTAAGACCGTCTGTCGCAGACCGCCTGTCTCAGACCGCCTGTCTCTGACAGTCTGTCTCAGACCGTCTGTCTCAGACCGTCTGTCTCAGACCGTCTGTCTCAGACCGCCTGTCTCAGATCGTCTGTCTCAGACCGTCTGTATCAGACCGTCTGTCTCAGACCGCCTGTCTCTGACCGTCTGTGTCAGACCGTCTGTCTCAATCCCTCTGTCTCGAACCGTCTGTCTCAGACCGTCTGTCTCAGACCGACTGTCTCCGTTCGTCTGTCTCAGACCGCCTATCTCAGACCGTCTGTGTCAGGCCGTCTGTCTCAGACCGCCTGTCTCTGACAGTCTGTCTCAAACCGTCTGTCTCAGACCGTCTGTCTCAGACCGTCTGTCTCAGACCGTCTGTCTCAGACCGTCTGTGTCAGGCCGTCTGTCTCAGACCGCCTGTCTCTGACAGTCTGTCTCAAACCGTCTGTCTCAGACCGTCTGTCTCAGACCGTCTGTATCAGACTGTCTGTCTCAGACTGTCTGTCTCAGGCCGTATGTCTAAGACCGTCTGTCTCAGACCGTCTGTCTCAGACCGTCTGTCTCAGACCGTCTGTCGCAGACCGCCTGTCTCAGACCGCCTGTCACTGACAGTCTGTCTCAAACCGTCTGTCTCAGACCGTCTGTCTCAGACCGTCTGTCTCAGACCGTGTGTCTCAGACCGTCTGTATCAGACTGTCTGTCTCAGACCGTCTGTCTCAGACCGTCTGTCTCAGACCGTCTGTCTCAGACCGTCTGTCTCAGACCGTCTGCCTCAGACCGTCTGTCTCTGACCGTCTGTCTCAGGCCGTCTGCCTCAGGCCGCCTGTCTCAGACCGTATGTCTAAGACCGTCTGTCGCAGACCGCCTGTCTCAGACCGCCTGTCACTGACAGTCTGTCTCAAACCGTCTGTCTCAGACCGTCTGTCTCAGACCGTCTGTCTCAGACCGTGTGTCTCAGACCGTCTGTATCAGACTGTCTGTCTCAGACCGTCTGTCTCAGACCGTCTGTCTCAGACCGCCTGTCTCAGATCGTCTGTCTCAGACCGTCTGTATCAGACCGTCTGTATCAGACTGTCTGTCTCAGAATGTCTGTCTCAGGCCGTATGTCTAAGACCGTCTGTCTCAGACCGTCTGTCTCAGGCCGCCTGTCTCTGACCGTCTGTGTCAGACCGTCTGTCTCAATCCCTCTGTCTCGAACCGTCTGTCTCAGACCGTCTGTCTCAGACCGACTGTCTCCGTTCGTCTGTCTCAGACCGCCTATCTCAGACCGTCTGTCTCAGACCGTCTGTCTCAGACCGTCTGTCTCAGACCGTCTGTCTCAGACCGTCTGTGTCAGACCGTCTGTCTCAGACCGTCTGTCTCAGACCGTCTGTCTCAGACCGTCTGTGTCAGACCGTCTGTCTCAGACCGTCTGTCTCAGACCGTCTGTGTCAGGCCGTCTGTCTCAGGCCGCCTGTCTCTGACCGCCTGTCTCAGACCGTCTGTCTCAGACCGTCTGTCTCAGGCCGTCTGTCTCAGGCCGCCTGTCTCAGGCCGTCTGTCTCAGGCCGCCTGTCTCTGACCGTCTGTCTCAGACCGTCTGTCTCAGACCGTCTGTCTCACACCGCCTGTCTCAGATCGTCTGTCTCAGACCGTCTGTATCAGACCGTCTGTATCAGACTGTCTGTCTCAGACTGTCTGTGTCAGGCCGTATGTCTAAGACCGTCTGTCGCAGACCGCCTGTCTCAGACCGTCTGTCTCCGTTCGTCTGTCTCAGACCGCCTATCTCAGACCGTCTGTGTCAGACCGTCTGTATCAGACCGTCTGTATCAGTCTGTCTGTCTCAGACTGTCTGTCTCAGGCCGTATGTCTGAGACCGTCTGTCGCAGACCGCCTGTCTCAGACCGTCTATCTCAGTCAGCATATCTCAGACCGTCCGTCTCAGTCCGTCTGCCGTTATCGGGCACCGTGTATTCGCCTGTCCCTGTCCGTCTGTATCATACCGTCTGTCTCTGACCGTCTGTCTCAGACCGTCTGTCTCAGACCGTCTGTCTCAAACCGTCTGTCTCAGACCGTCTGTCTCAGACCGTCTATATCAGACTGTCTGTCTCAGACTGTCTGTCTCAGGCCGTATGTCTAAGACCGTCTGTCTCAGACCGTCTGTCTCAGACCGTCTGTCTCAGACCGTCTGTCTCAGACCGTCTGTGTCAGGCCGTCTGTCTCAGGCCGCCTGTCTCTGACCGCCTGTCTCAGACCGTCTGTCTCAGACCGTCTGTCTCAGACCGTCTATCTAAGTCAGCCTATCTCAGACCGTCCGTCTCAGTCCGTCTGCCGCTATCGGGCACCGTCTATTCGCCTGTCCCTGTCCGTCTGTATCATACCATCTGTCTCTGACCGTCTGTCTCAGACCGTCTGTCTCAGACCGTCTGTATCAGACCGTCTGTATCAGACCGTCTGTATCAGACCGTCTGCCTCAGACCGTCTGTCTCAGACCGTCAGTGTCAGACCGTCTGTATCAGACCGTCTGTATCAGACCGTCTGTCTCAGACCGTCTGTCTCAGAACGTCTGTCTCAGACCGTCTGTCTCAGACCGTCTGTCTCAGACCGCCTGTCTCAGACCGTCTGTCTCAGACCGTCTGTCTCAGATCGTCTGTCTCAGACCGTCTGTATCAGACCGTCTGTATCAGACCGTCTGTATCAGACTGTCTGTCTCAGACTGTCTGTCTCAGGCCGTATGTCTAAGACCGTCTGTCGCAGACCGCCTGTCTCAGACCGCCTGTCTCTGACAGTCTGTCTCAGGCCGTCTGTCTCAGGCCGTCTGTCTCAGACCGTCTGTCTCAGGCCGCCTGTCTCTGACCGTCTGTGTCAGACCGTCTGTCTCAATCCCTCTGTCTCCAACCGTCTGTCTCAGACCGTCTGTCTCAGACCGACTGTCTCCGTTCGTCTGTCTCAGACCGCCTATCTCAGACCGTCTGTCTCAGACCGTCTGTCTCAGACCGTCTGTGTCAGGCCGTCTGTCTCAGACCGCCTGTCTCTGACAGTCTGTCTCAAACCGTCTGTCTCAGACCGTCTGTCTCAGACCGTCTGTATCAGACTGTCTGTCTCAGACTGTCTGTCTCAGGCCGTATGTCTAAGACCGTCTGTCTCAGACCGTCTGTCTCAGACCGTCTGTCTCAGACCGTCTGTCTCAGACCGTCTGTCTCAGACCGCCTGTCTCAGATCGTCTGTCTCAGACCGTCTGTATCAGACCGTCTGTATCAGACTGTCTGTCTCGGACTGTCTGTCTCAGGCCGTATGTCTAAGACCGTCTGTCGCAGACCGCCTGTCTCAGACCGCCTGTCTCTGACAGTCTGTCTCAGGCCGTCTGTCTCAGGCCGTCTGTCTCAGACCGTCTGTCTCAGACCGTCTGTCTCAGACCGTCTGTCTCAGACCGTCTGTGTCAGACCGTCTGTGTCAGGCCGTCTGTCTCAGACCGCCTGTCTCTGACAGTCTGTCTCAAACCGTCTGTCTCAGACCGTCTGTCTCAGACCGTCTGTATCAGACTGTCTGTCTCAGACTGTCTGTCTCAGGCCGTATGTCTAAGACCGTCTGTCTCAGACCGTCTGTCTCAGACCGTCTGTCTCAGACCGTCTGTCTCAGACCGTCTGTCTCAGACCGTCTGTCTCAGACCGTCTGTATCAGACCGTCTGTATCAGACTGTCTGTCTCAGACTGTCTGTCTCAGGCCGTATGTCTAAGACCGTCTGTCGCAGACCGCCTGTCTCAGACCGCCTGTCTCTGACAGTCTGTCTCAGGCCGTCTGTCTCAGGCCGTCTGTCTCAGACCGTCTGTCTCAGGCCGCCTGTCTCTGACCGTCTGTGTCAGACCGTCTGTCTCAATCCCTCTGTCTCGAACCGTCTGTCTCAGACCGTCTGTCTCAGACCGACTGTCTCCGTTCGTCTGTCTCAGACCGCCTATCTCAGACCGTCTGTGTCAGGCCGTCTGTCTCAGACCGCCTGTCTCTGACAGTCTGTCTCAAACCGTCTGTCTCAGACCGTCTGTCTCAGACCGTCTGTCTCAGACCGTCTGTCTCAGACCGTCTGTGTCAGGCCGTCTGTCTCAGACCGCCTGTCTCTGACAGTCTGTCTCAAACCGTCTGTCTCAGACCGTCTGTCTCAGACCGTCTGTATCAGACTGTCTGTCTCAGACTGTCTGTCTCAGGCCGTATGTCTAAGACCGTCTGTCTCAGACCGTCTGTCTCAGACCGTCTGTCTCAGACCGTCTGTCGCAGACCGCCTGTCTCAGACCGCCTGTCACTGACAGTCTGTCTCAAACCGTCTGTCTCAGACCGTCTGTCTCAGACCGTCTGTCTCAGACCGTGTGTCTCAGACCGTCTGTATCAGACTGTCTGTCTCAGACCGTCTGTCTCAGACCGTCTGTCTCAGACCGTCTGTCTCAGACCGTCTGTCTCAGACCGTCTGCCTCAGACCGTCTGTCTCTGACCGTCTGTCTCAGGCCGTCTGCCTCAGGCCGCCTGCCTCAGACCGTATGTCTAAGACCGTCTGTCGCAGACCGCCTGTCTCAGACCGCCTGTCACTGACAGTCTGTCTCAAACCGTCTGTCTCAGACCGTCTGTCTCAGACCGTCTGTCTCAGACCGTGTGTCTCAGACCGTCTGTATCAGACTGTCTGTCTCAGACCGTCTGTCTCAGACCGTCTGTCTCAGACCGCCTGTCTCAGATCGTCTGTCTCAGACCGTCTGTATCAGACCGTCTGTATCAGACTGTCTGTCTCAGAATGTCTGTCTCAGGCCGTATGTCTAAGACCGTCTGTCTCAGACCGTCTGTCTCAGGCCGCCTGTCTCTGACCGTCTGTGTCAGACCGTCTGTCTCAATCCCTCTGTCTCGAACCGTCTGTCTCAGACCGTCTGTCTCAGACCGACTGTCTCCGTTCGTCTGTCTCAGACCGCCTATCTCAGACCGTCTGTCTCAGACCGTCTGTCTCAGACCGTCTGTCTCAGACCGTCTGTCTCAGACCGTCTGTGTCAGACCGTCTGTCTCAGACCGTCTGTCTCAGACCGTCTGTCTCAGACCGTCTGTGTCAGACCGTCTGTCTCAGACCGTCTGTCTCAGACCGTCTGTGTCAGGCCGTCTGTCTCAGGCCGCCTGTCTCTGACCGCCTGTCTCAGACCGTCTGTCTCAGACCGTCTGTCTCAGGCCGTCTGTCTCAGGCCGCCTGTCTCTGACCGTCTGTCTCAGACCGTCTGTCTCAGACCGTCTGTCTCACACCGCCTGTCTCAGATCGTCTGTCTCAGACCGTCTGTATCAGACCGTCTGTATCAGACTGTCTGTCTCAGGCCGTCTGTCTCAGGCCGCCTGTCTCTGACCGCCTGTCTCAGACCGTCTGTCTCAGACCGTCTGTCTCAGGCCGTCTGTCTCAGGCCGCCTGTCTCTGACCGTCTGTCTCAGACCGTCTGTCTCAGACCGTCTGTCTCACACCGCCTGTCTCAGATCGTCTGTCTCAGACCGTCTGTATCAGACCGTCTGTATCAGACTGTCTGTCTCAGACTGTCTGTGTCAGGCCGTATGTCTAAGACCGTCTGTCGCAGACCGCCTGTCTCAGACCGTCTGTCTCCGTTCGTCTGTCTCAGACCGCCTATCTCAGACCGTCTGTGTCAGACCGTCTGTATCAGACCGTCTGTATCAGTCTGTCTGTCTCAGACTGTCTGTCTCAGGCCGTATGTCTGAGACCGTCTGTCGCAGACCGCCTGTCTCAGACCGTCTATCTCAGTCAGCATATCTCAGACCGTCCGTCTCAGTCCGTCTGCCGCTATCGGGCACCGTGTATTCGCCTGTCCCTGTCCGTCTGTATCATACCGTCTGTCTCTGACCGTCTGTCTCAGACCGTCTGTCTCAGACCGTCTGTCTCAAACCGTCTGTCTCAGACCGTCTGTCTCAGACCGTCTATATCAGACTGTCTGTCTCAGACTGTCTGTCTCAGGCCGTATGTCTAAGACCGTCTGTCTCAGACCGTCTGTCTCAGACCGTCTGTCTCAGACCGTCTGTCTCAGACCGTCTGTCTCAGACCGTCTGTGTCAGGCCGTCTGTCTCAGGCCGCCTGTCTCTGACCGCCTGTCTCAGACCGTCTGTCTCAGACCGTCTGTCTCAGACCGTCTATCTAAGTCAGCCTATCTCAGACCGTCCGTCTCAGTCCGTCTGCCGCTATCGGGCACCGTCTATTCGCCTGTCCCTGTCCGTCTGTATCATACCATCTGTCTCTGACCGTCTGTCTCAGACCGTCTGTCTCAGACCGTCTGTATCAGACCGTCTGTATCAGACCGTCTGTATCAGACCGTCTGCCTCAGACCGTCTGTCTCAGACCGTCAGTGTCAGACCGTCTGTATCAGACCGTCTGTATCAGACCGTCTGTCTCAGACCGTCTGTCTCAGAACGTCTGTCTCAGACCGTCTGTCTCAGACCGTCTGTCTCAGACCGCCTGTCTCAGACCGTCTGTCTCAGACCGTCTGTCTCAGATCGTCTGTCTCAGACCGTCTGTATCAGACCGTCTGTATCAGACCGTCTGTATCAGACTGTCTGTCTCAGATCGTCTGTCTCAGACCGTCTGTATCAGACCGTCTGTATCAGACTGTCTGTCTCGGACTGTCTGTCTCAGGCCGTATGTCTAAGACCGTCTGTCGCAGACCGCCTGTCTCAGACCGCCTGTCTCTGACAGTCTGTCTCAGGCCGTCTGTCTCAGGCCGTCTGTCTCAGACCGTCTGTGTCAGGCCGTCTGTCTCAGGCCGCCTGTCTCTGACCGCCTGTCTCAGACCGTCTGTCTCAGACCGTCTGTCTCAGGCCGTCTGTCTCAGGCCGCCTGTCTCTGACCGTCTGTCTCAGACCGTCTGTCTCAGACCGCCTGTCTCAGATCGTCTGTCTCAGACCGTCTGTATCAGACCGTCTTTATCAGACTGTCTGTCTCAGACTGTCTGTCTCAGACCGTCTGTCTCAGACCGTCTGTCGCAGACCGCCTGTCTCAGACCGTCTGTCTCCGTTCGTCTGTCTCAGACCGCCTATCTCAGACCGTCTGTCTCAGACCGTCTGTCTCAGACCGTCTGTCTCAGTCCGTCTGTCTCCGTTCGTCTGTCTCAGACCGCCTATCTCAGACCGTCTGTCTCAGACCGTCTGTCTCTGACCGTCTGTCTCAGACCGTCTGTCACAGACCGCCTATCTCAGACCGCCTGTCTCAGACCGCCTGTCTCAGACCGTCTGTCTCAGACCGTCTGTCTCAGACCGTCTGTCTCAGACCGTCTGTCTCAGACCGTCTGTCTCAGACCGTCTGTCTCAGACCGTCTGTCTCAGACCGTCTGTGTCAGGCCGTCTGTCTCAGGCCGCCTGTCTCTGACCGCCTGTCTCAGACCGTCTGTCTCAGACCGTCTATCTAAGTCAGCCTATCTCAGACCGTCCGTCTCAGTCCGTCTGCCGCTATCGGGCACCGTCTATTCGCCTGTCCCTGTCCGTCTGTATCATACCATCTGTCTCTGACCGTCTGTCTCAGACCGTCTGTCTCAGACCGTCTGTATCAGACCGTCTGTATCAGACCGTCTGTATCAGACCGTCTGCCTCAGACCGTCTGTCTCAGACCGTCAGTGTCAGACCGTCTGTCTCAGACCGTCTGTCTCAGACCGTCTGTCTCAGGCCGCCTGTTTCTGACCGTCTGTCTCAGGCCGTCTCCCTCAGGCCGCCTGTCTCAGACCGTATGTCTAAGACCGTCTGTCGCAGACCGCCTGTCTCAGACCGCCTGTCTCTGACAGTCTGTCTCAAACCGTCTGTCTCATACCGTCTGTCTCAGACCGTCTGTCTCAGACCGTCTGTCTCAGACCGTCTGTATCAGACTGTCTGTCTCAGACTGTCTGTCTCAGGCCGTATGTCTAAGACCGTCTGTCTCAGACCGTCTGTCTCAGACCGACTGTCTCTGACCGTCTGTCTCAGACCGTCTGTCTCAGACCGTCTGTCTCAATCCCTCTGTCTCGAACCGTCTATCTCAGACCGTCTGTCTCAGACCGTCTGTCTGAGACCGTCTGTCTCAGACCGTCTGCCTCAGACCGTCTGTCTCAGACCGCCTGTCTCAGACCGTGCGTCTCAGACCGTCTGTATCAGACCGTCTGTATCAGACTGTCTGTCTCAGACTGTCAGTCTCAGGCCGTATGTCTAAGACCGTCTGTCGCAGACCGCCTGTCTCTGACAGTCTGTCTCAGGCCGTCTGTCTCAGGCCGTCTGTCTCAGGCCGCCTGTCTCTGACCGTCTGTGTCAGACCGTCTGTCTCAATCCCTCTGTCTCGAATCGTCAGTCTCAGACCGTCTGTCTCAGACCGTCTGTCTCAGACCGTCTGTCTCAGACCGTCTGTCTCAGTCCGTCTGTCTCCGTTCGTCTGTCTCAGACCGCCTATCTCAGACCGTCTGTCTCAGACCGTCTGTCTCTGACCGTCTGTCTCAGACCGTCTGTCACAGACCGCCTATCTCAGACCGCCTGTCTCAGACCGCCTGTCTCAGACCGTCTGTCTCAGACCGTCTGTCTCAATCCCTCTGTCTCGAACCGTCTGTCTCAGACCGTCTGTCTCAGACCGTCTGTCTCAGACCGTCTGTCTCAGACCGTCTGTCTCAGACCGTCTGTCTCAGTCCGTCTGTCTCCGTTCGTTTGTCTCTGGCCGCCTGTCTCTGACCGTCTGTCTCAGACCGTCTATCTCAGACCGTCTGTCTCAGACCGTCTGTCTCAGACCGTCTGTCTCTGACCGTCAGTCTCAGACCGTGCGTCTCAGATCGTCTGTCTCAGGCCGTCTGTATCAGACCGTCTGTCTCAGACCGTCTGTCTCAGACCGTCTGTCTAAGACCGTCTGTCGCAGACCGCCTGCCTCAGACCGCCTGTCTCTGACCGTCTGTCTCAGACCGTCTGTCTCAGACCGTCTGTCTCAATCCCTCTGTCTCGAACCGTCTGTCTCAGACCGTGCGTCTCAGATCGTCTGTCTCAGGCCGTCTGTATCAGACCGTCTGTCTCAGACCGTCTGTCTCAGACCGTCTGTCTAAGACCGTCTGTCGCAGACCGCCTGCCTCAGACCGCCTGTCTCTGACCGTCTGTCTCAGACCGTCTGTCTCAGACCGTCTGTCTCAGACCGTCTGTCTCAGACCGTCTGTCTCAATCCCTCTGTCTCGAACCGTCTGTCTCAGACCGCCTGTCTCAGACCGTCTGTCTCCGACCGTCTGTCTCAGACCGTCTGTCTCAGACCGTCTGTCTCAGACCGTCTGTCTCCGTTCGTGTGTCTCTGGCCGCCTGTCTCTGACCGTCTGTCTCAGACCGTCTGTCTCAGACCGTCTGTCTCAGACCGTCTGTCTCAGACCGTCTGTCTCAGACCGCCTGTCTCAGATCGTCTGTCTCAGACCGTCTGTATCAGACCGTCTGTATCAGACTGTCTGTCTCAGACTGTCTGTCTCAGGCCGTATGTCTAAGACCGTTTGTCGCAGACCGCCTGTCTCAGACCGCCTGTCTCTGACAGTCTGTCTCAGGCCGTCTGTATCAGACTGTCTGTCTCAGACTGTCTGTCTCAGGCCGTATGTCTAAGACCGTCTGTCTCAGACCGTCTGTCTCAGACCGACTGTCTCTGACCGTCTGTCTCAGACCGTCTGTCTCAGACCGTCTGTCTCAATCCCTCTGTCTCGAACCGTCTATCTCAGACCGTCTGTCTCAGACCGTCTGTCTGAGACCGTCTGTCTCAGACCGTCTGTCTCAGACCGTCTGTCTCAGACCGTGCGTCTCAGACCGTCTGTATCAGACCGTCTGTATCAGACTGTCTGTCTCAGACTGTCAGTCTCAGGCCGTATGTCTAAGACCGTCTGTCGCAGACCGCCTGTCTCTGACAGTCTGTCTCAGGCCGTCTGTCTCAGGCCGTCTGTCTCAGGCCGCCTGTCTCTGACCGTCTGTGTCAGACCGTCTGTCTCAATCCCTCTGTCTCGAATCGTCTGTCTCAGACCGTCTGTCTCAGACCGTCTGTCTCAGACCGTCTGTCTCAGACCGTCTGTCTCAGTCCGTCTGTCTCCGTTCGTCTGTCTCAGACCGCCTATCTCAGACCGTCTGTCTCAGACCGTCTGTCTCTGACCGTCTGTCTCAGACCGTCTGTCACAGACCGCCTATCTCAGACCGCCTGTCTCAGACCGCCTGTCTCAGACCGTCTGTCTCAGACCGTCTGTCTCAATCCCTCTGTCTCGAACCGTCTGTCTCAGACCGTCTGTCTCAGACCGTCTGTCTCAGACCGTCTGTCTCAGACCGTCTGTCTCAGACCGTCTGTCTCAGTCCGTCTGTCTCCGTTCGTTTGTCTCTGGCCGCCTGTCTCTGACCGTCTGTCTCAGACCGTCTATCTCAGACCGTCTGTCTCAGACCGTCTGTCTCAGACCGTCTGTCTCTGACCGTCAGTCTCAGACCGTGCGTCTCAGATCGTCTGTCTCAGGCCGTCTGTATCAGACCGTCTGTCTCAGACCGTCTGTCTCAGACCGTCTGTCTCAGACCGTCTGTCTCAGACCGTCTGTCTAAGACCGTCTGTCGCAGACCGCCTGCCTCAGACCGCCTGTCTCTGACCGTCTGTCTCAGACCGTCTGTATCAGACCGTCTGTATCAGACTGTCTGTCTCAGACTGTCTGTCTCAGACTGTCTGTCTCAGGCCGTATGTCTAAGACCGTCTGTCGCAGACCGCCTGCCTCAGACCGCCTGTCTCTGACCGTCTGTCTCAGACCGTCTGTCTCAGACCGCCTGTCTCAGACCGTCTGTCTCAGACCGTCTGTCTCAATCCCTGTCTCGAACCGTCTGTCTCAGACCGTCTGTCTCCGACGGTCTGTCTCAGACCGTCTGTCTCAGACCGTCTGTCTCAATCCCTCTGTCTCGAACCGTCTGTCTCAGACCGTCTGTCTCAGACCGTCTGTCTCAGACCGTCTGTCTCAGACCGTCTGTCTCAGACCGTCTGTCTCAGACCGTCTGTCTCAGACCGTCTGTCTCAGTCCGTCTGTCTCCGTTCGTTTGTCTCTGGCCGCCTGTCTCTGACCGTCTGTCTCAGACCGTCTATCTCAGACCGTCTGTCTCAGACCGTCTGTCTCAGACCGTCTGTCTCTGACCGTCAGTCTCAGACCGTGCGTCTCAGATCGTCTGTCTCAGGCCGTCTGTATCAGACCGTCTGTCTCAGACCGTCTGTCTCAGACCGTCTGTCTCAGACCGTCTGTCTAAGACCGTCTGTCGCAGACCGCCTGCCTCAGACCGCCTGTCTCTGACCGTCTGTCTCAGACCGTCTGTATCAGACCGTCTGTATCAGACTGTCTGTCTCAGACTGTCTGTCTCAGACTGTCTGTCTCAGGCCGTATGTCTAAGACCGTCTGTCGCAGACCGCCTGCCTCAGACCGCCTGTCTCTGACCGTCTGTCTCAGACCGTCTGTCTCAGACCGCCTGTCTCAGACCGTCTGTCTCAGACCGTCTGTCTCAATCCCTGTCTCGAACCGTCTGTCTCAGACCGTCTGTCTCAGACCGTCTGTCTCAGACCGTCTGTCTCCGACGGTCTGTCTCAGACCGTCTGTCTCAGACCGTCTGTCTCAATCCCTCTGTCTCGAACCGTCTGTCTCAGACCGTCTGTCTCAGACCGTCTGTCTCAGACCGTCTGTCTCCGACCGTCTGTCTCAGACCGTCTGTCTCAGACCGTCTGTCTCGGACCGTCTGTCTCAGATCGTCTGTCTCAGACCGTCTGTCTCAATCCCTCTGTCTCGAACCGTCTATCTCAGACCGTCTGTCTCAGACCGTCTGTCTGAGACCGTCTGTCTCAGACCGTCTGTCTCAGACCGTCTGTCTCAGACCGCCTGTCTCAGACCGTGCGTCTCAGACCGTCTGTATCAGACCGTCTGTATCAGACCGTCTGTATCAGACTGTCTGTCTCAGACTGTCAGTCTCAGGCCGTATGTCTAAGACCGTCTGTCGCAGACCGCCTGTCTCAGGCCGTCTGTCTCAGGCCGTCTGTCTCAGGCCGCCTGTCTCTGACCGTCTGTGTCAGACCGTCTGTCTCAATCCCTCTGTCTCGAATCGTCAGTCTCAGACCGTCTGTCTCAGACCGTCTGTCTCAGACCGTCTGTCTCAGACCGTCTGTCTCAGACCGTCTGTCTCAGACCGTCTGTCTCAGTCCGTCTGTCTCCGTTCGTCTGTCTCAGACCGCCTATCTCAGACCGTCTGTCTCAGACCGTCTGTCTCTGACCGTCTGTCTCAGACCGTCTGTCACAGACCGCCTATCTCAGACCGCCTGTCTCAGACCGCCTGTCTCAGACCGTCTGTCTCAGACCGTCTGTCTCAATCCCTCTGTCTCGAACCGTCTGTCTCAGACCGTCTGTCTCAGACCGCCTGTCTCTGACCGTCTGTCTCAGACCGTCTGTCTCAGACCGTCTGTCTCAGACCGCCTGTCTCAGATCGTCTGTCTCAGACCGTCTGTATCAGACCGTCTGTATCAGACCGTCTGTATCAGACTGTCTGTCTCAGACTGTCTGTCTCAGGCCGTATGTCTAAGACCGTCTGTCGCAGACCGCCTGTCTCAGACCGCCTGTCTCTGACAGTCTGTCTCAGGCCGTCTGTCTCAGGCCGTCTGTCTCAGACCGTCTGTGTCAGGCCGTCTGTCTCAGGCCGCCTGTCTCTGACCGCCTGTCTCAGACCGTCTGTCTCAGACCGTCTGTCTCAGGCCGTCTGTCTCAGGCCGCCTGTCTCTGACCGTCTGTCTCAGACCGTCTGTCTCAGACCGCCTGTCTCAGATCGTCTGTCTCAGACCGTCTGTCTCAGACCGTCTGTCTCAGACTGTCTGTCTCAGGCCGTATGTCTGAGACCGTCTGTCGCAGACCGCCTGTCTCAGACCGTCTGTCTCAATCCCTGTCTCGAACCGTCTGTCTCAGACCGTCTGTCTCCGACGGTCTGTCTCAGACCGTCTGTCTCAGACCGTCTGTCTCAATCCCTCTGTCTCGAACCGTCTGTCTCAGACCGTCTGTCTCAGACCGTCTGTCTCAGACCGTCTGTCTCAGACCGTCTGTCTCAGACCGTCTGTCTCAGACCGTCTGTCTCAGTCCGTCTGTCTCCGTTCGTTTGTCTCTGGCCGCCTGTCTCTGACCGTCTGTCTCAGACCGTCTATCTCAGACCGTCTGTCTCAGACCGTCTGTCTCAGACCGTCTGTCTCTGACCGTCAGTCTCAGACCGTGCGTCTCAGATCGTCTGTCTCAGGCCGTCTGTATCAGACCGTCTGTCTCAGACCGTCTGTCTCAGACCGTCTGTCTCAGACCGTCTGTCTAAGACCGTCTGTCGCAGACCGCCTGCCTCAGACCGCCTGTCTCTGACCGTCTGTCTCAGACCGTCTGTATCAGACCGTCTGTATCAGACTGTCTGTCTCAGACTGTCTGTCTCAGACTGTCTGTCTCAGGCCGTATGTCTAAGACCGTCTGTCGCAGACCGCCTGCCTCAGACCGCCTGTCTCTGACCGTCTGTCTCAGACCGTCTGTCTCAGACCGCCTGTCTCAGACCGTCTGTCTCAGACCGTCTGTCTCAATCCCTGTCTCGAACCGTCTGTCTCAGACCGTCTGTCTCAGACCGTCTGTCTCCGACGGTCTGTCTCAGACCGTCTGTCTCAGACCGTCTGTCTCAATCCCTCTGTCTCGAACCGTCTGTCTCAGACCGTCTGTCTCAGACCGTCTGTCTCAGACCGTCTGTCTCCGACCGTCTGTCTCAGACCGTCTGTCTCAGACCGTCTGTCTCGGACCGTCTGTCTCAGATCGTCTGTCTCTGGCCGCCTGTCTCTGACCGTCTGTCTCAGACCGTCTGTCTCAGACCGTCTGTCTCAGACCGTCTGTCTCAATCCCTCTGTCTCGAACCGTCTATCTCAGACCGTCTGTCTCAGACCGTCTGTCTGAGACCGTCTGTCTCAGACCGTCTGTCTCAGACCGTCTGTCTCAGACCGCCTGTCTCAGACCGTGCGTCTCAGACCGTCTGTATCAGACCGTCTGTATCAGACTGTCTGTCTCAGACTGTCAGTCTCAGGCCGTATGTCTAAGACCGTCTGTCGCAGACCGCCTGTCTCAGGCCGTCTGTCTCAGGCCGTCTGTCTCAGGCCGCCTGTCTCTGACCGTCTGTGTCAGACCGTCTGTCTCAATCCCTCTGTCTCGAATCGTCAGTCTCAGACCGTCTGTCTCAGACCGTCTGTCTCAGACCGTCTGTCTCAGACCGTCTGTCTCAGTCCGTCTGTCTCCGTTCGTCTGTCTCAGACCGCCTATCTCAGACCGTCTGTCTCAGACCGTCTGTCTCTGACCGTCTGTCTCAGACCGTCTGTCACAGACCGCCTATCTCAGACCGCCTGTCTCAGACCGCCTGTCTCAGACCGTCTGTCTCAGACCGTCTGTCTCAATCCCTCTGTCTCGAACCGTCTGTCTCAGACCGTCTGTCTCAGACCGCCTGTCTCTGACCGTCTGTCTCAGACTGTCTGTCTCAGGCCGTATGTCTGAGACCGTCTGTCGCAGACCGCCTGTCTCAGACCGCCAGTCTCTGACAGTCTGTCTCAGGCCGTCTGTCTCAGGCCGTCTGTGTCAGACCGTCTGTCTCAGGCCGCCTGTCTCTGACCGTCTGTCTCAGACCGTCTGTCTCAGACCGTCTGTCTCAGACTGTCTGTCTCAGACCGCCTGTCTCAGACCGTCTGTCTCAGACCGTCTGTCTCAATCCCTCTGTGTCAGACCGTCTGTCCCTGTCCGTCTGTCTCAGACCGTCTGTCTCAGACCGTCTATCTCAGTCAGCATATCTCAGACCGTCCGTCTCAGTCCGTCTGCCGCTATCGGGCACCGTGTATTCGCCTGTCCCTGTCCGTCTGTATCATACCGTCTGTCTCTGACCGTCTGTCTCAGACTGTCAGTCTCAGGCCGTATGTCTAAGACCGTCTGTCGCAGACCGCCTGTCTCAGGCCGTCTGTCTCAGGCCGTCTGTCTCAGGCCGCCTGTCTCTGACCGTCTGTGTCAGACCGTCTGTCTCAATCCCTCTGTCTCGAATCGTCAGTCTCAGACCGTCTGTCTCAGACCGTCTGTCTCAGACCGTCTGTCTCAGACCGTCTGTCTCAGACCGTCTGTCTCAGTCCGTCTGTCTCCGTTCGTCTGTCTCAGACCGCCTATCTCAGACCGTCTGTCTCAGACCGTCTGTCTCTGACCGTCTGTCTCAGACCGTCTGTCACAGACCGCCTATCTCAGACCGCCTGTCTCAGACCGCCTGTCTCAGACCGTCTGTCTCAGACCGTCTGTCTCAATCCCTCTGTCTCGAACCGTCTGTCTCAGACCGTCTGTCTCAGACCGCCTGTCTCTGACCGTCTGTCTCAGACCGTCTGTCTCAGACCGTCTGTCTCAGACCGCCTGTCTCAGATCGTCTGTCTCAGACCGTCTGTATCAGACCGTCTGTATCAGACCGTCTGTATCAGACTGTCTGTCTCAGACTGTCTGTCTCAGGCCGTATGTCTAAGACCGTCTGTCGCAGACCGCCTGTCTCAGACCGCCTGTCTCTGACAGTCTGTCTCAGGCCGTCTGTCTCAGGCCGTCTGTCTCAGACCGTCTGTGTCAGGCCGTCTGTCTCAGGCCGCCTGTCTCTGACCGCCTGTCTCAGACCGTCTGTCTCAGACCGTCTGTCTCAGGCCGTCTGTCTCAGGCCGCCTGTCTCTGACCGTCTGTCTCAGACCGTCTGTCTCAGACCGCCTGTCTCAGATCGTCTGTCTCAGACCGTCTGTCTCAGACCGTCTGTCTCAGACTGTCTGTCTCAGGCCGTATGTCTGAGACCGTCTGTCGCAGACCGCCTGTCTCAGACCGCCAGTCTCTGACAGTCTGTCTCAGGCCGTCTGTCTCAGGCCGTCTGTGTCAGACCGTCTGTCTCAGGCCGCCTGTCTCTGACCGTCTGTCTCAGACCGTCTGTCTCAGACCGTCTGTCTCAGACTGTCTGTCTCAGACCGCCTGTCTCAGACCGTCTGTCTCAGACCGTCTGTCTCAATCCCTCTGTGTCAGACCGTCTGTCCCTGTCCGTCTGTCTCAGACCGTCTGTCTCAGACCGTCTATCTCAGTCAGCATATCTCAGACCGTCCGTCTCAGTCCGTCTGCCGCTATCGGGCACCGTGTATTCGCCTGTCCCTGTCCGTCTGTATCATACCGTCTGTCTCTGACCGTCTGTCTCAGACCGTCTGTCTCAGACCGTCTGTCTCAAACCGTCTGTCTCAGACCGTCTGTCTCAGACCGTCTGTATCAGACTGTCTGTCTCAGACTGTCTGTCTCAGGCCGAATGTCTAAGACCGTCTGTCTCAGACCGTCTGTCTCAGACCGTCTGTCTCAGACCGTCTGTCTCAGACCGTCTGTCTCAGACCGTCTGTCTCAGACCGTCTGTGTCAGGCCGTCTGTCTCAGGCCGCCTGTCTCTGACCGCCTGTCTCAGACCGTCTGTCTCAGACCGTCTGTCTCAGACCGTCTATCTAAGGCAGCCTATCTCAGACCGTCCGTCTCAGTCCGTCTGCCGCTATCGGGCACCGTCTATTCGCCTGTCCCTGTCCGTCTGTATCATACCATCTGTCTCTGACCGTCTGTCTCAGACCGTCTGTATCAGACCGTCTGTATCAGACCGTCTGTATCAGACCGTCTGCCTCAGACCGTCTGTCTCAGACCGTCAGTGTCAGACCGTCTGTCTCAGACCGTCTGTCTCAGACCGTCTGTCTCAGACCGTCTGTCTCAGACCGTCTGTCTCAGACCGTCTGTCTCAGACCGCCTGTCTCAGACCGTCTGTCTCAGACCGTCTGTCTCAGATCGTCTGTCTCAGACCGTCTGTATCAGACTGTCTGTCTCAGACTGTCTGTCTCAGGCCGTATGTCTAAGACCGTCTGTCGCAGACCGCCTGTCTCAGACCGCCTGTCTCTGACAGTCTGTCTCAGGCCGTCTGTCTCAGGCCGTCTGTCTCAGACCGTCTGTCTCAGGCCGCCTGTCTCTGACCGTCTGTGTCAGACCGTCTGTCTCAATCCCTCTGTCTCGAACCGTCTGTCTCAGACCGTCTGTCTCAGACCGACTGTCTCCGTTCGTCTGTCTCAGACCGCCTATCTCAGACCGTCTGTCTCAGACCGTCTGTCTCAGACCGTCTGTCTCAGACCGTCTGTGTCAGACCGTCTGTGTCAGGCCGTCTGTCTCAGACCGCCTGTCTCTGACAGTCTGTCTCAAACCGTCTGTCTCAGACCGTCTGTCTCAGACCGTCTGTATCAGACTGTCTGTCTCAGACTGTCTGTCTCAGGCCGTATGTCTAAGACCGTCTGTCTCAGACCGTCTGTCTCAGACCGTCTGTCTCAGACCGTCTGTCTCAGACCGTCTGTCTCAGACCGTCTGTATCAGACCGTCTGTATCAGACTGTCTGTCTCAGACTGTCTGTCTCAGGCCGTATGTCTAAGACCGTCTGTCGCAGACCGCCTGTCTCAGACCGCCTGTCTCTGACAGTCTGTCTCAGGCCGTCTGTCTCAGGCCGTCTGTCTCAGGCCGCCTGTCTCTGACCGTCTGTGTCAGACCGTCTGTCTCAATCCCTCTGTCTCGAACCGTCTGTCTCAGACCGTCTGTCTCAGACCGTCTGTCTCAGACCGACTGTCTCCGTTCGTCTGTCTCAGACCGCCTATCTCAGACCGTCTGTCTCAGACCGTCTGTCTCAGACCGTCTGTCTCAGACCATCTGTGTCAGGCCGTCTGTCTCAGACCGCCTGTCTCTGACAGTCTGTCTCAAACCGTCTGTCTCAGACCGTCTGTCTCAGACCGTCTGTATCAGACTGTCTGTCTCAGACTGTCTGTCTCAGGCCGTATGTCTAAGACCGTCTGTCTCAGACCGTCTGTCTCAGACCGTCTGTCTCAGACCGTCTGTCTCAGACCGTCTGTCTCAGACCGTCTGTCTCAGACCGTCTGTCTCAGACCGTCTGTCTCAGACCGTCTGCCTCAGACCGTCTGTCTCTGACCGTCTGTCTCAGGCCGTCTGCCTCAGGCCGCCTGTCTCAGACCGTATGTCTAAGACCGTCTGTCGCAGACCGCCTGTCTCAGACCGCCTGTCACTGACAGTCTGTCTCAAACCGTCTGTCTCAGACCGTCTGTCTCAGACCGTCTGTCTCAGACCGTCTGTCTCAGACCGTCTGTCTCAGACCGTCTGTGTCAGGCCGTCTGTCTCAGGCCGCCTGTCTCTGACCGCCTGTCTCAGACCGTCTGTCTCAGACCGTCTGTCTCAGGCCGTCTGTCTCAGGCCGCCTGTCTCTGATCGTCTGTCTCAGACCGTCTGTATCAGACCGTCTGTATCAGACTGTCTGTCTCAGAATGTCTGTCTCAGGCCGTATGTCTAAGACCGTCTGTCTCAGACCGTCTGTCTCAGGCCGCCTGTCTCTGACCGTCTGTGTCAGACCGTCTGTCTCAATCCCTCTGTCTCGAACCGTCTGTCTCAGACCGTCTGTCTCAGACCGACTGTCTCCGTTCGTCTGTCTCAGACCGCCTATCTCAGACCGTCTGTCTCAGACCGTCTGTCTCAGACCGTCTGTCTCAGACCGTCTGTCTCAGACCGTCTGTCTCAGACCGTCTGTGTCAGGCCGTCTGTCTCAGGCCGCCTGTCTCTGACCGCCTGTCTCAGACCGTCTGTCTCAGACCGTCTGTCTCAGGCCGTCTGTCTCAGGCCGCCTGTCTCAGACCGTCTGTCTCAATCCCTCTGTCTCGAACCGTCTATCTCAGACCGTCTGTCTCAGACCGTCTGTCTGAGACCGTCTGTCTCAGACCGTCTGTCTCAGACCGTCTGTCTCAGACCGCCTGTCTCAGACCGTGCGTCTCAGACCGTCTGTATCAGACCGTCTGTATCAGACTGTCTGTCTCAGACTGTCAGTCTCAGGCCGTATGTCTAAGACCGTCTGTCGCAGACCGCCTGTCTCTGACAGTCTGTCTCAATCCCTCTGTCTCGAACCGTCTATCTCAGACCGTCTGTCTCAGACCGTCTGTCTGAGACCGTCTGTCTCAGACCGTCTGTCTCAGACCGTCTGTCTCAGACCGCCTGTCTCAGACCGTGCGTCTCAGACCGTCTGTATCAGACCGTCTGTATCAGACTGTCTGTCTCAGACTGTCAGTCTCAGGCCGTATGTCTAAGACCGCCTGTCTCAGATCGTCTGTCTCAGACCGTCTGTATCAGACCGTCTGTATCAGACTGTCTGTCTCAGACTGTCTGTCTCAGGCCGTATGTCTAAGACCGTCTGTCGCAGACCGCCTGTCTCAGACCGCCTGTCTCTGACAGTCTGTCTCAGGCCGTCTGTCTCAGGCCGTATGTCTAAGACCGTCTGTCTCAGACCGTCTGTCTCAGACCGTCTGTCTCAGACCGTCTGTCTCAGACCGTCTGTCTCAGACCGTCTGTGTCAGGCCGTCTGTCTCAGGCCGCCTGTCTCTGACCGCCTGTCTCAGACCGTCTGTCTCAGACCGTCTGTCTCAGACCGTCTATCTAAGTCAGCCTATCTCAGACCGTCCGTCTCAGTCCGTCTGCCGCTATCGGGCACCGTCTATTCGCCTGTCCCTGTCCGTCTGTATCATACCATCTGTCTCTGACCGTCTGTCTCAGACCGTCTGTCTCAGACCGTCTGTATCAGACCGTCTGTATCAGACCGTCTGTATCAGACCGTCTGCCTCAGACCGTCTGTCTCAGACCGTCAGTGTCAGACCGTCTGTCTCAGACCGTCTGTATCAGACCGTCTGTCTCAGACCGTCTGTCTCAGAACGTCTGTCTCAGACCGTCTGTCTCAGACCGTCTGTCTCAGACCGCCTGTCTCAGACCGTCTGTCTCAGACCGTCTGTCTCAGATCGTCTGTCTCAGACCGTCTGTATCAGACCGTCTGTATCAGACTGTCTGTCTCAGACTGTCTGTCTCAGGCCGTATGTCTAAGACCGTCTGTCGCAGACCGCCTGTATCAGACCGCCTGTCTCTGACAGTCTGTCTCAGGCCGTCTGTCTCAGGCCGTCTGTCTCAGACCGTCTGTCTCAGACCGTCTGTCTCAATCCCTCTGTCTCGAACCGTCTATCTCAGACCGTCTGTCTCAGACCGTCTGTCTGAGACCGTCTGTCTCAGACCGTCTGTCTCAGACCGTCTGTCTCAGACCGCCTGTCTCAGACCGTGCGTCTCAGACCGTCTGTATCAGACTGTCTGTCTCAGACTGTCTGTCTCAGGCCGTATGTCTAAGACCGTCTGTCTCAGACCGTCTGTCTCAGACCGTCTGTCTCAGACCGTCTGTCTCAGACCGTCTGTCTCAGACCGTCTGTCTCAGACCGTCTGTCTCAGACCGTCTGTCTCAGACCGTCTGTCTCAGACCGTCTGCCTCAGACCGTCTGTCTCTGACCGTCTGTCTCAGGCCGTCTGCCTCAGGCCGCCTGTCTCAGACCGTATGTCTAAGACCGTCTGTCGCAGACCGCCTGTCTCAGACCGCCTGTCACTGACAGTCTGTCTCAAACCGTCTGTCTCAGACCGTCTGTCTCAGACCGTCTGTCTCAGACCGTCTGTGTCAGGCCGTCTGTCTCAGGCCGCCTGTCTCTGACCGCCTGTCTCAGACCGTCTGTCTCAGACCGTCTGTCTCAGGCCGTCTGTCTCAGGCCGCCTGTCTCTGATCGTCTGTCTCAGACCGTCTGTATCAGACCGTCTGTATCAGACTGTCTGTCTCAGAATGTCTGTCTCAGGCCGTATGTCTAAGACCGTCTGTCTCAGACCGTCTGTCTCAGGCCGCCTGTCTCTGACCGTCTGTGTCAGACCGTCTGTCTCAATCCCTCTGTCTCGAACCGTCTGTCTCAGACCGTCTGTCTCAGACCGACTGTCTCCGTTCGTCTGTCTCAGACCGCCTATCTCAGACCGTCTGTCTCAGACCGTCTGTCTCAGACCGTCTGTCTCAGACCGTCTGTCTCAGACCGTCTGTGTCAGACCGTCTGTCTCAGACCGTCTGTCTCAGACCGTCTGTGTCAGGCCGTCTGTCTCAGGCCGCCTGTCTCTGACCGCCTGTCTCAGACCGTCTGTCTCAGACCGTCTGTCTCAGACCGTCTGTCTCAGACCGCCTGTCTCAGACCGTGCGTCTCAGACCGTCTGTATCAGACCGTCTGTATCAGACTGTCTGTCTCAGACTGTCAGTCTCAGGCCGTATGTCTAAGACCGTCTGTCGCAGACCGCCTGTCTCTGACAGTCTGTCTCAATCCCTCTGTCTCGAACCGTCTATCTCAGACCGTCTGTCTCAGACCGTCTGTCTGAGACCGTCTGTCTCAGACCGTCTGTCTCAGACCGTCTGTCTCAGACCGCCTGTCTCAGACCGTGCGTCTCAGACCGTCTGTCTGAGACCGTCTGTCTCAGACCGTCTGTCTCAGACCGTCTGTATCAGACCGTCTGTCTCAGACCGTCTGTCTCAGACCGTCTGTCTCAGGCCGTCTGTCTCAGGCCGCCTGTCTCAGACCGTCTGTCTCAATCCCTCTGTCTCGAACCGTCTATCTCAGACCGTCTGTCTCAGACCGTCTGTCTGAGACCGTCTGTCTCAGACCGTCTGTCTCAGACCGTCTGTCTCAGACCGCCTGTCTCAGACCGTGCGTCTCAGACCGTCTGTATCAGACCGTCTGTATCAGACTGTCTGTCTCAGACTGTCAGTCTCAGGCCGTATGTCTAAGACCGTCTGTCGCAGACCGCCTGTCTCTGACAGTCTGTCTCAATCCCTCTGTCTCGAACCGTCTATCTCAGACCGTCTGTCTCAGACCGTCTGTCTGAGACCGTCTGTCTCAGACCGTCTGTCTCAGACCGTCTGTCTCAGACCGCCTGTCTCAGACCGTGCGTCTCAGACCGTCTGTATCAGACCGTCTGTATCAGACTGTCTGTCTCAGACTGTCAGTCTCAGGCCGTATGTCTAAGACCGCCTGTCTCAGATCGTCTGTCTCAGACCGTCTGTATCAGACCGTCTGTATCAGACTGTCTGTCTCAGACTGTCTGTCTCAGGCCGTATGTCTAAGACCGTCTGTCGCAGACCGCCTGTCTCAGACCGCCTGTCTCTGACAGTCTGTCTCAGGCCGTCTGTCTCAGGCCGTATGTCTAAGACCGTCTGTCTCAGACCGTCTGTCTCAGACCGTCTGTCTCAGACCGTCTGTCTCAGACCGTCTGTCTCAGACCGTCTGTCTCAGACCGTCTGTCTCAGACCGTCTGTGTCAGGCCGTCTGTCTCAGGCCGCCTGTCTCTGACCGCCTGTCTCAGACCGTCTGTCTCAGACCGTCTGTCTCAGACCGTCTATCTAAGTCAGCCTATCTCAGACCGTCCGTCTCAGTCCGTCTGCCGCTATCGGGCACCGTCTATTCGCCTGTCCCTGTCCGTCTGTATCATACCATCTGTCTCTGACCGTCTGTCTCAGACCGTCTGTCTCAGACCGTCTGTATCAGACCGTCTGTATCAGACCGTCTGTATCAGACCGTCTGCCTCAGACCGTCTGTCTCAGACCGTCAGTGTCAGACCGTCTGTCTCAGACCGTCTGTATCAGACCGTCTGTCTCAGACCGTCTGTCTCAGAACGTCTGTCTCAGACCGTCTGTCTCAGACCGTCTGTCTCAGACCGCCTGTCTCAGACCGTCTGTCTCAGACCGTCTGTCTCAGATCGTCTGTCTCAGACCGTCTGTATCAGACCGTCTGTATCAGACTGTCTGTCTCAGACTGTCTGTCTCAGGCCGTATGTCTAAGACCGTCTGTCGCAGACCGCCTGTATCAGACCGCCTGTCTCTGACAGTCTGTCTCAGGCCGTCTGTCTCAGGCCGTCTGTCTCAGACCGTCTGTCTCAGACCGTCTGTCTCAATCCCTCTGTCTCGAACCGTCTATCTCAGACCGTCTGTCTCAGACCGTCTGTCTGAGACCGTCTGTCTCAGACCGTCTGTCTCAGACCGTCTGTCTCAGACCGCCTGTCTCAGACCGTGCGTCTCAGACCGTCTGTATCAGACTGTCTGTCTCAGACTGTCTGTCTCAGGCCGTATGTCTAAGACCGTCTGTCTCAGACCGTCTGTCTCAGACCGTCTGTCTCAGACCGTCTGTCTCAGACCGTCTGTCTCAGACCGTCTGTCTCAGACCGTCTGTCTCAGACCGTCTGCCTCAGACCGTCTGTCTCTGACCGTCTGTCTCAGGCCGTCTGCCTCAGGCCGCCTGTCTCAGACCGTATGTCTAAGACCGTCTGTCGCAGACCGCCTGTCTCAGACCGCCTGTCACTGACAGTCTGTCTCAAACCGTCTGTCTCAGACCGTCTGTCTCAGACCGTCTGTCTCAGACCGTCTGTGTCAGGCCGTCTGTCTCAGGCCGCCTGTCTCTGACCGCCTGTCTCAGACCGTCTGTCTCAGACCGTCTGTCTCAGGCCGTCTGTCTCAGGCCGCCTGTCTCTGATCGTCTGTCTCAGACCGTCTGTATCAGACCGTCTGTATCAGACTGTCTGTCTCAGAATGTCTGTCTCAGGCCGTATGTCTAAGACCGTCTGTCTCAGACCGTCTGTCTCAGGCCGCCTGTCTCTGACCGTCTGTGTCAGACCGTCTGTCTCAATCCCTCTGTCTCGAACCGTCTGTCTCAGACCGTCTGTCTCAGACCGACTGTCTCCGTTCGTCTGTCTCAGACCGCCTATCTCAGACCGTCTGTCTCAGACCGTCTGTCTCAGACCGTCTGTCTCAGACCGTCTGTCTCAGACCGTCTGTGTCAGACCGTCTGTCTCAGACCGTCTGTCTCGGACCGTCTGTGTCAGGCCGTCTGTCTCAGGCCGCCTGTCTCTGACCGCCTGTCTCAGACCGTCTGTCTCAGACCGTCTGTCTCAGGCCGTCTGTCTCAGGCCGCCTGTCTCAGACCGTCTGTCTCAATCCCTCTGTCTCGAACCGTCTATCTCAGACCGTCTGTCTCAGACCGTCTGTCTGAGACCGTCTGTCTCAGACCGTCTGTCTCAGACCGTCTGTCTCAGACCGCCTGTCTCAGACCGTGCGTCTCAGACCGTCTGTATCAGACCGTCTGTATCAGACTGTCTGTCTCAGACTGTCAGTCTCAGGCCGTATGTCTAAGACCGTCTGTCGCAGACCGCCTGTCTCTGACAGTCTGTCTCAATCCCTCTGTCTCGAACCGTCTATCTCAGACCGTCTGTCTCAGACCGTCTGTCTGAGACCGTCTGTCTCAGACCGTCTGTCTCAGACCGTCTGTCTCAGACCGCCTGTCTCAGACCGTGCGTCTCAGACCGTCTGTATCAGACCGTCTGTATCAGACTGTCTGTCTCAGACTGTCAGTCTCAGGCCGTATGTCTAAGACCGCCTGTCTCAGATCGTCTGTCTCAGACCGTCTGTATCAGACCGTCTGTATCAGACTGTCTGTCTCAGACTGTCTGTCTCAGGCCGTATGTCTAAGACCGTCTGTCGCAGACCGCCTGTCTCAGACCGCCTGTCTCTGACAGTCTGTCTCAGGCCGTCTGTCTCAGGCCGTATGTCTAAGACCGTCTGTCTCAGACCGTCTGTCTCAGACCGTCTGTCTCAGACCGTCTGTCTCAGACCGTCTGTCTCAGACCGTCTGTCTCAGACCGTCTGTGTCAGGCCGTCTGTCTCAGGCCGCCTGTCTCTGACCGCCTGTCTCAGACCGTCTGTCTCAGACCGTCTGTCTCAGACCGTCTATCTAAGTCAGCCTATCTCAGACCGTCCGTCTCAGTCCGTCTGCCGCTATCGGGCACCGTCTATTCGCCTGTCCCTGTCCGTCTGTATCATACCATCTGTCTCTGACCGTCTGTCTCAGACCGTCTGTCTCAGGCCGTCTGTCTCAGACCGTCTGTCTCAGGCCGCCTGTCTCTGACCGTCTGTGTCAGACCGTCTGTCTCAATCCCTCTGTCTCGAACCGTCTGTCTCAGACCGACTGTCTCCGTTCGTCTGTCTCAGACCGCCTATCTCAGACCGTCTGTCTCAGACCGTCTGTCTCAGACCGTCTGTGTCAGGCCGGCTGTCTCAGACCGCCTGTCTCTGACAGTCTGTCTCAAACCGTCTGTCTCAGACCGTCTGTCTCAGACCGTCTGTATCAGACTGTCTGTCTCAGACTGTCTGTCTCAGGCCGTATGTCTAAGACCGTCTGTCTCAGACCGTCTGTCTCAGACCGTCTGTCTCAGACCGTCTGTCTCAGACCGTCTGTCTCAGACCGTCTGTCTCAGACCGTCTGTCTCAGACCGTCTGTCTCAGACCGTCTGTCTCAGACCGTCTGTCTCAGACCGTCTGTGTCAGGCCGTCTGTCTCAGGCCGCCTGTCTCTGACCGCCTGTCTCAGACCGTCTGTCTCAGACCGTCTGTCTCAGGCCGTCTGTCTCAGGCCGCCTGTCTCTGACCGTCTGTCTCAGACCGTCTGTCTCAGACCGTCTGTCTCAGACCGTCTGTCTCAGACCGTCTGTCTCAGACCGTCTGTCTCAGACCGCCTATCTCAGATCGTCTGTCTCAGACCGTCTGTATCAGACCGTCTGTATCAGACTGTCTGTCTCAGACTGTCTGTCTCAGGCCGTATGTCTAAGACCGTCTGTCGCAGACCGCCTGTCTCAGACCGCCTGTCTCTGACAGTCTGTCTCAGGCCGTCTGTCTCAGGCCGTCTGTCTCAGACCGTCTGTCTCAGGCCGTCTGTCTCAGGCCGTCTGTCTCAGACCGTCTGTGTCAGGCCGTCTGTCTCAGGCCGCCTGTCTCTGACCGCCTGTCTCAGACCGTCTGTCTCAGACCGTCTGTCTCTGACCGTCTGTCTCAGACCGTCTGTCTCAGACCGCCTGTCTCAGATCGTCTGTCTCAGACCGTCTGTATCAGACCGTCTGTATCAGACTGTCTGTCTCAGACTGTCTGTCTCAGGCCGTATGTCTAAGACCGTCTGTCGCAGACCGCCTGTCTCAGACCGTCTGTCTCCGTTCGTCTGTCTCAGACCGCCTATCTCAGACCGTCTGTCTCAGACCGTCTGTCTCAGACCGTCTGTCTCAGTCCGTCTGTCTCCGTTCGTCTGTCTCAGACCGCCTATCTCAGACCGTCTGTCTCAGACCGTCTGTCTCTGACCGTCTGTCTCAGACCGTCTGTCACAGACCGCCTATCTCAGACCGCCTGTCTCAGACCGCCTGTCTCAGACCGTCTGTCTCAGACCGTCTGTCTCAGACCGTCTGTCTCAGACCGTCTGTCTCAGACCGTCTGTCTCAGACCGTCTGTCTCAGACCGTCTGTCTCAGACCGTCTGTGTCAGGCCGTCTGTCTCAGGCCGCCTGTCTCTGACCGCCTGTCTCAGACCGTCTGTCTCAGACCGTCTGTCTCAGACCGTCTATCTAAGTCAGCCTATCTCAGACCGTCCGTCTCAGTCCGTCTGCCGCTATCGGGCACCGTCTATTCGCCTGTCCCTGTCCGTCTGTATCATACCATCTGTCTCTGACCGTCTGTCTCAGACCGTCTGTCTCAGGCCGCCTGTTTCTGACCGTCTGTCTCAGGCCGTCTGCCTCAGGCCGCCTGTCTCAGACCGTATGTCTAAGACCGTCTGTCGCAGACCGCCTGTCTCAGACCGCCTGTCTCTGACAGTCTGTCTCAAACCGTCTGTCTCATACCGTCTGTCTCAGACCGTCTGTCTCAGACCGTCTGTCTCAGACCGTCTGTATCAGACTGTCTGTCTCAGACTGTCTGTCTCAGGCCGTATGTCTAAGACCGTCTGTCTCAGACCGTCTGTCTCAGACCGACTGTCTCTGACCGTCTGTCTCAGACCGTCTGTCTCAGACCGTCTGTCTCAATCCCTCTGTCTCGAACCGTCTATCTCAGACCGTCTGTCTCAGACCGTCTGTCTGAGACCGTCTGTCTCAGACCGTCTGTCTCAGACCGTCTGTCTCAGACCGCCTGTCTCAGACCGTGCGTCTCAGACCGTCTGTATCAGACCGTCTGTATCAGACTGTCTGTCTCAGACTGTCAGTCTCAGGCCGTATGTCTAAGACCGTCTGTCGCAGACCGCCTGTCTCTGACAGTCTGTCTCAATCCCTCTGTCTCGAACCGTCTATCTCAGACCGTCTGTCTCAGACCGTCTGTCTGAGACCGTCTGTCTCAGACCGTCTGTCTCAGACCGTCTGTCTCAGACCGCCTGTCTCAGACCGTGCGTCTCAGACCGTCTGTATCAGACCGTCTGTATCAGACTGTCTGTCTCAGACTGTCAGTCTCAGGCCGTATGTCTAAGACCGTCTGTCGCAGACCGCCTGTCTCTGACAGTCTGTCTCAGGCCGTCTGTCTCAGGCCGTCTGTCTCAGGCCGCCTGTCTCTGACCGTCTGTGTCAGACCGTCTGTCTCAATCCCTCTGTCTCGAATCGTCAGTCTCAGACCGTCTGTCTCAGACCGTCTGTCTCAGACCGTCTGTCTCAGACCGTCTGTCTCAGTCCGTCTGTCTCCGTTCGTCTGTCTCAGACCGCCTATCTCAGACCGCCTGTCTCAGACCGCCTGTCTCAGACCGTCTGTCTCAGACCGTCTGTCTCAATCCCTCTGTCTCGAACCGTCTGTCTCAGACCGTCTGTCTCAGACCGTCTGTCTCAGACCGTCTGTCTCAGACCGTCTGTCTCAGACCGTCTGTCTCAGACCGTCTGTCTCAGTCCGTCTGTCTCCGTTCGTTTGTTTCTGGCCGCCTGTCTCTGACCGTCTGTCTCAGACCGTCTATCTCAGACCGTCTGTCTCAGACCGTCTGTCTCAGACCGTCTGTCTAAGACCGTCTGTCGCAGACCGCCTGCCTCAGACCGCCTGTCTCTGACCGTCTGTCTCAGACCGTCTGTCTCAGACCGTCTGTCTCAATCCCTCTGTCTCGAACCGTCTGTCTCAGACCGTGCGTCTCAGATCGTCTGTCTCAGGCCGTCTGTATCAGACCGTCTGTCTCAGACCGTCTGTCTCAGACCGTCTGTCTAAGACCGTCTGTCGCAGACCGCCTGCCTCAGACCGCCTGTCTCTGACCGTCTGTCTCAGACCGTCTGTCTCAGACCGTCTGTCTCAGACCGTCTGTCTCAATCCCTCTGTCTCGAATCGTCTGTCTCAGACCGCCTGTCTCAGACCGTCTGTCTCCGACCGTCTGTCTCAGACCGTCTGTCTCAGACCGTCTGTCTCAGACCGTCTGTCTCCGTTCGTGTGTCTCTGGCCGCCTGTCTCTGACCGTCTGTCTCAGACCGTCTGTCTCAGACCGTCTGTCTCAGACCGTCTGTCTCAGACCGCCTGTCTCAGATCGTCTGTCTCAGACCGTCTGTATCAGACCGTCTGTATCAGACTGTCTGTCTCAGACTGTCTGTCTCAGGCCGTATGTCTAAGACCGTTTGTCGCAGAACGCCTGTCTCAGACCGCCTGTCTCTGACAGTCTGTCTCAGGCCGTCTGTATCAGACTGTCTGTCTCAGACTGTCTGTCTCAGGCCGTATGTCTAAGACCGTCTGTCTCAGACCGTCTGTCTCAGACCGACTGTCTCTGACCGTCTGTCTCAGACCGTCTGTCTCAGACCGTCTGTCTCAATCCCTCTGTCTCGAACCGTCTATCTCAGACCGTCTGTCTCAGACCGTCTGTCTGAGACCGTCTGTCTCAGACCGTCTGTCTCAGACCGTCTGTCTCAGACCGTGCGTCTCAGACCGTCTGTATCAGACCGTCTGTATCAGACTGTCTGTCTCAGACTGTCAGTCTCAGGCCGTATGTCTAAGACCGTCTGTCGCAGACCGCCTGTCTCTGACAGTCTGTCTCAGGCCGTCTGTCTCAGGCCGTCTGTCTCGGGCCGCCTGTCTCTGACCGTCTGTGTCAGACCGTCTGTCTCAATCCCTCTGTCTCGAATCGTCTGTCTCAGACCGTCTGTCTCAGACCGTCTGTCTCAGACCGTCTGTCTCAGTCCGTCTGTCTCCGTTCGTCTGTCTCAGACCGCCTATCTCAGACCGTCTGTCTCAGACCGTCTGTCTCTGACCGTCTGTCTCAGACCGTCTGTCACAGACCGCCTATCTCAGACCGCCTGTCTCAGACCGCCTGTCTCAGACCGTCTGTCTCAGACCGTCTGTCTCAATCCCTCTGTCTCGAACCGTCTGTCTCAGACTGTCTGTCTCAGACCGTCTGTCTCAGACCGTCTGTCTCAGACCGTCTGTCTCAGACCGTCTGTCTCAGTCCGTCTGTCTCCGTTCGTTTGTCTCTGGCCGCCTGTCTCTGACCGTCTGTCTCAGACCGTCTATCTCAGACCGTCTGTCTCAGACCGTCTGTCTCAGACCGTCTGTCTCTGACCGTCAGTCTCAGACCGTGCGTCTCAGATCGTCTGTCTCAGGCCGTCTGTATCAGACCGTCTGTCTCAGACCGTCTGTCTCAGACCGTCTGTCTCAGACCGTCTGTCTAAGACCGTCTGTCGCAGACCGCCTGCCTCAGACCGCCTGTCTCTGACCGTCTGTCTCAGACCGTCTGTCTCAGACCGTCTGTCTCAGACCGTCTGTCTCAATCCCTCTGTCTCGAACCGTCTGTCTCAGACCGTGCGTCTCAGATCGTCTGTCTCAGGCCGTCTGTATCAGACCGTCTGTCTCAGACCGTCTGTCTCAGACCGTCTGTCTAAGACCGTCTGTCGCAGACCGCCTGCCTCAGACCGCCTGTCTCTGACCGTCTGTCTCAGACCGTCTGTCTCAATCCCTCTGTCTCGAACCGTCTGTCTCAGACCGTCTGTCTCAGACCGTCTGTCTCAGACCGTCTGTCTCCGACCGTCTGTATCAGACCGTCTGTATCAGACCGTCTGTATCAGACTGTCTGTCTCAGACTGTCTGTCTCAGACTGTCTGTCTCAGGCCGTATGTCTAAGACCGTCTGTCGCAGACCGCCTGCCTCAGACCGCCTGTCTCTGACCGTCTGTCTCAGACCGTCTGTCTCAGACCGCCTGTCTCAGACCGTCTGTCTCAGACCGTCTGTCTCAATCCCTCTGTCTCGAACCGTCTGTCTCAGACCGTCTGTCTCAGACCGTCTGTCTCCGACCGTCTGTCTCAGACCGTCTGTCTCAGACCGTCTGTCTCAATCCCTCTGTCTCGAACCGTCTGTCTCAGACCGTCTGTCTCAGACCGTCTGTCTCCGACCGTCTGTCTCAGACCGTCTGTCTCAGACCGTCTGTCTCGGACCGTCTGTCTCAGATCGTCTGTCTCTGGCCGCCTGTCTCTGACCGTCTGTCTCAGACCGTCTGTCTCAGACCGTGTGTCTCAGACCGTCTGTCTCAGACCGTCTGTCTCAGACCGTCTGTCTCAATCCCTCTGTCTCGAACCGTCTATCTCAGACCGTCTGTCTCAGACCGTCTGTCTGAGACCGTCTGTCTCAGACCGTCTGTCTCAGACCGTCTGTCTCAGACCGCCTGTCTCAGACCGTGCGTCTCAGACCGTCTGTATCAGACCGTCTGTATCAGACTGTCTGTCTCAGACTGTCAGTCTCAGGCCGTATGTCTAAGACCGTCTGTCGCAGACCGCCTGTCTCTGACAGTCTGTCTCAGGCCGTCTGTCTCAGGCCGCCTGTCTCTGACCGTCTGTGTCAGACCGTCTGTCTCAATCCCTCTGTCTCGAATCGTCAGTCTCAGACCGTCTGTCTCAGACCGTCTGTCTCAGACCGTCTGTCTCAGTCCGTCTGTCTCCGTTCGTCTGTCTCAGACCGCCTATCTCAGACCGTCTGTCTCAGACCGTCTGTCTCTGACCGTCTGTCTCAGACCGTCTGTCACAGACCGCCTATCTCAGACCGCCTGTCTCAGACCGCCTGTCTCAGACCGTCTGTCTCAGACCGTCTGTCTCAATCCCTCTGTCTCGAACCGTCTGTCTCAGACCGTCTGTCTCAGACCGTCTGTCTCAGACCGTCTGTCTCAGACCGTCTGTCTCAGACCGTCTGTCTCAGACCGTCTGTCTCAGACCGTCTGTCTCAGTCCGTCTGTCTCCGTTCGTTTGTCTCTGGCCGCCTGTCTCTGACCGTCTGTCTCAGACCGTCTATCTCAGACCATCTGTCTCAGACCGTCTGTCTCAGACCGTCTGTCTCTGACCGTCAGTCTCAGACCGTGCGTCTCAGATCGTCTGTCTCAGGCCGTCTGTATCAGACCGTCTGTCTCAGACCGTCTGTCTCAGACCGTCTGTCTAAGACCGTCTGTCGCAGACCGCCTGCCTCAGACCGCCTGTCTCTGACCGTCTGTCTCAGACCGTCTGTCTCAGACCGTCTGTCTCAATCCCTCTGTCTCGAACCGTCTGTCTCAGACCGTGCGTCTCAGATCGTCTGTCTCAGGCCGTCTGTATCAGACCGTCTGTCTCAGACCGTCTGTCTCAGACCGTCTGTCTAAGACCGTCTGTCGCAGACCGCCTGCCTCAGACCGCCTGTCTTTGACCGTCTGTCTCAGACCGTCTGTCTCAGACCGTCTGTCTCAGACCGTCTGTCTCAGACCGTCTGTCTCAATCCCTCTGTCTCGAACCGTCTGTCTCAGACCGTCTGTCTCAGACCGTCTGTCTCAGACCGTCTGTCTCAATCCCTCTGTCTCGAACCGTCTATCTCAGACCGTCTGTCTCAGACCGTCTGTCTGAGACCGTCTGTCTCAGACCGTCTGTCTCAGACCGTCTGTCTCAGACCGTGCGTCTCAGACCGTCTGTATCAGACCGTCTGTATCAGACTGTCTGTCTCAGACTGTCAGTCTCAGGCCGTATGTCTAAGACCGTCTGTCGCAGACCGCCTGTCTCTGACAGTCTGTCTCAGGCCGTCTGTCTCAGGCCGTCTGTCTCAGGCCGCCTGTCTCTGACCGTCTGTGTCAGACCGTCTGTCTCAATCCCTCTGTCTCGAATCGTCTGTCTCAGACCGTCTGTCTCAGACCGTCTGTCTCAGACCGTCTGTCTCAGTCCGTCTGTCTCCGTTCGTCTGTCTCAGACCGCCTATCTCAGACCGTCTGTCTCAGACCGTCTGTCTCTGACCGTCTGTCTCAGACCGTCTGTCACAGACCGCCTATCTCAGACCGCCTGTCTCAGACCGCCTGTCTCAGACCGTCTGTCTCAGACCGTCTGTCTCAATCCCTCTGTCTCGAACCGTCTGTCTCAGACCGTCTGTCTCAGACAGTCTGTCTCAGACCGTCTGTCTCAGACCGTCTGTCTCAGACCGTCTGTCTCAGACCGTCTGTCTCAGACCGTCTGTCTCTGACCGTCAGTCTCAGACCGTGCGTCTCAGATCGTCTGTCTCAGGCCGTCTGTATCAGACCGTCTGTCTCAGACCGTCTGTCTCAGACCGTCTGTCTCAGACCGTCTGTCTAAGACCGTCTGTCGCAGACCGCCTGCCTCAGACCGCCTGTCTCTGACCGTCTGTCTCAGACCGTCTGTCTCAGACCGTCTGTCTCAGACCGTCTGTCTCAATCCCTCTGTCTCGAACCGTCTGTCTCAGACCGTGCGTCTCAGATCGTCTGTCTCAGGCCGTCTGTATCAGACCGTCTGTCTCAGACCGTCTGTCTCAGACCGTCTGTCTAAGACCGTCTGTCGCAGACCGCCTGCCTCAGACCGCCTGTCTCTGACCGTCTGTCTCAGACCGTCTGTCTCAATCCCTCTGTCTCGAACCGTCTGTCTCAGACCGTCTGTCTCAGACCGTCTGTCTCAGACCGTCTGTCTCCGACCGTCTGTATCAGACCGTCTGTATCAGACCGTCTGTATCAGACTGTCTGTCTCAGACTGTCTGTCTCAGACTGTCTGTCTCAGGCCGTATGTCTAAGACCGTCTGTCGCAGACCGCCTGCCTCAGACCGCCTGTCTCTGACCGTCTGTCTCAGACCGTCTGTCTCAGACCGCCTGTCTCAGACCGTCTGTCTCAGACCGTCTGTCTCAATCCCTCTGTCTCGAACCGTCTGTCTCAGACCGTCTGTCTCAGACCGTCTGTCTCCGACCGTCTGTCTCAGACCGTCTGTCTCAGACCGTCTGTCTCAATCCCTCTGTCTCGAACCGTCTGTCTCAGACCGTCTGTCTCAGACCGTCTGTCTCCGACCGTCTGTCTCAGACCGTCTGTCTCAGACCGTCTGTCTCGGACCGTCTGTCTCAGATCGTCTGTCTCTGGCCGCCTGTCTCTGACCGTCTGTCTCAGACCGTCTGTCTCAGACCGTCTGTCTCAGACCGTCTGTCTCAGACCGCCTGTCTCAGATCGTCTGTCTCAGACCGTCTGTATCAGACCGTCTGTATCAGACTGTCTGTCTCAGACTGTCTGTCTCAGGCCGTATGTCTAAGACCGTCTGTCGCAGACCGCCTGTCTCAGACCGCCTGTCTCTGACAGTCTGTCTCAGGCCGTCTGTCTCAGGCCGACTGTCTCTGACCGTCTGTCTCAGACCGTCTGTCTCAGACCGTCTGTCTCAATCCCTCTGTCTCGAACCGTCTATCTCAGACCGTCTGTCTCAGACCGTCTGTCTGAGACCGTCTGTCTCAGACCGTCTGTCTCCGTTCGTCTGTCTCAGACCGCCTATCTCAGACCGTCTGTCTCAGACCGTCTGTCTCTGACCGTCTGTCTCAGACCGTCTGTCACAGACCGCCTATCTCAGACCGCCTGTCTCAGACCGCCTGTCTCAGACCGTCTGTCTCAGACCGTCTGTCTCAATCCCTCTGTCTCGAACCGTCTGTCTCAGACCGTCTGTCTCAGACCGTCTGTCTCAGACCGTCTGTCTCAGACCGTCTGTCTCAGACCGTCTGTCTCAGACCGTCTGTCTCAGACCGTCTGTCTCAGACCGTCTGTCTCAGTCCGTCTGTCTCCGTTCGTTTGTCTCTGGCCGCCTGTCTCTGACCGTCTGTCTCAGACCGTCTATCTCAGACCGTCTGTCTCAGACCGTCTGTCTCAGACCGTCTGTCTCTGACCGTCAGTCTCAGACCGTGCGTCTCAGATCGTCTGTCTCAGGCCGTCTGTATCAGACCGTCTGTCTCAGACCGTCTGTCTCAGACCGTCTGTCTAAGACCGTCTGTCGCAGACCGCCTGCCTCAGACCGCCTGTCTCTGACCGTCTGTCTCAGACCGTCTGTCTCAGATCGTCTGTCTCAATCCCTCTGTCTCGAACCGTCTGTCTCAGACCGTGCGTCTCAGATCGTCTGTCTCAGGCCGTCTGTATCAGACCGTCTGTCTCAGACCGTCTGTCTCAGACCGTCTGTCTAAGACCGTCTGTCGCAGACCGCCTGCCTCAGACCGCCTGTCTCTGACCGTCTGTCTCAGACCGTCTGTCTCAGACCGTCTGTCTCAGACCGTCTGTCTCAATCCCTCTGTCTCGAACCGTCTGTCTCAGACCGTCTGTCTCCGACCGTCTGTCTCAGACCGTCTGTCTCAGACCGTCTGTCTCAGACCGTCTGTCTCCGTTCGTGTGTCTCTGACCGTCTGTCTCAGACCGTCTGTCTCAGACCGCCTGTCTCAGATCGTCTGTCTCAGACCGTCTGTATCAGACCGTCTGTATCAGACTGTCTGTCTCAGACTGTCTGTCTCAGGCCGTATGTCTAAGACCGTTTGTCGCAGACCGCCTGTCTCAGACCGCCTGTCTCTGACAGTCTGTCTCAGGCCGTCTGTATCAGACTGTCTGTCTCAGACTGTCTGTCTCAGGCCGTATGTCTAAGACCGTCTGTCTCAGACCGTCTGTCTCAGACCGACTGTCTCTGACCGTCTGTCTCAGACCGTCTGTCTCAGACCGTCTGTCTCAGACCGTCTGTCTCAATCCCTCTGTCTCGAACCGTCTATCTCAGACCGTCTGTCTCAGACCGTCTGTCTGAGACCGTCTGTCTCAGACCGTCTGTCTCAGACCGTCTGTCTCAGACCGTCTGTCTCAGACCGTGCGTCTCAGACCGTCTGTATCAGACCGTCTGTATCAGACTGTCTGTCTCAGACTGTCAGTCTCAGGCCGTATGTCTAAGACCGTCTGTCGCAGACCGCCTGTCTCTGACAGTCTGTCTCAGGCCGTCTGTCTCAGGCCGTCTGTCTCAGGCCGCCTGTCTCTGACCGTCTGTGTCAGACCGTCTGTCTCAATCCCTCTGTCTCGAATCGTCTGTCTCAGACCGTCTGTCTCAGACCGTCTGTCTCAGACCGTCTGTCTCAGTCCGTCTGTCTCCGTTCGTCTGTCTCAGACCGCCTATCTCAGACCGTCTGTCTCAGACCGTCTGTCTCTGACCGTCTGTCTCAGACCGTCTGTCACAGACCGCCTATCCCAGACCGCCTGTCTCAGACCGCCTGTCTCAGACCGTCTGTCTCAGACCGTCTGTCTCAATCCCTCTGTCTCGAACCGTCTGTCTCAGACCATCTGTCTCAGACCGTCTGTCTCAGACCGTCTGTCTCAGACCGTCTGTCTCAGACCGTCTGTCTCAGACCGTCTGTCTCAGACCGTCTGTCTCCGACCGTCTGTATCAGACCGTCTGTATCAGACCGTCTGTATCAGACTGTCTGTCTCAGACTGTCTGTCTCAGACTGTCTGTCTCAGGCCGTATGTCTAAGACCGTCTGTCGCAGACCGCCTGCCTCAGACCGCCTGTCGCTGACCGTCTGTCTCAGACCGTCTGTCTCAGACCGCCTGTCTCAGACCGTCTGTCTCAGACCGTCTGTCTCAATCCCTCTGTCTCGAACCGTCTGTCTCAGACCGTCTGTCTCAGACCGTCTGTCTCCGACCGTCTGTCTCAGACCGTCTGTCTCAGACCGTCTGTCTCAATCCCTCTGTCTCGAACCGTCTGTCTCAGACCGTCTGTCTCAGACCGTCTGTCTCCGACCGTCTGTCTCAGACCGTCTGTCTCAGACCGTCTGTCTCGGACCGTCTGTCTCAGATCGTCTGTCTCTGGCCGCCTGTCTCTGACCGTCTGTCTCAGACCGTCTGTCTCAGACCGTCTGTCTCAGACCGTCTGTCTCAGACCGTCTGTCTCAGACCGTCTGTCTCAATCCCTCTGTCTCGAACCGTCTATCTCAGACCGTCTGTCTCAGACCGTCTGTCTGAGACCGTCTGTCTCAGACCGTCTGTCTCAGACCGTCTGTCTCAGACCGCCTGTCTCAGACCGTGCGTCTCAGACCGTCTGTATCAGACCGTCTGTATCAGACTGTCTGTCTCAGACTGTCAGTCTCAGGCCGTATGTCTAAGA
Source organism: Coelioxys conoideus (assembly GCA_947623535.1). NCBI lineage: Eukaryota > Metazoa > Arthropoda > Insecta > Hymenoptera > Megachilidae > Coelioxys > Coelioxys conoideus. The sequence continues at coordinate 1,911,379 of CANQJN010000036.1, read as the reverse complement.
CCGTCTGTCGCAGACCGCCTGTCTCTGACAGTCTGTCTCAGGCCGTCTGTCTCAGGCCGCCTGTCTCTGACCGTCTGTGTCAGACCGTCTGTCTCAATCCCTCTGTCTCGAATCGTCAGTCTCAGACCGTCTGTCTCAGACCGTCTGTCTCAGACCGTCTGTCTCAGACCGTCTGTCTCAGTCCGTCTGTCTCCGTTCGTCTGTCTCAGACCGCCTATCTCAGACCGTCTGTCTTAGACCGTCTGTCTCTGACCGTCTGTCTCAGACCGTCTGTCACAGACCGCCTATCTCAGACCGCCTGTCTCAGACCGCCTGTCTCAGACCGTCTGTCTCAGACCGTCTGTCTCAATCCCTCTGTCTCGAACCGTCTGTCTCAGACCGTCTGTCTCAGACCGTCTGTCTCAGACCGTCTGTCTCAGACCGTCTGTCTCAGACCGTCTGTCTCAGTCCGTCTGTCTCCGTTCGTTTGTCTCTGGCCGCCTGTCTCTGACCGTCTGTCTCAGACCGTCTATCTCAGACCGTCTGTCTCAGACCGTCTGTCTCAGACCGTCTGTCTCTGACCGTCAGTCTCAGACCGTGCGTCTCAGATCGTCTGTCTCAGGCCGTCTGTATCAGACCGTCTGTCTCAGACCGTCTGTCTCAGACCGTCTGTCTAAGACCGTCTGTCGCAGACCGCCTGCCTCAGACCGCCTGTCTCTGACCGTCTGTCTCAGACCGTCTGTCTCAGACCGTCTGTCTCAATCCCTCTGTCTCGAACCGTCTGTCTCAGACCGTGCGTCTCAGATCGTCTGTCTCAGGCCGTCTGTATCAGACCGTCTGTCTCAGACCGTCTGTCTCAGACCGTCTGTCTAAGACCGCCTGTCGCAGACCGCCTGCCTCAGACCGCCTGTCTCTGACCGTCTGTCTCAGACCGTCTGTCTCAGACCGTCTGTCTCAGACCGTCTGTCTCAATCCCTCTGTCTCGAACCGTCTGTCTCAGACCGTCTGTCTCAGACCGTCTGTCTCCGACCGTCTGTCTCAGACCGTCTGTCTCAGACCGTCTGTCTCAGACCGTCTGTCTCCGTTCGTGTGTCTCTGGCCGCCTGTCTCTGACCGTCTGTCTCAGACCGTCTGTCTCAGACCGTCTGTCTCAGACCGTCTGTCTCAGACCGCCTGTCTCAGATCGTCTGTCTCAGACCGTCTGTATCAGACCGTCTGTATCAGACTGTCTGTCTCAGACTGTCTGTCTCAGGCCGTATGTCTAAGACCGTTTGTCGCAGACCGCCTGTCTCAGACCGCCTGTCTCTGACAGTCTGTCTCAGGCCGTCTGTATCAGACTGTCTGTCTCAGACTGTCTGTCTCAGGCCGTATGTCTAAGACCGTCTGTCTCAGACCGTCTGTCTCAGACCGACTGTCTCTGACCGTCTGTCTCAGACCGTCTGTCTCAGACCGTCTGTCTCAATCCCTCTGTCTCGAACCGTCTATCTCAGACCGTCTGTCTCAGACCGTCTGTCTGAGACCGTCTGTCTCAGACCGTCTGTCTCAGACCGTCTGTCTCAGACCGTGCGTCTCAGACCGTCTGTATCAGACCGTCTGTATCAGACTGTCTGTCTCAGACTGTCAGTCTCAGGCCGTATGTCTAAGACCGTCTGTCGCAGACCGCCTGTCTCTGACAGTCTGTCTCAGGCCGTCTGTCTCAGGCCGTCTGTCTCAGGCCGCCTGTCTCTGACCGTCTGTGTCAGACCGTCTGTCTCAATCCCTCTGTCTCGAATCGTCTGTCTCAGACCGTCTGTCTCAGACCGTCTGTCTCAGACCGTCTGTCTCAGTCCGTCTGTCTCCGTTCGTCTGTCTCAGACCGCCTATCTCAGACCGTCTGTCTCAGACCGTCTGTCTCTGACCGTCTGTCTCAGACCGTCTGTCACAGACCGCCTATCTCAGACCGCCTGTCTCAGACCGCCTGTCTCAGACCGTCTGTCTCAGACCGTCTGTCTCAATCCCTCTGTCTCGAACCGTCTGTCTCAGACCGTCTGTCTCAGACCGTCTGTCTCAGACCGTCTGTCTCAGACCGTCTGTCTCAGACCGTCTGTCTCAGACCGTCTGTCTCAGACCGTCTGTCTCTGACCGTCAGTCTCAGACCGTGCGTCTCAGATCGTCTGTCTCAGGCCGTCTGTATCAGACCGTCTGTCTCAGACCGTCTGTCTCAGACCGTCTGTCTAAGACCGTCTGTCGCAGACCGCCTGCCTCAGACCGCCTGTCTCTGACCGTCTGTCTCAGACCGTCTGTCTCAGACCGTCTGTCTCAGACCGTCTGTCTCAATCCCTCTGTCTCGAACCGTCTGTCTCAGACCGTCTGTCTCAGACCGTCTGTCTCCGACCGTCTGTCTCAGACCGTCTGTCTCAGACCGTCTGTCTCAGACCGTCTATCTCCGTTCGTGTGTCTCTGACCGTCTGTCTCAGACCGTCTGTCTCAGACCGTCTGTCTCAGACCGCCTGTCTCAGATCGTCTGTCTCAGACCGTCTGTATCAGACCGTCTGTATCAGACTGTCTGTCTCAGACTGTCTGTCTCAGGCCGTATGTCTAAGACCGTTTGTCGCAGACCGCCTGTCTCAGACCGCCTGTCTCTGACAGTCTGTCTCAGGCCGTCTGTATCAGACTGTCTGTCTCAGACTGTCTGTCTCAGGCCGTATGTCTAAGACCGTTTGTCTCAGACCGTCTGTCTCAGACCGACTGTCTCTGACCGTCTGTCTCAGACCGTCTGTCTCAATCCCTCTGTCTCGAACCGTCTGTCTCAGACCGTCTGTCTCAGACCGTCTGTCTCAGACCGTCTGTCTCAGACCGTCTGTCTCCGACCGTCTGTATCAGACCGTCTGTATCAGACCGTCTGTATCAGACTGTCTGTCTCAGACTGTCTGTCTCAGACTGTCTGTCTCAGGCCGTATGTCTAAGACCGTCTGTCGCAGACCGCCTGCCTCAGACCGCCTGTCTCTGACCGTCTGTCTCAGACCGTCTGTCTCAGACCGCCTGTCTCAGACCGTCTGTCTCAGACCGTCTGTCTCAATCCCTCTGTCTCGAACCGTCTGTCTCAGACCGTCTGTCTCAGACCGTCTGTCTCCGACCGTCTGTCTCAGACCGTCTGTCTCAGACCGTCTGTCTCAATCCCTCTGTCTCGAACCGTCTGTCTCAGACCGTCTGTCTCAGACCGTCTGTCTCCGACCGTCTGTCTCAGACCGTCTGTCTCAGACCGTCTGTCTCGGACCGTCTGTCTCAGATCGTCTGTCTCTGGCCGCCTGTCTCTGACCGTCTGTCTCAGACCGTCTGTCTCAGACCGTCTGTCTCAGACCGTCTGTCTCAGACCGCCTGTCTCAGATCGTCTGTCTCAGACCGTCTGTATCAGACCGTCTGTATCAGACTGTCTGTCTCAGACTGTCTGTCTCAGGCCGTATGTCTAAGACCGTCTGTCGCAGACCGCCTGTCTCAGACCGCCTGTCTCTGACAGTCTGTCTCAGGCCGTCTGTCTCAGGCCGACTGTCTCTGACCGTCTCTCTCAGACCGTCTGTCTCAGACCGTCTGTCTCAATCCCTCTGTCTCGAACCGTCTATCTCAGACCGTCTGTCTCAGACCGTCTGTCTGAGACCGTCTGTCTCAGACCGTCTGTCTCAGACCGTCTGTCTCAGACCGTGCGTCTCAGACCGTCTGTATCAGACCGTCTGTATCAGACTGTCTGTCTCAGACTGTCAGTCTCAGGCCGTATGTCTAAGACCGTCTGTCGCAGACCGCCTGTCTCTGACAGTCTGTCTCAGGCCGTCTATCTCAGGCCGTCTGTCTCAGGCCGCCTGTCTCTGACCGTCTGTGTCAGACCGTCTGTCTCAGACCGTCTGTCTCAGACCGTCTGTGTCAGGCCGTCTGTCTCAGGTCGCCTGTCTCTGACCGCCTGTCTCAGACCGTCTGCCTCAGACCGTCTGTCTCAGACCGTCTGTCTCAGACCGTCTGTGTCAGGCCGTCTGTCTCAGGCCGTATGTCTAAGACCGTCTGTCGCAGACCGCCTGTCTCAGACCGCCTGTCTCTGACAGTCTGTCTCAGGCCGTCTGTCTCTGGCCGCCTGTCTCTGACCGTCTGTCTCAGACCGTCTATCTCAGACCGTCTGTCTCAGACCGTCTGCCTCAGACCGTCTGTCTCTGACCGTCAGTCTCAGACCGTGCGTCTCAGATCGTCTGTCTCAGGCCGTCTGTATCAGACCGTCTGTCTCAGACCGTCTGTCTCAGACCGTCTGTCTAAGACCGTCTGTCGCAGACCGCCTGCCTCAGACCGCCTGTCTCTGACCGTCTGTCTCAGACCGTCTGTCTCAGACCGTCTGTCTCAATCCCTCTGTCTCGAACCGTCCGTCTCAGACCGTGCGTCTCAGATCGTCTGTCTCAGGCCGTCTGTATCAGACCGTCTGTCTCAGACCGTCTGTCTCAGACCGTCTGTCTAAGACCGTCTGTCGCAGACCGCCTGCCTCAGACCGCCTGTCTCTGACCGTCTGTCTCAGACCGTCTGTCTCAGACCGTCTGTCTCAGACCGTCTGTCTCAATCCCTCTGTCTCGAACCGTCTGTCTCAGACCGTCTGTCTCAGACCGTCTGTCTCCGACCGTCTGTCTCAGACCGTCTGTCTCAGACCGTCTGTCTCAGACCGTCTATCTCCGTTCGTGTGTCTCTGACCGTCTGTCTCAGACCGTCTGTCTCAGACCGTCTGTCTCAGACCGCCTGTCTCAGATCGTCTGTCTCAGACCGTCTGTATCAGACCGTCTGTATCAGACTGTCTGTCTCAGACTGTCTGTCTCAGGCCGTATGTCTAAGACCGTTTGTCGCAGACCGCCTGTCTCAGACCGCCTGTCTCTGACAGTCTGTCTCAGGCCGTCTGTATCAGACTGTCTGTCTCAGACTGTCTGTCTCAGACCGTATGTCTAAGACCGTCTGTCTCAGACCGTCTGTCTCAGACCGACTGTCTCTGACCGTCTGTCTCAGACCGTCTGTCTCAGACCGTCTGTCTCAGACCGTCTGTCTCAATCCCTCTGTCTCGAACCGTCTATCTCAGACCGTCTGTCTCAGACCGTCTGTCTCAGACCGTGCGTCTCAGACCGTCTGTATCAGACCGTCTGTATCAGACTGTCTGTCTCAGACTGTCAGTCTCAGGCCGTCTGTCTCAGACCGACTGTCTCTGACCGTCTGTCTCAGACCGTCTGTCTCAGACCGTCTGTCTCAGACCGTCTGTCTCAGACCGTCTGTCTCAGTCCGTCTGTCTCCGTTCGTCTGTCTCAGACCGCCTATCTCAGACCGTCTGTCTCAGACCGTCTGTCTCTGACCGTCTGTCTCAGACCGTCTGTCACAGACCGCCTATCCCAGACCGCCTGTCTCAGACCGCCTGTCTCAGACCGTCTGTCTCAGACCGTCTGTCTCAATCCCTCTGTCTCGAACCGTCTGTCTTAGACCGTCTGTCTCAGACCGTCTGTCTCAGACCGTCTGTCTCAGACCGTCTGTCTCAGACCGTCTGTCTCAGACCGTCTGTCTCAGACCGTCTGTCTCAGACCGTCTGTCTCAGACCGTCTGTCTCAGACCGTCTGTCTCAGACCGTCTGTCTCAGTCCGTCTGTCTCCGTTCGTTTGTCTCTGGCCGCCTGTCTCTGACCGTCTGTCTCAGACCGTCTATCTCAGACCGTCTGTCTCAGACCGTCTGTCTCAGACCGTCTGTCTCTGACCGTCAGTCTCAGACCGTGCGTCTCAGATCGTCTGTCTCAGGCCGTCTGTATCAGACCGTCTGTCTCAGACCGTCTGTCTCAGACCGTCTGTCTCAGACCGTCTGTCTCAGACCGTCTGTCTCAGACCGTCTGTCTCAGACCGTCTGTCTAAGACCGTCTGTCGCAGACCGCCTGCCTCAGACCGCCTGTTTCTGACCGTCTGTCTCAGACCGTCTGTCTCAGACCGTCTGTCTCAATCCCTCTGTCTCGAACCGTCTGTCTCAGACCGTGCGTCTCAGATCGTCTGTCTCAGGCCGTCTGTATCAGACCGTCTGTCTCAGACCGTCTGTCTCAGACCGTCTGTCTCAGACCGTCTGTCTCAGACCGTCTGTGTCAGGCCGTCTGTCTCAGGCCGCCTGTCTCTGACCGCCTGTCTCAGACCGTCTGTCTCAGACCGTCTGTCTCAGACCGTCTGTCTCAGACCGTCTGTCTCAGACCGTCTATCTAAGTCAGCCTATCTCAGACCGTCCGTCTCAGTTCGTCTGCCGCTATCGGGCACCGTCTATTCGCCTGTCCCTGTCCGTCTGTATCATACCATCTGTCTCTGACCGTCTGTCTCAGACCGTCTGTCTCAGACCGTCTGTATCAGACCGTCTGTATCAGACCGTCTGTATCAGACCGTCTGCCTCAGACCGTCTGTCTCAGACCGTCAGTGTCAGACCGTCTGTCTCAGACCGTCTGTCTCAGACCGTCTGTCTCAGGCCGCCTGTTTCTGACCGTCTGTCTCCGGCCGTCTGCCTCAGGCCGCCTGTCTCAGACCGTATGTCTAAGACCGTCTGTCGCAGACCGCCTGTCTCAGACCGCCTGTCTCTGACAGTCTGTCTCAAACCGTCTGTCTCATACCGTCTGTCTCAGACCGTCTGTCTCAGACCGTCTGTATCAGACTGTCTGTCTCAGACTGTCTGTCTCAGGCCGTATGTCTAAGACCGTCTGTCTCAGACCGTCTGTCTCAGACCGACTGTCTCTGACCGTCTGTCTCAGACCGTCTGTCTCAGACCGTCTGTCTCAATCCCTCTGTCTCGAACCGTCTATCTCAGACCGTCTGTCTCAGACCGTCTGTCTGAGACCGTCTGTCTCAGACCGTCTGTCTCAGACCGTCTGTCTCAGACCGTCTGTCTCAGACCGCCTGTCTCAGACCGTGCGTCTCAGACCGTCTGTATCAGACCGTCTGTATCAGACTGTCTGTCTCAGACTGTCAGTCTCAGGCCGTATGTCTAAGACCGTCTGTCGCAGACCGCCTGTCTCTGACAGTCTGTCTCAGACCGTCTGTCTCAATCCCTCTGTCTCGAACCGTCTGTCTCAGACCGTGCGTCTCAGATCGTCTGTCTCAGGCCGTCTGTATCAGACTGTCTGTCTCAGACCGTCTGTCTCAGACCGTCTGTCTAAGACCGTCTGTCGCAGACCGCCTGCCTCAGACCGCCTGTCTCTGACCGTCTGTCTCAGACCGTCTGTCTCAGACCGTCTGTCTCAGACCGTCTGTCTCAATCCCTCTGTCTCGAACCGTCTGTCTCAGACCGTCTGTCTCAGACCGTCTGTCTCCGACCGTCTGTCTCAGACCGTCTGTCTCAGACCGTCTGTCTCAGACCGTCTGTCTCCGTTCGTGTGTCTCTGGCCGCCTGCCTCTGACCGTCTGTCTCAGACCGTCTGTCTCAGACCGTCTGTCTCAGACCGTCTGTCTCAGACCGCCTGTCTCAGATCGTCTGTCTCAGACCGTCTGTATCAGACCGTCTGTATCAGACTGTCTGTCTCAGACTGTCTGTCTCAGGCCGTATGTCTAAGACCGTTTGTCGCAGACCGCCTGTCTCAGACCGCCTGTCTCTGACAGTCTGTCTCAGGCCGTCTGTATCAGACTGTCTGTCTCAGACTGTCTGTCTCAGGCCGTATGTCTAAGACCGTCTGTCTCAGACCGTCTGTCTCAGACCGACTGTCTCTGACCGTCTGTCTCAGACCGTCTGTCTCAGACCGTCTGTCTCAATCCCTCTGTCTCGAACCGTCTATCTCAGACCGTCTGTCTCAGACCGTCTGTCTGAGACCGTCTGTCTCAGACCGTCTGTCTCAGACCGTCTGTCTCAGACCGTGCGTCTCAGACCGTCTGTATCAGACCGTCTGTATCAGACTGTCTGTCTCAGACTGTCAGTCTCAGGCCGTATGTCTAAGACCGTCTGTCGCAGACCGCCTGTCTCTGACAGTCTGTCTCAGGCCGTCTGTCTCAGGCCGTCTGTCTCAGGCCGCCTGTCTCTGACCGTCTGTGTCAGACCGTCTGTCTCAATCCCTCTGTCTCGAATCGTCTGTCTCAGACCGTCTGTCTCAGACCGTCTGTCTCAGACCGTCTGTCTCCGTTCGTCTGTCTCAGACCGCCTATCTCAGACCGTCTGTCTCAGACCGTCTGTCTCTGACCGTCTGTCTCAGACCGTCTGTCACAGACCGCCTATCTCAGACCGCCTGTCTCAGACCGCCTGTCTCAGACCGTCTGTCTCAGACCGTCTGTCTCAATCCCTCTGTCTCGAACCGTCTGTCTCAGACCGTCTGTCTCGGACCGTCTGTCTCACACCGTCTGTCTCAGACCGTCTGTCTCAGACCGTCTGTCTCAGACCGTCTGTCTCAGACCGTCTGTCTCAGACCGTCTGTCTCAGTCCGTCTGTCTCCGTTCGTTTGTCTCTGGCCGCCTGTCTCTGACCGTCTGTCTCAGACCGTCTATATCAGACCGTCTGTCTCAGACCGTCTGTCTCAGACCGTCTGTCTCTGACCGTCAGTCTCAGACCGTGCGTCTCAGATCGTCTGTCTCAGGCCGTCTGTATCAGACCGTCTGTCTCAGACCGTCTGTCTCAGACCGTCTGTCTCAGACCGTCTGTCTCAGACCGTCTGTCTAAGACCGTCTGTCGCAGACCGCCTGCCTCAGACCGCCAGTCTCTGACCGTCTGTCTCAGACCGTCTGTCTCAGACCGTCTGTCTCAATCCCTCTGTCTCGAACCGTCTGTCTCAGACCGTGCGTCTCAGATCGTCTGTCTCAGGCCGTCTGTATCAGACCGTCTGTCTCAGACCGTCTGTCACAGACCGCCTATCTCAGACCGCCTGTCTCAGACCGCCTGTCTCAGACCGTCTGTCTCAGACCGTCTGTCTCAATCCCTCTGTCTCGAACCGTCTGTCTCAGACCGTCTGTCTCAGACCGTCTGTCTCAGACCGTCTGTCTCAGACCGTCTGTCTCAGACCGTCCGTCTCAGTCCGTCTGTCTCCGTTCGTTTGTATCTGGCCGCCTGTCTCTGACCGTCTGTCTCAGACCGTCTATCTCAGACCGTCTGTCTCAGACCGTCTGTCTCAGACCGTCTGTCTCTGACCGTCAGTCTCTGACCGTGCGTCTCAGATCGTCTGTCTCAGGCCGTCTGTATCAGACCGTCTGTCTCAGACCGTCTGTCTCAGACCGTCTGTCTAAGACCGTCTGTCGCAGACCGCCTGCCTCAGACCGTCTGTCTCTGACCGTCTGTCTCAGACCGTCTGTCTCAGACCGTCTGTCTCAATTCCTCTGTCTCGAACCGTCTGTCTCAGACCGTGCGTCTCAGATCGTCTGTCTCAGGCCGTCTGTATCAGACCGTCTGTCTCAGACCGTCTGTCTCAGACCGTCTGTCTCAGACCGTCTGTCTAAGACCGTCTGTCGCAGACCGCCTGCCTCAGACCGCCTGTCTCTGACCGTCTGTCTCAGACCGTCTGTCTCAGACCGTCTGTCTCAGACCGTCTGTCTCAGACCGTCTGTCTCAATCCCTCTGTCTCGAACCGTCTGTCTCAGACCGTCTGTCTCAGACCGTCTGTCTCAGACCGTCTGTCTCCGTTCGTGTGTCTCTGGCCGCCTGTCTCTGACCGTCTGTCTCAGACCGTCTGTCTCAGACCGTCTGTCTCAGACCGCCTGTCTCAGATCGTCTGTCTCAGACCGTCTGTATCAGACCGTCTGTATCAGACTGTCTGTCTCAGACTGTCTGTCTCAGGCCGTATGTCTAAGACCGTTTGTCGCAGACCGCCTGTCTCAGACCGCCTGTCTCTGACAGTCTGTCTCAGGCCGTCTGTATCAGACTGTCTGTCTCAGACTGTCTGTCTCAGGCCGTATGTCTAAGACCGTCTGTCTCAGACCGTCTGTCTCAGACCGACTGTCTCTGACCGTCTGTCTCAGACCGTCTGTCTCAGACCGTCTGTCTCAATCCCTCTGTCTCGAACCGTCTATCTCAGACCGTCTGTCTCAGACCGTCTGTCTGAGACCGTCTGTCTCAGACCGTCTGTCTCAGACCGTCTGTCTCAGACCGTGCGTCTCAGACCGTCTGTATCAGACCGTCTGTATCAGACTGTCTGTCTCAGACTGTCAGTCTCAGGCCGTATGTCTAAGACCGTCTGTCGCAGACCGCCTGTCTCTGACAGTCTGTCTCAGGCCGTCTGTCTCAGGCCGTCTGTCTCAGGCCGCCTGTCTCTGACCGTCTGTGTCAGACCGTCTGTCTCAATCCCTCTGTCTCGAATCGTCTGTCTCAGACCGTCTGTCTCAGACCGTCTGTCTCAGACCGTCTGTCTCAGTCCGTCTGTCTCCGTTCGTCTGCCTCAGACCGTCTGTCTCAGAACGTCTGTGTCAGACCGCCGGTCTCAGGCCGTCTGTCTCAGGCCGCCTGTCTCAGGCCGCCTATATCAGACCGTCTGTCTCAGTCCGTCTGTCTCAGACCGTGTGTCTCAGACCGTCTGTCTCAGACCGTCTGTCTCAGACCGTCTGTCTCAGACCGTCTGTCTCAGACCGTCTGTCTCAGACCGTCTGTCTCAGACCGTCTGTCTCAGACCGTCTGTCTCAGACCGTCTGTCTCAGACCGTCTGTCTCAGACCGTCTGTCTCAGACCGTCTGTCTCAGACCGTCTGTCTCAGACCGTCTGTCTCAGACCGTCTGTCTCAGACCGTCTGTCTCAGACCGTCTGTCTCAGACCGTCAGTCTCAGTCCGTATGACTCAGACCGTCTGTCTCAGAACGTCTGTGTCAGACCGGCTGTCCCAGAACGTCTGTCTCAGACCGTCTGTCTCAGACCGTCTGTCTCAGACCGTCTGTCTCAGACCGTCTGTCTCAGACCGTCTGTCTCAGACCGTCTGTCTCAGACCGTCTGTCTCAGACCGTCTGTCACAGACCGTCTGTCTCAGACCGTCTGTCTCAGACCGTCAGTCTCAGTCCGTATGACTCAGACCGTCTGTCTCAGAACGTCTGTGTCAGACCGGCTGTCCCAGAACGTCTGTCTCAGACCGTCTGCCTCAGACCGTCTGTCTCAGAACGTCTGTGTCAGACCGCCGGTCTCAGACCGTCTGTCTCAGACCGTCTGTATCAGGCCGTCTGTCGCAGACCGTCTGGCTAAGACCGCCATTCTCAGACCGCCTGTCTCGGACCGTCTGTCTCAGACCATCTGTCTCAGACCGCCTGTCTCAGACCGTCTGTCTCAGGCCGTCTGCCTCAGACCGTCTGCCACAGACCGTCTGTCTCAGAACGTCTGTGTCAGACCGCCTGTCTCAGACCGTCTGTCTCAGACCGTATGTCTCAGGCCGCCTGTCTCAGGCCGCCTATATCAGAACGTCTGTCTCAGACCGCCTGTCTCAGACCGCCTGTCGCAGACCGTCTGTCTCAGGCCGTCTGTCTCAGGCCGTCTGTCTCAGACCGTCTGTCTCAGACCATTTGTCTCAGACTGCCTGTCTCAGTACGTCTGTCTCAGTCCGTCTTTCTCAGACAGCCTGTCTCAGACCGTCTGTCTCAGACCGTCTGTCTCAGACCGTCTTTCTCAGCCCTTCTGTCTGAGACCCTCTGTCTCAGTCCGTCTGTCTCAGTCCGTCTGTCTCAGTCCGTCTGTCTCAGACCGTCTGTCTCAGTCCGTATGACTCAGACCGTCTGTCTCAGACCGGCTGTCCCAGAACGTTTGTGTCAGACCGCCTGTCTCAGGCCGCCTATATCAGACCGTCTGTCTCAGACGGACTGTCTCAGTCCGTCTGTCTCAGTCCGTCTGTCTCAGACCGTCTGTCTCAGACCGTCTGTCTCAGACCGTCTGTCTCAGACCGTCTGTCTCAGACCGTATGTCTCAGACCGTCTGTCTCAGACCGTCTGTCTCAGACCGTCAGTCTCAGTCCGTATGACTCAGACCGTCTGTCTCAGAACGTCTGTGTCAGACCGGCTGTCCCAGAACGTCTGTCTCAGACCGTCTGCCTCAGACCGTCTGTCTCAGAACGTCTGTGTCAGACCGCCGGTCTCAGACCGTCTGTCTCAGACCGTCTGTATCAGGCCGCCTGTCTCACGCCGCCTATATCAGAACGTCTGTCTCAGACCGTCCGTCTCAGGCCGCCTGTCTCAGGCCGCCTATATAAGAACGTCTGTCTCAGACCGTCTGCCACAGACCGTCTGTCTCGGACTGTCTGTCTGAGACCGTCTGTCTCAGTCCGTATGTCTCAGACGGTCTGTCTCAGACGGTCTGTCTCCGAACGTCTGTGTCAGACCGTCTGTCTCTGTCCGTATGTCTCAGACCGTCTGTCTCAGAACGTCTGTGTCAGACCGTCTGTCTCAGTCCGTCTGCCTCAGACCGTTTATCTCATACCGTCTGTCTCAGACCGTCTGTCTCAGACCACCTGTCACAGTCCGTATGTCTCGGTCCGACTGTCTCAGACCGTCTGTCTCAGGCCGCCTGTCTCAGACCGCCGGTCTCAGACCGTCTGTCGCAGACCGTCTGGCTAAGACCGCCATTCTCAGACCGCCTGTCTCGGACCGTCTGTCTCAGACCATCTGTCTCAGACCGCCTGTCTCAGACCGTCTGTCTCAGGCCGTCTGCCTCAGGCCGTCTGCCACAGACCGTCTGTCTCAGAACGACTGTGTCAGACCGCCTGTCTCAGACCGTCTGTCTCAGACCGTATGTCTCAGGCCGCCTGTCTCAGGCCGCCTATATCAGAACGTCTGTCTCAGACCGCCTGTCTCAGACCGCCTGTCTCAGACCGTCTGTCTCAGGCCGTCTGTCTCAGACCGTCTGTCTCAGACCATTTGTCTCAGACCGCCTGTCTCAGTACGTCTGTCTCAGTCCGTCTTTCTCAGACAGCCTGTCTCAGACCGTCTGTCTCAGACCGTCTGTCTCAGACCGTCTTTCTCAGCCCTTCTGTCTGAGACCCTCTGTCTCAGTCCGTCTGTCTCAGTCCGTCTGTCTCAGTCCGTCTGTCTCAGTCCGTCTGTCTCAGACCGTCTGTCTCAGTCCGTATGACTCAGACCGTCTGCCTCAGACCGGCTGTCCCAGAACGTTTGTGTCAGACCGCCTGTCTCAGGCCGCCCATATCAGACCGTCTGTCTCAGTCCGTCTGTCTCAGTCCGTCTGTCTCAGTCCGTCTGTCTCAGACCGTCTGTCTCCGTCCGTCTGTCTCAGTCCGTCTGTCTCAGTCCGTCTGTCTCAGACCGTCTGTCTCAGACCGTCTGTCTCAGACCGTCTGTCTCAGACCGTCTGTCTCAGACCGTCTGTCTCAGACCGTCTGTCTCAGACCGTCTGTCTCAGGCCGTCTGTCTCAGACCGTCTGTCTCAGACCGTCTGTCTCAGACCGTCTGTCTCAGACCGTCTGTCTCAGACCGTCAGTCTCAGTCCGTATGACTCAGGCCGTCTGTCTCAGAACGTCTGTGTCAGACCGGCTGTCCCAGAACGTCTGTCTCAGACCGTCTGCCTCAGACCGTCTGTCTCAGAACGTCTGTGTCAGACCGCCGGTCTGAGACCGTCTGTCTCAGACCGTCTGTCTCAGTCCGTATGACTCAGACCGTCTGCCTCAGACCGGCTGTCCCAGAACGTTTGTGTCAGACCGTCTGTCTCAGACCGTCTGTCTCAGACCGTCAGTCTCAGTCCGTATGACTCAGGCCGTCTGTCTCAGAACGTCTGTGTCAGACCGGCTGTCCCAGAACGTCTGTCTCAGACCCTCTGTCTCAGTCCGTCTGTCTCAGTCCGTCTGTCTCAGTCCGTCTGTCTCAGTCCGTCTGTCTCAGACCGTCTGTCTCAGTCCGTATGACTCAGACCGTCTGCCTCAGACCGGCTGTCCCAGAACGTTTGTGTCAGACCGCCTGTCTCAGGCCGCCTATATCAGACCGTCTGTCTCAGTCCGTCTGTCTCAGTCCGTCTGTCTCAGTCCGTCTGTCTCAGACCGTCTGTCTCCGTCCGTCTGTCTCAGTCCGTCTGTCTCAGTCCGTCTGTCTCAGACCGTCTGTCTCAGACCGTCTGTCTCAGACCGTCTGTCTCAGACCGTCTGTCTCAGACCGTCTGTCTCAGACCGTCTGTCTCAGACCGTCTGTCTCAGGCCGTCTGTCTCAGACCGTCTGTCTCAGACCGTCTGTCTCAGACCGTCTGTCTCAGACCGTCTGTCTCAGACCGTCAGTCTCAGTCCGTATGACTCAGGCCGTCTGTCTCAGAACGTCTGTGTCAGACCGGCTGTCCCAGAACGTCTGTCTCAGACCGTCTGCCTCAGACCGTCTGTCTCAGAACGTCTGTGTCAGACCGCCGGTCTCAGACCGTCTGTCTCAGACCGTCTGTATCAGGCCGTCTGTCGCAGACCGTCTGGCTAAGACCGCCATTCTCAGACCGCCTGTCTCGGACCGTCTGTCTCAGACCATCTGTCTCAGACCGCCTGTCTCAGACCGTCTGTCTCAGGCCGTCTGCCTCAGACCGTCTGCCACAGACCGTCTGTCTCAGAACGTCTGTGTCAGACCGCCTGTCTCAGACCGTATGTCTCAGGCCGCCTGTCTCAGGCCGCCTGTCTCAGGCCGCCTATATCAGAACGTCTGTCTCAGACCGCCTGTCTCAGACCGCCTGTCTCAGACCGTCTGTCTCAGGCCGTCTGTCTCAGACCGTCTGTCTCAGACCATTTGTCTCAGACCGCCTGTCTCAGTACGTCTGTCTCAGTCCGTCTTTCTCAGACAGCCTGTCTCAGACCGTCTGTCTCAGACCGTCTTTCTCAGCCCTTCTGTCTGAGACCCTCTGTCTCAGTCCGTCTGTCTCAGTCCGTCTGTCTCAGTCCGTCTGTCTCAGACCGTCTGTCTCAGTCCGTATGACTCAGACCGTCTGTCTCAGACCGGCTGTCCCAGAACGTTTGTGTCAGACCGCCTGTCTCAGGCCGCCTATATCAGACCGTCTGTCTCAGACGGACTGTCTCAGTCCGTCTGTCTCAGTCCGTCTGTCTCAGACCGTCTGTCTCAGACCGTCTGTCTCAGACCGTCTGTCTCAGACCGTCTGTCTCAGACCGTCTGTCTCAGACCGTCAGTCTCATTCCGTATGACTCAGACCGTCTGTCTCAGAACGTCTGTGTCGGACCGGCTGTCCCAGAACGTCTGTCTCAGACCGTCTGCCTCAGACCGTCTGTCTCAGAACGTCTGTGTCAGACCGCCGGTCTCAGACCGTCTGTCTCAGACCGTCTGTATCAGGCCGCCTGTCTCACGCCGCCTATATCAGAACGTCTGTCTCAGACCGTCCGTCTCAGGCCGCCTGTCTCAGGCCGCCTATATAAGAACGTCTGTCTCAGACCGTCTGCCACAGACCGTCTGTCTCAGACCGTCTGTCTCAGACGGACTGTCTCATTCCGTCTGTCTCAGTCCGTCTCTCTCAGTCCGCCGATCTCAGACCGTCCGACTCAGACCGTCTGTCTCGGACTGTCTGTCTGAGACCGTCTGTCTCAGTCCGTATGTCTCAGACGGTCTGTCTCAGACGGTCTGTCTCCGAACGTCTGTGTCAGACCGTCTGTCTCTGTCCGTATGTCTCAGACCGTCTGTCTCAGAACGTCTGTGTCAGACCGTCTGTCTCAGTCCGTCTGCCTCAGACCGTTTATCTCAGACCGTCTGTCTCAGACCGTCTGTCTCAGACCACCTGTCACAGTCCGTATGTCTCGGTCCGACTGTCTCAGACCGTCTGTCTCAGGCCGCCTGTCTCAGACCGCCGGTCTCAGACCGTCTGTCGCAGACCGTCTGGCTAAGACCGCCATTCTCAGACCGCCTGTCTCGGACCGTCTGTCTCAGACCATCTGTCTCAGACCGCCTGTCTCAGACCGTCTGTCTCAGGCCGTCTGCCTCAGGCCGTCTGCCACAGACCGTCTGTCTCAGAACGACTGTGTCAGACCGCCTGTCTCAGACCGTCTGTCTCAGACCGTATGTCTAAGGCCGCCTGTCTCAGGCCGCCTATATCAGAACGTCTGTCTCAGACCGCCTGTCTCAGACCGCCTGTCTCAGACCGTCTGTCTCAGGCCGTCTGTCTCAGACCGTCTGTCTCAGACCATTTGTCTCAGACCGCCTGTCTCAGTACGTCTGTCTCAGTCCGTCTTTCTCAGACAGCCTGTCTCAGACCGTCTGTCTCAGACCGTCTGTCTCAGACCGTCTTTCTCAGCCCTTCTGTCTGAGACCCTCTGTCTCAGTCCGTCTGTCTCAGTCCGTCTGTCTCAGTCCGTCTGTCTCAGTCCGTCTGTCTCAGTCCGTCTGTCTCAGACCGTCTGTCTCAGTCCGTATGACTCAGACCGTCTGTCTCAGACCGGCTGTCCCAGAAAGTTTGTGTCAGACCGCCTGTCTCAGGCCGCCTATATCAGACCGTCTGTCTCAGACGGACTGTCTCAGTCCGTCTGTCTCAGTCCGTCTGTCTCAGTCCGTCTGTCTCAGTCCGTCTGTCTCAGTCCGTCTGTCTCAGACCGTCTGTCTCCGTCCGTCTGTCTCAGTCCGTCTGTCTCAGTCCGTCTGTCTCAGACCGTCTGTCTCAGACCGTCTGTCTCAGACCGTCTGTCTCCGACCGTCAGTCTCAGTCCGTCTGTCTCAGTCCGTCTGTCTCAGTCCGTCTGTCTCAGTCCGTCTGTCTCAGACCGTCTGTCTCCGTCCGTCTGTCTCAGTCCGTCTGTCTCAGTCCGTCTGTCTCAGACCGTCTGTCTCAGACCGTCTGTCTCAGACCGTCTGTCTCAGTCCGTCTGTCTCAGTCCGTCTGTCTCAGTCCGTCTGTCTCAGTCCGTCTGTCTCAGACCGTCTGTCTCCGTCCGACTGTCTCAGTCCGTCTGTCTCAGTCCGTCTGTCTCAGACCGTCTGTCTCAGACCGTCTGTCTCAGACCGTCTGTCTCAGACCGTCAGTCTCAGTCCGTATGACTCAGACCGTCTGTCTCAGAACGTCTGTGTCAGACCGGCTGTCCCAGAACGTCTGTCTCAGACCGTCTGCCTCAGACCGTCTGTCTCAGAACGTCTGTGTCAGACCGCCGGTCTCAGACCGTCTGTCTCAGACCGTCTGTATCAGGCCGTCTGTCGCAGACCGTCTGGCTAAGACCGCCATTCTCAGACCGCCTGTCTCGGACCGTCTGTCTCAGACAATCTGTCTCAGACCGCCTGTCTCAGACCGTCTGTCTCAGGCCGTCTGCCTCAGACCGTCTGCCACAGACCGTCTGTCTCAGAACGTCTGTGTCAGACCGCCTGTCTCAGACCGTATGTCTCAGGCCGCCTGTCTCAGGCCGCCTATATCAGAACGTCTGTCTCAGACCGCCTGTCTCAGACCGCCTGTCTCAGACCGTCTGTCTCAGGCCGTCTGTCTCAGACCGTCTGTCTCAGACCATTTGTCTCAGACCGCCTGTCTCAGTACGTCTGTCTCAGTCCGTCTTTCTCAGACAGCCTGTCTCAGACCGTCTGTCTCAGACCGTCTTTCTCAGCCCTTCTGTCTGAGACCCTCTGTCTCAGTCCGTCTGTCTCAGTCCGTCTGTCTCAGTCCGTCTGTCTCAGACCGTCTGTCTCAGTCCGTATGACTCAGACCGTCTGTCTCAGACCGGCTGTCCCAGAACGTTTGTGTCAGACCGCCTGTCTCAGGCCGCCTATATCAGACCGTCTGTCTCAGACGGACTGTCTCAGTCCGTCTGTCTCAGTCCGTCTGTCTCAGACCGTCTGTCTCAGACCGTCTGTCTCAGACCGTCTGTCTCAGACCGTCTGTCTCAGACCGTCTGTCTCAGACCGTCTGTCTCAGACCGTCAGTCTCAGTCCGTATGACTCAGACCGTCTGTCTCAGAACGTCTGTGTCAGACCGGCTGTCCCAGAACGTCTGTCTCAGACCGTCTGCCTCAGACCGTCTGTCTCAGAACGTCTGTGTCAGACCGCCGGTCTCAGACCGTCTGTCTCAGACCGTCTGTATCAGGCCGCCTGTCTCACGCCGCCTATATCAGAACGTCTGTCTCAGACCGTCCGTCTCAGGCCGCCTGTCTCAGGCCGCCTATATAAGAACGTCTGTCTCAGACCGTCTGCCACAGACCGTCTGTCTCAGACCGTCTGTCTCAGACGGACTGTCTCATTCCGTCTGTCTCAGTCCGTCTCTCTCAGTCCGCCGATCTCAGACCGTCCGACTCAGACCGTCTGTCTCGGACTGTCTGTCTGAGACCGTCTGTCTCAGTCCGTATGTCTCAGACGGTCTGTCTCAGACGGTCTGTCTCCGAACGTCTGTGTCAGACCGTCTGTCTCTGTCCGTATGTCTCAGACCGTCTGTCTCAGAACGTCTGTGTCAGACCGTCTGTCTCAGTCCGTCTGCCTCAGACCGTTTATCTCAGACCGTCTGTCTCAGACCGTCTGTCTCAGACCACCTGTCACAGTCCGTATGTCTCGGTCCGACTGTCTCAGACCGTCTGTCTCAGGCCGCCTGTCTCAGACCGCCGGTCTCAGACCGTCTGTCGCAGACCGTCTGGCTAAGACCGCCATTCTCAGACCGCCTGTCTCGGACCGTCTGTCTCAGACCATCTGTCTCAGACCGCCTGTCTCAGACCGTCTGTCTCAGGCCGTCTGCCTCAGGCCGTCTGCCACAGACCGTCTGTCTCAGAACGACTGTGTCAGACCGCCTGTCTCAGACCGTCTGTCTCAGACCGTATGTCTAAGGCCGCCTGTCTCAGGCCGCCTATATCAGAACGTCTGTCTCAGACCGCCTGTCTCAGACCGCCTGTCTCAGACCGTCTGTCTCAGGCCGTCTGTCTCAGACCGTCTGTCTCAGACCATTTGTCTCAGACCGCCTGTCTCAGTACGTCTGTCTCAGTCCGTCTTTCTCAGACAGCCTGTCTCAGACCGTCTGTCTCAGACCGTCTGTCTCAGACCGTCTTTCTCAGCCCTTCTGTCTGAGACCCTCTGTCTCAGTCCGTCTGTCTCAGTCCGTCTGTCTCAGTCCGTCTGTCTCAGTCCGTCTGTCTCAGACCGTCTGTCTCAGTCCGTATGACTCAGACCGTCTGTCTCAGACCGGCTGTCCCAGAAAGTTTGTGTCAGACCGCCTGTCTCAGGCCGCCTATATCAGACCGTCTGTCTCAGACGGACTGTCTCAGTCCGTCTGTCTCAGTCCGTCTGTCTCAGTCCGTCTGTCTCAGTCCGTCTGTCTCAGTCCGTCTGTCTCAGACCGTCTGTCTCCGTCCGTCTGTCTCAGTCCGTCTGTCTCAGTCCGTCTGTCTCAGACCGTCTGTCTCAGACCGTCTGTCTCAGACCGTCTGTCTCCGACCGTCAGTCTCAGTCCGTCTGTCTCAGTCCGTCTGTCTCAGTCCGTCTGTCTCAGTCCGTCTGTCTCAGACCGTCTGTCTCCGTCCGTCTGTCTCAGTCCGTCTGTCTCAGTCCGTCTGTCTCAGACCGTCTGTCTCAGACCGTCTGTCTCAGACCGTCTGTCTCAGTCCGTCTGTCTCAGTCCGTCTGTCTCAGTCCGTCTGTCTCAGTCCGTCTGTCTCAGACCGTCTGTCTCCGTCCGACTGTCTCAGTCCGTCTGTCTCAGTCCGTCTGTCTCAGACCGTCTGTCTCAGACCGTCTGTCTCAGACCGTCTGTCTCAGACCGTCTGTCTCAGACCGTCAGTCTCAGTCCGTATGACTCAGACCGTCTGTCTCAGAACGTCTGTGTCAGACCGGCTGTCCCAGAACGTCTGTGTCAGACCGTCTGTCTCAGACCGTCTGTCTCAGACCGACTGTCTCAGTCCGTATGACTCAGACCGTCTGTCTCAGACCGGCTGTCCCAGAACGTTTGTGTCAGACCGCCTGTCTCAGACCGTCTGTCTCAGACCGACTGTCTCAGTCCGTCTGTCTCAGTCCGTCTGTCTCAGGCCGCCTATATCAGAACGTCTGTCTCAGACCGACTGTCTCAGACCGTCCGTCTCAGACCGTCTGTCTCAAACCGTCTGTCTCAGACCGTCTGTCTCAGACCGTCTGCCTCAGACCGTCTGTCTCAGAACGTCTGTGTCAGACCGGCGGTCTCAGACCGTCTGTCTCAGGCCGCCTGTCTCAGGCCGCCTATATCAGACCGTCTGTCTCAGACCATCTGTCTCAGACCGCCTGTCTCAGACCGTCTGTCTCAGGCCGTCTGCCTCAGACCGTCTGCCTCAGATCGTCTGTCTCAGAACGTCTGTGTCAGACCGCCTGTCTCAGACCGTCTGTCTCAGACCGTATGTCTCAGGCCGCCTGTCTCAGGCCGCCTATATCAGAACGTCTGTCTCAGACCGCCTGTCTCAGACCGCCTGTCTCAGACCGTCTGTCTCAGGCCGTCTGTCTCAGACCACTTGTCTCAGACCGCCTGTCTCAGTACGTCTGTCTCAGTCCGTCTTTCTCAGACAGCCTGTCTCAGACCGTCTGTCTCAGACCGTCTTTCTCAGACCGCCTGTCTGAGACCCTCTGTCTCAGTCCGTCTGTCTCAGTCCGTCTGTCTCAGTCCGTCTGTCTCAGACCGTCTGTCTCAGTCCGTATGACTCAGACCGTCTGTCTCAGACCGGCTGTGTCAGACCGGCGGTCTCAGACCGTCTGTCTCAGGCCGCCTGTCTCAGGCCGCCTATATCAGACCGTCTGTCTCAGACCATCTGTCTCAGACCGCCTGTCTCAGACCGTCTGTCTCAGGCCGTCTGCCTCAGACCGTCTGCCTCAGATCGTCTGTCTCAGAACGTCTGTGTCAGACCGCCTGTCTCAGACCGTCTGTCTCAGACCGTATGTCTCAGGCCGCCTGTCTCAGGCCGCCTATATCAGAACGTCTGTCTCAGACCGCCTGTCTCAGACCGCCTGTCTCAGACCGTCTGTCTCAGGCCGTCTGTCTCAGACCACTTGTCTCAGACCGCCTGTCTCAGTACGTCTGTCTCAGTCCGTCTTTCTCAGACAGCCTGTCTCAGACCGTCTGTCTCAGACCGTCTTTCTCAGACCGCCTGTCTGAGACCCTCTGTCTCAGTCCGTCTGTCTCAGTCCGTCTGTCTCAGTCCGTCTGTCTCAGTCCGTCTGTCTCAGTCCGTCTGTCTCAGACCGTCTGTCTCAGTCCGTATGACTCAGACCGTCTGTCTCAGACCGGCTGTCCCAGAACGTTTGTGTCAGACCGCCTGTCTCAGGCCGCCTGTATCAGACCGTCTGTCTCAGACCGTCTGTCTCAGACCGTCTGTCTCAGACCGTCTGTCTCAGACCGTCTGTCTCAGACCGTCTGTCTCAGACCGTCTGTCTCAGACCGTCTGTCTCAGACCGTCTGTCTCAGACCGTCTGTCTCAGACCGTCTGTCTCAGACCGTCAGTCTCAGTCCGTATGACTCAGACCGTCTGTCTCAGAACGTCCGTGTCAGACCGGCTGTCCCAGAAGGTCTGTGTCAGACCGTCTGTCTCAGACCGTCTGTCTTAGACCGACTGTCTCAGTCCGTCTGTCTCAGTCCGTCTGTCTCAGGCCGCCTATATCAGAACGTCTGTCTCAGACCGTCTGTCTCAGACCGACTGTCTCCGACCGTCCGTCTCAGACCGTCTGTCTCAAACCGTCTGTCTCAGACCGTCTGTCTCAGACCGTCTGCCTCAGACCGTCTGTCTCAGAACGTCTGTGTCAGACCGCCGGTCTCAGACCGTCTGTCTCAGGCCGCCTGTCTCAGGCCGCCTATATCAGACCGTCTGTCTCAGTCCGTCTGTCTCAGACCGTGTGTCTCAGACCGTCTGTCTCAGACCGTCTGTCTGAGACCCTCTGTCTCAGTCCGTCTGTCTTAGTCCGTCTGTCTCAGTCCGTCTGTCTCAGACCGTCTGTCTCAGTCCGTATGACTCTGACCGTCTGTCTCAGATCCGCTGTCCCAGAACGTTTGTGTCAGACCGCCTATATCAGACCGTCTGTCTCAGACGGACTGTCTCAGTCCGTCTGTCTCAGTCCGTCTGTCTCAGTCCGTCTGTCTCAGTCCGTCTTTCTCAGTCCGTCTGTCTCAGTCCGTCTGTCTCAGTCCGTCTGTCTCAGACCGTCTGTCTCAGTCCGTATGACTCAGACCGTCCGTCTCAGACCGTCTGTCTCAGACCGTCTGTCTCAGACCGTCTGTCTCAGACCGTCTGTCTCAGACCGTCTGTCTCAGACCGTCTGTCTCAGACCGTCTGTCTCAGACCGTCTGTCTCAGACCGTCTGTCTCAGACCGTCTGTCTCAGACCGTCAGTCTCAGTCCGTATGACTCAGACCGTCTGTCTCAGAACGTCCGTGTCAGACCGGCTGTCCCAGAAGGTCTGTGTCAGACCGTCTGTCTCAGACCGTCTGTCTTAGACCGACTGTCTCAGTCCGTCTGTCTCAGTCCGTCTGTCTCAGGCCGCCTATATCAGAACGTCTGTCTCAGACCGTCTGTCTCAGACCGACTGTCTCCGACCGTCCGTCTCAGACCGTCTGTCTCAAACCGTCTGTCTCAGACCGTCTGTCTCAGACCGTCTGCCTCAGACCGTCTGTCTCAGAACGTCTGTGTCAGACCGCCGGTCTCAGACCGTCTGTCTCAGGCCGCCTGTCTCAGGCCGCCTATATCAGACCGTCTGTCTCAGTCCGTCTGTCTCAGACCGTGTGTCTCAGACCGTCTGTCTCAGACCGTCTGTCTGAGACCCTCTGTCTCAGTCCGTCTGTCTTAGTCCGTCTGTCTCAGTCCGTCTGTCTCAGACCGTCTGTCTCAGTCCGTATGACTCTGACCGTCTGTCTCAGATCCGCTGTCCCAGAACGTTTGTGTCAGACCGCCTATATCAGACCGTCTGTCTCAGACGGACTGTCTCAGTCCGTCTGTCTCAGTCCGTCTGTCTCAGTCCGTCTGTCTCAGTCCGTCTTTCTCAGTCCGTCTGTCTCAGTCCGTCTGTCTCAGTCCGTCTGTCTCAGACCGTCTGTCTCAGTCCGTATGACTCAGACCGTCCGTCTCAGAGCGGCTGTGCCAGAGCGTTTGTGTCAGACCGCCTGTCTCAGGCCGCCTATATCAGACCGTCTGTCTCAGACCGTCTGTCTCAGACCGCCTGTCTCAGACCGTCTGTCTCAGACCGTATGTCTCAGGCCGCCTGTCTCAGGCCGCCTATATCAGAACGTCTGTCTCAGACCGCCTGTCTCAGACCGCCTGTCTCAGACCGCCTGTCTCAGACCGTCTGTCTCAGGCCGTCTGTCTCAGACCACTTGTCTGAGACCGCCTGTCTCAGTACGTCTGTCTCAGTCCGTCTTTCTCAGACAGCCTGTCTCAGACCGTCTGTCTCAGACCGTCTTTCTCAGACCGCCTGTCTGAGACCCTCTGTCTCAGTCCGTCTGTCTCAGTCCGTCTGTCTCAGTCCGTCTGTCTCAGACCGTCTGTCTCAGTCCGTATGACTCAGACCGTCTGTCTCAGACCGGCTGTCCCAGAACGTTTGTGTCAGACCGCCTGTCTCAGGCCGCCTGTATCAGACCGTCTGTCTCAGACCGTCTGTCTCAGACCGTCTGTCTCAGACCGTCTGTCTCAGACCGTCTGTCTCAGACCGTCAGTCTCAGTCCGTATGACTCAGACCGTCTGTCTCAGAACGTCCGTGTCAGACCGGCTGTCCCAGAACGTCTGTGTCAGACCGTCTGTCTCAGACCGTCTGTCTCAGACCGTCTGTCTCAGACCGTCAGTCTCAGTCCGTATGACTCAGACCGTCTGTCTCAGAACGTCCGTGTCAGACCGGCTGTCCCAGAACGTCTGTGTCAGACCGTCTGTCTCAGACCGTCTGTCTCAGACCGACTGTCTCAGTCCGTCTGTCTCAGTCCGTCTGTCTCAGGCCGCCTATATCAGAACGTCTGTCTCAGACCGTCTGTCTCAGACCGACTGTCTCCGACCGTCCGTCTCAGACCGTCTGTCTCAAACCGTCTGTCTCAGACCGTCTGTCTCAGACCGTCTGCCTCAGACCGTCTGTCTCAGAACGTCTGTGTCAGACCGCCGGTCTCAGACCGTCTGTCTCAGGCCGCCTGTCTCAGGCCGCCTATATCAGACCGTCTGTCTCAGTCCGTCTGTCTCAGACCGTGTGTCTCAGACCGTCTGTCTCAGACCGTCTGTCTGAGACCCTCTGTCTCAGTCCGTCTGTCTTAGTCCGTCTGTCTCAGTCCGTCTGTCTCAGACCGTCTGTCTCAGTCCGTATGACTCTGACCGTCTGTCTCAGATCCGCTGTCCCAGAACGTTTGTGTCAGACCGCCTATATCAGACCGTCTGTCTCAGACGGACTGTCTCAGTCCGTCTGTCTCAGTCCGTCTGTCTCAGTCCGTCTGTCTCAGTCCGTCTGTCTCAGTCCGTCTGTCTCAGTCCGTCTTTCTCAGTCCGTCTGTCTCAGTCCGTCTGTCTCAGTCCGTCTGTCTCAGACCGTCTGTCTCAGTCCGTATGACTCAGACCGTCCGTCTCAGACCGGCTGTCCCAGAGCGTTTGTGTCAGACCGCCTGTCTCAGGCCGCCTATATCAGACCGTCTGTCTCAGACCGCCTGTCTCAGACCGTCTGTCTCAGACCGTATGTCTCAGGCCGCCTGTCTCAGGCCGCCTATATCAGAACGTCTGTCTCAGACCGCCTGTCTCAGACCGCCTGTCTCAGACCGCCTGTCTCAGACCGTCTGTCTCAGGCCGTCTGTCTCAGACCACTTGTCTGAGACCGCCTGTCTCAGTACGTCTGACTCAGTCCGTCTTTCTCAGACAGCCTGTCTCAGACCGTCTGTCTCAGACCGTCTTTCTCAGACCGCCTGTCTGAGACCCTCTGTCTCAGTCCGTCTGTCTCAGTCCGTCTGTCTCAGTCCGTCTGTCTCAGACCGTCTGTCTCAGTCCGTATGACTCAGACCGTCTGTCTCAGACCGGCTGTCCCAGAACGTTTGTGTCAGACCGCCTGTCTCAGGCCGCCTGTATCAGACCGTCTGTCTCAGACCGTCTGTCTCAGACCGTCTGTCTCAGACCGTCTGTCTCAGACCGTCTGTCTCAGACCGTCAGTCTCAGTCCGTATGACTCAGACCGTCTGTCTCAGAACGTCCGTGTCAGACCGACTGTCTCAGTCCGTCTGTCTCAGGCCGCCTATATCAGAACGTCCGTCTCAGACCGTCTGTCTCAGACCGACTGTCTCCGACCGTCCGTCTCAGACCGTCTGTCTCAAACCGTCTGTCTCAGACCGTCCGTCCCAGAACGTCTGTGTCAGACCGTCTGTCTCAGACCGTCTGTCTCAGACCGACTGTCTCAGTCCGTCTGTCTCAGTCCGTCTGTCTCAGGCCGCCTATATCAGAACGTCCGTCTCAGACCGTCTGTCTCAGACCGACTGTCTCCGACCGTCCGTCTCAGACCGTCTGTCTCAAACCGTCTGTCTCAGACCGTCTGCCTCAGACCGTCTGTCTCAGAACGTCTGTGTCAGACCGCCGGTCTCAGACCGTCTGTCTCAGACCGCATATATCAGAACGTCTGTCTCAGACCGTCTGCCACAGACCGTCTGTCTCAGACCGTCTGTCTCAGACCGTCAGTCTCAGTCCGTATGACTCAGACCGTCTGTGTCAGACGGACTGTCGCAGTCCGTCTGTCTCAGTCCGTCTGTCTCAGTCCGCCGATCTCAGACCGTCCGACTCAGACCGTCTCTCTCGGACTGTCTGTCTGAGACCGCCTGTCTCAGTCCGTATGTCTCAGACGGTCTGTCTCAGACGGTCTGTCCCCGAACGTCTGTGTCAGACCGTCTGTCTCTGTCCGTATGTCTCAGACCGTCTCTCTCAGAACGTCTGTGTCAGACCGTCTGTCTCAGTCCGTCTGTCTCAGACCGTTTATCTCAGACCGTCTGTCTCAGACCGTCTGTCTCAGACCACCTGTCACAGTCCGTCTGTCTCGGTCCGACAGTCTCAGACCGTCTGTCTCAGGCCGCCTGTCTCAGACCGCCGGTCTCAGACCGTCTGTCACAGACCGTCTGGCTAAGACCGCCATTCTCAGACCGCCTGTCTCGGACCGCCTGTCTCAGTACGTCTGTCTCAGTCCGTCTTTCTCAGACAGCCTGTCTCAGACCGTCTTTCTCAGACCGTCTGTCTGAGTCCCTCTGTCTCAGACCGCCTGTCTCAGACCGTCTGTCTCAGGCCGTCTGCCTCAGGCCGTCTGCCACAGACCGTCTGTCTCAGAACGACTGTGTCAGACCGCCTGTCTCAGACCGTCTGTCTCAGACCGTATGTCTCAGGCCGCCTGTCTCAGGCCGCCTATATCAGAACGTCTGTCTCAGACCGCCTGTCTCAGACCGCCTGTCTCAGTCCGTCTGTCTCAGGCCGTCTGTCTCAGACCGTCTGTCTCAGACCATTTGTCTCAGACCGCCTGTCTCAGTACGTCTGTCTCAGTCCGTCTTTCTCAGACAGCCTGTCTCAGACCGTCTGTCTCAGACCGTCTGTCTCAGACCGTCTTTCTCAGCCCTTCTGTCTGAGACCCTCTGTCTCAGTCCGTCTGTCTCAGTCCGTCTGTCTCAGTCCGTCTGTCTCAGTCCGTCTGTCTCAGACCGTCTGTCTCAGTCCGTATGACTCAGACCGTCTGTCTCAGACCGGCTGTCCCAGAACGTTTGTGTCAGACCGCCTGTCTCAGGCCGCCTATATCAGACCGTCTGTCTCAGACGGACTGTCTCAGTCCGTCTGTCTCAGTCCGTCTGTCTCAGTCCGTCTGTCTCAGTCCGTCTGTCTCAGACCGTCTGTCTCAGACCGTCTGTCTCCGTCCGTCTGTCTCAGTCCGTCTGTCTCAGTCCGTCTGTATCAGACCGTCTGTCTCAGACCGTCTGTCTCAGACCGTCTGTCTGAGTCCCTCTGTCTCAGACCGCCTGTCTCAGACCGTCTGTCTCAGGCCGTCTGCCTCAGGCCGTCTGCCACAGACCGTCTGTCTCAGAACGACTGTGTCAGACCGCCTGTCTCAGACCGTCTGTCTCAGACCGTATGTCTCAGGCCGCCTGTCTCAGGCCGCCTATATCAGAACGTCTGTCTCAGACCGCCTGTCTCAGACCGCCTGTCTCAGTCCGTCTGTCTCAGGCCGTCTGTCTCAGACCGTCTGTCTCAGACCATTTGTCTCAGACCGCCTGTCTCAGTACGTCTGTCTCAGTCCGTCTTTCTCAGACAGCCTGTCTCAGACCGTCTGTCTCAGACCGTCTGTCTCAGACCGTCTTTCTCAGCCCTTCTGTCTGAGACCCTCTGTCTCAGTCCGTCTGTCTCAGTCCGTCTGTCTCAGTCCGTCTGTCTCAGTCCGTCTGTCTCAGACCGTCTGTCTCAGTCCGTATGACTCAGACCGTCTGTCTCAGACCGGCTGTCCCAGAACGTTTGTGTCAGACCGCCTGTCTCAGGCCGCCTATATCAGACCGTCTGTCTCAGACGGACTGTCTCAGTCCGTCTGTCTCAGTCCGTCTGTCTCAGTCCGTCTGTCTCAGTCCGTCTGTCTCAGACCGTCTGTCTCAGACCGTCTGTCTCCGTCCGTCTGTCTCAGTCCGTCTGTCTCAGTCCGTCTGTATCAGACCGTCTGTCTCAGACCGTCTGTCTCAGACCGTCTGTCTCCGACCGTCAGTCTCAGTCCGTCTGTCTCAGTCCGTCTGTCTCAGTCCGTCTGTCTCAGTCCGTCTGTCTCAGACCGTCTGTCTCCGTCCGTCTGTCTCAGTCCGTCTGTCTCAGTCCGTCTGTCTCAGACCGTCTGTCTCAGACCGTCTGTCTCAGACCGTCTGTCTCAGTCCGTCTGTCTCAGTCCGTCTGTCTCAGTCCGTCTGTCTCAGTCCGTCTGTCTCAGACCGTCTGTCTCCGTCCGACTGTCTCAGTCCGTCTGTCTCAGTCCGTCTGTCTCAGACCGTCTGTCTCAGACCGTCTGTCTCAGACCGTCTGTCTCAGACCGTCTGTCTCAGACCGTCTGTCTCAGACCGTCTGTCTCAGACCGTCAGTCTCAGTACGTATGACTCAGACCGTCTGTCTCAGAACGTCTGTGTCAGACCGGCTGTCCCAGAACGTCTGTGTCAGACCGTCTGTCTCAGACCGTCTGTCTCAGACCGACTGTCTCAGTCCGTATGACTCAGACCGTCTGTCTCAGACCGGCTGTCCCAGAACGTTTGTGTCAGACCGCCTGTCTCAGACCGTCTGTCTCAGACCGACTGTCTCAGTCCGTCTGTCTCAGTCCATCTGTCTCAGGCCGCCTATATCAGAACGTCTGTCTCAGACCGACTGTCTCAGACCGTCCGTCTCAGACCGTCTGTCTCAAACCGTCTGTCTCAGACCGTCTGTCTCAGACCGTCTGCCTCAGACCGTCTGTCTCAGAACGTCTGTGTCAGACCGGCGGTCTCAGACCGTCTGTCTCAGGCCGCCTGTCTCAGGCCGCCTATATCAGACCGTCTGTCTCAGACCATCTGTCTCAGACCGCCTGTCTCAGACCGTCTGTCTCAGGCCGTCTGCCTCAGACCGTCTGCCTCAGATCGTCTGTCTCAGAACGTCTGTGTCAGACCGCCTGTCTCAGACCGTCTGTCTCAGACCGTATGTCTCAGGCCGCCTGTCTCAGGCCGCCTATATCAGAACGTCTGTCTCAGACCGCCTGTCTCAGACCGCCTGTCTCAGACCGTCTGTCTCAGGCCGTCTGTCTCAGACCACTTGTCTCAGACCGCCTGTCTCAGTACGTCTGTCTCAGTCCGTCTTTCTCAGACAGCCTGTCTCAGACCGCCTGTCTCAGACCGCCTGTCTCAGACCGCCTGTCTCAGACCGTCTGTCTCAGGCCGTCTGTCTCAGACCACTTGTCTGAGACCGCCTGTCTCAGTACGTCTGTCTCAGTCCGTCTTTCTCAGACAGCCTGTCTCAGACCGTCTGTCTCAGACCATCTGTCTCAGACCGCCTGTCTCAGACCGTCTGTCTCAGGCCGCCTATATCAGAACGTCTGTCTCAGACCGCCTGTCTCAGACCGCCTGTCTCAGACCGTCTGTCTCAGGCCGTCTGTCTCAGACCACTTGTCTCAGACCGCCTGTCTCAGACCGTCTGTCTCAGACCGTCTGTCTCAGACCGTCTGTCTCAGACCGTCTGTCTCAGACCGTCTGTCTCAGACCGTCTGTCTCAGACCGTCTGTCTCAGACCGTCTGTCTCAGACCGTCAGTCTCAGTCCGTATGACTCAGACCGTCTGTCTCAGAACGTCCGTGTCAGACCGGCTGTCCCAGTCCGTCTGTCTCAGTCCGTCTGTCTCAGTCCGTCTGTCTCAGTCCGTCTTTCTCAGTCCGTCTGTCTCAGTCCGTCTGTCTCAGTCCGTCTGTCTCAGACCGTCTGTCTCAGTCCGTATGACTCAGACCGTCCGTCTCAGAGCGGCTGTCCCAGAGCGTTTGTGTCAGACCGCCTGTCTCAGGCCGCCTATATCAGACCGTCTGTCTCAGACCGTCTGTCTCAGACCGCCTGTCTCAGACCGTCTGTCTCAGACCGTATGTCTCAGGCCGCCTGTCTCAGGCCGCCTGTCTCAGGCCGCCTATATCAGAACGTCTGTCTCAGACCGCCTGTCTCAGACCGCCTGTCTCAGACCGCCTGTCTCAGACCGTCTGTCTCAGGCCGTCTGTCTCAGACCACTTGTCTGAGACCGCCTGTCTCAGTACGTCTGTCTCAGTCCGTCTTTCTCAGACAGCCTGTCTCAGACCGTCTGTCTCAGACCGTCTTTCTCAGACCGCCTGTCTGAGACCCTCTGTCTCAGTCCGTCTGTCTCAGTCCGTCTGTCTCAGTCCGTCTGTCTCAGACCGTCTGTCTCAGTCCGTATGACTCAGACCGTCTGTCTCAGACCGGCTGTCCCAGAACGTTTGTGTCAGACCGCCTGTCTCAGGCCGCCTGTATCAGACCGTCTGTCTCAGACCGTCTGTCTCAGACCGTCTGTCTCAGACCGTCTGTCTCAGACCGTCTGTCTCAGACCGTCTGTCTCAGACCGTCAGTCTCAGTCCGTATGACTCAGACCGTCTGTCTCAGAACGTCCGTGTCAGACCGGCTGTCCCAGAACGTCTGTGTCAGACCGTCTGTCTCAGACCGTCTGTCTCAGACCGTCAGTCTCAGTCCGTATGACTCAGACCGTCTGTCTCAGAACGTCCGTGTCAGACCGGCTGTCCCAGAACGTCTGTGTCAGACCGTCTGTCTCAGACCGTCTGTCTCAGACCGACTGTCTCAGTCCGTCTGTCTCAGTCCGTCTGTCTCAGGCCGCCTATATCAGAACGTCTGTCTCAGACCGTCTGTCTCAGACCGACTGTCTCCGACCGTCCGTCTCAGACCGTCTGTCTCAAACCGTCTGTCTCAGACCGTCTGTCTCAGACCGTCTGCCTCAGACCGTCTGTCTCAGAACGTCTGTGTCAGACCGCCGGTCTCAGACCGTCTGTCTCAGGCCGCCTGTCTCAGGCCGCCTATATCAGACCGTCTGTCTCAGTCCGTCTGTCTCAGACCGTGTGTCTCAGACCGTCTGTCTCAGACCGTCTGTCTGAGACCCTCTGTCTCAGTCCGTCAGTCTTAGTCCGTCTGTCTCAGTCCGTCTGTCTCAGACCGTCTGTCTCAGTCCGTATGACTCTGACCGTCTGTCTCAGATCCGCTGTCCCAGAACGTTTGTGTCAGACCGCCTATATCAGACCGTCTGTCTCAGACGGACTGTCTCAGTCCGTCTGTCTCAGTCCGTCTGTCTCAGTCCGTCTGTCTCAGTCCGTCTTTCTCAGTCCGTCTGTCTCAGTCCGTCTGTCTCAGTCCGTCTGTCTCAGACCGTCTGTCTCAGTCCGTATGACTCAGACCGTCCGTCTCAGACCGGCTGTCCCAGAGCGTTTGTGTCAGACCGCCTGTCTCAGGCCGCCTATATCAGACCGTCTGTCTCAGACCGCCTGTCTCAGACCGTCTGTCTCAGACCGTATGTCTCAGGCCGCCTATATCAGAACGTCTGTCTCAGACCGCCTGTCTCAGACCGCCTGTCTCAGACCGCCTGTCTCAGACCGTCTGTCTCAGGCCGTCTGTCTCAGACCACTTGTCTGAGACCGCCTGTCTCAGTACGTCTGTCTCAGTCCGTCTTTCTCAGACAGCCTGTCTCAGACCGTCTGTCTCAGACCGTCTTTCTCAGACCGCCTGTCTGAGACCCTCTGTCTCAGTCCGTCTGTCTCAGTCCGTCTGTCTCAGTCCGTCTGTCTCAGACCGTCTGTCTCAGACCGTCTGTCTCAGACCGTCAGTCTCAGTCCGTATGACTCAGACCGTCTGTCTCAGAACGTCCGTGTCAGACCGACTGTCTCAGTCCGTCTGTCTCAGTCCGTCTGTCTCAGGCCGCCTATATCAGAACGTCCGTCTCAGACCGACTGTCTCCGACCGTCCGTCTCAGACCGTCTGTCTCAAACCGTCTGTCTCAGACCGTCTGCCTCAGACCGTCTGTCTCAGAACGTCTGTGTCAGACCGCCGGTCTCAGACCGTCTGTCTCAGGCCGCCTGTCTCAGGCCGCATATATCAGACCGTCTGTCTCAGTCCGTCTGTCTCAGACCGTGTGTCTCAGACCGTCTGTCTCAGACCGTCTGTCTCAGACCGTCTGTCTCAGACCGCATATATCAGAACGTCTGTCTCAGACCGTCTGCCACAGACCGTCTGTCTCAGACCGTCTGTCTCAGACCGTCAGTCTCAGTCCGTATGACTCAGACCGTCTGTGTCAGACGGACTGTCGCAGTCCGTCTGTCTCAGACCGACTGTCTCAGTCCGTCTGTCTCAGTCCGTCTGTCTCAGGCCGCCTATATCAGAACGTCTGTCTCAGACCGTCTGTCTGAGACCGACTGTCTCCGACCGTCCGTCTCAGACCGTCTGTCTCAAACCGTCTGTCTCAGACCGTCTGTCTCAGACCGTCTGCCTCAGACCGTCTGTCTCAGAACGTCTGTGTCAGACCGCCGGTCTCAGACCGTCTGTCTCAGGCCGCCTGTCTCAGGCCGCCTATATCAGACCGTCTGTCTCAGTCCGTCTGTCTCAGACCGTGTGTCTCAGACCGACTGTCTCAGTCCGTCTGTCTCAGTCCGTCTGTCTCAGGCCGCCTATATCAGAACGTCTGTCTCAGACCGTCTGTCTCAGACCGACTGTCTCCGACCGTCCGTCTCAGACCGTCTGTCTCAAACCGTCTGTCTCAGACCGTCTGTCTCAGACCGTCTGCCTCAGACCGTCTGTCTCAGAACGTCTGTGTCAGACCGCCGGTCTCAGACCGTCTGTCTCAGGCCGCCTGTCTCAGGCCGCCTATATCAGACCGTCTGTCTCAGTCCGTCTGTCTCAGACCGTGTGTCTCAGACCGTCTGTCTCAGACCGTCTGTCTGAGACCCTCTGTCTCAGTCCGTCAGTCTTAGTCCGTCTGTCTCAGTCCGTCTGTCTCAGACCGTCTGTCTCAGTCCGTATGACTCTGACCGTCTGTCTCAGATCCGCTGTCCCAGAACGTTTGTGTCAGACCGCCTATATCAGACCGTCTGTCTCAGACGGACTGTCTCAGTCCGTCTGTCTCAGTCCGTCTGTCTCAGTCCGTCTGTCTCAGTCCGTCTTTCTCAGTCCGTCTGTCTCAGTCCGTCTGTCTCAGTCCGTCTGTCTCAGACCGTCTGTCTCAGTCCGTATGACTCAGACCGTCCGTCTCAGACCGGCTGTCCCAGAGCGTTCGTGTCAGACCGCCTGTCTCAGGCCGCCTATATCAGACCGTCTGTCTCAGACCGTCTGTCTCAGACCGCCTGTCTCAGTACGTCTGTCTCAGTCCGTCTTTCTCAGACAGCCTGTCTCAGACCGTCTGTCTCAGACCGTCTTTCTCAGACCGCCTGTCTGAGACCCTCTGTCTCAGTCCGTCTGTCTCAGTCCGTCTGTCTCAGTCCGTCTGTCTCAGACCGTCTGTCTCAGACCGTCTGTCTCAGACCGTCAGTCTCAGTCCGTATGACTCAGACCGTCTGTCTCAGAACGTCCGTGTCAGACCGACTGTCTCAGTCCGTCTGTCTCAGTCCGTCTGTCTCAGGCCGCCTATATCAGAACGTCCGTCTCAGACCGACTGTCTCCGACCGTCCGTCTCAGACCGTCTGTCTCAAACCGTCTGTCTCAGACCGTCTGCCTCAGACCGTCTGTCTCAGAACGTCTGTGTCAGACCGCCGGTCTCAGACCGTCTGTCTCAGGCCGCCTGTCTCAGGCCGCATATATCAGACCGTCTGTCTCAGTCCGTCTGTCTCAGACCGTCTGTCTCAGAACGTCTGTGTCAGACCGCCGGTCTCAGACCGTCTGTCTCAGGCCGCCTGTCTCAGACCGTCTGTCTCAGACCGTCTGTCTCAGACCGCATATATCAGAACGTCTGTCTCAGACCGTCTGCCACAGACCGTCTGTCTCAGACCGTCTGTCTCAGACCGTCAGTCTCAGTCCGTATGACTCAGACCGTCTGTGTCAGATGGACTGTCGCAGTCCGTCTGTCTCAGTCCGTCTGTCTCAGACCGACTGTCTCAGTCCGTCTGTCTCAGTCCGTCTGTCTCAGGCCGCCTATATCAGAACGTCTGTCTCAGACCGTCTGTCTCAGACCGACTGTCTCCGACCGTCCGTCTCAGACCGTCTGTCTCAAACCGTCTGTCTCAGACCGTCTGTCTCAGACCGTCTGCCTCAGACCGTCTGTCTCAGAACGTCTGTGTCAGACCGCCGGTCTCAGACCGTCTGTCTCAGGCCGCCTGTCTCAGGCCGCCTATATCAGACCGTCTGTCTCAGTCCGTCTGTCTCAGACCGTGTGTCTCAGACCGACTGTCTCAGTCCGTCTGTCTCAGTCCGTCTGTCTCAGGCCGCCTATATCAGAACGTCTGTCTCAGACCGTCTGTCTCAGACCGACTGTCTCCGACCGTCCGTCTCAGACCGTCTGTCTCAAACCGTCTGTCTCAGACCGTCTGTCTCAGACCGTCTGCCTCAGACCGTCTGTCTCAGAACGTCTGTCTCAGACCGCCGGTCTCAGACCGTCTGTCTCAGGCCGCCTGTCTCAGGCCGCCTATATCAGACCGTCTGTCTCATTCCGTCTGTCTCAGACCGTGTGTCTCAGACCGTCTGTCTCAGACCGTCTGTCTGAGACCCTCTGTCTCAGTCCGTCTGTCTTAGTCCGTCTGTCTCAGTCCGTCTGTCTCAGACCGTCTGTCTCAGTCCGTATGACTCTGACCGTCTGTCTCAGATCCGCTGTCCCAGAACGTTTGTGTCAGACCGCCTATATCAGACCGTCTGTCTCAGACGGACTGTCTCAGTCCGTCTGTCTCAGTCCGTCTGTCTCAGTCCGTCTTTCTCAGTCCGTCTGTCTCAGTCCGTCTGTCTCAGACCGTCTGTCTCAGTCCGTATGACTCAGACCGTCCGTCTCAGACCGGCTGTCCCAGAGCGTTTGTGTCAGACCGCCTGTCTCAGGCCGCCTATATCAGACCGTCTGTCTCAGACCGTCTGTCTCAGACCGCCTGTCTCAGACCGTCTGTCTCAGACCGTATGTCTCAGGCCGCCTGTCTCAGGCCGCCTATATCAGAACGTCTGTCTCAGACCGCCTGTCTCAGACCGCCTGTCTCAGACCGCCTGTCTCAGACCGTCTGTCTCAGGCCGTCTGTCTCAGACCACTTGTCTGAGACCGCCTGTCTCAGTACGTCTGTCTCAGTCCGTCTTTCTCAGACAGCCTGTCTCAGACCGTCTGTCTCAGACCGTCTTTCTCAGACCGCCTGTCTGAGACCCTCTGTCTCAGTCCGTCTGTCTAAGTCCGTCTGTCTCAGTCCGTCTGTCTCAGACCGTCTGTCTCAGGCCGCCTATATCAGAACGTCCGTCTCAGACCGTCTGTCTCAGACCGTAGTGTCTCAGTCCGTCTGTCTCAGTCCGTCTGTCTCAGGCCGCCTATATCAGAACGTCCGTCTCAGACCGTCTGTCTCAGACCGACTGTCTCAGTCCGTCTGTCTCAGTCCGTCTGTCTCAGGCCGCCTATATCAGACCGTCTGTCTCAGTCCGTCTGTCTCAGACCGTGTGTCTCAGACCGACTGTCTCAGTCCGTCTGTCTCAGTCCGTCTGTCTCAGGCCGCCTATATCAGAACGTCTGTCTCAGACCGTCTGTCTCAGACCGACTGTCTCCGACCGTCCGTCTCAGACCGTCTGTCTCAAACCGTCTGTCTCAGACCGTCTGTCTCAGACCGTCTGCCTCAGACCGTCTGTCTCAGAACGTCTGTGTCAGACCGCCGGTCTCAGACCGTCTGTCTCAGGCCGCCTGTCTCAGGCCGCCTATATCAGACCGTCTGTCTCATTCCGTCTGTCTCAGACCGTGTGTCTCAGACCGTCTGTCTCAGACCGTCTGTCTGAGACCCTCTGTCTCAGTCCGTCTGTCTTAGTCCGTCTGTCTCAGTCCGTCTGTCTCAGACCGTCTGTCTCAGTCCGTATGACGCTGACCGTCTGTCTCAGATCCGCTGTCCCAGAACGTTTGTGTCAGACCGCCTATATCAGACCGTCTGTCTCAGACGGACTGTCTCAGTCCGTCTGTCTCAGTCCGTCTGTCTCAGTCCGTCTGTCTCAGTCCGTCTTTCTCAGTCCGTCTGTCTCAGTCCGTCTGTCTCAGTCCGTCTGTCTCAGACCGTCTGTCTCAGTCCGTATGACTCAGACCGTCCGTCTCAGACCGGCTGTCCCAGAGCGTTTGTGTCAGACCGCCTGTCTCAGGCCGCCTATATCAGACCGTCTGTCTCAGACCGTCTGTCTCAGACCGCCTGTCTCAGACCGTCTGTCTCAGACCGTATGTCTCAGGCCGCCTGTCTCAGGCCGCCTATATCAGAACGTCTGTCTCAGACCGCCTGTCTCAGACCGCCTGTCTCAGACCGCCTGTCTCAGACCGCCTGTCTCAGACCGTCTGTCTCAGGCCGTCTGTCTCAGACCACTTGTCTGAGACCGCCTGTCTCAGTACGTCTGTCTCAGTCCGTCTTTCTCAGACAGCCTGTCTCAGACCGTCTGTCTCAGACCGTCTTTCTCAGACCGCCTGTCTGAGACCCTCTGTCTCAGTCCGTCTGTCTAAGTCCGTCTGTCTCAGTCCGTCTGTCTCAGACCGTCTGTCTCAGGCCGCCTATATCAGAACGTCCGTCTCAGACCGTCTGTCTCAGACCGACTGTCTCAGTCCGTCTGTCTCAGTCCGTCTGTCTCAGGCCGCCTATATCAGAACGTCCGTCTCAGACCGTCTGTCTCAGACCGACTGTCTCAGACCGCCTGTCTCAGACCGTCTGTCTCAGGCCGTCTGCCTCAGGCCGTCTGCCACAGACCGTCTGTCTCAGAACGACTGTGTCAGACCGCCTGTCTCAGACCGTCTGTCTCAGACCGTATGTCTCAGACGGACTGTCTCAGTCCGTCTGTCTCAGTCCGTCTGTCTCAGTCCGTCTGTCTCAGTCCGTCTTTCTCAGTCCGTCTGTCTCAGTCCGTCTGTCTCAGTCCGTCTGTCTCAGAACGTCTGTCTCAGTCCGTATGACTCAGACCGTCCGTCTCAGACCGGCTGTCCCAGAGCGTTTGTGTCAGACCGCCTGTCTCAGGCCGCCTATATCAGACCGTCTGTCTCAGACCGTCTGTCTCAGACCGCCTGTCTCAGACCGTCTGTCTCAGACCGTATGTCTCAGGCCGCCTATATCAGAACGTCTGTCTCAAACCGTCTGTCTCAGACCGTCTGCCTCAGACCGTCTGTCTCAGAACGTCTGTGTCAGACCGCCGGTCTCAGACCGTCTGTCTCAGGCCGCCTGTCTCAGGCCGCCTATATCAGACCGTCTGTCTCAGTCCGTCTGTCTCAGACCGTGTGTCTCAGACCGTCTGTCTCAGACCGTCTGTCTCAGACCGTCTGTCTCAGACCGCATATATCAGAACGTCTGTCTCAGACCGTCTGCCACAGACCGTCTGTCTCAGACCGTCTGTCTCAGACCGTCAGTCTCAGTCCGTATGACTCAGACCGTCTGTGTCAGACGGACTGTCGCAGTCCGTCTGTCTCAGTCCGTCTGTCTCAGACCGACTGTCTCAGTCCGTCTGTCTCAGTCCGTCTGTCTCAGGCCGCCTATATCAGAACGTCTGTCTCAGACCGTCTGTCTCAGACCGACTGTCTCCGACCGTCCGTCTCAGACCGTCTGTCTCAAACCGTCTGTCTCAGACCGTCTGTCTCAGACCGTCTGCCTCAGACCGTCTGTCTCAGAACGTCTGTGTCAGACCGCCGGTCTCAGACCGTCTGTCTCAGGCCGCCTGTCTCAGGCCGCCTATATCAGACCGTCTGTCTCAGTCCGTCTGTCTCAGACCGTGTGTCTCAGACCGACTGTCTCAGTCCGTCTGTCTCAGTCCGTCTGTCTCAGGCCGCCTATATCAGAACGTCTGTCTCAGACCGTCTGTCTCAGACCGACTGTCTCCGACCGTCCGTCTCAGACCGTCTGTCTCAAACCGTCTGTCTCAGACCGTCTGTCTCAGACCGTCTGCCTCAGACCGTCTGTCTCAGAACGTCTGTCTCAGACCGCCGGTCTCAGACCGTCTGTCTCAGGCCGCCTGTCTCAGGCCGCCTATATCAGACCGTCTGTCTCATTCCGTCTGTCTCAGACCGTGTGTCTCAGACCGTCTGTCTCAGACCGTCTGTCTGAGACCCTCTGTCTCAGTCCGTCTGTCTTAGTCCGTCTGTCTCAGTCCGTCTGTCTCAGACCGTCTGTCTCAGTCCGTATGACTCTGACCGTCTGTCTCAGATCCGCTGTCCCAGAACGTTTGTGTCAGACCGCCTATATCAGACCGTCTGTCTCAGACGGACTGTCTCAGTCCGTCTGTCTCAGTCCGTCTGTCTCAGTCCGTCTGTCTCAGTCCGTCTTTCTCAGTCCGTCTGTCTCAGTCCGTCTGTCTCAGTCCGTCTGTCTCAGACCGTCTGTCTCAGTCCGTATGACTCAGACCGTCCGTCTCAGACCGGCTGTCCCAGAGCGTTTGTGTCAGACCGCCTGTCTCAGGCCGTCTATATCAGACCGTCTGTCTCAGACCGTCTGTCTCAGACCGCCTGTCTCAGACCGTCTGTCTCAGACCGTATGTCTCAGGCCGCCTGTCTCAGGCCGCCTATATCAGAACGTCTGTCTCAGACCGCCTGTCTCAGACCGCCTGTCTCAGACCGCCTGTCTCAGACCGTCTGTCTCAGGCCGTCTGTCTCAGACCACTTGTCTGAGACCGCCTGTCTCAGTACGTCTGTCTCAGTCCGTCTTTCTCAGACAGCCTGTCTCAGACCGTCTGTCTCAGACCGTCTTTCTCAGACCGCCTGTCTGAGACCCTCTGTCTCAGTCCGTCTGTCTAAGTCCGTCTGTCTCAGTCCGTCTGTCTCAGACCGTCTGTCTCAGGCCGCCTATATCAGAACGTCCGTCTCAGACCGTCTGTCTCAGACCGACTGTCTCAGTCCGTCTGTCTCAGTCCGTCTGTCTCAGGCCGCCTATATCAGAACGTCCGTCTCAGACCGTCTGTCTCAGACCGACTGTCTCCGACCGTCCGTCTCAGACCGTCTGTCTCAAACCGTCTGTCTCAGACCGTCTGCCTCAGACCGTCTGTCTCAGAACGTCTGTGTCAGACCGCCGGTCTCAGACCGTCTGTCTTAGGCCGCCTGTCTCAGGCCGCCTATATCAGACCGTCTGTCTCAGTCCGTCTGTCTCAGACCGTGTGTCTCAGACCGTCTGTCTCAGACCGTCTGTCTCAGACCGTCCGTCTCAGACCGCATATATCAGAACGTCTGTCTCAGACCGTCTGCCACAGACCGTCTGTCTCAGACCGTCTGTCTCAGACCGTCAGTCTCAGTCCGTATGACTCAGACCGTCTGTGTCAGACGGACTGTCGCAGTCCGTCTGTCTCAGTCCGTCTGTCTCAGTCCGCCGATCTCAGACCGTCCGACTCAGACCGTCTCTCTCGGACTGTCTGTCTGAGACCGCCTGTCTCAGTCCGTATGTCTCAGACGGTCTGTCTCAGACGGTCTGTCCCCGAACGTCTGTGTCAGACCGTCTGTCTCTGTCCGTATGTCTCAGACCGTCTCTCTCAGAACGTCTGTGTCAGACCGTCTGTCTCAGTCCGTCTGTCTCAGACCGTTTATCTCAGACCGTCTGTCTCAGACCGTCTGTCTCAGACCACCTGTCACAGTCCGTCTGTCTCGGTCCGACAGTCTCAGACCGTCTGTCTCTGGCCGCCTGTCTCAGACCGCCGGTCTCAGACCGTCTGTCACAGACCGTCTGGCTAAGACCGCCATTCTCAGACCGCCTGTCTCGGACCGCCTGTCTCAGTACGTCTGTCTCAGTCCGTCTTTCTCAGACAGCCTGTCTCAGACCGTCTTTCTCAGACCGTCTGTCTGAGTCCCTCTGTCTCAGACCGCCTGTCTCAGACCGTCTGTCTCAGGCCGTCTGCCTCAGGCCGTCTGCCACAGACCGTCTGTCTCAGAACGACTGTGTCAGACCGCCTGTCTCAGACCGTCTGTCTCAGACCGTATGTCTCAGGCCGCCTGTCTCAGGCCGCCTATATCAGAACGTCTGTCTCAGACCGCCTGTCTCAGACCGCCTGTCTCAGACCGTCTGTCTCAGGCCGTCTGTCTCAGACCGTCTGTCTCAGACCATTTGTCTCAGACCGCCTGTCTCAGTACGTCTGTCTCAGTCCGTCTTTCTCAGACAGCCTGTCTCAGACCGTCTGTCTCAGACCGTCTGTCTCAGACCGTCTTTCTCAGCCCTTCTGTCTGAGACCCTCTGTCTCAGTCCGTCTGTCTCAGTCCGTCTGTCTCAGTCCGTCTGTCTCAGTCCGTCTGTCTCAGACCGTCTGTCTCAGTCCGTATGACTCAGACCGTCTGTCTCAGACCGGCTGTCCCAGAACGTTTGTGTCAGACCGCCTGTCTCAGGCCGCCTATATCAGACCGTCTGTCTCAGACGGACTGTCTCAGTCCGTCTGTCTCAGTCCGTCTGTCTCAGTCCGTCTGTCTCAGTCCGTCTGTCTCAGACCGTCTGTCTCCGTCCGTCTGTCTCAGTCCGTCTATCTCAGTCCGTCTGTCTCAGACCGTCTGTCTCAGACCGTCTGTCTCAGACCGTCTGTCTCAGACCGTCTGTCTCAGACCGTCTGTCTCAGACCGTCTGTCTCAGTCCGTCTGTCTCAGTCCGTCTGTCTCAGACCGTCTGTCTCAGACCGTCTGTCTCAGACCGTCTGTCTCAGACCGTCAGTCTCAGTCCGTATGACTCAGACCGTCTGTCTCAGAACGTCTGTGTCAGACCGGCTGTCCCAGACCGTCTGTCTCAGACCGACTGTCTCAGACCGTCTGTCTCAGACCGTCTGTCTCAGACCGTCTGTCTCAGACCGTCTGTCTCAGACCGTCTGTCTCAGACCGTCAGTCTCAGTCCGTATGACTCAGACCGTCTGTCTCAGAACGTCTGTCTCAGTCCGTCTGTCTCAGTCCGTCTGTCTCAGACCGTCTGTCTCAGACCGTCTGTCTCAGACCGTCTGTCTCAGACCGTCTGTCTCAGACCGTCAGTCTCAGTCCGTATGACTCAGACCGCCTGTCTCAGTACGTCTGTCTCAGTCCGTCTGTCTCAGGCCGCCTATATCAGAACGTCCGTCTCAGACCGTCTGTCTCAGACCGTCTGTCTCCGTCCGACTGTCTCAGTCCGTCCGTCTCAGTCCGTCTGTCTCAGACCGTCTGTCTCAGACCGTCTGTCTCAGACCGTCTGTCTCAGACCGTCTGTCTCAGACCGTCTGTCTCAGACCGTCTGCCTCAGACCGTCTGTCTCAGAACGTCTGTGTCAGACCGGCGGTCTCAGACCGTCTGTCTCAGGCCGCCTGTCTCAGGCCGCCTATATCAGACCGTCTGTCTCAGACCATCTGTCTCAGACCGCCTGTCTCAGACCGTCTGTCTCAGGCCGTCTGCCTCAGACCGTCTGCCTCAGATCGTCTGTCTCAGAACGTCTGTGTCAGACCGCCTGTCTCAGACCGTCTGTCTCAGACCGTATGTCTCAGGCCGCCTGTCTCAGGCCGCCTATATCAGAACGTCTGTCTCAGACCGCCTGTCTCAGACCGCCTGTCTCAGACCGTCTGTCTCAGGCCGTCTGTCGCAGACCACTTGTCGCAGACCGCCTGTCTCAGTACGTCTGTCTCAGTCCGTCTTTCTCAGACAGCCTGTCTCAGACCGTCTGTCTCAGACCATCTTTCTCAGACCGCCTGTCTGAGACCCTCTGTCTCAGTCCGTCTGTCTCAGTCCGTCTGTCTCAGTCCGTCGGTCTCAGACCGTCTGTCTCAGTCCGTATGACTCAGACCGTCTGTCTCAGACCGGCTGTGTCAGACCGGCGGTCTCAGACCGTCTGTCTCAGGCCGCCTGTCTCAGGCCGCCTATATCAGACCGTCTGTCTCAGACCATCTGTCTCAGACCGCCTGTCTCAGACCGTCTGTCTCAGGCCGTCTGCCTCAGACCGTCTGCCTCAGAACGTCTGTCTCAGACCGCCTGTCTCAGACCGCCTGTCTCAGACCGTCTGTCTCAGGCCGTCTGTCTCAGACCACTTGTCTCAGACCGCCTGTCTCAGTACGTCTGTCTCAGTCCGTCTGTCTCAGGCCGCCTATATCAGAACGTCCGTCTCAGACCGTCTGTCTCAGACCGACTGTCTCTGACCGTCCGTCTCAGACCGTCTGTCTCAAACCGTCTGTCTCAGACCGTCTGCCTCAGACCGTCTGTCTCAGAACGTCTGTGTCAGACCGCCGGTCTCAGACCGTCTGTCTCAGGCCGCCTGTCTCAGGCCGCCTATATCAGACCGTCTGTCTCAGTCCGTCTGTCTCAGACCGTGTGTCTCAGACCGTCTGTCTCAGACCGTCTGTCTCAGACCGTCTGTCTCAGACCGTATGACTCAGACCGTCTGTCTCAGAACGTCCGTGTCAGACCGACTGTCTCAGTCCGTCTGTCTCAGTCCGTCTGTCTCAGGCCGCCTATATCAGAACGTCCGTCTCAGACCGACTGTCTCCGACCGTCCGTCTCAGACCGACTGTCTCAAACCGTCTGTCTCAGACCGTCTGCCTCAGACCGTCTGTCTCAGAACGTCTGTGTCAGACCGCCGGTCTCAGACCGTCTGTCTCAGGCCGCCTGTCTCAGGCCGCCTATATCAGACCGTCTGTCTCAGTCCGTCTGTCTCAGACCGTGTGTCTCAGACCGTCTGTCTCAGACCGTCTGTCTCAGACCGTCTGTCTCAGACCGCATATATCAGAACGTCTGTCTCAGACCGTCTGCCACAGACCGTCTGTCTCAGACCGTCTGTCTCAGACCGTCAGTCTCAGTCCGTATGACTCAGACCGTCTGTGTCAGACGGACTGTCGCAGTCCGTCTGTCTCAGTCCGTCTGTCTCAGACCGACTGTCTCAGTCCGTCTGTCTCAGTCCGTCTGTCTCAGGCCGCCTATATCAGAACGTCTGTCTCAGACCGTCTGTCTCAGACCGACTGTCTCCGACCGTCCGTCTCAGACCGTCTGTCTCAAACCGTCTGTCTCAGACCGTCTGTCTCAGACCGTCTGCCTCAGACCGTCTGTCTCAGAACGTCTGTGTCAGACCGCCGGTCTCAGACCGTCTGTCTCAGGCCGCCTGTCTCAGGCCGCCTATATCAGACCGTCTGTCTCAGTCCGTCTGTCTCAGACCGTGTGTCTCAGACCGACTGTCTCAGTCCGTCTGTCTCAGTCCGTCTGTCTCAGGCCGCCTATATCAGAACGTCTGTCTCAGACCGTCTGTCTCAGACCGACTGTCTCCGACCGTCCGTCTCAGACCGTCTGTCTCAAACCGTCTGTCTCAGACCGTCTGTCTCAGACCGTCTGCCTCAGACCGTCTGTCTCAGAACGTCTGTCTCAGACCGCCGGTCTCAGACCGTCTGTCTCAGGCCGCCTGTCTCAGGCCGCCTATATCAGACCGTCTGTCTCATTCCGTCTGTCTCAGACCGTGTGTCTCAGACCGTCTGTCTCAGACCGTCTGTCTGAGACCCTCTGTCTCAGTCCGTCTGTCTTAGTCCGTCTGTCTCAGTCCGTCTGTCTCAGACCGTCTGTCTCAGTCCGTATGACTCTGACCGTCTGTCTCAGATCCGCTGTCCCAGAACGTTTGTGTCAGACCGCCTATATCAGACCGTCTGTCTCAGACGGACTGTCTCAGTCCGTCTGTCTCAGTCCGTCTGTCTCAGTCCGTCTTTCTCAGTCCGTCTGTCTCAGTCCGTCTGTCTCAGACCGTCTGTCTCAGTCCGTATGACTCAGACCGTCCGTCTCAGACCGGCTGTCCCAGAGCGTTTGTGTCAGACCGCCTGTCTCAGGCCGCCTATATCAGACCGTCTGTCTCAGACCGTCTGTCTCAGACCGCCTGTCTCAGACCGTCTGTCTCAGACCGTATGTCTCAGGCCGCCTGTCTCAGGCCGCCTATATCAGAACGTCTGTCTCAGACCGCCTGTCTCAGACCGCCTGTCTCAGACCGCCTGTCTCAGACCGTCTGTCTCAGGCCGTCTGTCTCAGACCACTTGTCTGAGACCGCCTGTCTCAGTACGTCTGTCTCAGTCCGTCTTTCTCAGACAGCCTGTCTCAGACCGTCTGTCTCAGACCGTCTTTCTCAGACCGCCTGTCTGAGACCCTCTGTCTCAGTCCGTCTGTCTAAGTCCGTCTGTCTCAGTCCGTCTGTCTCAGACCGTCTGTCTCAGGCCGCCTATATCAGAACGTCCGTCTCAGACCGTCTGTCTCAGACCGTAGTGTCTCAGTCCGTCTGTCTCAGTCCGTCTGTCTCAGGCCGCCTATATCAGAACGTCCGTCTCAGACCGTCTGTCTCAGACCGACTGTCTCAGTCCGTCTGTCTCAGTCCGTCTGTCTCAGGCCGCCTATATCAGACCGTCTGTCTCAGTCCGTCTGTCTCAGACCGTGTGTCTCAGACCGACTGTCTCAGTCCGTCTGTCTCAGTCCGTCTGTCTCAGGCCGCCTATATCAGAACGTCTGTCTCAGACCGTCTGTCTCAGACCGACTGTCTCCGACCGTCCGTCTCAGACCGTCTGTCTCAAACCGTCTGTCTCAGACCGTCTGTCTCAGACCGTCTGCCTCAGACCGTCTGTCTCAGAACGTCTGTGTCAGACCGCCGGTCTCAGACCGTCTGTCTCAGGCCGCCTGTCTCAGGCCGCCTATATCAGACCGTCTGTCTCATTCCGTCTGTCTCAGACCGTGTGTCTCAGACCGTCTGTCTCAGA
Source organism: Coelioxys conoideus (assembly GCA_947623535.1). NCBI lineage: Eukaryota > Metazoa > Arthropoda > Insecta > Hymenoptera > Megachilidae > Coelioxys > Coelioxys conoideus. Next base: position 1,867,319 of record CANQJN010000036.1, on the reverse strand, counting down.
CCGTCTGTCTGAGACCCTCTGTCTCAGTCCGTCTGTCTCAGTCCGTCTGTCTCAGTCCGTCTTTCTCAGTCCGTCTGTCTCAGTCCGTCTGTCTCAGTCCGTCTGTCTCAGACCGTCTGTCTCAGTCCGTATGACTCAGACCGTCCGTCTCAGACCGGCTGTCCCAGAGCGTTTGTGTCAGACCGCCTGTCTCAGGCCGCCTATATCAGACCGTCTGTCTCAGACCGTCTGTCTCAGACCGCCTGTCTCAGACCGTCTGTCTCAGACCGTATGTCTCAGGCCGCCTGTCTCAGGCCGCCTATATCAGAACGTCTGTCTCAGACCGCCTGTCTCAGACCGCCTGTCTCAGACCGCCTGTCTCAGACCGCCTGTCTCAGACCGTCTGTCTCAGGCCGTCTGTCTCAGACCACTTGTCTGAGACCGCCTGTCTCAGTACGTCTGTCTCAGTCCGTCTTTCTCAGACAGCCTGTCTCAGACCGTCTGTCTCAGACCGTCTTTCTCAGACCGCCTGTCTGAGACCCTCTGTCTCAGTCCGTCTGTCTAAGTCCGTCTGTCTCAGTCCGTCTGTCTCAGACCGTCTGTCTCAGGCCGCCTATATCAGAACGTCCGTCTCAGACCGTCTGTCTCAGACCGACTGTCTCAGTCCGTCTGTCTCAGTCCGTCTGTCTCAGGCCGCCTATATCAGAACGTCCGTCTCAGACCGTCTGTCTCAGACCGACTGTCTCAGACCGCCTGTCTCAGACCGTCTGTCTCAGGCCGTCTGCCTCAGGCCGTCTGCCACAGACCGTCTGTCTCAGAACGACTGTGTCAGACCGCCTGTCTCAGACCGTCTGTCTCAGACCGTATGTCTCAGACGGACTGTCTCAGTCCGTCTGTCTCAGTCCGTCTGTCTCAGTCCGTCTGTCTCAGTCCGTCTTTCTCAGTCCGTCTGTCTCAGTCCGTCTGTCTCAGTCCGTCTGTCTCAGAACGTCTGTCTCAGTCCGTATGACTCAGACCGTCCGTCTCAGACCGGCTGTCCCAGAGCGTTTGTGTCAGACCGCCTGTCTCAGGCCGCCTATATCAGACCGTCTGTCTCAGACCGTCTGTCTCAGACCGCCTGTCTCAGACCGTCTGTCTCAGACCGTATGTCTCAGGCCGCCTATATCAGAACGTCTGTCTCAAACCGTCTGTCTCAGACCGTCTGCCTCAGACCGTCTGTCTCAGAACGTCTGTGTCAGACCGCCGGTCTCAGACCGTCTGTCTCAGGCCGCCTGTCTCAGGCCGCCTATATCAGACCGTCTGTCTCAGTCCGTCTGTCTCAGACCGTGTGTCTCAGACCGTCTGTCTCAGACCGTCTGTCTCAGACCGTCTGTCTCAGACCGCATATATCAGAACGTCTGTCTCAGACCGTCTGCCACAGACCGTCTGTCTCAGACCGTCTGTCTCAGACCGTCAGTCTCAGTCCGTATGACTCAGACCGTCTGTGTCAGACCGTCTGTCTCAAACCGTCTGTCTCAGACCGTCTGTCTCAGACCGTCTGCCTCAGACCGTCTGTCTCAGAACGTCTGTCTCAGACCGCCGGTCTCAGACCGTCTGTCTCAGGCCGCCTGTCTCAGGCCGCCTATATCAGACCGTCTGTCTCATTCCGTCTGTCTCAGACCGTGTGTCTCAGACCGTCTGTCTCAGACCGTCTGTCTGAGACCCTCTGTCTCAGTCCGTCTGTCTTAGTCCGTCTGTCTCAGTCCGTCTGTCTCAGACCGTCTGTCTCAGTCCGTATGACTCTGACCGTCTGTCTCAGATCCGCTGTCCCAGAACGTTTGTGTCAGACCGCCTATATCAGACCGTCTGTCTCAGACGGACTGTCTCAGTCCGTCTGTCTCAGTCCGTCTGTCTCAGTCCGTCTGTCTCAGTCCGTCTTTCTCAGTCCGTCTGTCTCAGTCCGTCTGTCTCAGTCCGTCTGTCTCAGACCGTCTGTCTCAGTCCGTATGACTCAGACCGTCCGTCTCAGACCAGCTGTCCCAGAGCGTTTGTGTCAGACCGCCTGTCTCAGGCCGTCTATATCAGACCGTCTGTCTCAGACCGACTGTCTCCGACCGTCCGTCTCAGACCGTCTGTCTCAAACCGTCTGTCTCAGACCGTCTGCCTCAGACCGTCTGTCTCAGAACGTCTGTGTCAGACCGCCGGTCTCAGACCGTCTGTCTTAGGCCGCCTGTCTCAGGCCGCCTATATCAGACCGTCTGTCTCAGTCCGTCTGTCTCAGACCGTGTGTCTCAGACCGTCTGTCTCAGACCGTCTGTCTCAGACCGTCCGTCTCAGACCGCATATATCAGAACGTCTGTCTCAGACCGTCTGCCACAGACCGTCTGTCTCAGACCGTCTGTCTCAGACCGTCAGTCTCAGTCCGTATGACTCAGACCGTCTGTGTCAGACGGACTGTCGCAGTCCGTCTGTCTCAGTCCGTCTGTCTCAGTCCGCCGATCTCAGACCGTCCGACTCAGACCGTCTCTCTCGGACTGTCTGTCTGAGACCGCCTGTCTCAGTCCGTATGTCTCAGACGGTCTGTCTCAGACGGTCTGTCCCCGAACGTCTGTGTCAGACCGTCTGTCTCTGTCCGTATGTCTCAGACCGTCTCTCTCAGAACGTCTGTGTCAGACCGTCTGTCTCAGTCCGTCTGTCTCAGACCGTTTATCTCAGACCGTCTGTCTCAGACCGTCTGTCTCAGACCACCTGTCACAGTCCGTCTGTCTCGGTCCGACAGTCTCAGACCGTCTGTCTCTGGCCGCCTGTCTCAGACCGCCGGTCTCAGACCGTCTGTCACAGACCGTCTGGCTAAGACCGCCATTCTCAGACCGCCTGTCTCGGACCGCCTGTCTCAGTACGTCTGTCTCAGTCCGTCTTTCTCAGACAGCCTGTCTCAGACCGTCTTTCTCAGACCGTCTGTCTGAGTCCCTCTGTCTCAGACCGCCTGTCTCAGACCGTCTGTCTCAGGCCGTCTGCCTCAGGCCGTCTGCCACAGACCGTCTGTCTCAGAACGACTGTGTCAGACCGCCTGTCTCAGACCGTCTGTCTCAGACCGTATGTCTCAGGCCGCCTGTCTCAGGCCGCCTATATCAGAACGTCTGTCTCAGACCGCCTGTCTCAGACCGCCTGTCTCAGACCGTCTGTCTCAGGCCGTCTGTCTCAGACCGTCTGTCTCAGACCATTTGTCTCAGACCGCCTGTCTCAGTACGTCTGTCTCAGTCCGTCTTTCTCAGACAGCCTGTCTCAGACCGTCTGTCTCAGACCGTCTGTCTCAGACCGTCTGTCTCAGACCGTCTTTCTCAGCCCTTCTGTCTGAGACCCTCTGTCTCAGTCCGTCTGTCTCAGTCCGTCTGTCTCAGTCCGTCTGTCTCAGTCCGTCTGTCTCAGACCGTCTGTCTCAGTCCGTATGACTCAGACCGTCTGTCTCAGACCGGCTGTCCCAGAACGTTTGTGTCAGACCGCCTGTCTCAGGCCGCCTATATCAGACCGTCTGTCTCAGACGGACTGTCTCAGTCCGTCTGTCTCAGTCCGTCTGTCTCAGTCCGTCTGTCTCAGTCCGTCTGTCTCAGACCGTCTGTCTCCGTCCGTCTGTCTCAGTCCGTCTATCTCAGTCCGTCTGTCTCAGACCGTCTGTCTCAGACCGTCTGTCTCAGACCGTCTGTCTCAGACCGTCTGTCTCAGACCGTCTGTCTCAGACCGTCTGTCTCAGACCGTCTGTCTCAGACCGTCTGTCTCAGACCGTCTGTCTCAGACCGTCTGTCTCAGACCGTCAGTCTCAGTCCGTATGACTCAGACCGTCTGTCTCAGAACGTCTGTGTCAGACCGGCTGTCCCAGACCGTCTGTCTCAGACCGACTGTCTCAGTCCGTCTGTCTCAGTCCGTCTGTCTCAGGCCGCCTACATCAGAACGTCTGTCTCAGACCGACTGTCTCAGACCGTCCGTCTCAGACCGTCTGTCTCAAACCGTCTGTCTCAGACCACTTGTCTCAGACCGCCTGTCTCAGTACGTCTGTCTCAGTCCGTCTGTCTCAGGCCGCCTATATCAGAACGTCCGTCTCAGACCGTCTGTCTCAGACCGTCTGTCTCCGTCCGACTGTCTCAGTCCGTCCGTCTCAGTCCGTCTGTCTCAGACCGTCTGTCTCAGACCGTCTGTCTCAGACCGTCTGTCTCAGACCGTCTGTCTCAGACCGTCTGTCTCAGACCGTCTGCCTCAGACCGTCTGTCTCAGAACGTCTGTGTCAGACCGGCGGTCTCAGACCGTCTGTCTCAGGCCGCCTGTCTCAGGCCGCCTATATCAGACCGTCTGTCTCAGACCATCTGTCTCAGACCGCCTGTCTCAGACCGTCTGTCTCAGGCCGTCTGCCTCAGACCGTCTGCCTCAGATCGTCTGTCTCAGAACGTCTGTGTCAGACCGCCTGTCTCAGACCGTCTGTCTCAGACCGTATGTCTCAGGCCGCCTGTCTCAGGCCGCCTATATCAGAACGTCTGTCTCAGACCGCCTGTCTCAGACCGCCTGTCTCAGACCGTCTGTCTCAGGCCGTCTGTCGCAGACCACTTGTCGCAGACCGCCTGTCTCAGTACGTCTGTCTCAGTCCGTCTTTCTCAGACAGCCTGTCTCAGACCGTCTGTCTCAGACCATCTTTCTCAGACCGCCTGTCTGAGACCCTCTGTCTCAGTCCGTCTGTCTCAGTCCGTCTGTCTCAGTCCGTCGGTCTCAGACCGTCTGTCTCAGTCCGTATGACTCAGACCGTCTGTCTCAGACCGGCTGTGTCAGACCGGCGGTCTCAGACCGTCTGTCTCAGGCCGCCTGTCTCAGGCCGCCTATATCAGACCGTCTGTCTCAGACCATCTGTCTCAGACCGCCTGTCTCAGACCGTCTGTCTCAGGCCGTCTGCCTCAGACCGTCTGCCTCAGAACGTCTGTCTCAGACCGCCTGTCTCAGACCGCCTGTCTCAGACCGTCTGTCTCAGGCCGTCTGTCTCAGACCACTTGTCTCAGACCGCCTGTCTCAGTACGTCTGTCTCAGTCCGTCTGTCTCAGGCCGCCTATATCAGAACGTCCGTCTCAGACCGTCTGTCTCAGACCGACTGTCTCTGACCGTCCGTCTCAGACCGTCTGTCTCAAACCGTCTGTCTCAGACCGTCTGCCTCAGACCGTCTGTCTCAGAACGTCTGTGTCAGACCGCCGGTCTCAGACCGTCTGTCTCAGGCCGCCTGTCTCAGGCCGCCTATATCAGACCGTCTGTCTCAGTCCGTCTGTCTCAGACCGTGTGTCTCAGACCGTCTGTCTCAGACCGTCTGTCTCAGACCGTCTGTCTCAGACCGCATATATCAGAACGTCTGTCTCAGACCGTCTGCCACAGACCGTCTGTCTCAGACCGTCTGTCTCAGACCGTCAGTCTCAGTCCGTATGACTCAGACCGTCTGTGTCAGACGGACTGTCGCAGTCCGTCTGTCTCAGTCCGTCTGTCTCAGTCCGCCGATCTCAGACCGTCCGACTCAGACCGTCTCTCTCGGACTGTCTGTCTGAGACCGCCTGTCTCAGTCCGTATGTCTCAGACGGTCTGTCTCAGACGGTCTGTCCCCGAACGTCTGTGTCAGACCGTCTGTCTCTGTCCGTATGTCTCAGACCGTCTCTCTCAGAACGTCTGTGTCAGACCGTCTGTCTCAGTCCGTCTGTCTCAGACCGTTTATCTCAGACCGTCTGTCTCAGACCGTCTGTCTCAGACCACCTGTCACAGTCCGTCTGTCTCGGTCCGACAGTCTCAGACCGTCTGTCTCAGGCCGCCTGTCTCAGACCGCCGGTCTCAGACCGTCTGTCACAGACCGTCTGGCTAAGACCGCCATTCTCAGACCGCCTGTCTCGGACCGCCTGTCTCAGTACGTCTGTCTCAGTCCGTCTTTCTCAGACAGCCTGTCTCAGACCGTCTTTCTCAGACCGTCTGTCTGAGTCCCTCTGTCTCAGACCGCCTGTCTCAGACCGTCTGTCTCAGGCCGTCTGCCTCAGGCCGTCTGCCACAGACCGTCTGTCTCAGAACGACTGTGTCAGACCGCCTGTCTCAGACCGTCTGTCTCAGACCGTATGTCTCAGGCCGCCTGTCTCAGGCCGCCTATATCAGAACGTCTGTCTCAGACCGCCTGTCTCAGACCGCCTGTCTCAGACCGTCTGTCTCAGGCCGTCTGTCTCAGACCGTCTGTCTCAGACCATTTGTCTCAGACCGCCTGTCTCAGTACGTCTGTCTCAGTCCGTCTTTCTCAGACAGCCTGTCTCAGACCGTCTGTCTCAGACCGTCTGTCTCAGACCGTCTTTCTCAGCCCTTCTGTCTGAGACCCTCTGTCTCAGTCCGTCTGTCTCAGTCCGTCTGTCTCAGTCCGTCTGTCTCAGTCCGTCTGTCTCAGACCGTCTGTCTCAGTCCGTATGACTCAGACCGTCTGTCTCAGACCGGCTGTCCCAGAACGTTTGTGTCAGACCGCCTGTCTCAGGCCGCCTATATCAGACCGTCTGTCTCAGACGGACTGTCTCAGTCCGTCTGTCTCAGTCCGTCTGTCTCAGTCCGTCTGTCTCAGTCCGTCTGTCTCAGACCGTCTGTCTCCGTCCGTCTGTCTCAGTCCGTCTGTCTCAGTCCGTCTGTCTCAGACCGTCTGTCTCAGACCGTCTGTCTCAGACCGTCTGTCTCCGACCGTCAGTCTCAGTCCGTCTGTCTCAGTCCGTCTGTCTCAGTCCGTCTGTCTCAGTCCGTCTGTCTCAGACCGTCTGTCTCCGTCCGTCTGTCTCAGTCCGTCTGTCTCAGTCCGTCTGTCTCAGACCGTCTGTCTCAGACCGTCTGTCTCAGACCGTCTGTCTCAGTCCGTCTGTCTCAGTCCGTCTGTCTCAGTCCGTCTGTCTCAGTCCGTCTGTCTCAGACCGTCTGTCTCCGTCCGACTGTCTCAGTCCGTCTGTCTCAGTCCGTCTGTCTCAGACCGTCTGGCTCAGACCGTCTGTCTCAGACCGTCTGTCTCAGACCGTCTGTCTCAGACCGTCAGTCTCAGTCCGTATGACTCAGACCGTCTGTCTCAGAACGTCTGTGTCAGACCGGCTGTCCCAGAACGTCTGTGTCAGACCGTCTGTCTCAGACCGTCTGTCTCAGACCGACTGTCTCAGTCCGTATGACTCAGACCGTCTGTCTCAGACCGGCTGTCCCAGAACGTTTGTGTCAGACCGCCTGTCTCAGACCGTCTGTCTCAGACCGACTGTCTCAGTCCGTCTGTCTCAGTCCGTCTGTCTCAGGCCGCCTACATCAGAACGTCTGTCTCAGACCGACTGTCTCAGACCGTCCGTCTCAGACCGTCTGTCTCAAACCGTCTGTCTCAGACCGTCTGTCTCAGACCGTCTGCCTCAGACCGTCTGTCTCAGAACGTCTGTGTCAGACCGGCGGTCTCAGACCGTCTGTCTCAGGCCGCCTGTCTCAGGCCGCCTATATCAGACCGTCTGTCTCAGACCATCTGTCTCAGACCGCCTGTCTCAGACCGTCTGTCTCAGGCCGTCTGCCTCAGACCGTCTGCCTCAGATCGTCTGTCTCAGAACGTCTGTGTCAGACCGCCTGTCTCAGACCGTCTGTCTCAGACCGTATGTCTCAGGCCGCCTGTCTCAGGCCGCCTATATCAGAACGTCTGTCTCAGACCGCCTGTCTCAGACCGCCTGTCTCAGACCGTCTGTCTCAGGCCGTCTGTCTCAGACCACTTGTCTCAGACCGCCTGTCTCAGTACGTCTGTCTCAGTCCGTCTTTCTCAGACAGCCTGTCTCAGACCGTCTGTCTCAGACCGTCTTTCTCAGACCGCCTGTCTGAGACCCTCTGTCTCAGTCCGTCTGTCTCAGTCCGTCTGTCTCAGTCCGTCTGTCTCAGACCGTCTGTCTCAGTCCGTATGACTCAGACCGTCTGTCTCAGACCGGCTGTGTCAGACCGGCGGTCTCAGACCGTCTGTCTGAGGCCGCCTGTCTCAGGCCGCCTATATCAGACCGTCTGTCTCAGACCATCTGTCTCAGACCGCCTGTCTCAGACCGTCTGTCTCAGGCCGTCTGCCTCAGACCGTCTGCCTCAGATCGTCTGTCTCAGAACGTCTGTGTCAGACCGCCTGTCTCAGACCGTCTGTCTCAGACCGTATGTCTCAGGCCGCCTGTCTCAGGCCGCCTATATCAGAACGTCTGTCTCAGACCGCCTGTCTCAGACCGCCTGTCTCAGACCGTCTGTCTCAGGCCGTCTGTCTCAGACCACTTGTCTCAGACCGCCTGTCTCAGACCGTCTGTCTCAGACCGTCTGTCTCAGACCGTCTGTCTCAGACCGTCTGTCTCAGACCGTCTGTCTCAGACCGTCAGTCTCAGTCCGTATGACTCAGACCGTCTGTCACAGAACGTCCGTGTCAGACCGGCTGTCCCAGTCCGTCTGTCTCAGTCCGTCTGTCTCAGTCCGTCTGTCTCAGTCCGTCTTTCTCAGTCCGTCTGTCTCAGTCCGTCTGTCTCAGTCCGTCTGTCTCAGACCGTCTGTCTCAGTCCGTATGACTGAGACCGTCCGTCTCAGAACGGCTGTCCCAGAGCGTTTGTGTCAGACCGCCTGTCTCAGGCCGCCTATATCAGACCGTCTGTCTCAGACCGTCTGTCTCAGACCGCCTGTCTCAGACCGTCTGTCTCAGACCGTATGTCTCAGGCCGCCTGTCTCAGGCCGCCTATATCAGAACGTCTGTCTCAGACCGCCTGTCTCAGACCGCCTGTCTCAGACCGCCTGTCTCAGACCGCCTGTCTCAGACCGTCTGTCTCAGGCCGTCTGTCTCAGACCACTTGTCTGAGACCGCCTGTCTCAGTACGTCTGTCTCAGTCCGTCTTTCTCAGACAGCCTGTCTCAGACCGTCTGTCTCAGTCCGTCTGTCTCAGACCGTCTGTCTCAGACCGTCTGTCTCAGACCGTCTGTCTCAGACCGTCTGTCTCAGACCGTCAGTCTCAGTCCGTATGACTCAGACCGTCTGTCTCAGAACGTCTGTGTCAGACCGGCTGTCCCAGAACGTCTGTGTCAGACCGTCTGTCTCAGACCGTCTGTCTCAGACCGACTGTCTCAGTCCGTATGACTCAGACCGTCTGTCTCAGACCGGCTGTCCCAGAACGTTTGTGTCAGACCGCCTGTCTCAGACCGTCTGTCTCAGACCGACTGTCTCAGTCCGTCTGTCTCAGTCCGTCTGTCTCAGGCCGCCTACATCAGAACGTCTGTCTCAGACCGACTGTCTCAGACCGTCCGTCTCAGACCGTCTGTCTCAAACCGTCTGTCTCAGACCGTCTGTCTCAGACCGTCTGCCTCAGACCGTCTGTCTCAGAACGTCTGTGTCAGACCGGCGGTCTCAGACCGTCTGTCTCAGGCCGCCTGTCTCAGGCCGCCTATATCAGACCGTCTGTCTCAGACCATCTGTCTCAGACCGCCTGTCTCAGACCGTCTGTCTCAGGCCGTCTGCCTCAGACCGTCTGCCTCAGATCGTCTGTCTCAGAACGTCTGTGTCAGACCGCCTGTCTCAGACCGTCTGTCTCAGACCGTATGTCTCAGGCCGCCTGTCTCAGGCCGCCTATATCAGAACGTCTGTCTCAGACCGCCTGTCTCAGACCGCCTGTCTCAGACCGTCTGTCTCAGGCCGTCTGTCTCAGACCACTTGTCTCAGACCGCCTGTCTCAGTACGTCTGTCTCAGTCCGTCTTTCTCAGACAGCCTGTCTCAGACCGTCTGTCTCAGACCGTCTTTCTCAGACCGCCTGTCTGAGACCCTCTGTCTCAGTCCGTCTGTCTCAGTCCGTCTGTCTCAGTCCGTCTGTCTCAGACCGTCTGTCTCAGTCCGTATGACTCAGACCGTCTGTCTCAGACCGGCTGTGTCAGACCGGCAGTCTCAGACCGTCTGTCTGAGGCCGCCTGTCTCAGGCCGCCTATATCAGACCGTCTGTCTCAGACCATCTGTCTCAGACCGCCTGTCTCAGACCGTCTGTCTCAGGCCGTCTGCCTCAGACCGTCTGCCTCAGATCGTCTGTCTCAGAACGTCTGTGTCAGACCGCCTGTCTCAGACCGTCTGTCTCAGACCGTATGTCTCAGGCCGCCTGTCTCAGGCCGCCTATATCAGAACGTCTGTCTCAGACCGCCTGTCTCAGACCGCCTGTCTCAGACCGTCTGTCTCAGGCCGTCTGTCTCAGACCACTTGTCTCAGACCGCCTGTCTCAGACCGTCTGTCTCAGACCGTCTGTCTCAGACCGTCTGTCTCAGACCGTCTGTCTCAGACCGTCAGTCTCAGTCCGTATGACTCAGACCGTCTGTCACAGAACGTCCGTGTCAGACCGGCTGTCCCAGTCCGTCTGTCTCAGTCCGTCTGTCTCAGTCCGTCTGTCTCAGTCCGTCTTTCTCAGTCCGTCTGTCTCAGTCCGTCTGTCTCAGTCCGTCTGTCTCAGACCGTCTGTCTCAGTCCGTATGACTCAGACCGTCCGTCTCAGAACGGCTGTCCCAGACCGTCTGTCTCAGAACGTCTGTCTCAGACCGTCTGTCTCAGACCGTCTGTCTCATACCGTCTGTCTCAGACCGTCTGTCTCAGGCCGTCTGTCTCAGTCCGTCTGTCTGAGACCGTCTGTCTCAGACCGTCTGCCTCAGACCGTCTGTCTCAGAACGTCTGTGTCAGACCGCCGGTCTCAGACCGTCTGTCTCAGACCGTCTGTCTCAGGCCGCCTGTCTCAGGCCGCCTATATCAGAACGTCTGTCTCAGACCGTCTGTCTCAGACCGACTGTCTCAGACCGTCCGTCTCAGACCGTCTGTCTCAAACCGTCTGTCTCAGACCGTCTGTCTCAGACCGTCTGCCTCAGACCGTCTGTCTCAGAACGTCTGTGTCAGACCGCCGGTCTCAGACCGTCTGTCTCAGGCCGCCTATCTCAGGCCGCCTATATCAGACCGTCTGTCTCAGTCCGTCTGTCTCAGACCGTGTGTCTCAGACCGTCTGTCTCAGACCGTCTGTCTCAGACCGTCTGTCTCATACCGTCTGTCTCAGACCGTCTATCTCAGACCGTCTGTCTCAGACCGTCTGTCTCAGACCGTCTGTCTCAGACCGTCTGTCTCAGACCGTCTGTCTCAGACCGTCTGTCTCAGTCCGTCTGTCTCAGACCGTCTGTCTCAGACCGTCTGTCTCAGACCGTCTGTCTCAGACCGTCTGTCTCAGACCGTCTGTCTCAGACCGTCTGTCAAAGAACGTCTGTCAAAGAACGTGTGTGTCAGACAGCCTGTCTCAGACCGCCTGTCTCAGTCCGTCTGTCTCAGTCCGTCTGTCTCAGTCCGCCGATCTCAGACCGTCCGACTCAGACCGCCTGTCTCAGTCCGTCTGTCTCATACCGTCTGTCAAAGAACGTGTGTGTCAGACAGCCTGTCTCAGACCGTCTGTCTCAGACCGTCTCTCTCAGACCGCCTATATCAGACCGTCTGTCTCAGACCGCCTGTCTCAGACCGCCTGTCTCAGTCCGTCTGTCTCAGTCCGTCTGTCTCAGACCGTCTGTCTCAGACCGCCTGTCTCAGTCCGTCTGTCTCAGACCGTCTGTCTCAGAACGTCTGTGTCAGACCGCCGGTCTCAGACCGTCTGTCTCAGACCGTCTGTCTCAGGCCGCCTGTCTCAGTCCGTCTGTCTCAGTCCGTCTGTCTCAGTCCGCCGATCTCAGACCGTCCGACTCAGACCGCCTGTCTCAGTCCGTCTGTCTCAGACCGTCTGTCAAAGAACGTGTGTGTCAGACAGCCTGTCTCAGACCGTCTGTCTCAGAGCGTCTGTCTCAGACCGTCTGTCAAAGAACGTGTGTGTCAGACAGCCTGTCTCAGACCGCCTGTCTCAGTCCGTCTGTCTCAGTCCGTCTGTCTCAGTCCGCCGATCTCAGACCGTCCGACTCAGACCGCCTGTCTCAGTCCGTCTGTCTCATACCGTCTGTCTCAGACCGTCTGTCTCAGTCCGTCTGTCTCAGACCGACTGTCTCAGTCCGTCTGTCTCAGTCCGTCTGTCTCAGTCCGCCGATCTCAGACCGTCTGTCTCAGACCGTCAGTCTCAGTCCGTATGACTCAGTCCGCCGATCTCAGACCGTCCGACTCAGACCGCCTGTCTCAGTCCGTCTGTCTCATACCGTCTGTCAAAGAACGTGTGTGTCAGACAGCCTGTCTGAGACCGTCTGTCTCAGACCGTCTGTCTCAGACCGCCTATATCAGAACGTCTGTCTCAGACCGCCTGTCTCAGACCGTCTGTCTCAGGCCGCCTTTCTCAGACCGTCTATCTCGGACCGTCTGTCTCAGACCGTCTGTCTCAGACCGTCTGTCTCAGACCGTCTGTCTCAGACCGTCTGTCTCAGACCGTCTGTCTCAGACCGACTGTCTCAGTCCGTCTGTCTCAGTCCGTCTGTCTCAGTCCGCCGATCTCAGACCGTCCGACTCAGACCGCCTGTCTCAGTCCGTCTGTCACAGTCCGTCTGTCTCAGACCGTCTGTCTCGGACCGCCTATATCAGAACGTCTGTCTCAGACCGTCTCTCAAAGAACGCGTGTGTCAGACAGCCTGTCTCACACCGTCTGTCTCAGACCGTCTGTCTCAGACCGCCTATATCAGAACGTCTGTCTCAGACCGCCTGTCTCAGACCGTCTGTCTCAGGACGTCTGTCTCAGACCGCCTGTCTCAGACCGTCTGTCTCAGACCGTCTGTCTCAGACCGTCAGTCTCAGTCCGTATGACTCAGACCGTCTGTCACAGGCCGGCTGTCCCAGAACGTTTGTGTGAGACCGTCCGTCTCAGGCCGCCTATATCAGACCGTCTGTCTCAGACCGTCAGTCTCAGTCCGTATGACTCAGACCGTCTGTCTCAGAACGTCTGTGTCAGACCGGCTGAACCAGAACGTCTGTGTCAGACCGTCTGTCTCAGGCCGTCTGTCTCAGACCGTCTGTCTCAGACCGTCCGTCTCAGACCGTCTGTCTCAGACCGCCTGTCTCAGACCGTCTGTCTCAGTCCGTCTGTCTCAGACCGTCTGTCAAAGAACGTGTGTGTCAGACAGCCTGTCTCAGATCGTTTGTCTCAGAACGTCTGTGTCAGACCGTCTGTCAAAGAACGTGTGTGTCAGACAGCCTGTCTCAGACCGTCTGTCTCAGAACGTCTGTCTCAGACCGTCTGTCTCAGACCGTCTGTCTCATACCGTCTGTCTCAGACCGTCTGTCTCAGGCCGTCTGTCTCAGTCTGTCTGTCTGAGACCGTCTGTCTCAGACCGTCTGCCTCAGACCGTCTGTCTCAGAACGTCTGTGTCAGACCGCCGGTCTCAGACCGTCTGTCTCAGACCGTCTGTCTCAGGCCGCCTGTCTCAGGCCGCCTGTCTCAGTCCGTCTGTCTCAGTCCGTCTGTCTCAGTCCGCCGATCTCAGACCGTCCGACTCAGACCGCCTGTCTCAGTCCGTCTGTCTCATACCGTCTGTCAAAGAACGTGTGTGTCAGACAGCCTGTCTCAGACCGTCTGTCTCAGACCGTCTGTCTCAGACCGTCTGTCTCAGACCGTCTGTCTCATACCGTCTGTCTCAGACCGTCTGTCTCAGGCCGTCTGTCTCAGTCCGTCTGTCTGAGACCGTCTGTCTCAGACCGTCTGCCTCAGACCGTCTGTCTCAGACCGTCTGTCTCAGACCGTCTGTCAAAGAACGTCTGTCAAAGAACGTGTGTGTCAGACAGCCTGTCTCAGACCGCCTGTCTCAGTCCGTCTGTCTCAGTCCGTCTGTCTCAGTCCGCCGATCTCAGACCGTCCGACTCAGACCGCCTGTCTCAGTCCGTCTGTCTCATACCGTCTGTCAAAGAACGTGTGTGTCAGACAGCCTGTCTCAGACCGTCTGTCTCAGACCGTCTGTCTCAGACCGCCTATATCAGAACGTCTGTCTCAGACCGCCTGTCCCAGACCGTCTGTCTCAGGCCGTCTGTATCAGACCGTCTGTCTCAGACCGTCTGTCTCAGACCGTCCGTCTCAGACCGCCTGTCTCAGACCGCCTGTCTCAGTCCGTCTGTCTCAGTCCGTCTGTCTCAGACCGTCTGTCTCAGACCGCCTGTCTCAGTCCGTCTGTCTCAGACCGTCTGTCTCAGAACGTCTGTGTCAGACCGCCGGTCTCAGACCGTCTGTCTCAGACCGTCTGTCTCAGGCCGCCTGTCTCAGTCCGTCTGTCTCAGTCCGTCTGTCTCAGTCCGCCGATCTCAGACCGTCCGACTCAGACCGCCTGTCTCAGTCCGTCTGTCTCAGACCGTCTGTCAAAGAACGTGTGTGTCAGACAGCCTGTCTCGGACCGTCTGTCTCAGAGCGTCTGTCTCAGACCGTCTGTCAAAGAACGTGTGTGTCAGACAGCCTGTCTCAGACCGTCTGTCTCAGACCGTCTGTCTCAGGCCGCCTGTCTCAGTCCGTCTGTCTCAGTCCGTCTGTCTCAGTCCGCCGATCTCAGACCGTCCGACTCAGACTGCCTGTCTCAGTCCGTCTGTCTCATACCGTCTGTCAAAGAACGTGTGTGTCAGACAGCCTGTCTCAGACCGTCTGGCTCAGACCGCCTTTCTCAGACCGTCTATCTCGGACCGTCTGTCTCAGACCGTCTGTCTCAGACCGACTGTCTCAGTCCGTCTGTCTCAGTCCGTCTGTCTCAATCCGCCGATCTCAGACCGTCCGACTCAGACCGCCTGTCTCAGTCCGTCTGTCACAGTCCGTCTGTCTCAGACCGTCTGTCTCGGACCGCCTATATCAGAACGTCTGTCTCAGACCGTCTCTCAAAGAACGCGTGTGTCAGGCAGCCTGTCTCAGACCGTCTGTCTCAGACCGCCTGTCTCAGACCGTCTGTCTCAGACCGTCTGTCTCAGACCGTCAGTCTCAGTCCGTATGACTCAGACCGTCTGTCTCAGGCCGGCTGTCCCAGAACGTTTGTGTGAGACCGTCCGTCTCAGGCCGCCTATATCAGACCGTCTGTCTCAGACCGTCTGTCTCAGACCGTCAGTCTCAGTCCGTATGACTCAGACCGTCTGTCTCAGAACGTCTGTGTCAGACCGGCTGAACCAGAACGTCTGTGTCAGACCGTCTGTCTCAGGCCGTCTGTCTCAGACCGTCTGTCTCAGACCGTCCGTCTCAGACCGTCTGTCTCAGACCGCCTGTCTCAGTCCGTCTGTCTCAGTCCGTCTGTCTCAGACCGTCTGTCAAAGAACGTGTGTGTCAGACAGCCTGTCTCGGATCGTTTGTCTCAGAACGTCTGTGTCAGACCGTCTGTCAAAGAACGTGTGTGTCAGACAGCCTGTCTCAGACCGTCTGTCTCAGAACGTCTGTCTCAGACCGTCTGTCTCAGACCGTCTGTCTCATACCGTCTGTCTCAGACCGTCTGTCTCAGGCCGCCTATATCAGAACGTCTGACTCAGACCGTCTGTCTCAGACCGACTGTCTCAGACCGTCCGTCTCAGACCGTCTGTCTCAAACCGTCTGTCTCAGACCGTCTGTCTCAGACCGTCTGCCTCAGACCGTCTGTCTCAGAACGTCTGTGTCAGACCGCCGGTCTCAGACCGTCTGTCTCAGACCGTCTGTCTCAGGCCGCCTATCTCAGGCCGCCTATATCAGACCGTCTGTCTCAGACCGTCTGTCTCAGACCGTCTGTCTCAGACCGTCTGTCTCAGACCGTCTGTCTCAGACCGTCTGTCTCAGGCCGTCTGTCTCTGTCCGTATGTCTCAGACCGTCTGTCCCAGAACGTCTGTGTCAGACCGTCTGTCTCAGTCCGTCTGTCTCAGACCGTTTATCTCAGACCGCCTGTCTCAGACCGTCTGTCTCAGACCGTCTGTCTCAGAGCGTCTGTCTCAGACCGCCTGTCTCAGTCCGTCTGTCTCAGTCGGTCTGTCTCAGACCGTCTGTCTCAGACCGTCTGCCTCAGACCGTCTGTCTCAGAACGTCTGTGTCAGACCGCCGGTCTCAGACCGTCTGTCTCAGACCGTTCGTCTCAGGCCGCCTGTCTCAGGCCGCCTATATCAGAATGTCTGTCTCAGACCGACTGTCTCAGACCGTCCGTCTCAGACCGTCTGTCTCAAACCGTCTGTCTCAGACCGTCTGTCTCAGACCGTCTGTCTCAGACCGTCTGTTTCAGACCGTCTGTCTCAGACCGTCAGTCTCAGGCCGTCTGGCTCAGACCGCCTTTCTCAGACCGTCTATCTCGGACCGTCTGTCTCAGTCCGTCTGTCTCAGACCGTCTGTCTCAGACCGTCTGTCTCAGACCGTCTGTCTCAGACCGTCTGTCTCAGACCGTCTGTCTCAGACCGTCTGTCTCAGACCGTCTGTCTCAGACCGTCTGCCTCAGACCGTCTGTTTCAGACCGCCTGTCTCAGACCGTCAGTCTCAGGCCGTCTGGCTCAGACCGCCTTTCTCAGACCGTCTATCTCGGACCGTCTGTCTCAGACCGTCTGTCTCAGACCGTCTGTCTCAGACCGTCTGTCTCAGACCGTCTGTCTCAGACCGTCTGTCTCAGACCGACTGTCTCAGTCCGTCTGTCTCAGTCCGTCTGTCTCAGTCCGCCGATCTCAGACCGTCCCACTCAGACCGCCTGTCTCAGTCCGTCTGTCACAGTCCGTCTGTCTCAGACCGTCTGTCTCGGACCGTCTGTCTCAGTCCGTCTGTCTCAGTCCGTGTGTCTCAGTCCGTCTGTGTCAGACCGTCTGTTTCAGTCCGTATGACTCAGACCGTCTGTCTCAGACCGGCTGTCCCAGAACGTTTGTGTCAGACCGCCTGTCTCAGGCCGCCTATATCAGACCGTCTGTCTCAGACCGTCTGTCTCAGACCGTCTGTCTCAGACCGTCTGTCTCAGACCGTCTGTCTCAGACCGTCTGTCTCAGTCCGTCTGTCTCAGACCGTCTGTCTCAGACCGTCTGCCTCAGACCGTCTGTCTCAGTCCGTCTGTCGCAGTCCGTCTGTCTCAGTCCGTCCGTCTCAGTCCGTCTGTGTCAGACCGTCTGTCTCAGTCCGTATGACTCAGACCGTCTGCCTCAGACCGGCTGTCCCAGAACGTTTGTGTCAGACCGCCTGTCTCAGGCCGCCTATATCAGACCGTCTGTCTCAGACCGTCTGTCTCAGACCGTCTGTCTCAGACCGTCTGTCTCAGACCGTCAGTCTCAGTCCGTTTGACTCAGACCGTCTGTCTCAGAACGTCTGTGTCAGACCGGCTGTCCCAGAACGTCTGTGTTAGACCGTCTGTCTCAGGCCGTCTGTCTCAGACCGCCTCTCAGTCCGTCTGTCTCTGTCCGTATGTCTCAGACCGTCTGTCCCAGAACGTCTGTTTCAGACCGTCTGTCTCAGTCCGTCTGTCTCAGACCGTTTATCTCAGACCGCCTGTCTCAGACCGTCTGTCTCAGACCGTCTGTCTCAGAGCGTCTGTCTCAGACCGCCTGTCTCAGTCCGTCTGTCTCAGTCGGTCTGTCTCAGACCGTCTGCCTCAGACCGTCTGTCTCAGAACGTCTGTGTCAGACCGCCGGTCTCAGACCGTCTGTCTCAGACCGTCCGTCTCAGGCCGCCTGTCTCAGGCCGCCTATATCAGAATGTCTGTCTCAGACCGTCTGTCTCAGACCGACTGTCTCAGACCGTCCGTCTCAGACCGTCTGTCTCAAACCGTCTGTCTCAGACCGTCTGTCTCAGACCGTCTGCCTCAGACCGTCTGTCTCAGAACGTCTGTGTCAGACCGCCGGTCTCAGACCGTCTGTCTCAGACCGTCTGTCTCAGGCCGCCTGTCTCAGGCCGCATATATCAGACCGTCTGTCTCAGTCCGTCTGTCTCAGACCGTCTGTCTCAGACCGTCTGTCTCAGACCGTCTGTCACAGACCGTCTGTCTCAGACCTCCTGTCTCAGTCCGTCTGTCTCAGAACGTCTGTGTCAGACCGTCTGTCTCAGTCCGTCTGTCTCAGACCGTTTATGTCATACCGTCTGTCTCAGACCGTCTGTCTCAGACCGTCTGTCTCAGACCGTCTGTCTCAGACCATCGGTCTCAGACCGTCTGTCTCAGACCGTCTGTCTCAGACCGTCTGTTTCAGACCGTCTGTCTCAGACCGTCAGTCTCAGGCCGTCTGGCTCAGACCGCCTTTCTCAGACCGTCCATCTCGGACCGTCTGTCTCGGACCGTCTGTCTCCGACCGTCTATCTCGGACCGTCTGTCTCAGACCGACTGTCTCAGACCGTCCGTCTCAGACCGTCTGTCTCAAACCGTCTGTCTCAGACCGTCTGTCTCAGACCGTCTGCCTCAGACCGTCTGTCTCAGAACGTCTGTGTCAGACCGCCGGTGTCAGACCGTCTGTCTCAGACCGTCTGTCTCAGGCCGCCTATCTCAGGCCGCCTATATCAGACCGTCTGTCTCAGACCGTCTGTCTCAGACCGTCTGTCTCAGACCGTCTGTCTCTGTCCGTATGTCTCAGACCGTCTGTCCCAGAACGTCTGTGTCAGACCGTCTGTCTCAGTCCGTCTGTCTCAGACCGTTTATCTCAGACCGCCTGTCTCAGACCGTCTGTCTCAGACCGTCTGTCTCAGAGCGTCTGTCTCAGACCGCCTGTCTCAGTCCGTCTGTCTCAGTCGGTCTGTCTCAGACCGTCTGTCTCAGACCGTCTGCCTCAGAACGTCTGTCTCAGAACGTCTGTGTCAGACCGCCGGTCTCAGACCGTCTGTCTCAGACCGACTGTCTCAGACCGTCTGTTTCAGACCGCCTGTCTCAGACCGTCAGTCTCAGGCCGTCTGGCTCAGACCGCCTTTCTCCGACCGTCTATCTCGGACCGTCTGTCTCAGACCGTCTGTCTCAGACCGTCTGTCTCAGACCGTCTGTCTCAGACCGTCTGTCTCAGACCGACTGTCTCAGTCCGTCTGTCTCAGTCCGTCTGTCTCAGACCGCCGATCTCAGACCGTCCCACTCAGACCGCCTGTCTCAGTCCGTCTGTCACAGTCCGTCTGTCTCAGACCGTCCGTCTCAGACCGTCTGTCTCAAACCGTCTGTCTCAGACCGTCTGTCTCAGACCGTCTGTCTCAGACCGTCTGTTTCAGACCGTCTGTCTCAGACCGTCAGTCTCAGGCCGTCTGGCTCAGACTGCCTTTCTCAGACCGTCTATCTCGGACCGTCTGTCTCAGTCCGTCTGTCTCAGACCGTCTGTCTCAGACCGTCTGTCTCAGACCGTCTGTCTCAGACCGTCTGTCTCAGACCGTCTGTCTCAGACCGTCTGTCTCAGACCGTCTGTCTCAGACCGTCTGTCTCAGACCGTCTGTCTCAGACCGACTGTCTCAGTCCGTCTGTCTCAGTCCGTCTGTCTCAGTCCGCCGATCTCAGACCGTCCCACTCAGACCGCCTGTCTCAGTCCGTCTGTCACAGTCCGTCTGTCTCAGACCGTCTGTCTCGGACCGTCTGTCTCAGTCCGTCTGTCTCAGTCCGTCTGTCTCAGTCCGTCTGTGTCAGACCGTCTGTCTCAGTCCGTATGACTCAGACCGTCTGTCTCAGACCGGCTGTCCCAGAACGTTTGTGTCAGACCGCCTTTCTCAGGCCGCCTATATCAGACCGTCTGTCTCAGACCGTCTGTCTCAGACCGTCTGTCTCAGACCGTCTGTCTCAGTCCGTCTGTCTCAGACCGTCTGTCTCAGACCGTCTGCCTCAGACCGTCTGTCTCAGTCCGTCTGTCGCAGTCCGTCTGTCTCAGTCCGTCCGTCTCAGTCCGTCTGTGTCAGACCGTCTGTCTCAGTCCGTATGACTCAGACCGTCTGCCTCAGACCGTCTGTCTCAGACCGTCTGTCTCAGACCGTCTGTCTCAGACCGTCTGTCACAGACCGTCTGTCTCAGACCGTCTGTCTCAGACCGTCTGTCTCAGACCGTCTGTCTCAGACCGTCTGTCTCAGACCGTCTGTCTCAGACCGTCTGTCTCAGACCGTCTGTTTCAGACCGCCTGTCTCAGACCGTCAGTCTCAGGCCGTCTGGCTCAGACCGCCTTTCTCCGACCGTCTATCTCGGACCGTCTGTCTCAGACCGTCTGTCTCAGACCGTCTGTCTCAGACCGTCTGTCTCAGACCGTCTGTCTCAGACCGTCTGTCTCAGACCGACTGTCTCAGTCCGTCTGTCTCAGTCCGTCTGTCTCAGACCGCCGATCTCAGACCGTCCCACTCAGACCGCCTGTCTCAGTCCGTCTGTCACAGTCCGTCTGTCTCAGACCGTCCGTCTCAGACCGTCTGTCTCAAACCGTCTGTCTCAGACCGTCTGTCTCAGACCGTCTGTCTCAGACCGTCTGTTTCAGACCGTCTGTCTCAGACCGTCAGTCTCAGGCCGTCTGGCTCAGACCGCCTTTCTCAGACCGTCTATCTCGGACCGTCTGTCTCAGTCCGTCTGTCTCAGACCGTCTGTCTCAGACCGTCTGTCTCAGACCGTCTGTCTCAGACCGTCTGTCTCAGACCGTCTGTCTCAGACCGTCTGTCTCAGACCGTCTGTCTCAGACCGTCTGTCTCAGACCGTCTGTCTCAGACCGTCTGTCTCAGACCGTCTGTCTCAGACCGTCTGTCTCAGACCGACTGTCTCAGTCCGTCTGTCTCAGTCCGTCTGTCTCAGTCCGCCGATCTCAGACCGTCCCACTCAGACCGCCTGTCTCAGTCCGTCTGTCACAGTCCGTCTGTCTCAGACCGTCTGTCTCGGACCGTCTGTCTCAGTCCGTCTGTCTCAGTCCGTCTGTCTCAGTCCGTCTGTGTCAGACCGTCTGTCTCAGTCCGTATGACTCAGACCGTCTGTCTCAGACCGGCTGTCCCAGAACGTTTGTGTCAGACCGCCTTTCTCAGGCCGCCTATATCAGACCGTCTGTCTCAGACCGTCTGTCTCAGACCGTCTGTCTCAGACCGTCTGTCTCAGACCGTCTGTCTCAGTCCGTCTGTCTCAGACCGTCTGTCTCAGACCGTCTGCCTCAGACCGTCTGTCTCAGTCCGTCTGTCGCAGTCCGTCTGTCTCAGTCCGTCCGTCTCAGTCCGTCTGTGTCAGACCGTCTGTCTCAGTCCGTATGACTCAGACCGTCTGCCTCAGACCGGTTGTCCCAGAACGTTTGTGTCAGACCGCCTGTCTCAGGCCGCCTATATCAGACCGTCTGTCTCAGACCGTCTGTCTCAGACCGTCTGTCTCAGACCGTCTGTCTCAGACCGTCTGTCTCAGACCGTCTGTCTCAGACCGTCTGTCTCAGACCGTCTGTCTCAGACCGTCTGTCTCAGACCGTCTGTCTCAGTCCGTCTGTCTCAGACCGACTGTCTCAGACCGTCTGTCTCAGACCGTGTGTCTCAGACCGTCTGTCTCAGACCGTCTGTCTCAGACCGTCTGTCTCAGACCGTCTGTCTCAGACCGTCTGTCTCAGACCGTCTGTCTCAGACCGTCTGTCTCAGACCGTCAGTCTCAGTCCGTTTGACTCAGACCGTCTGTCTCAGAACGTCTGTGTCAGACCGGCTGTCCCAGAACGTCTGTGTTAGACCGTCTGTCTCAGGCCGTCTGTCTCAGACCGCCTCTCAGTCCGTCTGTCTCTGTCCGTATGTCTCAGACCGTCTGTCCCAGAACGTCTGTGTCAGACCGTCTGTCTCAGTCCGTCTGTCTCAGACCGTTTATCTCAGACCGCCTGTCTCAGACCGTCTGTCTCAGACCGTCTGTCTCAGAGCGTCTGTCTCAGACCGCCTGTCTCAGTCCGTCTGTCTCAGTCGGTCTGTCTCAGACCGTCTGTCTCAGACCGTCTGCCTCAGACCGTCTGTCTCAGAACGTCTGTGTCAGACCGCCGGTCTCAGACCGTCTGTCTCAGACCGTCCGTCTCAGGCCGCCTGTCTCAGGCCGCCTATATCAGAATGTCTGTCTCAGACCGTCTGTCTCAGACCGACTGTCTCAGACCGTCCGTCTCAGACCGTCTGTCTCAAACCGTCTGTCTCAGACCGTCTGCCTCAGACCGTCTGTCTCAGAACGTCTGTGTCAGACCGCCGGTCTCAGACCGTCTGTCTCAGACCGTCTGTCTCAGACCGTCTGTCTCAGACCGTCTGTCACAGACCGTCTGTCTCAGACCGTCTGTCTCAGACCGTCTGTCTCAGACCGTCTGTCTCAGACCGTCTGTCTCAGACCGTCTGTCTCAGACCGTCTGTCTCAGACCGTCTGTTTCAGACCGCCTGTCTCAGACCGTCAGTCTCAGGCCGTCTGGCTCAGACCGCCTTTCTCCGACCGTCTATCTCGGACCGTCTGTCTCAGACCGTCTGTCTCAGACCGTCTGTCTCAGACCGTCTGTCTCAGACCGTCTGTCTCAGACCGACTGTCTCAGACCGTCTGTCTCAGACCGTCTGCCTCAGACCGTCTGTCTCAGAACGTCTGTGTCAGACCGCCGGTCTCAGACCGTCTGTCTCAGACCGTCCGTCTCAGGCCGCCTGTCTCAGGCCGCCTATATCAGAATGTCTGTCTCAGACCGTCTGTCTCAGACCGACTGTCTCAGACCGTCCGTCTCAGACCGTCTGTCTCAAACCGTCTGTCTCAGACCGTCTGCCTCAGACCGTCTGTCTCAGAACGTCTGTGTCAGACCGCCGGTCTCAGACCGTCTGTCTCAGACCGTCTGTCTCAGGCCGCCTGTCTCAGGCCGCCTATATCAGACCGTCTGTCTCAGACCGTCTGTCTCAGACCGTCTGTCTCAGACCGTCTGTCTCAGACCGTGTGTCTCAGACCGTCTGTCTCAGACCGTCTGTCTCAGACCGTCTGTCTCAGACCGTCTGTCTCAGACCGTCTGTTTCAGACCGCCTGTCTCAGACCGTCAGTCTCAGGCCGTCTGGCTCAGACCGCCTTTCTCAGACCGTCTATCTCGGACCGTCTGTCTCAGACCGTCTGTCTCAGACCGTCTGTCTCAGACCGACTGTCTCAGTCCGTCTGTCTCAGTCCGTCTGTCTCAGTCCGCCGATCTCAGACCGTCCCACTCAGACCGCCTGTCTCAGTCCGTCTGTCACAGTCCGTCTGTCTCAGACCGTCCGTCTCAGACCGTCTGTCTCAAACCGTCTGTCTCAGACCGTCTGTCTCAGACCGTCTGTCTCAGACCGTCTGTTTCAGACCGTCTGTCTCAGACCGTCAGTCTCAGGCCGTCTGGCTCAGACCGCCTTTCTCAGACCGTCTATCTCGGACCGTCTGTCTCAGTCCGTCTGTCTCAGACCGTCTGTCTCAGACCGTCTGTCTCAGACCGTCTGTCTCAGACCGTCTGTCTCAGACCGTCTGTCTCAGACCGTCTGTCTCAGACCGTCTGTCTCAGACCGTCTGTCTCAGACCGTCTGTCTCAGACCGTCTGTCTCAGACGGTCTGTCTCAGACCGTCTGTTTCAGACCGCCTGTCTCAGACCGTCAGTCTCAGGCCGTCTGGCTCAGACCGCCTTTCTCAGACCGTCTATCTCGGACCGTCTGTCTCAGACCGTCGGTCTCAGACCGTCTGTCTCAGACCGTCTGTCTCAGACCGTCTGTCTCAGACCGTCTGTCTCAGACCGTCTGTTTCAGACCGCCTGTCTCAGACCGTCAGTCTCAGGCCGTCTGGCTCAGACCGCCTTTCTCAGACCGTCTATCTCGGACCGTCTGTCTCAGACCGTCTGTCTCAGACCGTCTGTCTCAGACCGTCTGTCTCAGACCGTCTGTCTCAGACCGTCTGTCTCAGACCGTCTGTCTCAGACCGTCTGTCTCCGACCGTCTATCTCGGACCGTCTGTCTCAGACCGACTGTCTCAGACCGTCCGTCTCAGACCGTCTGTCTCAAACCGTCTGTCTCAGACCGTCTGTCTCAGACCGTCTGCCTCAGACCGTCTGTCTCAGAACGTCTGTGTCAGACCGCCGGTCTCAGACCGTCTGTCTCAGACCGTCTGTCTCAGGCCGCCTATCTCAGGCCGCCTATATCAGACCGTCTGTCTCAGACCGTCTGTCTCAGACCGTCTGTCTCAGACCGTCTGTCTCAGACCGTCTGTCTCTGTCCGTATGTCTCAGACCGTCTGTCCCAGAACGTCTGTGTCAGACCGTCTGTCTCAGTCCGTCTGTCTCAGACCGTTTATCTCAGACCGCCTGTCTCAGACCGTCTGTCTCAGACCGTCTGTCTCAGAGCGTCTGTCTCAGACCGCCTGTCTCAGTCCGTCTGTCTCAGTCGGTCTGTCTCAGACCGTCTGTCTCAGACCGTCTGCCTCAGAACGTCTGTCTCAGAACGTCTGTGTCAGACCGCCGGTCTCAGACCGTCTGTCTCAGACCGACTGTCTCAGACCGTCCGTCTCAGACCGTCTGTCTCAAACCGTCTGTCTCAGACCGTCTGTCTCAGACCGTCTGTCTCAGACCGTCTGTTTCAGACCGTCTGTCTCAGACCGTCAGTCTCAGGCCGTCTGGCTCAGACCGCCTTTCTCCGACCGTCTATCTCGGACCGTCTGTCTCAGTCCGTCTGTCTCAGACCGTCTGTCTCAGACCGTCTGTCTCAGACCGTCTGTCTCAGACCGTCTGTCTCAGACCGTCTGTCTCAGACCGTCTGTCTCAGACCGTCTGTCTCAGACCGTCTGTCTCAGACCGTCTGTCTCAGACCGTCTGTCTCAGACCGTCTGTCTCAGACCGTCTGTCTCAGACCGTCTGTCTCAGACCGTCTGTTTCAGACCGCCTGTCTCAGACCGTCAGTCTCAGGCCGTCTGGCTCAGACCGCCTTTCTCAGACCGTCTATCTCGGACCGTCTGTCTCAGACCGTCTGTCTCAGACCGTCTGTCTCAGACCGTCTGTCTCAGACCGACTGTCTCAGTCCGTCTGTCTCAGTCCGTCTGTCTCAGTCCGCCGATCTCAGACCGTCCCACTCAGACCGCCTGTCTCAGTCCGTCTGTCACAGTCCGTCTGTCTCAGACCGTCCGTCTCAGACCGTCTGTCTCAAACCGTCTGTCTCAGACCGTCTGTCTCAGACCGTCTGTCTCAGACCGTCTGTTTCAGACCGTCTGTCTCAGACCGTCAGTCTCAGGCCGTCTGGCTCAGACCGCCTTTCTCAGACCGTCTATCTCGGACCGTCTGTCTCAGTCCGTCTGTCTCAGACCGTCTGTCTCAGACCGTCTGTCTCAGACCGTCTGTGTCAGACCGTCTGTCTCAGACCGTCTGTCTCAGACCGTCTGTCTCAGACCGTCTGTCTCAGACCGTCTGTTTCAGACCGCCTGTCTCAGACCGTCAGTCTCAGGCCGTCTGGCTCAGACCGCCTTTCTCAGACCGTCTATCTCGGACCGTCTGTCTCAGACCGTCTGTCTCAGACCGTCTGTCTCAGACCGTCTGTCTCAGACCGTCTGTCTCAGACCGTCTGTCTCAGACCGTCTGTCTCAGACCGACTGTCTCAGTCCGTCTGTCTCAGTCCGTCTGTCTCAGTCCGCCGATCTCAGACCGTCCCACTCAGACCGCCTGTCTCAGTCCGTCTGTCACAGTCCGTCTGTCTCAGACCGTCTGTCTCGGACCGTCTGTCTCAGTCCGTCTGTCTCAGTCCGTCTGTCTCAGTCCGTCTGTGTCAGACCGTCTGTCTCAGTCCGTATGACTCAGACCGTCTGTCTCAGACCGGCTGTCCCAGAACGTTTGTGTCAGACCGCCTTTCTCAGGCCGCCTATATCAGACCGTCTGTCTCAGACCGTCTGTCTCAGACCGTCTGTCTCAGACCGTCTGTCTCAGTCCGTCTGTCTCAGACCGTCTGTCTCAGACCGTCTGCCTCAGACCGTCTGTCTCAGTCCGTCTGTCGCAGTCCGTCTGTCTCAGTCCGTCCGTCTCAGTCCGTCTGTGTCAGACCGCCTGTCTCAGTCCGTATGACTCAGACCGTCTGCCTCAGACCGGTTGTCCCAGAACGTTTGTGTCAGACCGCCTGTCTCAGGCCGCCTATATCAGACCGTCTGTCTCAGACCGTCTGTCTCAGACCGTCTGTCTCAGACCGTCTGTCTCAGACCGTCTGTCTCAGACCGTCTGTCTCAGACCGTCTGTCTCAGACCGTCTGTCTCAGACCGTCTGTCTCAGTCCGTCTGTCTCAGACCGACTGTCTCAGACCGTCTGTCTCAGACCGTGTGTCTCAGACCGTCTGTCTCAGACCGTCTGTCTCAGACCGTCTGTCTCAGACCGTCTGTCTCAGACCGTCTGTCTCAGACCGTCTGTCTCAGACCGTCTGTCTCAGACCGTCAGTCTCAGTCCGTTTGACTCAGACCGTCTGTCTCAGAACGTCTGTGTCAGACCGGCTGTCCCAGAACGTCTGTGTTAGACCGTCTGTCTCAGGCCGTCTGTCTCAGACCGCCTCTCAGTCCGTCTGTCTCTGTCCGTATGTCTCAGACCGTCTGTCCCAGAACGTCTGTGTCAGACCGTCTGTCTCAGTCCGTCTGTCTCAGACCGTTTATCTCAGACCGCCTGTCTCAGACCGTCTGTCTCAGACCGTCTGTCTCAGAGCGTCTGTCTCAGACCGCCTGTCTCAGTCCGTCTGTCTCAGTCGGTCTGTCTCAGACCGTCTGTCTCAGACCGTCTGCCTCAGACCGTCTGTCTCAGAACGTCTGTGTCAGACCGCCGGTCTCAGACCGTCTGTCTCAGACCGTCCGTCTCAGGCCGCCTGTCTCAGGCCGCCTATATCAGAATGTCTGTCTCAGACCGTCTGTCTCAGACCGACTGTCTCAGACCGTCCGTCTCAGACCGTCTGTCTCAAACCGTCTGTCTCAGACCGTCTGCCTCAGACCGTCTGTCTCAGAACGTCTGTGTCAGACCGCCGGTCTCAGACCGTCTGTCTCAGACCGTCTGTCTCAGGCCGCCTGTCTCAGGCCGCCTATATCAGACCGTCTGTCTCAGACCGTCTGTCTCAGACCGTCTGTCTCAGACCGTCTGTCTCAGACCGTCTGTCTCAGACCGTCTGTCTCAGACCGTCTGTCTCTGTCCGTATGTCTCAGACCGTCTGTCCCAGAACGTCTGTGTCAGACCGTCTGTCTCAGTCCGTCTGTCTCAGACCGTTTATCTCAGACCGCCTGTGTCAGACCGTCTGTCTCAGACCGTCTGTCTCAGAGCGTCTGTCTCAGACCGCCTGTCTCTGTCCGTCTGTCTCAGTCGGTCTGTCTCAGACCGTCTGTCTCAGACCGTCTGCCTCAGAACGTCTGTCTCAGAACGTCTGTGTCAGTCCGTCTGTCTCAGACCGTCTGTCTCAGACCGTCTGTCTCAGACCGTCTGTCACAGACCGTCTGTCTCAGACCTCCTGTCTCAGTCCGTCTCTCAAAGAACGCGTGTGTCAGAC
Source organism: Coelioxys conoideus (assembly GCA_947623535.1). Classification (NCBI taxonomy): domain Eukaryota; kingdom Metazoa; phylum Arthropoda; class Insecta; order Hymenoptera; family Megachilidae; genus Coelioxys; species Coelioxys conoideus. The sequence continues at coordinate 1,840,066 of CANQJN010000036.1, read as the reverse complement.
AGCCTGTCTCAGACCGTCTGTCTCAGACCGCCTTTCTCGGACCGTCTATCTCGGACCGTCTGTCTCAGACCGTCTGTCTCAGACCGTCTGTCTCAGACCGTCTGTCTCAGACCGTCTGTCTCAGACCGTCTGTCTCAGACCGTCTGTCTCAGACCGTCTGTCTCAGACCGTCAGTCTCAGACCGTCTGTCTCAGACCGTCTGTCTCAGACCGTCTGTCTCAGACCGTCTGTCTCAGACCGTCTGTTTCAGACCGCCTGTCTCAGACCGTCAGTCTCAGGCCGTCTGGCTCAGACCGCCTTTCTCAGACCGTCTATCTCGGACCGTCTGTCTCCGACCGTCTGTCTCAGACCGTCTGTCTCAGACCGTCTGTCTCAGACCGACTGTCTCAGTCCGTCTGTCTCAGTCCGTCTGTCTCAGTCCGCCGATCTCAGACCGTCCCACTCAGACCGCCTGTCTCAGTCCGTCTGTCACAGTCCGTCTGTCTCAGACCGTCTGTCTCGGACCGTCTGTCTCGGACCGTCTGTCTCAGACCGTCTGTCTCAGACCGTCTGTCTCAGACCGTCTGTCTCAGACCGTCTGTCTCAGACCGTCTGTCTCAGACCGTCTGTCTCAGACCGACTGTCTCAGTCCGTCTGTCTCAGTCCGTCTGTCTCAGTCCGCCGATCTCAGACCGTCCGACTCAGACCGCCTGTCTCAGTCCGTCTGTCTCAGTCCGTCTGTCTCAGACCGTCTCTCAAAGAACGCGTGTGTCAGACAGCCTGTCTCAGACCGTCTGTCTCAGACCGCCTATATCAGAACGTCTGTCTCAGTCCGTCTGTCTCAGTCCGCCGATCTCAGACCGTCCCACTCAGACCGCCTGTCTCAGTCCGTCTGTCACAGTCCGTCTGTCTCAGACCGTCTGTCTCGGACCGTCTGTCTCGGACCGTCTGTCTCAGACCGTCTGTCTCAGACTGTCTGTCTCAGACCGTCTGTCTCAGACCGTCTGTCTCAGACCGTCTGTCTCAGAGCGTCTATCTCAGACCGACTGTCTCAGTCCGTCTGTCTCAGTCCGTCTGTCTCAGTCCGCCGATCTCAGACCGTCCGACTCAGACCGCCTGTCTCAGTCCGTCTGTCTCAGTCCGTCTGTCTCAGACCGTCTCTCAAAGAACGCGTGTGTCAGACAGCCTGTCTCAGACCGTCTGTCTCAGACCGTCTGTCTCAGACCGCCTATATCAGAACGTCTGTCTCAGGACGTCTGTCTCAGTCCGTCTGTCTCAGACCGTGTGTCTCAGACCGTCTGTCTCAAACCGTCTGTCTCAGACCGTCTGTCTCAGACCGTCTGTCTCAGACCGTCTGTCTCAGACCGTCTGTCTCAGACCGTCAGTCTCAGTCCGTATGACTCAGACCGTCTGTCTCAGAACGTCTGTGTCAGACCGGCTGAACCAGAACGTCTGTGTCAGACCGTCTGTCTCAGGCCGTCTGTCTCAGACCGTCTGTCTCAGACCGTCCGTCTCAGACCGTCTGTCTCAGACCGCCTGTCTCAGTCCGTCTGTTTCAGTCCGTCTGTCTCAGACCGTCTGTCAAAGAACGTGTGTGTCAGACAGCCTGTCTCAGAACGTCTGTGTCAGACCGTCTGTCAAAGAACGTGTGTGTCAGACAGCCTGTCTCAGACCGTCTGTCTCAGAACGTCTGTGTCAGACCGTCTGTCTCAGACCGTCTGTCTCAGACCGACTGTCTCAGTCCGTCTGTCTCAGTCCGTCGGTCTCAGTCCGCCGATCTCAGAACGTCCGACTCAGACCGCCTGTCTCAGACCGTCTGTCTCGGACTGTCTGTCTCAGACCGTCTGTCTCGGACTGTCTGTCTGAGACCGTCTGTCTCTGTCCGTATGTCTCAGACCGACTGTCCCAGAACGTCTGTGTCAGACCGTCTGTCTCAGTCCGTCTGTCTCAGACCGTTTATCTCAGAACGTCTGTGTCAGACCGTCTGTCTCAGTCCGTCTGTCTCAGACCGTTTATCTCAGACCGCCTGTCTCAGACCGTCTGTCTCAGACCGTCTGTCTCAGACCGTCTGTCTCAGACCGTCTGTCTCAGACCGTCAGTCTCAGTCCGTATGACTCAGACCGTCTGTCTCAGACCGGCTGTCCCAGAACGTTTGTGTCAGACCGCCTGTCTCAGGCCGCCTATATCAGACCGTCTGTTTCAGACCGTCTGTCTCAGACCGTCAGTCTCAGGCCGTCTGGCTCAGACCGCCTTTCTCGGACCGTCTGTCTCAGACCGTCTGTCTCAGACCGTCTGTCTCAGACCGTCTGTCTCAGACCGTCTGCCTCAGAACGTCTGTCTCAGAACGTCTGTGTCAGACCGCCGGTCTCAGACCGTCTGTCTCAGACCGACTGTCTCAGACCGTCCGTCTCAGACCGTCTGTCTCAAACCGTCTGTCTCAGACCGTCTGTCTCAGACCGTCTGTCTCAGACCGTCTGTTTCAGACCGTCTGTCTCAGACCGTCAGTCTCAGGCCGTCTGGCTCAGACCGCCTTTCTCAGACCGTCTATCTCGGACCGTCTGTCTCAGTCCGTCTGTCTCAGACCGTCTGTCTCAGACCGTCTGTCTCAGACCGTCTGTCTCAGACCGTCTGTCTCAGACCGTCTGTCTCAGACCGTCTGTCTCAGACCGTCTGTCTCAGACCGTCTGTCTCAGACCGTCTGTCTCAGACCGTCTGTCTCAGACCGTCTGTCTCAGACCGTCTGTTTCAGACCGCCTGTCTCAGACCGTCAGTCTCAGGCCGTCTGGCTCAGACCGCCTTTCTCAGACCGTCTATCTCGGACCGTCTGTCTCGGACCGTCTGTCTCAGACCGTCTGTCTCAGACCGTCTGTCTCAGACCGTCTGTCTCAGACCGACTGTCTCAGTCCGTCTGTCTCAGTCCGTCTGTCTCAGTCCGCCGATCTCAGACCGTCCCACTCAGACCGCCTGTCTCAGTCCGTCTGTCACAGTCCGTCTGTCTCAGACCGTCCGTCTCAGACCGTCTGTCTCAAACCGTCTGTCTCAGACCGTCTGTCTCAGACCGTCTGTCTCAGACCGTCTGTTTCAGACCGTCTGTCTCAGACCGTCAGTCTCAGGCCGTCTGGCTCAGACCGCCTTTCTCAGACCGTCTATCTCGGACCGTCTGTCTCAGTCCGTCTGACTCAGACCGTCTGTCTCAGACCGTCTGTCTCAGACCGTCTGTCTCAGACCGTCTGTCTCAGACCGTCTGTCTCAGACCGTCTGTCTCAGACCGTCTGTCTCAGACCGTCTGTCTCAGACCGTCTGTCTCAGACCGTCTGTCTCAGACCGTCTGTCTCAGACCGTCTGTCTCAGACCGTCTGTCTCAGACCGTCTGTCTCAGACCGTCTGTCTCAGACCGTCTGTTTCAGACCGCCTGTCTCAGACCGTCAGTCTCAGGCCGTCTGGCTCAGACCGCCTTTCTCAGACCGTCTATCTCGGACCGTCTGTCTCAGACCGTCTGTCTCAGACCGTCTGTCTCAGACCGTCTGTCTCAGACCGTCTGTCTCAGACCGTCTGTCTCAGACCGTCTGTCTCAGACCGTCTGTCTCCGACCGTCTATCTCGGACCGTCTGTCTCAGACCGACTGTCTCAGACCGTCCGTCTCAGACCGTCTGTCTCAAACCGTCTGTCTCAGACCGTCTGTCTCATACCGTCTGCCTCAGACCGTCTGTCTCAGAACGTCTGTGTCAGACCGCCCGTCTCAGACCGACTGTCTCAGACCGTCTGTCTCAGGCCGCCTATCTCAGGCCGCCTATATCAGACCGTCTGTCTCAGACCGTCTGTCTCAGACCGTCTGTCTCAGACCGTCTGTCTCAGACCGTCTGTCTCTGTCCGTATGTCTCAGACCGTCTGTCCCAGAACGTCTGTGTCAGACCGTCTGTCTCAGTCCGTCTGTCTCAGACCGTTTATCTCAGACCGCCTGTCTCAGACCGTCTGTCTCAGACCGTCTGTCTCAGAGCGTCTGTCTCAGACCGCCTGTCTCAGTCCGTCTGTCTCAGTCGGTCTGTCTCAGACCGTCTGTCTCAGACCGTCTGCCTCAGAACGTCTGTCTCAGAACGTCTGTGTCAGACCGCCGGTCTCAGACCGTCTGTCTCAGACCGACTGTCTCAGACCGTCCGTCTCAGACCGTCTGTCTCAAACCGTCTGTCTCAGACCGTCTGTCTCAGACCGTCTGTCTCAGACCGTCTGTTTCAGACCGTCTGTCTCAGACCGTCAGTCTCAGGCCGTCTGGCTCAGACCGCCTTTCTCCGACCGTCTATCTCGGACCGTCTGTCTCAGTCCGTCTGTCTCAGACCGTCTGTCTCAGACCGTCTGTCTCAGACCGTCTGTCTCAGACCGTCTGTCTCAGACCGTCTGTCTCAGACCGTCTGTCTCAGACCGTCTGTCTCAGACCGTCTGTCTCAGACCGTCTGTCTCAGACCGTCTGTCTCAGACCGTCTGTCTCAGACCGTCTGTCTCAGACCGTCTGTCTCAGACCGTCTGTCTCAGACCGTCTGTCTCAGACCGTCTGTTTCAGACCGCCTGTCTCAGACCGTCAGTCTCAGGCCGTCTGGCTCAGACCGCCTTTCTCAGACCGTCTATCTCGGACCGTCTGTCTCAGACCGTCTGTCTCAGACCGTCTGTCTCAGACCGTCTGTCTCAGACCGTCTGTCTCAGACCGACTGTCTCAGTCCGTCTGTCTCAGTCCGTCTGTCTCAGTCCGCCGATCTCAGACCGTCCCACTCAGACCGCCTGTCTCAGTCCGTCTGTCACAGTCCGTCTGTCTCAGACCGTCCGTCTCAGACCGTCTGTCTCAAACCGTCTGTCTCAGACCGTCTGTCTCAGACCGTCTGTCTCAGACCGTCTGTTTCAGACCGTCTGTCTCAGACCGTCAGTCTCAGGCCGTCTGGCTCAGACCGCCTTTCTCAGAACGTCTATCTCGGACCGTCTGTCTCAGTCCGTCTGTCTCAGACCGTCTGTCTCAGACCGTCTGTCTCAGACCGTCTGTCTCAGACCGTCTGTCTCAGACCGTCTGTCTCAGACCGTCTGTCTCAGACCGTCTGTTTCAGACCGCCTGTCTCAGACCGTCAGTCTCAGGCCGTCTGGCTCAGACCGCCTTTCTCAGACCGTCTATCTCGGACCGTCTGTCTCAGTCCGTCTGTCTCAGACCGTCTGTCTCAGACCGTCTGTCTCAGACCGTCTGTCTCAGACCGTCTGTCTCAGACCGTCTGTCTCAGACCGTCTGTCTCAGACCGTCTGTCTCAGACCGTCTGTTTCAGACCGCCTGTCTCAGACCGTCAGTCTCAGGCCGTCTGGCTCAGACCGCCTTTCTCAGACCGTCTATCTCGGACCGTCTATCTCGGACCGTCTGTCTCAGACCGTCTGTCTCAGACCGTCTGTCTCAGACCGTCTGTCTCAGACCGTCTGTCTCAGACCGTCTGTCTCAGACCGACTGTCTCAGTCCGTCTGTCTCAGTCCGTCTGTCTCAGTCCGCCGATCTCAGACCGTCCCACTCAGACCGCCTGTCTCAGTCCGTCTGTCACAGTCCGTCTGTCTCAGACCGTCTGTCTCAGACCGTCTGTCTCAGACCGTCTGTCTCAGACCGTCTGTCTCAGACCGTCTGTCTCAGACCGTCTGTTTCAGACCGCCTGTCTCAGACCGTCAGTCTCAGGCCGTCTGGCTCAGACCGCCTTTCTCAGACCGTCTATCTCGGACCGTCTATCTCGGACCGTCTGTCTCGGACCGTCTGTCTCAGACCGTCTGTCTCAGACCGTCTGTCTCAGACCGTCTGTCTCAGACCGTCTGTCTCAGACCGACTGTCTCAGTCCGTCTGTCTCAGTCCGTCTGTCTCAGTCCGCCGATCTCAGACCGTCCCACTCAGACCGCCTGTCTCAGTCCGTCTGTCACAGTCCGTCTGTCTCAGACCGTCTGTCTCGGACCGTCTGTCTCAGTCCGTCTGTCTCAGTCCGTCTGTCTCAGTCCGTCTGTGTCAGACCGTCTGTCTCAGTCCGTATGACTCAGACCGTCTGTCTCAGACCGGCTGTCCCAGAACGTTTGTGTCAGACCGCCTTTCTCAGGCCGCCTATATCAGACCGTCTGTCTCAGACCGTCTGTCTCAGACCGTCTGTCTCAGACCGTCTGTCTCAGTCCGTCTGTCTCAGACCGTCTGTCTCAGACCGTCTGTCTCAGACCGTCTGTCTCAGACCGTCTGTCTCAGACCGTCTGTCTCAGACCGTCTGTTTCAGACCGCCTGTCTCAGACCGTCAGTCTCAGGCCGTCTGGCTCAGACCGCCTTTCTCAGACCGTCTATCTCGGACCGTCTGTCTCGGACCGTCTGTCTCAGACCGTCTGTCTCAGACCGTCTGTCTCAGACCGTCTGTCTCAGACCGACTGTCTCAGTCCGTCTGTCTCAGTCCGTCTGTCTCAGTCCGCCGATCTCAGACCGTCCCACTCAGACCGCCTGTCTCAGTCCGTCTGTCACAGTCCGTCTGTCTCAGACCGTCCGTCTCAGACCGTCTGTCTCAAACCGTCTGTCTCGGACCGTCTGTCTCAGACCGTCTGTCTCAGACCGTCTGTCTCAGACCGTCTGTCTCAGACCGTCTGTCTCAGACCGTCTGTCTCAGACCGACTGTCTCAGTCCGTCTGTCTCAGTCCGTCTGTCTCAGTCCGCCGATCTCAGACCGTCCCACTCAGACCGCCTGTCTCAGTCCGTCTGTCACAGTCCGTCTGTCTCAGACCGTCCGTCTCAGACCGTCTGTCTCAAACCGTCTGTCTCAGACCGTCTGTCTCAGACCGTCTGTCTCAGACCGTCTGTTTCAGACCGTCTGTATCAGACCGTCAGTCTCAGGCCGTCTGGCTCAGACCGCCTTTCTCAGACCGTCTATCTCGGACCGTCTGTCTCAGTCCGTCTGTCTCAGACCGTCTGTCTCAGACCGTCTGTCTCAGACCGTCTGTCTCAGACCGTCTGTCTCAGACCGTCTGTCTCAGACCGTCTGTCTCAGACCGTCTGTCTCAGACCGTCTGTTTCAGACCGCCTGTCTCAGACCGTCAGTCTCAGGCCGTCTGGCTCAGACCGCCTTTCTCAGACCGTCTATCTCGGACCGTCTGTCTCAGTCCGTCTGTCTCAGACCGTCTGTCTCAGACCGTCTGTCTCAGACCGTCTGTCTCAGACCGTCTGTCTCAGACCGTCTGTCTCAGACCGTCTGTCTCAGACCGTCTGTCTCAGACCGTCTGTTTCAGACCGCCTGTCTCAGACCGTCAGTCTCAGGCCGTCTGGCTCAGACCGCCTTTCTCAGACCGTCTATCTCGGACCGTCTATCTCGGACCGTCTGTCTCAGACCGTCTGTCTCAGACCGTCTGTCTCAGACCGTCTGTCTCAGACCGTCTGTCTCAGACCGTCTGTCTCAGACCGACTGTCTCAGTCCGTCTGTCTCAGTCCGTCTGTCTCAGTCCGCCGATCTCAGACCGTCCCACTCAGACCGCCTGTCTCAGTCCGTCTGTCACAGTCCGTCTGTCTCAGACCGTCTGTCTCGGACCGTCTGTCTCAGTCCGTCTGTCTCAGTCCGTCTGTCTCAGTCCGTCTGTGTCAGACCGTCTGTCTCAGTCCGTATGACTCAGACCGTCTGTCTCAGACCGGCTGTCCCAGAACGTTTGTGTCAGACCGCCTTTCTCAGGCCGCCTATATCAGACCGTCTGTCTCAGACCGTCTGTCTCAGACCGTCTGTCTCAGACCGTCTGTCTCAGTCCGTCTGTCTCAGACCGTCTGTCTCAGACCGTCTGTCTCAGACCGTCTGTCTCAGACCGTCTGTCTCAGACCGTCTGTCTCAGACCGTCTGTTTCAGACCGCCTGTCTCAGACCGTCAGTCTCAGGCCGTCTGGCTCAGACCGCCTTTCTCAGACCGTCTATCTCGGACCGTCTGTCTCGGACCGTCTGTCTCAGACCGTCTGTCTCAGACCGTCTGTCTCAGACCGTCTGTCTCAGACCGACTGTCTCAGTCCGTCTGTCTCAGTCCGTCTGTCTCAGTCCGCCGATCTCAGACCGTCCCACTCAGACCGCCTGTCTCAGTCCGTCTGTCACAGTCCGTCTGTCTCAGACCGTCCGTCTCAGACCGTCTGTCTCAAACCGTCTGTCTCAGACCGTCTGTCTCAGACCGTCTGTCTCAGACCGTCTGTTTCAGACCGTCTGTCTCAGACCGTCAGTCTCAGGCCGTCTGGCTCAGACCGCCTTTCTCAGACCGTCTGTCTCAGACCGACTGTCTCAGTCCGTCTGTCTCAGTCCGTCTGTCTCAGTCCGCCGATCTCAGACCGTCCCACTCAGACCGCCTGTCTCAGTCCGTCTGTCACAGTCCGTCTGTCTCAGACCGTCTGTCTCGGACCGTCTGTCTCAGTCCGTCTGTCTCAGTCCGTCTGTCTCAGTCCGTCTGTGTCAGACCGTCTGTCTCAGTCCGTATGACTCAGACCGTCTGTCTCAGACCGGCTGTCCCAGAACGTTTGTGTCAGACCGCCTTTCTCAGGCCGCCTATATCAGACCGTCTGTCTCAGACCGTCTGTCTCAGACCGTCTGTCTCAGACCGTCTGTCTCAGTCCGTCTGTCTCAGACCGTCTGTCTCAGACCGTCTGCCTCAGACCGTCTGTCTCAGTCCGTCTGTCGCAGTCCGTCTGTCTCAGTCCGTCCGTCTCAGTCCGTCTGTGTCAGACCGTCTGTCTCAGTCCGTATGACTCAGACCGTCTGCCTCAGACCGGTTGTCCCAGAACGTTTGTGTCAGACCGCCTGTCTCAGGCCGCCTATATCAGACCGTCTGTCTCAGACCGTCTGTCTCAGACCGTCTGTCTCAGACCGTCTGTCTCAGACCGTCTGTCTCAGACCGTCTGTCTCAGACCGTCTGTCTCAGACCGTCTGTCTCAGACCGTCTGTTTCAGACCGTCTGTCTCAGACCGTCAGTCTCAGGCCGTCTAGCTCAGACCGCCTTTCTCAGACCGTCTATCTCGGACCGTCTGTCTCAGACCGTCTGTCTCAGACCGTCTGTCTCAGACCGTCTGTCTCAGACCGTCTGTCTCAGACCGACTGTCTCAGTCCGTCTGTCTCAGTCCGTCTGTCTCAGTCCGCCGATCTCAGACCGTCCCACTCAGACCGCCTGTCTCAGTCCGTCTGTCACAGTCCGTCTGTCTCAGACCGTCCGTCTCAGACCGTCTGTCTCAAACCGTCTGTCTCAGACCGTCTGTCTCAGACCGTCTGTCTCAGACCGTCTGTTTCAGACCGTCTGTCTCAGACCGTCAGTCTCAGGCCGTCTGGCTCAGACCGCCTTTCTCAGACCGTCTATCTCGGACCGTCTGTCTCAGTCCGTCTGTCTCAGACCGTCTGTCTCAGACCGTCTGTCTCAGACCGTCTGTCTCAGACCGTCTGTCTCAGACCGTCTGTCTCAGACCGTCTGTCTCAGACCGTCTGTCTCAGACCGTCTGTCTCAGACCGTCTGTCTCAGACCGTCTGTCTCAGACCGTCTGTCTCAGACCGTCTGTCTCAGACCGTCTGTCTCAGACCGTCTGTCTCAGACCGTCTGTCTCAGACCGTCTGTTTCAGACCGCCTGTCTCAGACCGTCAGTCTCAGGCCGTCTGGCTCAGACCGCCTTTCTCAGACCGTCTATCTCGGACCGTCTGTCTCAGACCGTCTGTCTCAGACCGTCTGTCTCAGACCGTCTGTCTCAGACCGTCTGTCTCAGACCGTCTGTCTCAGACCGTCTGTCTCCGACCGTCTATCTCGGACCGTCTGTCTCAGACCGACTGTCTCAGACCGTCCGTCTCAGACCGTCTGTCTCAAACCGTCTGTCTCAGACCGTCTGTCTCATACCGTCTGCCTCAGACCGTCTGTCTCAGAACGTCTGTGTCAGACCGCCCGTCTCAGACCGACTGTCTCAGACCGTCTGTCTCAGGCCGCCTATCTCAGGCCGCCTATATCAGACCGTCTGTCTCAGACCGTCTGTCTCAGACCGTCTGTCTCAGACCGTCTGTCTCAGACCGTCTGTCTCTGTCCGTATGTCTCAGACCGTCTGTCCCAGAACGTCTGTGTCAGACCGTCTGTCTCAGTCCGTCTGTCCCAGACCGTTTATCTCAGACCGCCTGTCTCAGACCGTCTGTCTCAGACCGTCTGTCTCAGAGCGTCTGTCTCAGACCGCCTGTCTCAGTCCGTCTGTCTCAGTCGGTCTGTCTCAGACCGTCTGTCTCAGACCGTCTGCCTCAGAACGTCTGTCTCAGAACTTCTGTGTCAGACCGCCGGTCTCAGACCGTCTGTCTCAGACCGACTGTCTCAGACCGTCCGTCTCAGACCGTCTGTCTCAAACCGTCTGTCTCAGACCGTCTGTCTCAGACCGTCTGTCTCAGACCGTCTGTTTCAGACCGTCTGTCTCAGACCGTCAGTCTCAGGCCGTCTGGCTCAGACCGCCTTTCTCCGACCGTCTATCTCGGACCGTCTGTCTCAGTCCGTCTGTCTCAGACCGTCTGTCTCAGACCGTCTGTCTCAGACCGTCTGTCTCAGACCGTCTGTCTCAGACCGTCTGTCTCAGACCGTCTGTCTCAGACCGTCTGTCTCAGACCGTCTGTCTCAGACCGTCTGTCTCAGACCGTCTGTCTCAGACCGTCTGTCTCAGACCGTCTGTTTCAGACCGCCTGTCTCAGACCGTCAGTCTCAGGCCGTCTGGCTCAGACCGCCTTTCTCAGACCGTCTATCTCGGACCGTCTGTCTCAGACCGTCTGTCTCAGACCGTCTGTCTCAGACCGTCTGTCTCAGACCGTCTGTCTCAGACCGTCTGTCTCAGACCGTCTGTCTCAGACCGACTGTCTCAGTCCGTCTGTCTCAGTCCGTCTGTCTCAGTCCGCCGATCTCAGACCGTCCCACTCAGACCGCCTGTCTCAGTCCGTCTGTCACAGTCCGTCTGTCTCAGACCGTCCGTCTCAGACCGTCTGTCTCAAACCGTCTGTCTCAGACCGTCTGTCTCAGACCGTCTGTCACAGACCGTCTGTTTCAGACCGTCTGTCTCAGACCGTCAGTCTCAGGCCGTCTGGCTCAGACCGCCTTTCTCAGACCGTCTATCTCGGACCGTCTGTCTCAGTCCGTCTGTCTCAGACCGTCTGTCTCAGACCGTCTGTCTCAGACCGTCTGTCTCAGACCGTCTGTCTCAGACCGTCTGTCTCAGACCGTCTGTCTCAGACCGTCTGTTTCAGACCGCCTGTCTCAGACCGTCAGTCTCAGGCCGTCTGGCTCAGACCGCCTTTCTCAGACCGTCTATCTCGGACCGTCTGTCTCAGACCGTCTGTCTCAGACCGTCTGTCTCAGACCGTCTGTCTCAGACCGTCTGTCTCAGACCGTCTGTCTCAGACCGTCTGTCTCAGACCGTCTGTCTCAGACCGACTGTCTCAGTCCGTCTGTCTCAGTCCGTCTGTCTCAGTCCGCCGATCTCAGACCGTCCCACTCAGACCGCCTGTCTCAGTCCGTCTGTCACAGTCCGTCTGTCTCAGACCGTCTGTCTCGGACCGTCTGTCTCAGTCCGTCTGTCTCAGTCCGTCTGTCTCAGACCGTCTGTCTCAGACCGTCTGTCTCAGTCCGTCTGTCTCAGACCGTCTGTCTCAGACCGTCTGCCTCAGACCGTCTGTCTCAGTCCGTCTGTCGCAGTCCGTCTGTCTCAGTCCGTCCGTCTCAGTCCGTCTGTGTCAGACCGTCTGTCTCAGTCCGTATGACTCAGACCGTCTGCCTCAGACCGGTTGTCCCAGAACGTTTGTGTCAGACCGCCTGTCTCAGGCCGCCTATATCAGACCGTCTGTCTCAGACCGTCTGTCTCAGACCGTCTGTCTCAGACCGTCTGTCTCAGACCGTCTGTCTCAGACCGTCTGTCTCAGACCGTCTGTCTCAGACCGTCTGTTTCAGACCGCCTGTCTCAGACCGTCAGTCTCAGGCCGTCTAGCTCAGACCGCCTTTCTCAGACCGTCTATCTCGGACCGTCTGTCTCAGACCGTCTGTCTCAGACCGTCTGTCTCAGACCGTCTGTCTCAGACCGTCTGTCTCAGACCGTCTGTCTCAGACCGACTGTCTCAGTCCGTCTGTCTCAGTCCGTCTGTCTCAGTCCGCCGATCTCAGACCGTCCCACTCAGACCGCCTGTCTCAGTCCGTCTGTCACAGTCCGTCTGTCTCAGACCGTCCGTCTCAGACCGTCTGTCTCAAACCGTCTGTCTCAGACCGTCTGTCTCAGACCGTCTGTCTCAGACCGTCTGTTTCAGACCGTCTGTCTCAGACCGTCAGTCTCAGGCCGTCTGGCTCAGACCGCCTTTCTCAGACCGTCTATCTCGGACCGTCTGTCTCAGTCCGTCTGTCTCAGACCGTCTGTCTCAGACCGTCTGTCTCAGACCGTCTGTCTCAGACCGTCTGTCTCAGACCGTCTGTCTCAGACCGTCTGTCTCAGACCGTCTGTCTCAGACCGTCTGTCTCAGACCGTCTGTTTCAGACCGCCTGTCTCAGACCGTCAGTCTCAGGCCGTCTGGCTCAGACCGCCTTTCTCAGACCGTCTATCTCGGACCGTCTATCTCGGACCGTCTATCTCGGACCGTCTGTCTCAGACCGTCTGTCTCAGACCGTCTGTCTCAGACCGTCTGTCTCAGACCGTCTGTCTCAGACCGTCTGTCTCAGACCGACTGTCTCAGTCCGTCTGTCTCAGTCCGTCTGTCTCAGTCCGCCGATCTCAGACCGTCCCACTCAGACCGCCTGTCTCAGTCCGTCTGTCACAGTCCGTCTGTCTCAGACCGTCTGTCTCGGACCGTCTGTCTCAGTCCGTCTGTCTCAGTCCGTCTGTCTCAGTCCGTCTGTGTCAGACCGTCTGTCTCAGTCCGTATGACTCAGACCGTCTGTCTCAGACCGGCTGTCCCAGAACGTTTGTGTCAGACCGCCTTTCTCAGGCCGCCTATATCAGACCGTCTGTCTCAGACCGTCTGTCTCAGACCGTCTGTCTCAGACCGTCTGTCTCAGTCCGTCTGTCTCAGACCGTCTGTCTCAGACCGTCTGCCTCAGACCGTCTGTCTCAGTCCGTCTGTCGCAGTCCGTCTGTCTCAGTCCGTCCGTCTCAGTCCGTCTGTGTCAGACCGTCTGTCTCAGTCCGTATGACTCAGACCGTCTGCCTCAGACCGGTTGTCCCAGAACGTTTGTGTCAGACCGCCTGTCTCAGGCCGCCTATATCAGACCGTCTGTCTCAGACCGTCTGTCTCAGACCGTCTGTCTCAGACCGTCTGTCTCAGACCGTCTGTCTCAGACCGTCTGTCTCAGACCGTCTGTCTCAGACCGTCTGTCTCAGACCGTCTGTCTCAGTCCGTCTGTCTCAGACCGACTGTCTCAGACCGTCTGTCTCAGACCGTGTGTCTCAGACCGTCTGTCTCAGACCGTCTGTCTCAGACCGTCTGTCTCAGACCGTCTGTCTCAGACCGTCTGTCTCAGACCGTCTGTCTCAGACCGTCTGTCTCAGACCGTCTGTCTCAGACCGTCTGTCTCAGACCGTCAGTCTCAGTCCGTTTGACTCAGACCGTCTGTCTCAGAACGTCTGTGTCAGACCGGCTGTCCCAGAACGTCTGTGTTAGACCGTCTGTCTCAGGCCGTCTGTCTCAGACCGCCTCTCAGTCCGTCTGTCTCTGTCCGTATGTCTCAGACCGTCTGTCTCAGACCGTCTGTCTCAGACCGTCTGTCTCAGACCGTCTGTCTCAGACCGTCTGTCTCAGACCGTCTGTCTCAGACCGTCTGTCTCAGACCGTCTGTCTCAGACCGTCTGTCTCAGTCCGTCTGTCTCAGACCGACTGTCTCAGACCGTCTGTCTCAGACCGTGTGTCTCAGACCGTCTGTCTCAGACCGTCTGTCTCAGACCGTCTGTCTCAGACCGTCCGTCTCAGACCGTCTGTCTCAAACCGTCTGTCTCAGACCGTCTGTCTCAGACCGTCTGTCTCAGACCGTCTGCTTCAGACCGTCTGTCTCAGACCGTCAGTCTCAGGCCGTCTGGCTCAGACCGCCTTTCTCAGACCGTCTATCTCGGACCGTCTGTCTCAGTCCGTCTGTCTCAGACCGTCTGTCTCAGACCGTCTGTCTCAGACCGTCTGTCTCAGACCGTCTGTCTCAGACCGTCTGTCTCAGACCGTCTGTCTCAGACCGTCTGTCTCAGACCGTCTGTCTCAGAACGTCTGTTTCAGACCGCCTGTCTCAGACCGTCAGTCTCAGGCCGTCTGGCTCAGACCGCCTTTCTCAGACCGTCTATCTCGGACCGTCTGTCTCAGACCGTCTGTCTCAGACCGTCTGTCTCAGACCGTCTGTCTCAGACCGTCTGTCTCAGACCGTCTGTCTCAGACCGACTGTCTCAGTCCGTCTGTCTCAGTCCGTCTGTCTCAGTCCGCCGATCTCAGACCGTCCCACTCAGACCGCCTGTCTCAGTCCGTCTGTCACAGTCCGTCTGTCTCAGACCGTCTGTCTCGGACCGTCTGTCTCAGTCCGTCTGTCTCAGTCCGTCTGTCTCAGTCCGTCTGTGTCAGACCGTCTGTCTCAGTCCGTATGACTCAGACCGTCTGTCTCAGACCGGCTGTCCCAGAACGTTTGTGTCAGACCGCCTTTCTCAGGCCGCCTATATCAGACCGTCTGTCTCAGACCGTCTGTCTCAGACCGTCTGTCTCAGACCGTCTGTCTCAGTCCGTCTGTCTCAGACCGTCTGTCTCAGACCGTCTGCCTCAGACCGTCTGTCTCAGTCCGTCTGTCGCAGTCCGTCTGTCTCAGTCCGTCCGTCTCAGTCCGTCTGTCTCAGACCGTCTGTCTCAGACCGTCTGTCTCAGACCGTCTGTCTCAGACCGTCTGTCTCAGACCGACTGTCTCAGTCCGTCTGTCTCAGTCCGTCTGTCTCAGTCCGCCGATCTCAGACCGTCCCACTCAGACCGCCTGTCTCAGTCCGTCCGTCTCAGTCCGTCTGTGTCAGACCGTCTGTCTCAGTCCGTATGACTCAGACCGTCTGCCTCAGACCGGTTGTCCCAGAACGTTTGTGTCAGACCGCCTGTCTCAGGCCGCCTATATCAGACCGTCTGTCTCAGACCGTCTGTCTCAGACCGTCTGTCTCAGACCGTCTGTCTCAGACCGTCTGTCTCAGACCGTCTGTCTCAGACCGTCTGTCTCAGTCCGTCTGTCTCAGACCGACTGTCTCAGACCGTCTGTCTCAGACCGTGTGTCTCAGACCGTCTGTCTCAGACCGTCTGTCTCAGACCGTCTGTCTCAGACCGTCTGTCTCAGACCGTCTGTCTCAGACCGTCTGTCTCAGACCGTCTGTCTCAGACCGTCAGTCTCAGTCCGTTTGACTCAGACCGTCTGTCTCAGAACGTCTGTGTCAGACCGGCTGTCCCAGAACGTCTGTGTTAGACCGTCTGTCTCAGGCCGTCTGTCTCAGACCGCCTCTCAGTCCGTCTGTCTCTGTCCGTATGTCTCAGACCGTCTGTCCCAGAACGTCTGTGTCAGACCGTCTGTCTCAGTCCGTCTGTCTCAGACCGTTTATCTCAGACCGTCTGCCTCAGACCGTCTGTCTCAGAACGTCTGTGTCAGACCGCCGGTCTCAGACCGTCTGTCTCAGACCGTCCGTCTCAGGCCGCCTGTCTCAGGCCGCCTATATCAGAATGTCTGTCTCAGACCGTCTGTCTCAGACCGACTGTCTCAGACCGTCCGTCTCAGACCGTCTGTCTCAAACCGTCTGTCTCAGACCGTCTGCCTCAGACCGTCTGTCTCAGAACGTCTGTGTCAGACCGCCGGTCTCAGACCGTCTGTCTCAGACCGTCTGTCTCAGGCCGCCTGTCTCAGGCCGCCTATATCAGACCGTCTGTCTCAGACCGTCTGTCTCAGACCGTCTGTCTCAGACCGTCTGTCTCAGACCGTCTGTCTCAGACCGTCTGTCTCTGTCCGTATGTCTCAGACCGTCTGTCCCAGAACGTCTGTGTCAGACCGTCTGTCTCAGTCCGTCTGTCTCAGACCGTTTATCTCAGACCGCCTGTGTCAGACCGTCTGTCTCAGACCGTCTGTCTCAGAGCGTCTGTCTCAGACCGCCTGTCTCTGTCCGTCTGTCTCAGTCGGTCTGTCTCAGACCGTCTGTCTCAGACCGTCTGCCTCAGAACGTCTGTCTCAGAACGTCTGTGTCAGTCCGTCTGTCTCAGACCGTCTGTCTCAGACCGTCTGTCTCAGACCGTCTGTCACAGACCGTCTGTCTCAGACCTCCTGTCTCAGTCCGTCTCTCAAAGAACGCGTGTGTCAGACAGCCTGTCTCAGACCGTCTGTCTCAGACCGCCTTTCTCGGACCGTCTATCTCGGACCGTCTGTCTCAGACCGTCTGTCTCAGACCGTCTGTCTCAGACCGTCTGTCTCAGACCGTCTGTCTCAGACCGTCTGTCTCAGACCGTCTGTCTCAGACCGTCTGTCTCAGACCGTCAGTCTCAGACCGTCTGTCTCAGACCGTCTGTCTCAGACCGTCTGTCTCAGACCGTCTGTCTCAGACCGTCTGTTTCAGACCGCCTGTCTCAGACCGTCAGTCTCAGGCCGTCTGGCTCAGACCGCCTTTCTCAGACCGTCTATCTCGGACCGTCTGTCTCCGACCGTCTGTCTCAGACCGTCTGTCTCAGACCGTCTGTCTCAGACCGACTGTCTCAGTCCGTCTGTCTCAGTCCGTCTGTCTCAGTCCGCCGATCTCAGACCGTCCCACTCAGACCGCCTGTCTCAGTCCGTCTGTCACAGTCCGTCTGTCTCAGACCGTCTGTCTCGGACCGTCTGTCTCGGACCGTCTGTCTCAGACCGTCTGTCTCAGACCGTCTGTCTCAGACCGTCTGTCTCAGACCGTCTGTCTCAGACCGTCTGTCTCAGACCGTCTGTCTCAGACCGTCTGTCTCAGACCGTCTGTCTCAGACCGACTGTCTCAGTCCGTCTGTCTCAGTCCGTCTGTCTCAGTCCGCCGATCTCAGACCGTCCGACTCAGACCGCCTGTCTCAGTCCGTCTGTCTCAGTCCGTCTGTCTCAGACCGTCTCTCAAAGAACGCGTGTGTCAGACAGCCTGTCTCAGACCGTCTGTCTCAGACCGCCTATATCAGAACGTCTGTCTCAGTCCGTCTGTCTCAGTCCGCCGATCTCAGACCGTCCCACTCAGACCGCCTGTCTCAGTCCGTCTGTCACAGTCCGTCTGTCTCAGACCGTCTGTCTCAGACCGTCTGTCTCGGACCGTCTGTCTCGGACCGTCTGTCTCAGACCGTCTGTCTCAGACTGTCTGTATCAGACCGTCTGTCTCAGACCGTCTGTCTCAGACCGTCTGTCTCAGAGCGTCTATCTCAGACCGACTGTCTCAGTCCGTCTGTCTCAGTCCGTCTGTCTCAGTCCGCCGATCTCAGACCGTCCGACTCAGACCGCCTGTCTCAGTCCGTCTGTCTCAGTCCGTCTGTCTCAGACCGTCTCTCAAAGAACGCGTGTGTCAGACAGCCTGTCTCAGACCGTCTGTCTCAGACCGTCTGTCTCAGACCGCCTATATCAGAACGTCTGTCTCAGGACGTCTGTCTCAGTCCGTCTGTCTCAGACCGTGTGTCTCAGACCGTCGGTCTCAAACCGTCTGTCTCAGACCGTCTGTCTCAGACCGTCTGTCTCAGACCGTCTGTCTCAGACCGTCTGTCTCAGACCGTCTGTCTCAGACCGTCAGTCTCAGTCCGTATGACTCAGACCGTCTGTCTCAGAACGTCTGTGTCAGACCGGCTGAACCAGAACGTCTGTGTCAGACCGTCTGTCTCAGGCCGTCTGTCTCAGAGCGTCTGTCTCAGACCGCCTGTCTCTGTCCGTCTGTCTCAGTCGGTCTGTCTCAGACCGTCTGTCTCAGACCGTCTGCCTCAGAACGTCTGTCTCAGAACGTCTGTGTCAGTCCGTCTGTCTCAGACCGTCTGTCTCAGACCGTCTGTCTCAGACCGTCTGTCACAGACCGTCTGTCTCAGACCTCCTGTCTCAGTCCGTCTCTCAAAGAACGCGTGTGTCAGACAGCCTGTCTCAGACCGTCTGTCTCAGACCGCCTTTCTCGGACCGTCTGTCTCGGACCGTCTGTCTCGGACCGTCTGTCTCAGACCGTCTGTCTCAGACCGTCTGTCTCAGACCGTCTGTCTCAGACCGTCTGTCTCAGACCGTCTGTCTCAGACCGTCTGTCTCAGACCGTCTGTCTCAGACCGACTGTCTCAGTCCGTCTGTCTCAGTCCGTCTGTCTCAGTCCGCCGATCTCAGACCGTCCGACTCAGACCGCCTGTCTCAGTCCGTCTGTCTCAGTCCGTCTGTCTCAGACCGTCTCTCAAAGAACGCGTGTGTCAGACAGCCTGTCTCAGACCGTCTGTCTCAGACCGCCTATATCAGAACGTCTGTCTCAGTCCGTCTGTCTCAGTCCGCCGATCTCAGACCGTCCCACTCAGACCGCCTGTCTCAGTCCGTCTGTCACAGTCCGTCTGTCTCAGTCCGTCTGTCTCGGACCGTCTGTCTCGGACCGTCTGTCTCAGACCGTCTGTCTCAGACTGTCTGTCTCAGACCGTCTGTCTCAGACCGTCTGTCTCAGACCGTCTGTCTCAGAGCGTCTATCTCAGACCGACTGTCTCAGTCCGTCTGTCTCAGTCCGTCTGTCTCAGTCCGCCGATCTCAGACCGTCCGACTCAGACCGCCTGTCTCAGTCCGTCTGTCTCAGTCCGTCTGTCTCAGACCGTCTCTCAAAGAACGCGTGTGTCAGACAGCCTGTCTCAGACCGTCTGTCTCAGACCGTCTGTCTCAGACCGCCTATATCAGAACGTCTGTCTCAGGACGTCTGTCTCAGTCCGTCTGTCTCAGACCGTGTGTCTCAGACCGTCTGTCTCAAACCGTCTGTCTCAGACCGTCTGTCTCAGACCGTCTGTCTCAGACCGTCTGTCTCAGACCGTCTGTCTCAGACCGTCTGTCTCAGACCGTCAGTCTCAGTCCGTATGACTCAGACCGTCTGTCTCAGAACGTCTGTGTCAGACCGGCTGAACCAGAACGTCTGTGTCAGACCGTCTGTCTCAGGCCGTCTGTCTCAGACCGTCTGTCTCAGACCGTCCGTCTCAGACCGTCTGTCTCAGACCGCCTGTCTCAGTCCGTCTGTTTCAGTCCGTCTGTCTCAGACCGTCTGTCAAAGAACGTGTGTGTCAGACAGCCTGTCTCAGAACGTCTGTGTCAGACCGTCTGTCAAAGAACGTGTGTGTCAGACAGCCTGTCTCAGACCGTCTGTCTCAGAACGTCTGTGTCAGACCGTCTGTCTCAGACCGTCTGTCTCAGACCGACTGTCTCAGTCCGTCTGTCTCAGTCCGTCGGTCTCAGTCCGCCGATCTCAGAACGTCCGACTCAGACCGCCTGTCTCAGACCGTCTGTCTCGGACTGTCTGTCTCAGACCGTCTGTCTCAGACCGCCTGTCTC
This sequence comes from Coelioxys conoideus, assembly GCA_947623535.1. Classification (NCBI taxonomy): domain Eukaryota; kingdom Metazoa; phylum Arthropoda; class Insecta; order Hymenoptera; family Megachilidae; genus Coelioxys; species Coelioxys conoideus. The sequence continues at coordinate 1,820,600 of CANQJN010000036.1, read as the reverse complement.
AGATCGTCTGTCTCAGACCGTCTGTATCAGACCGTCTGTATCAGACTGTCTGTCTCAGACTGTCTGTCTCAGGCCGTATGTCTAAGTCCGTCTGTCGCAGACCGCCTGTCTCAGACCGCCTGTCTCTGACAGTCTGTCTCAGGCCGTCTGTCTCAGGCCGTCTGTCTCAGACCGTCTGTCTCAGGCCGCCTGTCTCTGACCGTCTGTGTCAGACCGTCTGTCTCAGACCGTCTGTGTCAGGCCGTCTGTCTCAGGCCGCCTGTCCCTGACCGCCTGTCTCAGACCGTCTGTCTCAGACCGTCTGTCTCAGGCCGTCTGTCTCAGGCCGCCTGTCTCTGACCGTCTGTCTCAGACCGTCTGTCTCAGACCGTCTGTCTCAGACCGCCTGTCTCAGATCGTCTGTCTCAGACCGTCTGTATCAGACCGTCTGTATCAGACTGTCTGTCTCAGACTGTCTGTCTCAGGCCGTATGTCTAAGACCGTCTGTCGCAGACCGCCTGTCTCAGACCGCCTGTCTCTGACAGTCTGTCTCAGGCCGTCTGTCTCAGACCGTCTGTCTCAGGCCGTCTGTCTCAGGCCGCCTGTCTCAGACCGTCTGACTCAGACCGCCAGTCTCAGTCCGTATGACTCAGACAGTCTGTCTCAGACCGGCTGTCCCAGAACGTTTGTGTCAGACCGCCTATATCAGAACGTCTGTCTCAGTCCGTCTGTCTCAGACCGCCTGTCTCAGACCGTCTGTCTCAGACCGTGTATCTCAGTCAGCATATCTCAGACCGTCCGTCTCAGTCCGTCTGCCGCTATCGGGCACCGTGTATTCGCCTGTCCCTGTCCGTCTGTATCATACCGTCTGTCTCTGACCGTCTGTCTCAGACCGTCTGTCTCAGACCGTCTGTCTCAAACCGTCTGTCTCAGACCGTCTGTCTCAGACCGTCTGTCTCAGACCGTCTGTCTCAGACCGTCTGTGTCAGGCCGTCTGTCTCAGGCCGCCTGTCTCTGACCGCCTGTCTCAGACCGTCTGTCTCAGACCGTCTGTCTCAGGCCGTCTGTTTCAGGCCGCCTGTCTCTGACCGTCTGTCTCAGACCGTCTGTCTCAGACCGTCTATCTCAGTCAGCCTATCTCAGACCGTCCGTCTCACTCCGTCTGCCGCTATCGGGCACCGTCTATTCGCCTGTCCCTGTCCGTCTGTCTCAGACCGTCTATCTAAGTCAGCCTATCTCAGACCGTCCGTCTCAGTCCGTCTGCCGCTATCGGGCACCGTCTATTCGCCTGTCCCTGTCCGTCTGTATCATACCGTCTGTCTCTGACCGTCTGTCTCAGACCGTCTGTCTCAGACCGTCTGTATCAGACCGTCTGTATCAGACCGTCTGCCTCAGACCGTCTGTCTCAGACCGTCTGTCTCAGACCGTCTGTCTCAGACCGCCTGTCTCAGACCGTCTGTCTCAGACCGTCTGTCTCAATCCCTCTGTGTCAGACCGTCTGTCTCAGACCGTCTGTGTCAGACCGTCTGTCTCAGACCGTCTGTCTCAGACCGTCTGTCTCAGACCGTCTGTCTCAGACCGCCTGTCTCAGATCGTCTGTCTCAGACCGTCTGTATCAGACCGTCTGTATCAGACTGTCTGTCTCAGACTGTCTGTCTCAGGCCGTATGTCTAAGTCCGTCTGTCGCAGACCGCCTGTCTCAGACCGCCTGTCTCTGACAGTCTGTCTCAGGCCGTCTGTCTCAGGCCGTCTGTCTCAGACCGTCTGTCTCAGGCCGCCTGTCTCTGACCGTCTGTGTCAGACCGTCTGTCTCAGACCGTCTGTGTCAGGCCGTCTGTCTCAGGCCGCCTGTCCCTGACCGCCTGTCTCAGACCGTCTGTCTCAGACCGTCTGTCTCAGGCCGTCTGTCTCAGGCCGCCTGTCTCTGACCGTCTGTCTCAGACCGTCTGTCTCAGACCGTCTGTCTCAGACCGCCTGTCTCAGATCGTCTGTCTCAGACCGTCTGTATCAGACCGTCTGTATCAGACTGTCTGTCTCAGACTGTCTGTCTCAGGCCGTATGTCTAAGACCGTCTGTCGCAGACCGCCTGTCTCAGACCGCCTGTCTCTGACAGTCTGTCTCAGGCCGTCTGTCTCAGGCCGTCTGTCTCAGACCGTCTGTCTCAGGCCGCCTGTCTCTGACCGTCTGTGTCAGACCGTCTGTCTCAATCCCTCTGTCTCGAACCGTCTGTCTCAGACCGTCTGTCTCAGACCGACTGTCTCCGTTCGTCTGTCTCAGACCGCCTATCTCAGACCGTCTGTCTCAGACCGTCTGTCTCAGACCGTCTGTCTCAGACCGTCTGTGTCAGGCCGTCTGTCTCAGACCGCCTGTCTCTGACAGTCTGTCTCAAACCGTCTGTCTCAGACCGTCTGTCTCAGACCGTCTGTATCAGACTGTCTGTCTCAGACTGTCTGTCTCAGGCCGTATGTCTAAGACCGTCTGTCTCAGACTGTCTGTCTCAGACCGTCTGTCTCAGACCGTCTGTCTCAGACCGTCTGTCTCAGACCGTCTGTCTCAGACCGTCTGTCTCAGACCGTCTGTCTCAGACCGTCTGTCTCAGACCGTCTGTCTCAGACCGTCTGTCTCAGACCGTCTGTATCAGACTGTCTGTCTCAGACTGTCTGTCTCAGGCCGTATGTCTAAGACCGTCTGTCTCAGACCGTCTGTCTCAGACCGCCTGTCTCAGACCGTCTGTCTCAGACCGTCTGTCTCAATCCCTCTGTGTCAGACCGTCTGTCTCAGACCGTCTGTGTCAGACCGTCTGTCTCAGACCGTCTGTCTCAGACCGTCTGTCTCAGACCGTCTGTCTCAGACCGTCTGCCTCAGACCGTCTGTCTCAGACCGTCTGTCTCAGGCCGTCTGTCTCAGGCCGCCTGTCTCTGACCGTCTGTCTCAGGCCGTCTGCCTCAGGCCGCCTGTCTCAGACCGTATGTCTAAGACCGTCTGTCGCAGACCGCCTGTCTCAGACCGCCTGTCACTGACAGTCTGTCTCAAACCGTCTGTCTCAGACCGTCTGTCTCAGACCGTCTGTATCAGACTGTCTGTCTCAGACTGACTGTCTCAGGCCGTATGTCTAATACCGTCTGTCTCAGACCGTCTGTCTCAGACCGTCTGTCTCAGACCGTCTGTCTCAGACCGTCTGTCTCAGACCGTCTGTCTCAGACCGTCTGTCTCAGACCGTCTGTGTCAGGCCGTCTGTCTCAGGCCGCCTGTCCCTGACCGCCTGTCTCAGACCGTCTGTCTCAGACCGTCTGTCTCAGGCCGTCTGTCTCAGGTCGCCTGTCTCTGACCGTCTGTCTCAGACCGTCTGTCTCAGACCGTCTGTCTCAGACCGCCTGTCTCAGATCGTCTGTCTCAGACCGTCTGTATCAGACCGTCTGTATCAGACTGTCTGTCTCAGACTGTCTGTCTCAGGCCGTATGTCTAAGACCGTCTGTCGCAGACCGCCTGTCTCAGACCGCCTGTCTCTGACAGTCTGTCTCAGGCCGTCTGTCTCAGGCCGTCTGTCTCAGACCGTCTGTCTCAGGCCGCCTGTCTCTGACCGTCTGTGTCAGACCGTCTGTCTCAATCCCTCTGTCTCGAACCGTCTGTCTCAGACCGTCTGTCTCAGACCGACTGTCTCCGTTCGTCTGTCTCAGACCGCCTATCTCAGACCGTCTGTCTCAGACCGTCTGTCTCAGACCGTCTGTCTCAGACCGTCTGTGTCAGGCCGTCTGTCTCAGACCGCCTGTCTCTGACAGTCTGTCTCAAACCGTCTGTCTCAGACCGTCTGTCTCAGACCGTCTGTATCAGACTGTCTGTCTCAGACTGTCTGTCTCAGGCCGTATGTCTAAGACCGTCTGTCTCAGACTGTCTGTCTCAGACCGTCTGTCTCAGACCGTCTGTCTCAGACCGTCTGTCTCAGACCGTCTGTCTCAGACCGTCTGTCTCAGACCGTCTGTCTCAGACCGTCTGTCTCAGACCGTCTGTCTCAGACCGTCTGTGTCAGGCCGTCTGTCTCAGGCCGCCTGTCTCTGACCGCCTGTCTCAGACCGTCTGTCTCAGACCGTCTGTCTCAGGCCGTCTGTCTCAGGCCGCCTGTCTCAGACCGTCTGACTCAGACCGCCAGTCTCAGTCCGTATGACTCAGACAGTCTGTCTCAGACCGGCTGTCCCAGAACGTTTGTGTCAGACCGCCTATATCAGACCGTCTGTCTCAGTCCGTCTGTCTCAGACCGCCTGTCTCAGACCGTCTGTCTCAGACCGTGTATCTCAGTCAGCATATCTCAGACCGTCCGTCTCAGTCCGTCTGCCGCTATCGGGCACCGTGTATTCGCCTGTCCCTGTCCGTCTGTATCATACCGTCTGTCTCTGACCGTCTGTCTCAGACCGTCTGTCTCAGACCGTCTGTCTCAAACCGTCTGTCTCAGACCGTCTGTCTCAGACCGTCTGTCTCAGACCGTCTGTCTCAGACCGTCTGTGTCAGGCCGTCTGTCTCAGGCCGCCTGTCTCTGACCGCCTGTCTCAGACCGTCTGTCTCAGACCGTCTGTCTCAGGCCGTCTGTTTCAGGCCGCCTGTCTCTGACCGTCTGTCTCAGACCGTCTGTCTCAGACCGTCTATCTCAGTCAGCCTATCTCAGACCGTCCGTCTCACTCCGTCTGCCGCTATCGGGCACCGTCTATTCGCCTGTCCCTGTCCGTCTGTCTCAGACCGTCTATCTAAGTCAGCCTATCTCAGACCGTCCGTCTCAGTCCGTCTGCCGCTATCGGGCACCGTCTATTCGCCTGTCCCTGTCCGTCTGTATCATACCGTCTGTCTCTGACCGTCTGTCTCAGACCGTCTGTCTCAGACCGTCTGTATCAGACCGTCTGTATCAGACCGTCTGCCTCAGACCGTCTGTCTCAGACCGTCTGTCTCAGACCGTCTGTCTCAGACCGCCTGTCTCAGACCGTCTGTCTCAGACCGTCTGTCTCAATCCCTCTGTGTCAGACCGTCTGTCTCAGACCGTCTGTGTCAGACCGTCTGTCTCAGACCGTCTGTCTCAGACCGTCTGTCTCAGACCGTCTGTCTCAGACCGCCTGTCTCAGATCGTCTGTCTCAGACCGTCTGTATCAGACCGTCTGTATCAGACTGTCTGTCTCAGACTGTCTGTCTCAGGCCGTATGTCTAAGTCCGTCTGTCGCAGACCGCCTGTCTCAGACCGCCTGTCTCTGACAGTCTGTCTCAGGCCGTCTGTCTCAGGCCGTCTGTCTCAGACCGTCTGTCTCAGGCCGCCTGTCTCTGACCGTCTGTGTCAGACCGTCTGTCTCAGACCGTCTGTGTCAGGCCGTCTGTCTCAGGCCGCCTGTCCCTGACCGCCTGTCTCAGACCGTCTGTCTCAGACCGTCTGTCTCAGGCCGTCTGTCTCAGGCCGCCTGTCTCTGACCGTCTGTCTCAGACCGTCTGTCTCAGACCGTCTGTCTCAGACCGCCTGTCTCAGATCGTCTGTCTCAGACCGTCTGTATCAGACCGTCTGTATCAGACTGTCTGTCTCAGACTGTCTGTCTCAGGCCGTATGTCTAAGACCGTCTGTCGCAGACCGCCTGTCTCAGACCGCCTGTCTCTGACAGTCTGTCTCAGGCCGTCTGTCTCAGACCGTCTGTCTCAGGCCGTCTGTCTCAGGCCGCCTGTCTCAGACCGTCTGACTCAGACCGCCAGTCTCAGTCCGTATGACTCAGACAGTCTGTCTCAGACCGGCTGTCCCAGAACGTTTGTGTCAGACCGCCTATATCAGACCGTCTGTCTCAGTCCGTCTGTCTCAGACCGCCTGTCTCAGACCGTCTGTCTCAGACCGTGTATCTCAGTCAGCATATCTCAGACCGTCCGTCTCAGTCCGTCTGCCGCTATCGGGCACCGTGTATTCGCCTGTCCCTGTCCGTCTGTATCATACCGTCTGTCTCTGACCGTCTGTCTCAGACCGTCTGTCTCAGACCGTCTGTCTCAAACCGTCTGTCTCAGACCGTCTGTCTCAGACCGTCTGTCTCAGACCGTCTGTCTCAGACCGTCTGTGTCAGGCCGTCTGTCTCAGGCCGCCTGTCTCTGACCGCCTGTCTCAGACCGTCTGTCTCAGACCGTCTGTCTCAGGCCGTCTGTTTCAGGCCGCCTGTCTCTGACCGTCTGTCTCAGACCGTCTGTCTCAGACCGTCTATCTCAGTCAGCCTATCTCAGACCGTCCGTCTCACTCCGTCTGCCGCTATCGGGCACCGTCTATTCGCCTGTCCCTGTCCGTCTGTCTCAGACCGTCTATCTAAGTCAGCCTATCTCAGACCGTCCGTCTCAGTCCGTCTGCCGCTATCGGGCACCGTCTATTCGCCTGTCCCTGTCCGTCTGTATCATACCGTCTGTCTCTGACCGTCTGTCTCAGACCGTCTGTCTCAGACCGTCTGTATCAGACCGTCTGTATCAGACCGTCTGCCTCAGACCGTCTGTCTCAGACCGTCTGTCTCAGACCGTCTGTCTCAGACCGCCTGTCTCAGACCGTCTGTCTCAGACCGTCTGTCTCAATCCCTCTGTGTCAGACCGTCTGTCTCAGACCGTCTGTGTCAGACCGTCTGTCTCAGACCGTCTGTCTCAGACCGTCTGTCTCAGACCGTCTGTCTCAGACCGCCTGTCTCAGATCGTCTGTCTCAGACCGTCTGTATCAGACCGTCTGTATCAGACTGTCTGTCTCAGACTGTCTGTCTCAGGCCGTATGTCTAAGTCCGTCTGTCGCAGACCGCCTGTCTCAGACCGCCTGTCTCTGACAGTCTGTCTCAGGCCGTCTGTCTCAGGCCGTCTGTCTCAGACCGTCTGTCTCAGGCCGCCTGTCTCTGACCGTCTGTGTCAGACCGTCTGTCTCAGACCGTCTGTGTCAGGCCGTCTGTCTCAGGCCGCCTGTCCCTGACCGCCTGTCTCAGACCGTCTGTCTCAGACCGTCTGTCTCAGGCCGTCTGTCTCAGGCCGCCTGTCTCTGACCGTCTGTCTCAGACCGTCTGTCTCAGACCGTCTGTCTCAGACCGCCTGTCTCAGATCGTCTGTCTCAGACCGTCTGTATCAGACCGTCTGTATCAGACTGTCTGTCTCAGACTGTCTGTCTCAGGCCGTATGTCTAAGACCGTCTGTCGCAGACCGCCTGTCTCAGACCGCCTGTCTCTGACAGTCTGTCTCAGGCCGTCTGTCTCAGGCCGTCTGTCTCAGACCGTCTGTCTCAGGCCGCCTGTCTCTGACCGTCTGTGTCAGACCGTCTGTCTCAATCCCTCTGTCTCGAACCGTCTGTCTCAGACCGTCTGTCTCAGACCGACTGTCTCCGTTCGTCTGTCTCAGACCGCCTATCTCAGACCGTCTGTCTCAGACCGTCTGTCTCAGACCGTCTGTCTCAGACCGTCTGTGTCAGGCCGTCTGTCTCAGACCGCCTGTCTCTGACAGTCTGTCTCAAACCGTCTGTCTCAGACCGTCTGTCTCAGACCGTCTGTATCAGACTGTCTGTCTCAGACTACCTGTCTCAGGCCGTATGTCTAAGACCGTCTGTCTCAGACTGTCTGTCTCAGACCGTCTGTCTCAGACCGCCTGTCTCAGATCGTCTGTCTCAGACCGTCTGTATCAGACCGTCTGTATCAGACTGTCTGTCTCAGACTGTCTGTCTCAGGCCGTATGTCTAAGACCGTCTGTCGCAGACCGCCTGTCTCAGACCGCCTGTCTCTGACAGTCTGTCTCAGGCCGTCTGTCTCAGGCCGTCTGTCTCAGACCGTCTGTCTCAGGCCGCCTGTCTCTGACCGTCTGTGTCAGACCGTCTGTCTCAATCCCTCTGTCTCGAACCGTCTGTCTCAGACCGTCTGTCTCAGACCGACTGTCTCCGTTCGTCTGTCTCAGACCGCCTATCTCAGACCGTCTGTCTCAGACCGTCTGTCTCAGACCGTCTGTCTCAGACCGTCTGTGTCAGGCCGTCTGTCTCAGACCGCCTGTCTCTGACAGTCTGTCTCAAACCGTCTGTCTCAGACCGTCTGTCTCAGACCGTCTGTATCAGACTGTCTGTCTCAGACTGTCTGTCTCAGGCCGTATGTCTAAGACCGTCTGTCTCAGACTGTCTGTCTCAGACCGTCTGTCTCAGACCGTCTGTCTCAGACCGTCTGTCTCAGACCGTCTGTCTCAGACCGTCTGTCTCAGACCGTCTGTCTCAGACCGTCTGTCTCAGACCGTCTGTCTCAGACCGTCTGTCTCAGACCGTCTGTCTCAGACCGTCTGTGTCAGGCCGTCTGTCTCAGGCCGCCTGTCTCTGACCGCCTGTCTCAGACCGTCTGTCTCAGACCGTCTGTCTCAGGCCGTCTGTCTCAGGCCGCCTGTCTCAGACCGCCTGTCTCTGACAGTCTGTCTCAAACCGTCTGTCTCAGACCGTCTGTCTCAGACCGTCTGTATCAGACTGTCTGTCTCAGACTGTCTGTCTCAGGCCGTATGTCTAAGACCGTCTGTCTCAGACCGTCTGTCTCAGACCGTCTGTCTCAGACCGTCTGTCTCAGACCGTCTGTCTCAGACCGTCTGTCTCAGACCGTCTGTCTCAGACCGTCTGTCTCAGACCGTCTGTCTCAGACCGTCTGTCTCAGACCGTCTGTCTCAGACCGTCTGTCTCAGACCGTCTGTGTCAGGCCGTCTGTCTCAGGCCGCCTGTCTCTGACCGCCTGTCTCAGACCGTCTGTCTCAGACCGTCTGTCTCAGGCCGTCTGTCTCAGGCCGCCTGTCTCAGACCGTCTGACTCAGACCGCCAGTCTCAGTCCGTATGACTCAGACAGTCTGTCTCAGACCGGCTGTCCCAGAACGTTTGTGTCAGACTGCCTATATCAGACCGTCTGTCTCAGTCCGTCTGTCTCAGACCGCCTGTCTCAGACCGTCTGTCTCAGACCGTGTATCTCAGTCAGCATATCTCAGACCGTCCGTCTCAGTCCGTCTGCCGCTATCGGGCACCGTGTATTCGCCTGTCCCTGTCCGTCTGTATCATACCGTCTGTCTCTGACCGTCTGTCTCAGACCGTCTGTCTCAGACCGTCTGTCTCAAACCGTCTGTCTCAGACCGTCTGTCTCAGACCGTCTGTCTCAGACCGTCTGTCTCAGACCGTCTGTGTCAGGCCGTCTGTCTCAGGCCGCCTGTCTCTGACCGCCTGTCTCAGACCGTCTGTCTCAGACCGTCTGTCTCAGGCAGTCTGTTTCAGGCCGCCTGTCTCTGACCGTCTGTCTCAGACCGTCTGTCTCAGACCGTCTATCTCAGTCAGCCTATCTCAGACCGTCCGTCTCACTCCGTCTGCCGCTATCGGGCACCGTCTATTCGCCTGTCCCTGTCCGTCTGTCTCAGACCGTCTATCTAAGTCAGCCTATCTCAGACCGTCCGTCTCAGTCCGTCTGCCGCTATCGGGCACCGTCTATTCGCCTGTCCCTGTCCGTCTGTATCATACCGTCTGTCTCTGACCGTCTGTCTCAGACCGTCTGTCTCAGACCGTCTGTATCAGACCGTCTGTATCAGACCGTCTGCCTCAGACCGTCTGTCTCAGACCGCCTGTCTCAGACCGTCTGTCTCAGACCGCCTGTCTCAGACCGTCTGTCTCAGACCGTCTGTCTCAATCCCTCTGTGTCAGACCGTCTGTCTCAGACCGTCTGTGTCAGACCGTCTGTCTCAGACCGTCTGTCTCAGACCGTCTGTCTCAGACCGTCTGTCTCAGACCGCCTGTCTCAGATCGTCTGTCTCAGACCGTCTGTATCAGACCGTCTGTATCAGACTGTCTGTCTCAGACTGTCTGTCTCAGGCCGTATGTCTAAGTCCGTCTGTCGCAGACCGCCTGTCTCAGACCGCCTGTCTCTGACAGTCTGTCTCAGGCCGTCTGTCTCAGGCCGTCTGTCTCAGACCGTCTGTCTCAGGCCGCCTGTCTCTGACCGTCTGTGTCAGACCGTCTGTCTCAATCCCTCTGTCTCGAACCGTCTGTCTCAGACCGTCTGTCTCATACCGACTGTCTCCGTTCGTCTGTCTCAGACCGCCTATCTCAGACCGTCTGTCTCAGACCGTCTGTCTCAGACCGTCTGTCTCAGACCGTCTGTGTCAGACTGTCTGTCTCAGACTGTCTGTCTCAGGCCGTATGTCTAAGACCGTCTGTCTCAGACCGTCTGTCTCAGACCGTCTGTCTCAGACCGTCTGTCTCAGACCGTCTGTCTCAGACCGTCTGTCTCAGACCGTCTGTCTCAGACCGTCTGTCTCAGACCGTCTGTCTCAGACCGTCTGTCTCAGACCGTCTGTCTCAGACCGTCTGTGTCAGGCCGTCTGTCTCAGGCCGCCTGTCTCTGACCGCCTGTCTCAGACCGTCTGTCTCAGACCGTCTGTCTCAGGCCGTCTGTCTCAGGCCGCCTGTCTCTGACCGTCTGTCTCAGACCGTCTGTCTCAGACCGTCTGTCTCAGACCGCCTGTCTCAGATCGTCTGTCTCAGACCGTCTGTATCAGACCGTCTGTATCAGACCGTCTGTATCAGACTGTCTGTCTCAGACTGTCTGTCTCAGGCCGTATGTCTAAGACCGTCTGTCGCAGACCGCCTGTCTCAGACCGCCTGTCTCTGACAGTCTGTCTCAGGCCGTCTGTCTCAGGCCGTCTGTCTCAGACCGTCTGTGTCAGGCCGTCTGTCTCAGGCCGCCTGTCTCTGACCGCCTGTCTCAGACCGTCTGTCTCAGACCGTCTGTCTCAGGCCGCCTGTCTCAGGCCGACTGTCTCTGACCGTCTGTCTCAGACCGTCTGTCTCAGACCGCCTGTCTCAGATCGTCTGTCTCAGACCGTCTGTCTCAGACCGTCTGTCTCAGACTGTCTGTCTCAGGCCGTATGTCTGAGACCGTCTGTCGCAGACCGCCTGTCTCAGACCGCCTGTCTCTGACAGTCTGTCTCAGGCCGTCTGTCTCAGGCCGTCTGTGTCAGACCGTCTGTCTCAGGCCGCCTGTCTCTGACCGTCTGTCTCAGACCGTCTGTCTCAGACCGTCTGTCTCAGACTGTCTCTCTCAGACCGCCTGTGTCAGACCGTCTGTCTCAGACCGTCTGTCTCAAACCGTCTGTCTCAGACCGTCTGTCTCAGACCGTCTGTATCAGACTGTCTGTCTCAGACTGTCTGTCTCAGGCCGAATGTCTAAGACCGTCTGTCCCAGACCGTCTGTCTCAGACCGTCTGTCTCAGACCGTCTGTCTCAGACCGTCTGTCTCAGACCGTCTGTCTCAGACCGTCTGTCTCAGACCGTCTGTCTCAGACCGTCTGTCTCAGACCGTCTGTGTCAGGCCGTCTGTCTCAGGCCGCCTGTCTCTGACCGCCTGTCTCAGACCGTCTGTCTCAGACCGTCTGTCTCAGACCGTCTATCTAAGTCAGCCTATCTCAGACCGTCCGTCTCAGTCCGTCTGCCGCTATCGGGCACCGTCTATTCGCCTGTCCCTGTCCGTCTGTATCATACCATCTGTCTCTGACCGTCTGTCTCAGACCGTCTGTCTCAGACCGTCTGTATCAGACCGTCTGTATCAGACCGTCTGTATCAGACCGTCTGCCTCAGACCGTCTGTCTCAGACCGTCAGTGTCAGACCGTCTGTCTCAGACCGTCTGTCTCAGACCGTCTGTCTCAGACCGTCTGTCTCAGACCGTCTGTCTCAGACCGTCTGTCTCAGACCGCCTGTCTCAGACCGTCTGTCTCAGACCGACTGTCTCAGATCGTCTGTCTCAGACCGTCTGTATCAGACCGTCTGTATCAGACTGTCTGTCTCAGACTGTCTGTCTCAGGCCGTATGTCTAAGACCGTCTGTCGCAGACCGCCTGTCTCAGACCGCCTGTCTCTGACAGTCTGTCTCAGGCCGTCTGTCTCAGGCCGTCTGTCTCAGACCGTCTGTCTCAGGCCGCCTGTCTCTGACCGTCTGTGTCAGACCGTCTGTCTCAATCCCTCTGTCTCGAACCGTCTGTCTCAGACCGTCTGTCTCAGACCGACTGTCTCCGTTCGTCTGTCTCAGACCGCCTATCTCAGACCGTCTGTCTCAGACCGTCTGTCTCAGACCGTCTGTCTCAGAGCGTCTGTGTCAGACCGTCTGTGTCAGGCCGTCTGTCTCAGACCGCCTGTCTCTGACAGTCTGTCTCAAACCGTCTGTTTCAGACCGTCTGTCTCAGACCGTCTGTATCAGACTGTCTGTCTCAGACTGTCTGTCTCAGGCCGTATGTCTCTGACCGTCTGTCTCAGACCGTCTGTCTCAGACCGTCTGTCTCAGACCGCCTGTCTCAGATCGTCTGTCTCAGACCGTCTGTATCAGACCGTCTGTATCAGACCGTCTGTATCAGACTGTCTGTCTCAGACTGTCTGTCTCAGGCCGTATGTCTAAGACCGTCTGTCGCAGACCGCCTGTCTCAGACCGCCTGTCTCTGACAGTCTGTGTCAGGCCGTCTGTCTCAGGCCGTCTGTCTCAGACCGTCTGTGTCAGGCCGTCTGTCTCAGGCCGCCTGTCTCTGACCGCCTGTCTCAGACCGTCTGTCTCAGACCGTCTGTCTCAGGCCGCCTGTCTCAGGCCGACTGTCTCTGACCGTCTGTCTCAGACCGTCTGTCTCAGACCGCCTGTCTCAGATCGTCTGTCTCAGACCGTCTGTCTCAGACCGTCTGTCTCAGACTGTCTGTCTCAGGCCGTATGTCTGAGACCGTCTGTCGCAGACCGCCTGTCTCAGACCGCCTGTCTCTGACAGTCTGTCTCAGGCCGTCTGTCTCAGGCCGTCTGTGTCAGACCGTCTGTCTCAGGCCGCCTGTCTCCGACCGTCTGTCTCAGACCGTCTGTCTCAGACCGTCTGTCTCAGACTGTCTGTCTCAGACCGCCTGTCTCAGACCGTCTGTCTCAGACCGTCTGTCTCAAACCGTCTGTCTCAGACCGTCTGTCTCAGACCGTCTGTATCAGACTGTCTGTCTCAGACTGTCTGTCTCAGGCCGAATGTCTAAGACCGTCTGTCTCAGACCGTCTGTCTCAGACCGTCTGTCTCAGACCGTCTGTCTCAGACCGTCTGCCTCAGACCGTCTGTCTCAGACCGTCTGTCTCAGACCGTCTGTCTCAGACCGTCTGTGTCAGGCCGTCTGTCTCAGGCCGCCTGTCTCTGACCGCCTGTCTCAGACCGTCTGTCTCAGACCGTCTGTCTCAGACCGTCTATCTAAGTCAGCCTATCTCAGACCGTCCGTCTCAGTCCGTCTGCCGCTATCGGGCACCGTCTATTCGCCTGTCCCTGTCCGTCTGTATCATACCATCTGTCTCTGACCGTCTGTCTCAGACCGTCTGTCTCAGACCGTCTGTATCAGACCGTCTGTATCAGACCGTCTGTATCAGACCGTCTGCCTCAGACCGTCTGTCTCAGACCGTCAGTGTCAGACCGTCTGTCTCAGACCGTCTGTCTCAGACCGTCTGTCTCAGACCGTCTGTCTCAGACCGTCTGTCTCAGACCGCCTGTCTCAGACCGTCTGTCTCAGACCGTCTGTCTCAGATCGTCTGTCTCAGACCGTCTGTATCAGACCGTCTGTATCAGACTGTCTGTCTCAGACTGTCTGTCTCAGGCCGTATGTCTAAGACCGTCTGTCGCAGACCGCCTGTCTCAGACCGCCTGTCTCTGACAGTCTGTCTCAGGCCGTCTGTCTCAGGCCGTCTGTCTCAGACCGTCTGTCTCAGGCCGCCTGTCTCTGACCGTCTGTGTCAGACCGTCTGTCTCAATCCCTCTGTCTCGAACCGTCTGTCTCAGACCGACTGTCTCCGTTCGTCTGTCTCAGACCGCCTTTCTCAGACCGTCTGTCTCAGACCGTCTGTCTCAGACCGTCTGTCTCAGACCGTCTGTGTCAGACCGTCTGTGTCAGGCCGTCTGTCTCAGACCGCCTGTCTCTGACAGTCTGTCTCAAACCGTCTGTCTCAGACCGTCTGTCTCAGACCGTCTGTATCAGACTGTCTGTCTCAGACTGTCTGTCTCAGGCCGTATGTCTAAGACCGTCTGTCTCAGACCGTCTGTCTCAGACCGTCTGTCTCAGACCGTCTGTCTCAGACCGTCTGTCTCAGACCGTCTGTATCAGACCGTCTGTATCAGACTGTCTGTCTCAGACTGTCTGTCTCAGGCCGTATGTCTAAGACCGTCTGTCGCAGACCGCCTGTCTCAGACCGCCTGTCTCTGACAGTCTGTCTCAGGCCGTCTGTCTCAGGCCGTCTGTCTCAGACCGTCTGTCTCAGGCCGCCTGTCTCTGACCGTCTGTGTCAGACCGTCTGTCTCAATCCCTCTGTCTCGAACCGTCTGTCTCAGACCGTCTGTCTCAGACCGTCTGTCTTAGGCCGTCTGTGTCAGACCGTCTGTCTCAGGCCGCCTGTCTCTGACCGTCTGTCTCAGACCGTCTGTCTCAGACCGTCTGTCTCAGACTGTCTGTCTCAGACCGCCTGTCTCAGACCGTCTGTCTCAGACCGTCTGTCTCAAACCGTCTGTCTCAGACCGTCTGTCTCAGACCGTCTGTATCAGACTGTCTGTCTCAGACTGTCTGTCTCAGGCCGAATGTCTAAGACCGTCTGTCTCAGACCGTCTGTCTCAGACCGTCTGTCTCAGACCGTCTGTCTCAGACCGTCTGTCTCAGACCGTCTGTCTCAGACCGTCTGTCTCAGACCGTCTGTCTCAGACCGTCTGTCTCAGACCGTCTGTGTCAGGCCGTCTGTCTCAGGCCGCCTGTCTCTGACCGCCTGTCTCAGACCGTCTGCCTCAGACCGTCTGTCTCAGACCGTCTATCTAAGTCAGCCTATCTCAGACCGTCCGTCTCAGTCCGTCTGCCGCTATCGGGCACCGTCTATTCGCCTGTCCCTGTCCGTCTGTATCATACCATCTGTCTCTGACCGTCTGTCTCAGACCGTCTGTCTCAGACCGTCTGTATCAGACCGTCTGTATCAGACCGTCTGTATCAGACCGTCTGCCTCAGACCGTCTGTCTCAGACCGTCAGTGTCAGACCGTCTGTCTCAGACCGTCTGTCTCAGACCGTCTGTCTCAGACCGTCTGTCTCAGACCGTCTGTCTCAGACCGTCTGTCTCAGACTGCCTGTCTCAGACCGTCTGTCTCAGACCGTCTGTCTCAGATCGTCTGTCTCAGACCGTCTGTATCAGACCGTCTGTATCAGACTGTCTGTCGCAGACTGTCTGTCTCAGGCCGTATGTCTAAGACCGTCTGTCGCAGACCGCCTGTCTCAGACCGCCTGTCTCTGACAGTCTGTATCAGACTGTCTGTCTCAGACTGTCTGTCTCAGGCCGTATGTCTAAGACCGTCTGTCGCAGACCGCCTGTCTCAGACCGTCTGTCTCAGACCGTCTGTCTCAGATCGTCTGTCTCAGACCGTCTGTATCAGACCGTCTGTATCAGACTGTCTGTCTCAGACTGTCTGTCTCAGGCCGTATGTCTAAGACCGTCTGTCGCAGACCGCCTGTCTCAGACCGCCTGTCTCTGACAGTCTGTCTCAGGCCGTCTGTCTCAGGCCGTCTGTCTCAGACCGTCTGTCTCAGGCCGCCTGTCTCTGACCGTCTGTGTCAGACCGTCTGTCTCAATCCCTCTGTCTCGAACCGTCTGTCTCAGACCGTCTGTCTCAGACCGACTGTCTCCGTTCGTCTGTCTCAGACCGCCTATCTCAGACCGTCTGTCTCAGACCGTCTGTCTCAGACCGTCTGTCTCAGACCGTCTGTGTCAGACCGTCTGTGTCAGGCCGTCTGTCTCAGACCGCCTGTCTCTGACAGTCTGTCTCAAACCGTCTGTTTCAGACCGTCTGTCTCAGACCGTCTGTATCAGACTGTCTGTCTCAGACTGTCTGTCTCAGGCCGTATGTCTCTGACCGTCTGTCTCAGACCGTCTGTCTCAGACCGTCTGTCTCAGACCGCCTGTCTCAGATCGTCTGTCTCAGACCGTCTGTATCAGACCGTCTGTATCAGACCGTCTGTATCAGACTGTCTGTCTCAGACTGTCTGTCTCAGGCCGTATGTCTAAGACCGTCTGTCGCAGACCGCCTGTCTCAGACCGCCTGTCTCTGACAGTCTGTCTCAGGCCGTCTGTCTCAGGCCGTCTGTCTCAGACCGTCTGTGTCAGGCCGTCTGTCTCAGGCCGCCTGTCTCTGACCGCCTGTCTCAGACCGTCTGTCTCAGACCGTCTGTCTCAGGCCGCCTGTCTCAGGCCGACTGTCTCTGACCGTCTGTCTCAGACCGTCTGTCTCAGACCGCCTGTCTCAGATCGTCTGTCTCAGACCGTCTGTCTCAGACCGTCTGTCTCAGACTGTCTGTCTCAGGCCGTATGTCTGAGACCGTCTGTCGCAGACCGCCTGTCTCAGACCGCCTGTCTCTGACAGTCTGTCTCAGGCCGTCTGTCTCAGGCCGTCTGTGTCAGACCGTCTGTCTCAGGCCGCCTGTCTCTGACCGTCTGTCTCAGACCGTCTGTCTCAGACCGTCTGTCTCAGACTGTCTGTCTCAGACCGCCTGTCTCAGACCGTCTGTCTCAGACCGTCTGTCTCAAACCGTCTGTCTCAGACCGTCTGTCTCAGACCGTCTGTATCAGACTGTCTGTCTCAGACTGTCTGTCTCAGGCCGAATGTCTAAGACCGTCTGTCTCAGACCGTCTGTCTCAGACCGTCTGTCTCAGACCGTCTGTCTCAGACCGTCTGCCTCAGACCGTCTGTCTCAGACCGTCTGTCTCAGACCGTCTGTCTCAGACCGTCTGTGTCAGGCCGTCTGTCTCAGGCCGCCTGTCTCTGACCGCCTGTCTCAGACCGTCTGTCTCAGACCGTCTGTCTCAGACCGTCTATCTAAGTCAGCCTATCTCAGACCGTCCGTCTCAGTCCGTCTGCCGCTATCGGGCACCGTCTATTCGCCTGTCCCTGTCCGTCTGTATCATACCATCTGTCTCTGACCGTCTGTCTCAGACCGTCTGTCTCAGACCGTCTGTATCAGACCGTCTGTATCAGACCGTCTGTATCAGACCGTCTGCCTCAGACCGTCTGTCTCAGACCGTCAGTGTCAGACCGTCTGTCTCAGACCGTCTGTCTCAGACCGTCTGTCTCAGACCGTCTGTCTCAGACCGTCTGTCTCAGACCGTCTGTCTCAGACCGCCTGTCTCAGACCGTCTGTCTCAGACCGTCTGTCTCAGATCGTCTGTCTCAGACCGTCTGTATCAGACCGTCTGTATCAGACTGTCTGTCTCAGACTGTCTGTCTCAGGCCGTATGTCTAAGACCGTCTGTCGCAGACCGCCTGTCTCAGACCGCCTGTCTCTGACAGTCTGTCTCAGGCCGTCTGTCTCAGGCCGTCTGTCTCAGACCGTCTGTCTCAGGCCGCCTGTCTCTGACCGTCTGTGTCAGACCGTCTGTCTCAATCCCTCTGTCTCGAACCGTCTGTCTCAGACCGACTGTCTCCGTTCGTCTGTCTCAGACCGCCTATCTCAGACCGTCTGTCTCAGACCGTCTGTCTCAGACCGTCTGTCTCAGACCGTCTGTCTCAGACCGTCTGTGTCAGACCGTCTGTGTCAGGCCGTCTGTCTCAGACCGCCTGTCTCTGACAGTCTGTCTCAAACCGTCTGTCTCAGACCGTCTGTCTCAGACCGTCTGTATCAGACTGTCTGTCTCAGACTGTCTGTCTCAGGCCGTATGTCTAAGACCGTCTGTCTCAGACCGTCTGTCTCAGACCGTCTGTCTCAGACCGTCTGTCTCAGACCGTCTGTCTCAGACCGTCTGTCTCAGACCGTCTGTATCAGACCGTCTGTATCA
Source organism: Coelioxys conoideus (assembly GCA_947623535.1). NCBI lineage: Eukaryota > Metazoa > Arthropoda > Insecta > Hymenoptera > Megachilidae > Coelioxys > Coelioxys conoideus. The sequence goes on along the minus strand of CANQJN010000036.1, from coordinate 1,802,819 downwards.
GACTGTCTGTCTCAGAATGTCTGTCTCAGGCCGTATGTCTAAGACCGTCTGTCGCAGACCGCCTGTCTCAGACCGCCTGTCTCTGACAGTCTGTCTCAGGCCGTCTGTCTCAGGCCGTCTGTCTCAGACCGTCTGTCTCAGGCCGCCTGTCTCTGACCGTCTGTGTCAGACCGTCTGTCTCAATCCCTCTGTCTCGAACCGTCTGTCTCAGACCGTCTGTCTCAGACCGTCTGTCTCAGGCCGTCTGTGTCAGACCGTCTGTCTCAGGCCGCCTGTCTCTGACCGTCTGTCTCAGACCGTCTGTCTCAGACCGTCTGTCTCAGACTGTCTGTCTCAGACCGCCTGTCTCAGACCGTCTGTCTCAGACCGTCTGTCTCAAACCGTCTGTCTCAGACCGTCTGTCTCAGACCGTCTGTATCAGACTGTCTGTCTCAGACTGTCTGTCTCAGGCCGAATGTCTAAGACCGTCTGTCTCAGACCGTCTGTCTCAGACCGTCTGTCTCAGACCGTCTGTCTCAGACCGTCTGTCTCAGACCGTCTGTCTCAGACCGTCTGTCTCAGACCGTCTGTCTCAGACCGTCTGTCTCAGACCGTCTGTGTCAGGCCGTCTGTCTCAGGCCGCCTGTCTCTGACCGCCTGTCTCAGACCGTCTGCCTCAGACCGTCTGTCTCAGACCGTCTATCTAAGTCAGCCTATCTCAGACCGTCCGTCTCAGTCCGTCTGCCGCTATCGGGCACCGTCTATTCGCCTGTCCCTGTCCGTCTGTATCATACCATCTGTCTCTGACCGTCTGTCTCAGACCGTCTGTCTCAGACCGTCTGTATCAGACCGTCTGTATCAGACCGTCTGTATCAGACCGTCTGCCTCAGACCGTCTGTCTCAGACCGTCAGTGTCAGACCGTCTGTCTCAGACCGTCTGTCTCAGACCGTCTGTCTCAGACCGTCTGTCTCAGACCGTCTGTCTCAGACCGTCTGTCTCAGACTGCCTGTCTCAGACCGTCTGTCTCAGACCGTCTGTCTCAGATCGTCTGTCTCAGACCGTCTGTATCAGACCGTCTGTATCAGACTGTCTGTCTCAGACTGTCTGTCTCAGGCCGTATGTCTAAGACCGTCTGTCGCAGACCGCCTGTCTCAGACCGCCTGTCTCTGACAGTCTGTCTCAGGCCGTCTGTCTCAGGCCGTCTGTCTCAGACCGTCTGTCTCAGGCCGCCTGTCTCTGACCGTCTGTGTCAGACCGTCTGTCTCAATCCCTCTGTCTCGAACCGTCTGTATCAGACCGTCTGTATCAGACTGTCTGTCTCAGACTGTCTGTCTCAGGCCGTATGTCTAAGACCGTCTGTCGCAGACCGCCTGTCTCAGACCGCCTGTCTCTGACAGTCTGTCTCAGGCCGTCTGTCTCAGGCCGTCTGTCTCAGACCGTCTGTGTCAGGCCGTCTGTCTCAGGCCGCCTGTCTCTGACCGCCTGTCTCAGACCGTCTGTCTCAGACCGTCTGTCTCAGGCCGCCTGTCTCAGGCCGACTGTCTCTGACCGTCTGTCTCAGACCGTCTGTCTCAGACCGTCTGTCTCAGACCGTCTGCCTCAGACCGTCTGTCTCAGACCGTCTGTCTCAGACCGTCTGTCTCAGACCGTCTGTGTCAGGCCGTCTGTCTCAGGCCGCCTGTCTCTGACCGCCTGTCTCAGACCGTCTGTCTCGGACCGTCTGTCTCAGACCGTCTATCTAAGTCAGCCTATCTCAGACCGTCCGTCTCAGTCCGTCTGCCGCTATCGGGCACCGTCTATTCGCCTGTCCCTGTCCGTCTGTATCATACCATCTGTCTCTGACCGTCTGTCTCAGACCGTCTGTCTCAGACCGTCTGTATCAGACCGTCTGTATCAGACCGTCTGTATCAGACCGTCTGCCTCAGACCGTCTGTCTCAGACCGTCAGTGTCAGACCGTCTGTCTCAGGCCGTATGTCTAAGACCGTCTGTCGCAGACCGCCTGTCTCAGACCGCCTGTCTCTGACAGTCTGTCTCAGGCCGTCTGTCTCAGGCCGTCTGTCTCAGACCGTCTGTGTCAGGCCGTCTGTCTCAGGCCGCCTGTCTCTGACCGCCTGTCTCAGACCGTCTGTCTCAGACCGTCTGTCTCAGGCCGCCTGTCTCAGGCCGACTGTCTCTGACCGTCTGTCTCAGACCGTCTGTCTCAGATCGTCTGTCTCAGACCGTCTGTATCAGACCGTCTGTATCAGACTGTCTGTCTCAGACTGTCTGTCTCAGGCCGTATGTCTAAGACCGTCTGTCGCAGACCGCCTGTCTCAGACCGCCTGTCTCTGACAGTCTGTCTCAGGCCGTCTGTCTCAGGCCGTCTGTCTCAGACCGTCTGTCTCAGGCCGCCTGTCTCTGACCGTCTGTGTCAGACCGTCTGTCTCAATCCCTCTGTCTCGAACCGTCTGTCTCAGACCGTCTGTCTCAGACCGACTGTCTCCGTTCGTCTGTCTCAGACCGCCTATCTCAGACCGTCTGTCTCAGACCGTCTGTCTCAGACCGTCTGTCTCAGACCGTCTGTGTCAGACCGTCTGTGTCAGGCCGTCTGTCTCAGACCGCCTGTCTCTGACAGTCTGTCTCAAACCGTCTGTCTCAGACCGTCTGTCTCAGACCGTCTGTATCAGACTGTCTGTCTCAGACTGTCTGTCTCAGGCCGTATGTCTAAGACCGTCTGTCTCAGACCGTCTGTCTCAGACCGTCTGTCTCAGACCGTCTGTCTCAGACCGTCTGTCTCAGACCGTCTGTCTCAGACCGTCTGTATCAGACCGTCTGTATCAGACTGTCTGTCTCAGACTGTCTGTCTCAGGCCGTATGTCTAAGACCGTCTGTCGCAGACCGCCTGTCTCAGACCGCCTGTCTCTGACAGTCTGTCTCAGGCCGTCTGTCTCAGGCCGTCTGTCTCAGACCGTCTGTCTCAGGCCGCCTGTCTCTGACCGTCTGTGTCAGACCGTCTGTCTCAATCCCTCTGTCTCGAACCGTCTGTCTCAGACCGTCTGTCTCAGACCGACTGTCTCCGTTCGTCTGTCTCAGACCGCCTATCTCAGACCGTCTGTGTCAGGCCGTCTGTCTCAGACCGCCTGTCTCTGACAGTCTGTCTCAAACCGTCTGTCTCAGACCGTCTGTCTCAGACCGTCTGTCTCAGACCGTCTGTCTCAGACCGTCTGTGTCAGGCCGTCTGTCTCAGACCGCCTGTCTCTGACAGTCTGTCTCAAACCGTCTGTCTCAGACCGTCTGTCTCAGACCGTCTGTATCAGACTGTCTGTCTCAGACTGTCTGTCTCAGGCCGTATGTCTAAGACCGTCTGTCTCAGACCGTCTGTCTCAGACCGTCTGTCTCAGACCGTCTGTCGCAGACCGCCTGTCTCAGACCGCCTGTCACTGACAGTCTGTCTCAAACCGTCTGTCTCAGACCGTCTGTCTCAGACCGTCTGTCTCAGACCGTGTGTCTCAGACCGTCTGTATCAGACTGTCTGTCTCAGACCGTCTGTCTCAGACCGTCTGTCTCAGACCGTCTGTCTCAGACCGTCTGTCTCAGACCGTCTGCCTCAGACCGTCTGTCTCTGACCGTCTGTCTCAGGCCGTCTGCCTCAGGCCGCCTGTCTCAGACCGTATGTCTAAGACCGTCTGTCGCAGACCGCCTGTCTCAGACCGCCTGTCACTGACAGTCTGTCTCAAACCGTCTGTCTCAGACCGTCTGTCTCAGACCGTCTGTCTCAGACCGTGTGTCTCAGACCGTCTGTATCAGACTGTCTGTCTCAGACCGTCTGTCTCAGACCGTCTGTCTCAGACCGCCTGTCTCAGATCGTCTGTCTCAGACCGTCTGTATCAGACCGTCTGTATCAGACTGTCTGTCTCAGAATGTCTGTCTCAGGCCGTATGTCTAAGACCGTCTGTCTCAGACCGTCTGTCTCAGGCCGCCTGTCTCTGACCGTCTGTGTCAGACCGTCTGTCTCAATCCCTCTGTCTCGAACCGTCTGTCTCAGACCGTCTGTCTCAGACCGACTGTCTCCGTTCGTCTGTCTCAGACCGCCTATCTCAGACCGTCTGTCTCAGACCGTCTGTCTCAGACCGTCTGTCTCAGACCGTCTGTCTCAGACCGTCTGTGTCAGACCGTCTGTCTCAGACCGTCTGTCTCAGACCGTCTGTCTCAGACCGTCTGTGTCAGACCGTCTGTCTCAGACCGTCTGTCTCAGACCGTCTGTGTCAGGCCGTCTGTCTCAGGCCGCCTGTCTCTGACCGCCTGTCTCAGACCGTCTGTCTCAGACCGTCTGTCTCAGGCCGTCTGTCTCAGGCCGCCTGTCTCTGACCGTCTGTCTCAGACCGTCTGTCTCAGACCGTCTGTCTCACACCGCCTGTCTCAGATCGTCTGTCTCAGACCGTCTGTATCAGACCGTCTGTATCAGACTGTCTGTCTCAGGCCGTCTGTCTCAGGCCGCCTGTCTCTGACCGCCTGTCTCAGACCGTCTGTCTCAGACCGTCTGTCTCAGGCCGTCTGTCTCAGGCCGCCTGTCTCTGACCGTCTGTCTCAGACCGTCTGTCTCAGACCGTCTGTCTCACACCGCCTGTCTCAGATCGTCTGTCTCAGACCGTCTGTATCAGACCGTCTGTATCAGACTGTCTGTCTCAGACTGTCTGTGTCAGGCCGTATGTCTAAGACCGTCTGTCGCAGACCGCCTGTCTCAGACCGTCTGTCTCCGTTCGTCTGTCTCAGACCGCCTATCTCAGACCGTCTGTGTCAGACCGTCTGTATCAGACCGTCTGTATCAGTCTGTCTGTCTCAGACTGTCTGTCTCAGGCCGTATGTCTGAGACCGTCTGTCGCAGACCGCCTGTCTCAGACCGCCTGTCTCTGACAGTCTGTCTCAGTCCGTCTGTCTCCGTTCGTCTGTCTCAGACCGCCTATCTCAGACCGTCTGTCTCAGACCGTCTGTCTCTGACCGTCTGTCTCAGACCGTCTGTCACAGACCGCCTATCTCAGACCGCCTGTCTCAGACCGCCTGTCTCAGACCGTCTGTCTCAGACCGTCTGTCTCAGACCGTCTGTCTCAGACCGTCTGTCTCAGACCGTCTGTCTCAGACCGTCTGTCTCAGACCGTCTGTCTCAGACCGTCTGTGTCAGGCCGTCTGTCTCAGGCCGCCTGTCTCTGACCGCCTGTCTCAGACCGTCTGTCTCAGACCGTCTGTCTCAGACCGTCTATCTAAGTCAGCCTATCTCAGACCGTCCGTCTCAGTCCGTCTGCCGCTATCGGGCACCGTCTATTCGCCTGTCCCTGTCCGTCTGTATCATACCATCTGTCTCTGACCGTCTGTCTCAGACCGTCTGTCTCAGACCGTCTGTATCAGACCGTCTGTATCAGACCGTCTGTATCAGACCGTCTGCCTCAGACCGTCTGTCTCAGACCGTCAGTGTCAGACCGTCTGTCTCAGACCGTCTGTCTCAGACCGTCTGTCTCAGGCCGCCTGTTTCTGACCGTCTGTCTCAGGCCGTCTGCCTCAGGCCGCCTGTCTCAGACCGTATGTCTAAGACCGTCTGTCGCAGACCGCCTGTCTCAGACCGCCTGTCTCTGACAGTCTGTCTCAAACCGTCTGTCTCATACCGTCTGTCTCAGACCGTCTGTCTCAGACCGTCTGTCTCAGACCGTCTGTATCAGACTGTCTGTCTCAGACTGTCTGTCTCAGGCCGTATGTCTAAGACCGTCTGTCTCAGACCGTCTGTCTCAGACCGACTGTCTCTGACCGTCTGTCTCAGACCGTCTGTCTCAGACCGTCTGTCTCAATCCCTCTGTCTCGAACCGTCTATCTCAGACCGTCTGTCTCAGACCGTCTGTCTGAGACCGTCTGTCTCAGACCGTCTGCCTCAGACCGTCTGTCTCAGACCGCCTGTCTCAGACCGTGCGTCTCAGACCGTCTGTATCAGACCGTCTGTATCAGACCGTCTGTATCAGACTGTCTGTCTCAGACTGTCAGTCTCAGGCCGTATGTCTAAGACCGTCTGTCGCAGACCGCCTGTCTCTGACAGTCTGTCTCAGGCCGTCTGTCTCAGGCCGTCTGTCTCAGGCCGCCTGTCTCTGACCGTCTGTGTCAGACCGTCTGTCTCAATCCCTCTGTCTCGAATCGTCAGTCTCAGACCGTCTGTCTCAGACCGTCTGTCTCAGACCGTCTGTCTCAGACCGTCTGTCTCAGTCCGTCTGTCTCCGTTCGTCTGTCTCAGACCGCCTATCTCAGACCGTCTGTCTCAGACCGTCTGTCTCTGACCGTCTGTCTCAGACCGTCTGTCACAGACCGCCTATCTCAGACCGCCTGTCTCAGACCGCCTGTCTCAGACCGTCTGTCTCAGACCGTCTGTCTCAATCCCTCTGTCTCGAACCGTCTGTCTCAGACCGTCTGTCTCAGACCGTCTGTCTCAGACCGTCTGTCTCAGACCGTCTGTCTCAGACCGTCTGTCTCAGTCCGTCTGTCTCCGTTCGTTTGTCTCTGGCCGCCTGTCTCTGACCGTCTGTCTCAGACCGTCTATCTCAGACCGTCTGTCTCAGACCGTCTGTCTCAGACCGTCTGTCTCTGACCGTCAGTCTCAGACCGTGCGTCTCAGATCGTCTGTCTCAGGCCGTCTGTATCAGACCGTCTGTCTCAGACCGTCTGTCTCAGACCGTCTGTCTAAGACCGTCTGTCGCAGACCGCCTGCCTCAGACCGCCTGTCTCTGACCGTCTGTCTCAGACCGTCTGTCTCAGACCGTCTGTCTCAATCCCTCTGTCTCGAACCGTCTGTCTCAGACCGTGCGTCTCAGATCGTCTGTCTCAGGCCGTCTGTATCAGACCGTCTGTCTCAGACCGTCTGTCTCAGACCGTCTGTCTAAGACCGTCTGTCGCAGACCGCCTGCCTCAGACCGCCTGTCTCTGACCGTCTGTCTCAGACCGTCTGTCTCAGACCGTCTGTCTCAGACCGTCTGTCTCAGACCGTCTGTCTCAGACCGTCTGTCTCAATCCCTCTGTCTCGAACCGTCTGTCTCAGACCGCCTGTCTCAGACCGTCTGTCTCCGACCGTCTGTCTCAGACCGTCTGTCTCAGACCGTCTGTCTCAGACCGTCTGTCTCCGTTCGTGTGTCTCTGGCCGCCTGTCTCTGACCGTCTGTCTCAGACCGTCTGTCTCAGACCGTCTGTCTCAGACCGTCTGTCTCAGACCGCCTGTCTCAGATCGTCTGTCTCAGACCGTCTGTATCAGACCGTCTGTATCAGACTGTCTGTCTCAGACTGTCTGTCTCAGGCCGTATGTCTAAGACCGTTTGTCGCAGACCGCCTGTCTCAGACCGCCTGTCTCTGACAGTCTGTCTCAGGCCGTCTGTATCAGACTGTCTGTCTCAGACTGTCTGTCTCAGGCCGTATGTCTAAGACCGTCTGTCTCAGACCGTCTGTCTCAGACCGACTGTCTCTGACCGTCTGTCTCAGACCGTCTGTCTCAGACCGTCTGTCTCAATCCCTCTGTCTCGAACCGTCTATCTCAGACCGTCTGTCTCAGACCGTCTGTCTGAGACCGTCTGTCTCAGACCGTCTGTCTCAGACCGTCTGTCTCAGACCGTGCGTCTCAGACCGTCTGTATCAGACCGTCTGTATCAGACTGTCTGTCTCAGACTGTCAGTCTCAGGCCGTATGTCTAAGACCGTCTGTCGCAGACCGCCTGTCTCTGACAGTCTGTCTCAGGCCGTCTGTCTCAGGCCGTCTGTCTCAGGCCGCCTGTCTCTGACCGTCTGTGTCAGACCGTCTGTCTCAATCCCTCTGTCTCGAATCGTCTGTCTCAGACCGTCTGTCTCAGACCGTCTGTCTCAGACCGTCTGTCTCAGACCGTCTGTCTCAGACCGTCTGTCTCAGTCCGTCTGTCTCCGTTCGTCTGTCTCAGACCGCCTATCTCAGACCGTCTGTCTCAGACCGTCTGTCTCTGACCGTCTGTCTCAGACCGTCTGTCACAGACCGCCTATCTCAGACCGCCTGTCTCAGACCGCCTGTCTCAGACCGTCTGTCTCAGACCGTCTGTCTCAATCCCTCTGTCTCGAACCGTCTGTCTCAGACCGTCTGTCTCAGACCGTCTGTCTCAGACCGTCTGTCTCAGACCGTCTGTCTCAGACCGTCTGTCTCAGTCCGTCTGTCTCCGTTCGTTTGTCTCTGGCCGCCTGTCTCTGACCGTCTGTCTCAGACCGTCTATCTCAGACCGTCTGTCTCAGACCGTCTGTCTCAGACCGTCTGTCTCTGACCGTCAGTCTCAGACCGTGCGTCTCAGATCGTCTGTCTCAGGCCGTCTGTATCAGACCGTCTGTCTCAGACCGTCTGTCTCAGACCGTCTGTCTCAGACCGTCTGTCTCAGACCGTCTGTCTAAGACCGTCTGTCGCAGACCGCCTGCCTCAGACCGCCTGTCTCTGACCGTCTGTCTCAGACCGTCTGTATCAGACCGTCTGTATCAGACTGTCTGTCTCAGACTGTCTGTCTCAGACTGTCTGTCTCAGGCCGTATGTCTAAGACCGTCTGTCGCAGACCGCCTGCCTCAGACCGCCTGTCTCTGACCGTCTGTCTCAGACCGTCTGTCTCAGACCGCCTGTCTCAGACCGTCTGTCTCAGACCGTCTGTCTCAATCCCTGTCTCGAACCGTCTGTCTCAGACCGTCTGTCTCCGACGGTCTGTCTCAGACCGTCTGTCTCAGACCGTCTGTCTCAATCCCTCTGTCTCGAACCGTCTGTCTCAGACCGTCTGTCTCAGACCGTCTGTCTCAGACCGTCTGTCTCAGACCGTCTGTCTCAGACCGTCTGTCTCAGACCGTCTGTCTCAGACCGTCTGTCTCAGTCCGTCTGTCTCCGTTCGTTTGTCTCTGGCCGCCTGTCTCTGACCGTCTGTCTCAGACCGTCTATCTCAGACCGTCTGTCTCAGACCGTCTGTCTCAGACCGTCTGTCTCTGACCGTCAGTCTCAGACCGTGCGTCTCAGATCGTCTGTCTCAGGCCGTCTGTATCAGACCGTCTGTCTCAGACCGTCTGTCTCAGACCGTCTGTCTCAGACCGTCTGTCTAAGACCGTCTGTCGCAGACCGCCTGCCTCAGACCGCCTGTCTCTGACCGTCTGTCTCAGACCGTCTGTATCAGACCGTCTGTATCAGACTGTCTGTCTCAGACTGTCTGTCTCAGACTGTCTGTCTCAGGCCGTATGTCTAAGACCGTCTGTCGCAGACCGCCTGCCTCAGACCGCCTGTCTCTGACCGTCTGTCTCAGACCGTCTGTCTCAGACCGCCTGTCTCAGACCGTCTGTCTCAGACCGTCTGTCTCAATCCCTGTCTCGAACCGTCTGTATCAGACCGTCTTTATCAGACTGTCTGTCTCAGACTGTCTGTCTCAGACCGTCTGTCTCAGACCGTCTGTCGCAGACCGCCTGTCTCAGACCGTCTGTCTCCGTTCGTCTGTCTCAGACCGCCTATCTCAGACCGTCTGTCTCAGACCGTCTGTCTCAGACCGTCTGTCTCAGTCCGTCTGTCTCCGTTCGTCTGTCTCAGACCGCCTATCTCAGACCGTCTGTCTCAGACCGTCTGTCTCTGACCGTCTGTCTCAGACCGTCTGTCACAGACCGCCTATCTCAGACCGCCTGTCTCAGACCGCCTGTCTCAGACCGTCTGTCTCAGACCGTCTGTCTCAGACCGTCTGTCTCAGACCGTCTGTCTCAGACCGTCTGTCTCAGACCGTCTGTCTCAGACCGTCTGTCTCAGACCGTCTGTGTCAGGCCGTCTGTCTCAGGCCGCCTGTCTCTGACCGCCTGTCTCAGACCGTCTGTCTCAGACCGTCTGTCTCAGACCGTCTATCTAAGTCAGCCTATCTCAGACCGTCCGTCTCAGTCCGTCTGCCGCTATCGGGCACCGTCTATTCGCCTGTCCCTGTCCGTCTGTATCATACCATCTGTCTCTGACCGTCTGTCTCAGACCGTCTGTCTCAGACCGTCTGTATCAGACCGTCTGTATCAGACCGTCTGTATCAGACCGTCTGCCTCAGACCGCCTGTCTCAGACCGTCAGTGTCAGACCGTCTGTCTCAGACCGTCTGTCTCAGACCGTCTGTCTCAGGCCGCCTGTTTCTGACCGTCTGTCTCAGGCCGTCTGCCTCAGGCCGCCTGTCTCAGACCGTATGTCTAAGACCGTCTGTCGCAGACCGCCTGTCTCAGACCGCCTGTCTCTGACAGTCTGTCTCAAACCGTCTGTCTCATACCGTCTGTCTCAGACCGTCTGTCTCAGACCGTCTGTCTCAGACCGTCTGTATCAGACTGTCTGTCTCAGACTGTCTGTCTCAGGCCGTATGTCTAAGACCGTCTGTCTCAGACCGTCTGTCTCAGACCGACTGTCTCTGACCGTCTGTCTCAGACCGTCTGTCTCAGACCGTCTGTCTCAATCCCTCTGTCTCGAACCGTCTATCTCAGACCGTCTGTCTCAGACCGTCTGTCTGAGACCGTCTGTCTCAGACCGTCTGCCTCAGACCGTCTGTCTCAGACCGCCTGTCTCAGACCGTGCGTCTCAGACCGTCTGTATCAGACCGTCTGTATCAGACCGTCTGTATCAGACTGTCTGTCTCAGACTGTCAGTCTCAGGCCGTATGTCTAAGACCGTCTGTCGCAGACCGCCTGTCTCTGACAGTCTGTCTCAGGCCGTCTGTCTCAGGCCGTCTGTCTCAGGCCGCCTGTCTCTGACCGTCTGTGTCAGACCGTCTGTCTCAATCCCTCTGTCTCGAATCGTCAGTCTCAGACCGTCTGTCTCAGACCGTCTGTCTCAGACCGTCTGTCTCAGACCGTCTGTCTCAGTCCGTCTGTCTCCGTTCGTCTGTCTCAGACCGCCTATCTCAGACCGTCTGTCTCAGACCGTCTGTCTCTGACCGTCTGTCTCAGACCGTCTGTCACAGACCGCCTATCTCAGACCGCCTGTCTCAGACCGCCTGTCTCAGACCGTCTGTCTCAGACCGTCTGTCTCAATCCCTCTGTCTCGAACCGTCTGTCTCAGACCGTCTGTCTCAGACCGTCTGTCTCAGACCGTCTGTCTCAGACCGTCTGTCTCAGACCGTCTGTCTCAGTCCGTCTGTCTCCGTTCGTTTGTCTCTGGCCGCCTGTCTCTGACCGTCTGTCTCAGACCGTCTATCTCAGACCGTCTGTCTCAGACCGTCTGTCTCAGACCGTCTGTCTCTGACCGTCAGTCTCAGACCGTGCGTCTCAGATCGTCTGTCTCAGGCCGTCTGTATCAGACCGTCTGTCTCAGACCGTCTGTCTCAGACCGTCTGTCTAAGACCGTCTGTCGCAGACCGCCTGCCTCAGACCGCCTGTCTCTGACCGTCTGTCTCAGACCGTCTGTCTCAGACCGTCTGTATCAGACCGTCTGTATCAGACTGTCTGTCTCAGACTGTCTGTCTCAGACTGTCTGTCTCAGGCCGTATGTCTAAGACCGTCTGTCGCAGACCGCCTGCCTCAGACCGCCTGTCTCTGACCGTCTGTCTCAGACCGTCTGTCTCAGACCGCCTGTCTCAGACCGTCTGTCTCAGACCGTCTGTCTCAATCCCTGTCTCGAACCGTCTGTATCAGACCGTCTTTATCAGACTGTCTGTCTCAGACTGTCTGTCTCAGACCGTCTGTCTCAGACCGTCTGTCGCAGACCGCCTGTCTCAGACCGTCTGTCTCCGTTCGTCTGTCTCAGACCGCCTATCTCAGACCGTCTGTCTCAGACCGTCTGTCTCAGACCGTCTGTCTCAGTCCGTCTGTCTCCGTTCGTCTGTCTCAGACCGCCTATCTCAGACCGTCTGTCTCAGACCGTCTGTCTCTGACCGTCTGTCTCAGACCGTCTGTCACAGACCGCCTATCTCAGACCGCCTGTCTCAGACCGCCTGTCTCAGACCGTCTGTCTCAGACCGTCTGTCTCAGACCGTCTGTCTCAGACCGTCTGTCTCAGACCGTCTGTCTCAGACCGTCTGTCTCAGACCGTCTGTCTCAGACCGTCTGTGTCAGGCCGTCTGTCTCAGGCCGCCTGTCTCTGACCGCCTGTCTCAGACCGTCTGTCTCAATCCCTCTGTCTCGAACCGTCTATCTCAGACCGTCTGTCTCAGACCGTCTGTCTGAGACCGTCTGTCTCAGACCGTCTGCCTCAGACCGTCTGTCTCAGACCGCCTGTCTCAGACCGTGCGTCTCAGACCGTCTGTATCAGACCGTCTGTATCAGACCGTCTGTATCAGACTGTCTGTCTCAGACTGTCAGTCTCAGGCCGTATGTCTAAGACCGTCTGTCGCAGACCGCCTGTCTCTGACAGTCTGTCTCAGGCCGTCTGTCTCAGGCCGTCTGTCTCAGGCCGCCTGTCTCTGACCGTCTGTGTCAGACCGTCTGTCTCAATCCCTCTGTCTCGAATCGTCAGTCTCAGACCGTCTGTCTCAGACCGTCTGTCTCAGACCGTCTGTCTCAGACCGTCTGTCTCAGTCCGTCTGTCTCCGTTCGTCTGTCTCAGACCGCCTATCTCAGACCGTCTGTCTCAGACCGTCTGTCTCTGACCGTCTGTCTCAGACCGTCTGTCACAGACCGCCTATCTCAGACCGCCTGTCTCAGACCGCCTGTCTCAGACCGTCTGTCTCAGACCGTCTGTCTCAATCCCTCTGTCTCGAACCGTCTGTCTCAGACCGTCTGTCTCAGACCGTCTGTCTCAGACCGTCTGTCTCAGACCGTCTGTCTCAGTCCGTCTGTCTCCGTTCGTTTGTCTCTGGCCGCCTGTCTCTGACCGTCTGTCTCAGACCGTCTATCTCAGACCGTCTGTCTCAGACCGTCTGTCTCAGACCGTCTGTCTCTGACCGTCAGTCTCAGACCGTGCGTCTCAGATCGTCTGTCTCAGGCCGTCTGTATCAGACCGTCTGTCTCAGACCGTCTGTCTCAGACCGTCTGTCTAAGACCGTCTGTCGCAGACCGCCTGCCTCAGACCGCCTGTCTCTGACCGTCTGTCTCAGACCGTCTGTCTCAGACCGTCTGTCTCAATCCCTCTGTCTCGAACCGTCTGTCTCAGACCGTGCGTCTCAGATCGTCTGTCTCAGGCCGTCTGTATCAGACCGTCTGTCTCAGACCGTCTGTCTCAGACCGTCTGTCTAAGACCGTCTGTCGCAGACCGCCTGCCTCAGACCGCCTGTCTCTGACCGTCTGTCTCAGACCGTCTGTCTCAGACCGTCTGTCTCAGACCGTCTGTCTCAGACCGTCTGTCTCAGACCGTCTGTCTCAATCCCTCTGTCTCGAACCGTCTGTCTCAGACCGCCTGTCTCAGACCGTCTGTCTCCGACCGTCTGTCTCAGACCGTCTGTCTCAGACCGTCTGTCTCAGACCGTCTGTCTCCGTTCGTGTGTCTCTGGCCGCCTGTCTCTGACCGTCTGTCTCAGACCGTCTGTCTCAGACCGTCTGTCTCAGACCGTCTGTCTCAGACCGCCTGTCTCAGATCGTCTGTCTCAGACCGTCTGTATCAGACCGTCTGTATCAGACTGTCTGTCTCAGACTGTCTGTCTCAGGCCGTATGTCTAAGACCGTTTGTCGCAGACCGCCTGTCTCAGACCGCCTGTCTCTGACAGTCTGTCTCAGGCCGTCTGTATCAGACTGTCTGTCTCAGACTGTCTGTCTCAGGCCGTATGTCTAAGACCGTCTGTCTCAGACCGTCTGTCTCAGACCGACTGTCTCTGACCGTCTGTCTCAGACCGTCTGTCTCAGACCGTCTGTCTCAATCCCTCTGTCTCGAACCGTCTATCTCAGACCGTCTGTCTCAGACCGTCTGTCTGAGACCGTCTGTCTCAGACCGTCTGTCTCAGACCGTCTGTCTCAGACCGTGCGTCTCAGACCGTCTGTATCAGACCGTCTGTATCAGACTGTCTGTCTCAGACTGTCAGTCTCAGGCCGTATGTCTAAGACCGTCTGTCGCAGACCGCCTGTCTCTGACAGTCTGTCTCAGGCCGTCTGTCTCAGGCCGTCTGTCTCAGGCCGCCTGTCTCTGACCGTCTGTGTCAGACCGTCTGTCTCAATCCCTCTGTCTCGAATCGTCTGTCTCAGACCGTCTGTCTCAGACCGTCTGTCTCAGACCGTCTGTCTCAGACCGTCTGTCTCAGTCCGTCTGTCTCCGTTCGTCTGTCTCAGACCGCCTATCTCAGACCGTCTGTCTCAGACCGTCTGTCTCTGACCGTCTGTCTCAGACCGTCTGTCACAGACCGCCTATCTCAGACCGCCTGTCTCAGACCGCCTGTCTCAGACCGTCTGTCTCAGACCGTCTGTCTCAATCCCTCTGTCTCGAACCGTCTGTCTCAGACCGTCTGTCTCAGACCGTCTGTCTCAGACCGTCTGTCTCAGACCGTCTGTCTCAGACCGTCTGTCTCAGTCCGTCTGTCTCCGTTCGTTTGTCTCTGGCCGCCTGTCTCTGACCGTCTGTCTCAGACCGTCTATCTCAGACCGTCTGTCTCAGACCGTCTGTCTCAGACCGTCTGTCTCTGACCGTCAGTCTCAGACCGTGCGTCTCAGATCGTCTGTCTCAGGCCGTCTGTATCAGACCGTCTGTCTCAGACCGTCTGTCTCAGACCGTCTGTCTCAGACCGTCTGTCTCAGACCGTCTGTCTAAGACCGTCTGTCGCAGACCGCCTGCCTCAGACCGCCTGTCTCTGACCGTCTGTCTCAGACCGTCTGTATCAGACCGTCTGTATCAGACTGTCTGTCTCAGACTGTCTGTCTCAGACTGTCTGTCTCAGGCCGTATGTCTAAGACCGTCTGTCGCAGACCGCCTGCCTCAGACCGCCTGTCTCTGACCGTCTGTCTCAGACCGTCTGTCTCAGACCGCCTGTCTCAGACCGTCTGTCTCAGACCGTCTGTCTCAATCCCTGTCTCGAACCGTCTGTCTCAGACCGTCTGTCTCCGACGGTCTGTCTCAGACCGTCTGTCTCAGACCGTCTGTCTCAATCCCTCTGTCTCGAACCGTCTGTCTCAGACCGTCTGTCTCAGACCGTCTGTCTCAGACCGTCTGTCTCAGACCGTCTGTCTCAGACCGTCTGTCTCAGACCGTCTGTCTCAGACCGTCTGTCTCAGACCGTCTGTCTCAGTCCGTCTGTCTCCGTTCGTTTGTCTCTGGCCGCCTGTCTCTGACCGTCTGTCTCAGACCGTCTATCTCAGACCGTCTGTCTCAGACCGTCTGTCTCAGACCGTCTGTCTCTGACCGTCAGTCTCAGACCGTGCGTCTCAGATCGTCTGTCTCAGGCCGTCTGTATCAGACCGTCTGTCTCAGACCGTCTGTCTCAGACCGTCTGTCTCAGACCGTCTGTCTAAGACCGTCTGTCGCAGACCGCCTGCCTCAGACCGCCTGTCTCTGACCGTCTGTCTCAGACCGTCTGTATCAGACCGTCTGTATCAGACTGTCTGTCTCAGACTGTCTGTCTCAGACTGTCTGTCTCAGGCCGTATGTCTAAGACCGTCTGTCGCAGACCGCCTGCCTCAGACCGCCTGTCTCTGACCGTCTGTCTCAGACCGTCTGTCTCAGACCGCCTGTCTCAGACCGTCTGTCTCAGACCGTCTGTCTCAATCCCTGTCTCGAACCGTCTGTCTCAGACCGTCTGTCTCAGACCGTCTGTCTCCGACGGTCTGTCTCAGACCGTCTGTCTCAGACCGTCTGTCTCAATCCCTCTGTCTCGAACCGTCTGTCTCAGACCGTCTGTCTCAGACCGTCTGTCTCAGACCGTCTGTCTCCGACCGTCTGTCTCAGACCGTCTGTCTCAGACCGTCTGTCTCGGACCGTCTGTCTCAGATCGTCTGTCTCAGACCGTCTGTCTCAATCCCTCTGTCTCGAACCGTCTATCTCAGACCGTCTGTCTCAGACCGTCTGTCTGAGACCGTCTGTCTCAGACCGCCTGTCTCAGACCGTGCGTCTCAGACCGTCTGTATCAGACCGTCTGTATCAGACTGTCTGTCTCAGACTGTCAGTCTCAGGCCGTATGTCTAAGACCGTCTGTCGCAGACCGCCTGTCTCAGGCCGTCTGTCTCAGGCCGTCTGTCTCAGGCCGCCTGTCTCTGACCGTCTGTGTCAGACCGTCTGTCTCAATCCCTCTGTCTCGAATCGTCAGTCTCAGACCGTCTGTCTCAGACCGTCTGTCTCAGACCGTCTGTCTCAGACCGTCTGTCTCAGACCGTCTGTCTCAGTCCGTCTGTCTCCGTTCGTCTGTCTCAGACCGCCTATCTCAGACCGTCTGTCTCAGACCGTCTGTCTCTGACCGTCTGTCTCAGACCGTCTGTCACAGACCGCCTATCTCAGACCGCCTGTCTCAGACCGCCTGTCTCAGACCGTCTGTCTCAGACCGTCTGTCTCAATCCCTCTGTCTCGAACCGTCTGTCTCAGACCGTCTGTCTCAGACCGCCTGTCTCTGACCGTCTGTCTCAGACCGTCTGTCTCAGACCGTCTGTCTCAGACCGCCTGTCTCAGATCGTCTGTCTCAGACCGTCTGTATCAGACCGTCTGTATCAGACCGTCTGTATCAGACTGTCTGTCTCAGACTGTCTGTCTCAGGCCGTATGTCTAAGACCGTCTGTCGCAGACCGCCTGTCTCAGACCGCCTGTCTCTGACAGTCTGTCTCAGGCCGTCTGTCTCAGGCCGTCTGTCTCAGACCGTCTGTGTCAGGCCGTCTGTCTCAGGCCGCCTGTCTCTGACCGCCTGTCTCAGACCGTCTGTCTCAGACCGTCTGTCTCAGGCCGTCTGTCTCAGGCCGCCTGTCTCTGACCGTCTGTCTCAGACCGTCTGTCTCAGACCGCCTGTCTCAGATCGTCTGTCTCAGACCGTCTGTCTCAGACCGTCTGTCTCAGACTGTCTGTCTCAGGCCGTATGTCTGAGACCGTCTGTCGCAGACCGCCTGTCTCAGACCGTCTGTCTCAATCCCTGTCTCGAACCGTCTGTCTCAGACCGTCTGTCTCCGACGGTCTGTCTCAGACCGTCTGTCTCAGACCGTCTGTCTCAATCCCTCTGTCTCGAACCGTCTGTCTCAGACCGTCTGTCTCAGACCGTCTGTCTCAGACCGTCTGTCTCAGACCGTCTGTCTCAGACCGTCTGTCTCAGACCGTCTGTCTCAGACCGTCTGTCACAGTCCGTCTGTCTCCGTTCGTTTGTCTCTGGCCGCCTGTCTCTGACCGTCTGTCTCAGACCGTCTATCTCAGACCGTCTGTCTCAGACCGTCTGTCTCAGACCGTCTGTCTCTGACCGTCAGTCTCAGACCGTGCGTCTCAGATCGTCTGTCTCAGGCCGTCTGTATCAGACCGTCTGTCTCAGACCGTCTGTCTCAGACCGTCTGTCTCAGACCGTCTGTCTAAGACCGTCTGTCGCAGACCGCCTGCCTCAGACCGCCTGTCTCTGACCGTCTGTCTCAGACCGTCTGTATCAGACCGTCTGTATCAGACTGTCTGTCTCAGACTGTCTGTCTCAGACTGTCTGTCTCAGGCCGTATGTCTAAGACCGTCTGTCGCAGACCGCCTGCCTCAGACCGCCTGTCTCTGACCGTCTGTCTCAGACCGTCTGTCTCAGACCGCCTGTCTCAGACCGTCTGTCTCAGACCGTCTGTCTCAATCCCTGTCTCGAACCGTCTGTCTCAGACCGTCTGTCTCAGACCGTCTGTCTCCGACGGTCTGTCTCAGACCGTCTGTCTCAGACCGTCTGTCTCAATCCCTCTGTCTCGAACCGTCTGTCTCAGACCGTCTGTCTCAGACCGTCTGTCTCAGACCGTCTGTCTCCGACCGTCTGTCTCAGACCGTCTGTCTCAGACCGTCTGTCTCGGACCGTCTGTCTCAGATCGTCTGTCTCTGGCCGCCTGTCTCTGACCGTCTGTCTCAGACCGTCTGTCTCAGACCGTCTGTCTCAGACCGTCTGTCTCAGACCGTCTGTCTCAATCCCTCTGTCTCGAACCGTCTATCTCAGACCGTCTGTCTCAGACCGTCTGTCTGAGACCGTCTGTCTCAGACCGTCTGTCTCAGACCGTCTGTCTCAGACCGCCTGTCTCAGACCGTGCGTCTCAGACCGTCTGTATCAGACCGTCTGTATCAGACTGTCTGTCTCAGACTGTCAGTCTCAGGCCGTATGTCTAAGACCGTCTGTCGCAGACCGCCTGTCTCAGGCCGTCTGTCTCAGGCCGTCTGTCTCAGGCCGCCTGTCTCTGACCGTCTGTGTCAGACCGTCTGTCTCAATCCCTCTGTCTCGAATCGTCAGTCTCAGACCGTCTGTCTCAGACCGTCCGTCTCAGACCGTCTGTCTCAGACCGTCTGTCTCAGTCCGTCTGTCTCCGTTCGTCTGTCTCAGACCGCCTATCTCAGACCGTCTGTCTCAGACCGTCTGTCTCTGACCGTCTGTCTCAGACCGTCTGTCACAGACCGCCTATCTCAGACCGCCTGTCTCAGACCGCCTGTCTCAGACCGTCTGTCTCAGACCGTCTGTCTCAATCCCTCTGTCTCGAACCGTCTGTCTCAGACCGTCTGTCTCAGACCGCCTGTCTCTGACCGTCTGTCTCAGACCGTCTGTCTCAGACCGTCTGTCTCAGACCGCCTGTCTCAGATCGTCTGTCTCAGACCGTCTGTATCAGACCGTCTGTATCAGACCGTCTGTATCAGACTGTCTGTCTCAGACTGTCTGTCTCAGGCCGTATGTCTAAGACCGTCTGTCGCAGACCGCCTGTCTCAGACCGCCTGTCTCTGACAGTCTGTCTCAGGCCGTCTGTCTCAGGCCGTCTGTCTCAGACCGTCTGTGTCAGGCCGTCTGTCTCAGGCCGCCTGTCTCTGACCGCCTGTCTCAGACCGTCTGTCTCAGACCGTCTGTCTCAGGCCGTCTGTCTCAGGCCGCCTGTCTCTGACCGTCTGTCTCAGACCGTCTGTCTCAGACCGCCTGTCTCAGATCGTCTGTCTCAGACCGTCTGTCTCAGACCGTCTGTCTCAGACTGTCTGTCTCAGGCCGTATGTCTGAGACCGTCTGTCGCAGACCGCCTGTCTCAGACCGCCAGTCTCTGACAGTCTGTCTCAGGCCGTCTGTCTCAGGCCGTCTGTGTCAGACCGTCTGTCTCAGGCCGCCTGTCTCTGACCGTCTGTCTCAGACCGTCTGTCTCAGACCGTCTGTCTCAGACTGTCTGTCTCAGACCGCCTGTCTCAGACCGTCTGTCTCAGACCGTCTGTCTCAATCCCTCTGTGTCAGACCGTCTGTCCCTGTCCGTCTGTCTCAGACCGTCTGTCTCAGACCGTCTATCTCAGTCAGCATATCTCAGACCGTCCGTCTCAGTCCGTCTGCCGCTATCGGGCACCGTGTATTCGCCTGTCCCTGTCCGTCTGTATCATACCGTCCGTCTCTGACCGTCTGTCTCAGACCGTCTGTCTCAGACCGTCTGTCTCAAACCGTCTGTCTCAGACCGTCTGTCTCAGACCGTCTGTATCAGACTGTCTGTCTCAGACTGTCTGTCTCAGGCCGAATGTCTAAGACCGTCTGTCTCAGACCGTCTGTCTCAGACCGTCTGTCTCAGACCGTCTGTCTCAGACCGTCTGTCTCAGACCGTCTGTGTCAGGCCGTCTGTCTCAGGCCGCCTGTCTCTGACCGCCTGTCTCAGACCGTCTGTCTCAGACCGTCTGTCTCAGACCGTCTATCTAAGGCAGCCTATCTCAGACCGTCCGTCTCAGTCCGTCTGCCGCTATCGGGCACCGTCTATTCGCCTGTCCCTGTCCGTCTGTATCATACCATCTGTCTCTGACCGTCTGTCTCAGACCGTCTGTATCAGACCGTCTGTATCAGACCGTCTGTATCAGACCGTCTGCCTCAGACCGTCTGTCTCAGACCGTCAGTGTCAGACCGTCTGTCTCAATCCCTCTGTCTCGAACCGTCTGTCTCAGACCGTCTGTCTCAGACCGTCTGTCTCAGACCGTCTGTCTCCGACCGTCTGTCTCAGACCGTCTGTCTCAGACCGTCTGTCTCGGACCGTCTGTCTCAGATCGTCTGTCTCTGGCCGCCTGTCTCTGACCGTCTGTCTCAGACCGTCTGTCTCAGACCGTCTGTCTCAGACCGTCTGTCTCAGACCGTCTGTCTCAATCCCTCTGTCTCGAACCGTCTATCTCAGACCGTCTGTCTCAGACCGTCTGTCTGAGACCGTCTGTCTCAGACCGTCTGTCTCAGACCGTCTGTCTCAGACCGCCTGTCTCAGACCGTGCGTCTCAGACCGTCTGTATCAGACCGTCTGTATCAGACTGTCTGTCTCAGACTGTCAGTCTCAGGCCGTATGTCTAAGACCGTCTGTCGCAGACCGCCTGTCTCAGGCCGTCTGTCTCAGGCCGTCTGTCTCAGGCCGCCTGTCTCTGACCGTCTGTGTCAGACCGTCTGTCTCAATCCCTCTGTCTCGAATCGTCAGTCTCAGACCGTCTGTCTCAGACCGTCTGTCTCAGACCGTCTGTCTCAGACCGTCTGTCTCAGTCCGTCTGTCTCCGTTCGTCTGTCTCAGACCGCCTATCTCAGACCGTCTGTCTCAGACCGTCTGTCTCTGACCGTCTGTCTCAGACCGTCTGTCACAGACCGCCTATCTCAGACCGCCTGTCTCAGACCGCCTGTCTCAGACCGTCTGTCTCAGACCGTCTGTCTCAATCCCTCTGTCTCGAACCGTCTGTCTCAGACCGTCTGTCTCAGACCGCCTGTCTCTGACCGTCTGTCTCAGACCGTCTGTCTCAGACCGTCTGTCTCAGACCGCCTGTCTCAGATCGTCTGTCTCAGACCGTCTGTATCAGACCGTCTGTATCAGACCGTCTGTATCAGACTGTCTGTCTCAGACTGTCTGTCTCAGGCCGTATGTCTAAGACCGTCTGTCGCAGACCGCCTGTCTCAGACCGCCTGTCTCTGACAGTCTGTCTCAGGCCGTCTGTCTCAGGCCGTCTGTCTCAGACCGTCTGTGTCAGGCCGTCTGTCTCAGGCCGCCTGTCTCTGACCGCCTGTCTCAGACCGTCTGTCTCAGACCGTCTGTCTCAGGCCGTCTGTCTCAGGCCGCCTGTCTCTGACCGTCTGTCTCAGACCGTCTGTCTCAGACCGCCTGTCTCAGATCGTCTGTCTCAGACCGTCTGTCTCAGACCGTCTGTCTCAGACTGTCTGTCTCAGGCCGTATGTCTGAGACCGTCTGTCGCAGACCGCCTGTCTCAGACCGCCAGTCTCTGACAGTCTGTCTCAGGCCGTCTGTCTCAGGCCGTCTGTGTCAGACCGTCTGTCTCAGGCCGCCTGTCTCTGACCGTCTGTCTCAGACCGTCTGTCTCAGACCGTCTGTCTCAGACTGTCTGTCTCAGACCGCCTGTCTCAGACCGTCTGTCTCAGACCGTCTGTCTCAATCCCTCTGTGTCAGACCGTCTGTCCCTGTCCGTCTGTCTCAGACCGTCTGTCTCAGACCGTCTATCTCAGTCAGCATATCTCAGACCGTCCGTCTCAGTCCGTCTGCCGCTATCGGGCACCGTGTATTCGCCTGTCCCTGTCCGTCTGTATCATACCGTCCGTCTCTGACCGTCTGTCTCAGACCGTCTGTCTCAGACCGTCTGTCTCAAACCGTCTGTCTCAGACCGTCTGTCTCAGACCGTCTGTATCAGACTGTCTGTCTCAGACTGTCTGTCTCAGGCCGAATGTCTAAGACCGTCTGTCTCAGACCGTCTGTCTCAGACCGTCTGTCTCAGACCGTCTGTCTCAGACCGTCTGTGTCAGGCCGTCTGTCTCAGGCCGCCTGTCTCTGACCGCCTGTCTCAGACCGTCTGTCTCAGACCGTCTGTCTCAGACCGTCTATCTAAGGCAGCCTATCTCAGACCGTCCGTCTCAGTCCGTCTGCCGCTATCGGGCACCGTCTATTCGCCTGTCCCTGTCCGTCTGTATCATACCATCTGTCTCTGACCGTCTGTCTCAGACCGTCTGTATCAGACCGTCTGTATCAGACCGTCTGTATCAGACCGTCTGCCTCAGACCGTCTGTCTCAGACCGTCAGTGTCAGACCGTCTGTCTCAGACCGTCTGTCTCAGACCGTCTGTCTCAGACCGTCTGTCTCAGACCGTCTGTCTCAGACCGTCTGTCTCAGACCGCCTGTCTCAGACCGTCTGTCTCAGACCGTCTGTCTCAGATCGTCTGTCTCAGACCGTCTGTATCAGACCGTCTGTATCAGACTGTCTGTCTCAGACTGTCTGTCTCAGGCCGTATGTCTAAGACCGTCTGTCGCAGACCGCCTGTCTCAGACCGCCTGTCTCTGACAGTCTGTCTCAGGCCGTCTGTCTCAGGCCGTCTGTCTCAGACCGTCTGTCTCAGGCCGCCTGTCTCTGACCGTCTGTGTCAGACCGTCTGTCTCAATCCCTCTGTCTCGAACCGTCTGTCTCAGACCGTCTGTCTCAGACCGACTGTCTCCGTTCGTCTGTCTCAGACCGCCTATCTCAGACCGTCTGTCTCAGACCGTCTGTCTCAGACCGTCTGTCTCAGACCGTCTGTGTCAGACCGTCTGTGTCAGGCCGTCTGTCTCAGACCGCCTGTCTCTGACAGTCTGTCTCAAACCGTCTGTCTCAGACCGTCTGTCTCAGACCGTCTGTATCAGACTGTCTGTCTCAGACTGTCTGTCTCAGGCCGTATGTCTAAGACCGTCTGTCTCAGACCGTCTGTCTCAGACCGTCTGTCTCAGACCGTCTGTCTCAGACCGTCTGTCTCAGACCGTCTGTATCAGACCGTCTGTATCAGACTGTCTGTCTCAGACTGTCTGTCTCAGGCCGTATGTCTAAGACCGTCTGTCGCAGACCGCCTGTCTCAGACCGCCTGTCTCTGACAGTCTGTCTCAGGCCGTCTGTCTCAGGCCGTCTGTCTCAGGCCGCCTGTCTCTGACCGTCTGTGTCAGACCGTCTGTCTCAATCCCTCTGTCTCGAACCGTCTGTCTCAGACCGTCTGTCTCAGACCGTCTGTCTCAGACCGACTGTCTCCGTTCGTCTGTCTCAGACCGCCTATCTCAGACCGTCTGTCTCAGACCGTCTGTCTCAGACCGTCTGTCTCAGACCATCTGTGTCAGGCCGTCTGTCTCAGACCGCCTGTCTCTGACAGTCTGTCTCAAACCGTCTGTCTCAGACCGTCTGTCTCAGACCGTCTGTATCAGACTGTCTGTCTCAGACTGTCTGTCTCAGGCCGTATGTCTAAGACCGTCTGTCTCAGACCGTCTGTCTCAGACCGTCTGTCTCAGACCGTCTGTCTCAGACCGTCTGTCTCAGACCGTCTGTCTCAGACCGTCTGTCTCAGACCGTCTGTCTCAGACCGTCTGTCTCAGACCGTCTGCCTCAGACCGTCTGTCTCTGACCGTCTGTCTCAGGCCGTCTGCCTCAGGCCGCCTGTCTCAGACCGTATGTCTAAGACCGTCTGTCGCAGACCGCCTGTCTCAGACCGCCTGTCACTGACAGTCTGTCTCAAACCGTCTGTCTCAGACCGTCTGTCTCAGACCGTCTGTCTCAGACCGTCTGTCTCAGACCGTCTGTCTCAGACCGTCTGTGTCAGGCCGTCTGTCTCAGGCCGCCTGTCTCTGACCGCCTGTCTCAGACCGTCTGTCTCAGACCGTCTGTCTCAGGCCGTCTGTCTCAGGCCGCCTGTCTCTGATCGTCTGTCTCAGACCGTCTGTATCAGACCGTCTGTATCAGACTGTCTGTCTCAGAATGTCTGTCTCAGGCCGTATGTCTAAGACCGTCTGTCTCAGACCGTCTGTCTCAGGCCGCCTGTCTCTGACCGTCTGTCTCAATCCCTCTGTCTCGAACCGTCTGTCTCAGACCGTCTGTCTCAGACCGACTGTCTCCGTTCGTCTGTCTCAGACCGCCTATCTCAGACCGTCTGTCTCAGACCGTCTGTCTCAGACCGTCTGTCTCAGACCGTCTGTCTCAGACCGTCTGTCTCAGACCGTCTGTGTCAGGCCGTCTGTCTCAGGCCGCCTGTCTCTGACCGCCTGTCTCAGACCGTCTGTCTCAGACCGTCTGTCTCAGGCCGTCTGTCTCAGGCCGCCTGTCTCAGACCGTCTGTCTCAATCCCTCTGTCTCGAACCGTCTATCTCAGACCGTCTGTCTCAGACCGTCTGTCTGAGACCGTCTGTCTCAGACCGTCTGTCTCAGACCGTCTGTCTCAGACCGCCTGTCTCAGACCGTGCGTCTCAGACCGTCTGTATCAGACCGTCTGTATCAGACTGTCTGTCTCAGACTGTCAGTCTCAGGCCGTATGTCTAAGACCGTCTGTCGCAGACCGCCTGTCTCTGACAGTCTGTCTCAATCCCTCTGTCTCGAACCGTCTATCTCAGACCGTCTGTCTCAGACCGTCTGTCTGAGACCGTCTGTCTCAGACCGTCTGTCTCAGACCGTCTGTCTCAGACCGCCTGTCTCAGACCGTGCGTCTCAGACCGTCTGTATCAGACCGTCTGTATCAGACTGTCTGTCTCAGACTGTCAGTCTCAGGCCGTATGTCTAAGACCGCCTGTCTCAGATCGTCTGTCTCAGACCGTCTGTATCAGACCGTCTGTATCAGACTGTCTGTCTCAGACTGTCTGTCTCAGGCCGTATGTCTAAGACCGTCTGTCGCAGACCGCCTGTCTCAGACCGCCTGTCTCTGACAGTCTGTCTCAGGCCGTCTGTCTCAGGCCGTATGTCTAAGACCGTCTGTCTCAGACCGTCTGTCTCAGACCGTCTGTCTCAGACCGTCTGCCTCAGACTGTCTGTCTCAGGCCGTATGTCTAAGACCGTCTGTCGCAGACCGTCTGTCTCAGACCGTCTGTCTCAGTCCGTCTGTCTCCGTTCGTCTGTCTCAGACCGCCTATCTCAGACCGTCTGTCTCAGACCGTCTGTCTCTGACCGTCTGTCTCAGACCGTCTGTCACAGACCGCCTATCTCAGACCGCCTGTCTCAGACCGCCTGTCTCAGACCGTCTGTCTCAGACCGTCTGTCTCAATCCCTCTGTCTCGAACCGTCTGTCTCAGACCGTCTGTCTCAGACCGTCTGTCTCTGACCGTCTGTCTCAGACCGTCTGTCTCAGACCGTCTGTCTCAGACCGCCTGTCTCAGATCGTCTGTCTCAGACCGTCTGTATCAGACCGTCTGTATCAGACCGTCTGTATCAGACTGTCTGTCTCAGACTGTCTGTCTCAGGCCGTATGTCTAAGACCGTCTGTCGCAGACCGCCTGTCTCAGACCGCCTGTCTCTGACAGTCTGTCTCAGGCCGTCTGTCTCAGGCCGTCTGTCTCAGACCGTCTGTGTCAGGCCGTCTGTCTCAGGCCGCCTGTCTCTGACCGCCTGTCTCAGACCGTCTGTCTCAGACCGTCTGTCTCAGGCCGTCTGTCTCAGGCCGCCTGTCTCTGACCGTCTGTCTCAGACCGTCTGTCTCAGACCGCCTGTCTCAGATCGTCTGTCTCAGACCGTCTGTCTCAGACCGTCTGTCTCAGACTGTCTGTCTCAGGCCGTATGTCTGAGACCGTCTGTCGCAGACCGCCTGTCTCAGACCGTCTGTCTCAATCCCTGTCTCGAACCGTCTGTCTCAGACCGTCTGTCTCCGACGGTCTGTCTCAGACCGTCTGTCTCAGACCGTCTGTCTCAATCCCTCTGTCTCGAACCGTCTGTCTCAGACCGTCTGTCTCAGACCGTCTGTCTCAGACCGTCTGTCTCAGACCGTCTGTCTCAGACCGTCTGTCTCAGACCGTCTGTCTCAGTCCGTCTGTCTCCGTTCGTTTGTCTCTGGCCGCCTGTCTCTGACCGTCTGTCTCAGACCGTCTATCTCAGACCGTCTGTCTCAGACCGTCTGTCTCAGACCGTCTGTCTCTGACCGTCAGTCTCAGACCGTGCGTCTCAGATCGTCTGTCTCAGGCCGTCTGTATCAGACCGTCTGTCTCAGACCGTCTGTCTCAGACCGTCTGTCTCAGACCGTCTGTCTAAGACCGTCTGTCGCAGACCGCCTGCCTCAGACCGCCTGTCTCTGACCGTCTGTCTCAGACCGTCTGTATCAGACCGTCTGTATCAGACTGTCTGTCTCAGACTGTCTGTCTCAGACTGTCTGTCTCAGGCCGTATGTCTAAGACCGTCTGTCGCAGACCGCCTGCCTCAGACCGCCTGTCTCTGACCGTCTGTCTCAGACCGTCTGTCTCAGACCGCCTGTCTCAGACCGTCTGTCTCAGACCGTCTGTCTCAATCCCTGTCTCGAACCGTCTGTCTCAGACCGTCTGTCTCAGACCGTCTGTCTCCGACGGTCTGTCTCAGACCGTCTGTCTCAGACCGTCTGTCTCAATCCCTCTGTCTCGAACCGTCTGTCTCAGACCGTCTGTCTCAGACCGTCTGTCTCAGACCGTCTGTCTCCGACCGTCTGTCTCAGACCGTCTGTCTCAGACCGTCTGTCTCGGACCGTCTGTCTCAGATCGTCTGTCTCTGGCCGCCTGTCTCTGACCGTCTGTCTCAGACCGTCTGTCTCAGACCGTCTGTCTCAGACCGTCTGTCTCAGACCGTCTGTCTCAATCCCTCTGTCTCGAACCGTCTATCTCAGACCGTCTGTCTCAGACCGTCTGTCTGAGACCGTCTGTCTCAGACCGTCTGTCTCAGACCGTCTGTCTCAGACCGCCTGTCTCAGACCGTGCGTCTCAGACCGTCTGTATCAGACCGTCTGTATCAGACTGTCTGTCTCAGACTGTCAGTCTCAGGCCGTATGTCTAAGACCGTCTGTCGCAGACCGCCTGTCTCAGGCCGTCTGTCTCAGGCCGTCTGTCTCAGGCCGCCTGTCTCTGACCGTCTGTGTCAGACCGTCTGTCTCAATCCCTCTGTCTCGAATCGTCAGTCTCAGACCGTCTGTCTCAGACCGTCTGTCTCAGACCGTCTGTCTCAGACCGTCTGTCTCAGTCCGTCTGTCTCCGTTCGTCTGTCTCAGACCGCCTATCTCAGACCGTCTGTCTCAGACCGTCTGTCTCTGACCGTCTGTCTCAGACCGTCTGTCACAGACCGCCTATCTCAGACCGCCTGTCTCAGACCGCCTGTCTCAGACCGTCTGTCTCAGACCGTCTGTCTCAATCCCTCTGTCTCGAACCGTCTGTCTCAGACCGTCTGTCTCAGACCGCCTGTCTCTGACCGTCTGTCTCAGACCGTCTGTCTCAGACCGTCTGTCTCAGACCGCCTGTCTCAGATCGTCTGTCTCAGACCGTCTGTATCAGACCGTCTGTATCAGACCGTCTGTATCAGACTGTCTGTCTCAGACTGTCTGTCTCAGGCCGTATGTCTAAGACCGTCTGTCGCAGACCGCCTGTCTCAGACCGCCTGTCTCTGACAGTCTGTCTCAGGCCGTCTGTCTCAGGCCGTCTGTCTCAGACCGTCTGTGTCAGGCCGTCTGTCTCAGGCCGCCTGTCTCTGACCGCCTGTCTCAGACCGTCTGTCTCAGACCGTCTGTCTCAGGCCGTCTGTCTCAGGCCGCCTGTCTCTGACCGTCTGTCTCAGACCGTCTGTCTCAGACCGCCTGTCTCAGATCGTCTGTCTCAGACCGTCTGTCTCAGACCGTCTGTCTCAGACTGTCTGTCTCAGGCCGTATGTCTGAGACCGTCTGTCGCAGACCGCCTGTCTCAGACCACCAGTCTCTGACAGTCTGTCTCAGGCCGTCTGTCTCAGGCCGTCTGTGTCAGACCGTCTGTCTCAGGCCGCCTGTCTCTGACCGTCTGTCTCAGACCGTCTGTCTCAGACCGTCTGTCTCAGACTGTCTGTCTCAGACCGCCTGTCTCAGACCGTCTGTCTCAGACCGTCTGTCTCAATCCCTCTGTGTCAGACCGTCTGTCCCTGTCCGTCTGTCTCAGACCGTCTGTCTCAGACCGTCTATCTCAGTCAGCATATCTCAGACCGTCCGTCTCAGTCCGTCTGCCGCTATCGGGCACCGTGTATTCGCCTGTCCCTGTCCGTCTGTATCATACCGTCCGTCTCTGACCGTCTGTCTCAGACCGTCTGTCTCAGACCGTCTGTCTCAAACCGTCTGTCTCAGACCGTCTGTCTCAGACCGTCTGTATCAGACTGTCTGTCTCAGACTGTCTGTCTCAGGCCGAATGTCTAAGACCGTCTGTCTCAGACCGTCTGTCTCAGACCGTCTGTCTCAGACCGTCTGTCTCAGACCGTCTGTCTCAGACCGTCTGTGTCAGGCCGTCTGTCTCAGGCCGCCTGTCTCTGACCGCCTGTCTCAGACCGTCTGTCTCAGACCGTCTGTCTCAGACCGTCTATCTAAGGCAGCCTATCTCAGACCGTCCGTCTCAGTCCGTCTGCCGCTATCGGGCACCGTCTATTCGCCTGTCCCTGTCCGTCTGTATCATACCATCTGTCTCTGACCGTCTGTCTCAGACCGTCTGTATCAGACCGTCTGTATCAGACCGTCTGTATCAGACCGTCTGCCTCAGACCGTCTGTCTCAGACCGTCAGTGTCAGACCGTCTGTCTCAGACCGTCTGTCTCAGACCGTCTGTCTCAGACCGTCTGTCTCAGACCGTCTGTCTCAGACCGTCTGTCTCAGACCGCCTGTCTCAGACCGTCTGTCTCAGACCGTCTGTCTCAGATCGTCTGTCTCAGACCGTCTGTATCAGACCGTCTGTATCAGACTGTCTGTCTCAGACTGTCTGTCTCAGGCCGTATGTCTAAGACCGTCTGTCGCAGACCGCCTGTCTCAGACCGCCTGTCTCTGACAGTCTGTCTCAGGCCGTCTGTCTCAGGCCGTCTGTCTCAGACCGTCTGTCTCAGGCCGCCTGTCTCTGACCGTCTGTGTCAGACCGTCTGTCTCAATCCCTCTGTCTCGAACCGTCTGTCTCAGACCGTCTGTCTCAGACCGACTGTCTCCGTTCGTCTGTCTCAGACCGCCTATCTCAGACCGTCTGTCTCAGACCGTCTGTCTCAGACCGTCTGTCTCAGACCGTCTGTGTCAGACCGTCTGTGTCAGGCCGTCTGTCTCAGACCGCCTGTCTCTGACAGTCTGTCTCAAACCGTCTGTCTCAGACCGTCTGTCTCAGACCGTCTGTATCAGACTGTCTGTCTCAGACTGTCTGTCTCAGGCCGTATGTCTAAGACCGTCTGTCTCAGACCGTCTGTCTCAGACCGTCTGTCTCAGACCGTCTGTCTCAGACCGTCTGTCTCAGACCGTCTGTATCAGACCGTCTGTATCAGACTGTCTGTCTCAGACTGTCTGTCTCAGGCCGTATGTCTAAGACCGTCTGTCGCAGACCGCCTGTCTCAGACCGCCTGTCTCTGACAGTCTGTCTC
Source organism: Coelioxys conoideus (assembly GCA_947623535.1). Taxonomy (NCBI): domain Eukaryota; kingdom Metazoa; phylum Arthropoda; class Insecta; order Hymenoptera; family Megachilidae; genus Coelioxys; species Coelioxys conoideus. The sequence goes on along the minus strand of CANQJN010000036.1, from coordinate 1,773,536 downwards.
AGGCCGTCTGTCTCAGGCCGTCTGTCTCAGGCCGCCTGTCTCTGACCGTCTGTGTCAGACCGTCTGTCTCAATCCCTCTGTCTCGAACCGTCTGTCTCAGACCGTCTGTCTCAGACCGTCTGTCTCAGACCGACTGTCTCCGTTCGTCTGTCTCAGACCGCCTATCTCAGACCGTCTGTCTCAGACCGTCTGTCTCAGACCGTCTGTCTCAGACCATCTGTGTCAGGCCGTCTGTCTCAGACCGCCTGTCTCTGACAGTCTGTCTCAAACCGTCTGTCTCAGACCGTCTGTCTCAGACCGTCTGTATCAGACTGTCTGTCTCAGACTGTCTGTCTCAGGCCGTATGTCTAAGACCGTCTGTCTCAGACCGTCTGTCTCAGACCGTCTGTCTCAGACCGTCTGTCTCAGACCGTCTGTCTCAGACCGTCTGTCTCAGACCGTCTGTCTCAGACCGTCTGTCTCAGACCGTCTGTCTCAGACCGTCTGCCTCAGACCGTCTGTCTCTGACCGTCTGTCTCAGGCCGTCTGCCTCAGGCCGCCTGTCTCAGACCGTATGTCTAAGACCGTCTGTCGCAGACCGCCTGTCTCAGACCGCCTGTCACTGACAGTCTGTCTCAAACCGTCTGTCTCAGACCGTCTGTCTCAGACCGTCTGTCTCAGACCGTCTGTCTCAGACCGTCTGTCTCAGACCGTCTGTGTCAGGCCGTCTGTCTCAGGCCGCCTGTCTCTGACCGCCTGTCTCAGACCGTCTGTCTCAGACCGTCTGTCTCAGGCCGTCTGTCTCAGGCCGCCTGTCTCTGATCGTCTGTCTCAGACCGTCTGTATCAGACCGTCTGTATCAGACTGTCTGTCTCAGAATGTCTGTCTCAGGCCGTATGTCTAAGACCGTCTGTCTCAGACCGTCTGTCTCAGGCCGCCTGTCTCTGACCGTCTGTCTCAATCCCTCTGTCTCGAACCGTCTGTCTCAGACCGTCTGTCTCAGACCGACTGTCTCCGTTCGTCTGTCTCAGACCGCCTATCTCAGACCGTCTGTCTCAGACCGTCTGTCTCAGACCGTCTGTCTCAGACCGTCTGTCTCAGACCGTCTGTCTCAGACCGTCTGTGTCAGGCCGTCTGTCTCAGGCCGCCTGTCTCTGACCGCCTGTCTCAGACCGTCTGTCTCAGACCGTCTGTCTCAGGCCGTCTGTCTCAGGCCGCCTGTCTCAGACCGTCTGTCTCAATCCCTCTGTCTCGAACCGTCTATCTCAGACCGTCTGTCTCAGACCGTCTGTCTGAGACCGTCTGTCTCAGACCGTCTGTCTCAGACCGTCTGTCTCAGACCGCCTGTCTCAGACCGTGCGTCTCAGACCGTCTGTATCAGACCGTCTGTATCAGACTGTCTGTCTCAGACTGTCAGTCTCAGGCCGTATGTCTAAGACCGTCTGTCGCAGACCGCCTGTCTCTGACAGTCTGTCTCAATCCCTCTGTCTCGAACCGTCTATCTCAGACCGTCTGTCTCAGACCGTCTGTCTGAGACCGTCTGTCTCAGACCGTCTGTCTCAGACCGTCTGTCTCAGACCGCCTGTCTCAGACCGTGCGTCTCAGACCGTCTGTATCAGACCGTCTGTATCAGACTGTCTGTCTCAGACTGTCAGTCTCAGGCCGTATGTCTAAGACCGCCTGTCTCAGATCGTCTGTCTCAGACCGTCTGTATCAGACCGTCTGTATCAGACTGTCTGTCTCAGACTGTCTGTCTCAGGCCGTATGTCTAAGACCGTCTGTCGCAGACCGCCTGTCTCAGACCGCCTGTCTCTGACAGTCTGTCTCAGGCCGTCTGTCTCAGGCCGTATGTCTAAGACCGTCTGTCTCAGACCGTCTGTCTCAGACCGTCTGTCTCAGACCGTCTGTCTCAGACCGTCTGTGTCAGGCCGTCTGTCTCAGGCCGCCTGTCTCTGACCGCCTGTCTCAGACCGTCTGTCTCAGACCGTCTATCTAAGTCAGCCTATCTCAGACCGTCCGTCTCAGTCCGTCTGCCGCTATCGGGCACCGTCTATTCGCCTGTCCCTGTCCGTCTGTATCATACCATCTGTCTCTGACCGTCTGTCTCAGACCGTCTGTCTCAGACCGTCTGTATCAGACCGTCTGTATCAGACCGTCTGTATCAGACCGTCTGCCTCAGACCGTCTGTCTCAGACCGTCAGTGTCAGACCGTCTGTCTCAGACCGTCTGTATCAGACCGTCTGTCTCAGACCGTCTGTCTCAGAACGTCTGTCTCAGACCGTCTGTCTCAGACCGTCTGTCTCAGACCGCCTGTCTCAGACCGTCTGTCTCAGACCGTCTGTCTCAGATCGTCTGTCTCAGACCGTCTGTATCAGACCGTCTGTATCAGACTGTCTGTCTCAGACTGTCTGTCTCAGGCCGTATGTCTAAGACCGTCTGTCGCAGACCGCCTGTATCAGACCGCCTGTCTCTGACAGTCTGTCTCAGGCCGTCTGTCTCAGGCCGTCTGTCTCAGACCGTCTGTCTCAGACCGTCTGTCTCAATCCCTCTGTCTCGAACCGTCTATCTCAGACCGTCTGTCTCAGACCGTCTGTCTGAGACCGTCTGTCTCAGACCGTCTGTCTCAGACCGTCTGTCTCAGACCGCCTGTCTCAGACCGTGCGTCTCAGACCGTCTGTATCAGACTGTCTGTCTCAGACTGTCTGTCTCAGGCCGTATGTCTAAGACCGTCTGTCTCAGACCGTCTGTCTCAGACCGTCTGTCTCAGACCGTCTGTCTCAGACCGTCTGTCTCAGACCGTCTGTCTCAGACCGTCTGTCTCAGACCGTCTGTCTCAGACCGTCTGCCTCAGACCGTCTGTCTCTGACCGTCTGTCTCAGGCCGTCTGCCTCAGGCCGCCTGTCTCAGACCGTATGTCTAAGACCGTCTGTCGCAGACCGCCTGTCTCAGACCGCCTGTCACTGACAGTCTGTCTCAAACCGTCTGTCTCAGACCGTCTGTCTCAGACCGTCTGTCTCAGACCGTCTGTGTCAGGCCGTCTGTCTCAGGCCGCCTGTCTCTGACCGCCTGTCTCAGACCGTCTGTCTCAGACCGTCTGTCTCAGGCCGTCTGTCTCAGGCCGCCTGTCTCTGATCGTCTGTCTCAGACCGTCTGTATCAGACCGTCTGTATCAGACTGTCTGTCTCAGAATGTCTGTCTCAGGCCGTATGTCTAAGACCGTCTGTCTCAGACCGTCTGTCTCAGGCCGCCTGTCTCTGACCGTCTGTGTCAGACCGTCTGTCTCAATCCCTCTGTCTCGAACCGTCTGTCTCAGACCGTCTGTCTCAGACCGACTGTCTCCGTTCGTCTGTCTCAGACCGCCTATCTCAGACCGTCTGTCTCAGACCGTCTGTCTCAGACCGTCTGTCTCAGACCGTCTGTCTCAGACCGTCTGTGTCAGACCGTCTGTCTCAGACCGTCTGTCTCAGACCGTCTGTGTCAGGCCGTCTGTCTCAGGCCGCCTGTCTCTGACCGCCTGTCTCAGACCGTCTGTCTCAGACCGTCTGTCTCAGACCGTCTGTCTCAGACCGCCTGTCTCAGACCGTGCGTCTCAGACCGTCTGTATCAGACCGTCTGTATCAGACTGTCTGTCTCAGACTGTCAGTCTCAGGCCGTATGTCTAAGACCGTCTGTCGCAGACCGCCTGTCTCTGACAGTCTGTCTCAATCCCTCTGTCTCGAACCGTCTATCTCAGACCGTCTGTCTCAGACCGTCTGTCTGAGACCGTCTGTCTCAGACCGTCTGTCTCAGACCGTCTGTCTCAGACCGCCTGTCTCAGACCGTGCGTCTCAGACCGTCTGTCTGAGACCGTCTGTCTCAGACCGTCTGTCTCAGACCGTCTGTATCAGACCGTCTGTCTCAGACCGTCTGTCTCAGACCGTCTGTCTCAGGCCGTCTGTCTCAGGCCGCCTGTCTCAGACCGTCTGTCTCAATCCCTCTGTCTCGAACCGTCTATCTCAGACCGTCTGTCTCAGACCGTCTGTCTGAGACCGTCTGTCTCAGACCGTCTGTCTCAGACCGTCTGTCTCAGACCGCCTGTCTCAGACCGTGCGTCTCAGACCGTCTGTATCAGACCGTCTGTATCAGACTGTCTGTCTCAGACTGTCAGTCTCAGGCCGTATGTCTAAGACCGTCTGTCGCAGACCGCCTGTCTCTGACAGTCTGTCTCAATCCCTCTGTCTCGAACCGTCTATCTCAGACCGTCTGTCTCAGACCGTCTGTCTGAGACCGTCTGTCTCAGACCGTCTGTCTCAGACCGTCTGTCTCAGACCGCCTGTCTCAGACCGTGCGTCTCAGACCGTCTGTATCAGACCGTCTGTATCAGACTGTCTGTCTCAGACTGTCAGTCTCAGGCCGTATGTCTAAGACCGCCTGTCTCAGATCGTCTGTCTCAGACCGTCTGTATCAGACCGTCTGTATCAGACTGTCTGTCTCAGACTGTCTGTCTCAGGCCGTATGTCTAAGACCGTCTGTCGCAGACCGCCTGTCTCAGACCGCCTGTCTCTGACAGTCTGTCTCAGGCCGTCTGTCTCAGGCCGTATGTCTAAGACCGTCTGTCTCAGACCGTCTGTCTCAGACCGTCTGTCTCAGACCGTCTGTCTCAGACCGTCTGTCTCAGACCGTCTGTCTCAGACCGTCTGTGTCAGGCCGTCTGTCTCAGGCCGCCTGTCTCTGACCGCCTGTCTCAGACCGTCTGTCTCAGACCGTCTGTCTCAGACCGTCTATCTAAGTCAGCCTATCTCAGACCGTCCGTCTCAGTCCGTCTGCCGCTATCGGGCACCGTCTATTCGCCTGTCCCTGTCCGTCTGTATCATACCATCTGTCTCTGACCGTCTGTCTCAGACCGTCTGTCTCAGACCGTCTGTATCAGACCGTCTGTATCAGACCGTCTGTATCAGACCGTCTGCCTCAGACCGTCTGTCTCAGACCGTCAGTGTCAGACCGTCTGTCTCAGACCGTCTGTATCAGACCGTCTGTCTCAGACCGTCTGTCTCAGAACGTCTGTCTCAGACCGTCTGTCTCAGACCGTCTGTCTCAGACCGCCTGTCTCAGACCGTCTGTCTCAGACCGTCTGTCTCAGATCGTCTGTCTCAGACCGTCTGTATCAGACCGTCTGTATCAGACTGTCTGTCTCAGACTGTCTGTCTCAGGCCGTATGTCTAAGACCGTCTGTCGCAGACCGCCTGTATCAGACCGCCTGTCTCTGACAGTCTGTCTCAGGCCGTCTGTCTCAGGCCGTCTGTCTCAGACCGTCTGTCTCAGACCGTCTGTCTCAATCCCTCTGTCTCGAACCGTCTATCTCAGACCGTCTGTCTCAGACCGTCTGTCTGAGACCGTCTGTCTCAGACCGTCTGTCTCAGACCGTCTGTCTCAGACCGCCTGTCTCAGACCGTGCGTCTCAGACCGTCTGTATCAGACTGTCTGTCTCAGACTGTCTGTCTCAGGCCGTATGTCTAAGACCGTCTGTCTCAGACCGTCTGTCTCAGACCGTCTGTCTCAGACCGTCTGTCTCAGACCGTCTGTCTCAGACCGTCTGTCTCAGACCGTCTGTCTCAGACCGTCTGTCTCAGACCGTCTGCCTCAGACCGTCTGTCTCTGACCGTCTGTCTCAGGCCGTCTGCCTCAGGCCGCCTGTCTCAGACCGTATGTCTAAGACCGTCTGTCGCAGACCGCCTGTCTCAGACCGCCTGTCACTGACAGTCTGTCTCAAACCGTCTGTCTCAGACCGTCTGTCTCAGACCGTCTGTCTCAGACCGTCTGTGTCAGGCCGTCTGTCTCAGGCCGCCTGTCTCTGACCGCCTGTCTCAGACCGTCTGTCTCAGACCGTCTGTCTCAGGCCGTCTGTCTCAGGCCGCCTGTCTCTGATCGTCTGTCTCAGACCGTCTGTATCAGACCGTCTGTATCAGACTGTCTGTCTCAGAATGTCTGTCTCAGGCCGTATGTCTAAGACCGTCTGTCTCAGACCGTCTGTCTCAGGCCGCCTGTCTCTGACCGTCTGTGTCAGACCGTCTGTCTCAATCCCTCTGTCTCGAACCGTCTGTCTCAGACCGTCTGTCTCAGACCGACTGTCTCCGTTCGTCTGTCTCAGACCGCCTATCTCAGACCGTCTGTCTCAGACCGTCTGTCTCAGACCGTCTGTCTCAGACCGTCTGTCTCAGACCGTCTGTGTCAGACCGTCTGTCTCAGACCGTCTGTCTCAGACCGTCTGTGTCAGGCCGTCTGTCTCAGGCCGCCTGTCTCTGACCGCCTGTCTCAGACCGTCTGTCTCAGACCGTCTGTCTCAGACCGTCTGTCTCAGACCGCCTGTCTCAGACCGTGCGTCTCAGACCGTCTGTATCAGACCGTCTGTATCAGACTGTCTGTCTCAGACTGTCAGTCTCAGGCCGTATGTCTAAGACCGTCTGTCGCAGACCGCCTGTCTCTGACAGTCTGTCTCAATCCCTCTGTCTCGAACCGTCTATCTCAGACCGTCTGTCTCAGACCGTCTGTCTGAGACCGTCTGTCTCAGACCGTCTGTCTCAGACCGTCTGTCTCAGACCGCCTGTCTCAGACCGTGCGTCTCAGACCGTCTGTCTGAGACCGTCTGTCTCAGACCGTCTGTCTCAGACCGTCTGTATCAGACCGTCTGTCTCAGACCGTCTGTCTCAGACCGTCTGTCTCAGGCCGTCTGTCTCAGGCCGCCTGTCTCAGACCGTCTGTCTCAATCCCTCTGTCTCGAACCGTCTATCTCAGACCGTCTGTCTCAGACCGTCTGTCTGAGACCGTCTGTCTCAGACCGTCTGTCTCAGACCGTCTGTCTCAGACCGCCTGTCTCAGACCGTGCGTCTCAGACCGTCTGTATCAGACCGTCTGTATCAGACTGTCTGTCTCAGACTGTCAGTCTCAGGCCGTATGTCTAAGACCGTCTGTCGCAGACCGCCTGTCTCTGACAGTCTGTCTCAATCCCTCTGTCTCGAACCGTCTATCTCAGACCGTCTGTCTCAGACCGTCTGTCTGAGACCGTCTGTCTCAGACCGTCTGTCTCAGACCGTCTGTCTCAGACCGCCTGTCTCAGACCGTGCGTCTCAGACCGTCTGTATCAGACCGTCTGTATCAGACTGTCTGTCTCAGACTGTCAGTCTCAGGCCGTATGTCTAAGACCGCCTGTCTCAGATCGTCTGTCTCAGACCGTCTGTATCAGACCGTCTGTATCAGACTGTCTGTCTCAGACTGTCTGTCTCAGGCCGTATGTCTAAGACCGTCTGTCGCAGACCGCCTGTCTCAGACCGCCTGTCTCTGACAGTCTGTCTCAGGCCGTCTGTCTCAGGCCGTATGTCTAAGACCGTCTGTCTCAGACCGTCTGTCTCAGACCGTCTGTCTCAGACCGTCTGTCTCAGACCGTCTGTCTCAGACCGTCTGTCTCAGACCGTCTGTGTCAGGCCGTCTGTCTCAGGCCGCCTGTCTCTGACCGCCTGTCTCAGACCGTCTGTCTCAGACCGTCTGTCTCAGACCGTCTATCTAAGTCAGCCTATCTCAGACCGTCCGTCTCAGTCCGTCTGCCGCTATCGGGCACCGTCTATTCGCCTGTCCCTGTCCGTCTGTATCATACCATCTGTCTCTGACCGTCTGTCTCAGACCGTCTGTCTCAGACCGTCTGTATCAGACCGTCTGTATCAGACCGTCTGTATCAGACCGTCTGCCTCAGACCGTCTGTCTCAGACCGTCAGTGTCAGACCGTCTGTCTCAGACCGTCTGTATCAGACCGTCTGTCTCAGACCGTCTGTCTCAGAACGTCTGTCTCAGACCGTCTGTCTCAGACCGTCTGTCTCAGACCGCCTGTCTCAGACCGTCTGTCTCAGACCGTCTGTCTCAGATCGTCTGTCTCAGACCGTCTGTATCAGACCGTCTGTATCAGACTGTCTGTCTCAGACTGTCTGTCTCAGGCCGTATGTCTAAGACCGTCTGTCGCAGACCGCCTGTATCAGACCGCCTGTCTCTGACAGTCTGTCTCAGGCCGTCTGTCTCAGGCCGTCTGTCTCAGACCGTCTGTCTCAGACCGTCTGTCTCAATCCCTCTGTCTCGAACCGTCTATCTCAGACCGTCTGTCTCAGACCGTCTGTCTGAGACCGTCTGTCTCAGACCGTCTGTCTCAGACCGTCTGTCTCAGACCGCCTGTCTCAGACCGTGCGTCTCAGACCGTCTGTATCAGACTGTCTGTCTCAGACTGTCTGTCTCAGGCCGTATGTCTAAGACCGTCTGTCTCAGACCGTCTGTCTCAGACCGTCTGTCTCAGACCGTCTGTCTCAGACCGTCTGTCTCAGACCGTCTGTCTCAGACCGTCTGTCTCAGACCGTCTGCCTCAGACCGTCTGTCTCTGACCGTCTGTCTCAGGCCGTCTGCCTCAGGCCGCCTGTCTCAGACCGTATGTCTAAGACCGTCTGTCGCAGACCGCCTGTCTCAGACCGCCTGTCACTGACAGTCTGTCTCAAACCGTCTGTCTCAGACCGTCTGTCTCAGACCGTCTGTCTCAGACCGTCTGTGTCAGGCCGTCTGTCTCAGGCCGCCTGTCTCTGACCGCCTGTCTCAGACCGTCTGTCTCAGACCGTCTGTCTCAGGCCGTCTGTCTCAGGCCGCCTGTCTCTGATCGTCTGTCTCAGACCGTCTGTATCAGACCGTCTGTATCAGACTGTCTGTCTCAGAATGTCTGTCTCAGGCCGTATGTCTAAGACCGTCTGTCTCAGACCGTCTGTCTCAGGCCGCCTGTCTCTGACCGTCTGTGTCAGACCGTCTGTCTCAATCCCTCTGTCTCGAACCGTCTGTCTCAGACCGTCTGTCTCAGACCGACTGTCTCCGTTCGTCTGTCTCAGACCGCCTATCTCAGACCGTCTGTCTCAGACCGTCTGTCTCAGACCGTCTGTCTCAGACCGTCTGTCTCAGACCGTCTGTGTCAGACCGTCTGTCTCAGACCGTCTGTCTCGGACCGTCTGTGTCAGGCCGTCTGTCTCAGGCCGCCTGTCTCTGACCGCCTGTCTCAGACCGTCTGTCTCAGACCGTCTGTCTCAGGCCGTCTGTCTCAGGCCGCCTGTCTCAGACCGTCTGTCTCAATCCCTCTGTCTCGAACCGTCTATCTCAGACCGTCTGTCTCAGACCGTCTGTCTGAGACCGTCTGTCTCAGACCGTCTGTCTCAGACCGTCTGTCTCAGACCGCCTGTCTCAGACCGTGCGTCTCAGACCGTCTGTATCAGACCGTCTGTATCAGACTGTCTGTCTCAGACTGTCAGTCTCAGGCCGTATGTCTAAGACCGTCTGTCGCAGACCGCCTGTCTCTGACAGTCTGTCTCAATCCCTCTGTCTCGAACCGTCTATCTCAGACCGTCTGTCTCAGACCGTCTGTCTGAGACCGTCTGTCTCAGACCGTCTGTCTCAGACCGTCTGTCTCAGACCGCCTGTCTCAGACCGTGCGTCTCAGACCGTCTGTATCAGACCGTCTGTATCAGACTGTCTGTCTCAGACTGTCAGTCTCAGGCCGTATGTCTAAGACCGCCTGTCTCAGATCGTCTGTCTCAGACCGTCTGTATCAGACCGTCTGTATCAGACTGTCTGTCTCAGACTGTCTGTCTCAGGCCGTATGTCTAAGACCGTCTGTCGCAGACCGCCTGTCTCAGACCGCCTGTCTCTGACAGTCTGTCTCAGGCCGTCTGTCTCAGGCCGTATGTCTAAGACCGTCTGTCTCAGACCGTCTGTCTCAGACCGTCTGTCTCAGACCGTCTGTCTCAGACCGTCTGTCTCAGACCGTCTGTCTCAGACCGTCTGTGTCAGGCCGTCTGTCTCAGGCCGCCTGTCTCTGACCGCCTGTCTCAGACCGTCTGTCTCAGACCGTCTGTCTCAGACCGTCTATCTAAGTCAGCCTATCTCAGACCGTCCGTCTCAGTCCGTCTGCCGCTATCGGGCACCGTCTATTCGCCTGTCCCTGTCCGTCTGTATCATACCATCTGTCTCTGACCGTCTGTCTCAGACCGTCTGTCTCAGACCGTCTGTATCAGACCGTCTGTATCAGACCGTCTGTATCAGACCGTCTGCCTCAGACCGTCTGTCTCAGACCGTCAGTGTCAGACCGTCTGTCTCAGACCGTCTGTATCAGACCGTCTGTCTCAGACCGTCTGTCTCAGAACGTCTGTCTCAGACCGTCTGTCTCAGACCGTCTGTCTCAGACCGCCTGTCTCAGACCGTCTGTCTCAGACCGTCTGTCTCAGATCGTCTGTCTCAGACCGTCTGTATCAGACCGTCTGTATCAGACTGTCTGTCTCAGACTGTCTGTCTCAGGCCGTATGTCTAAGACCGTCTGTCGCAGACCGCCTGTCTCAGACCGCCTGTCTCTGACAGTCTGTCTCAGGCCGTCTGTCTCAGGCCGTCTGTCTCAGACCGTCTGTCTCAGGCCGCCTGTCTCTGACCGTCTGTGTCAGACCGTCTGTCTCAATCCCTCTGTCTCGAACCGTCTGTCTCAGACCGTCTGTCTCAGACCGACTGTCTCCGTTCGTCTGTCTCAGACCGCCTATCTCAGACCGTCTGTCTCAGACCGTCTGTCTCAGACCGTCTGTGTCAGGCCGGCTGTCTCAGACCGCCTGTCTCTGACAGTCTGTCTCAAACCGTCTGTCTCAGACCGTCTGTCTCAGACCGTCTGTATCAGACTGCCTGTCTCAGACTGTCTGTCTCAGGCCGTATGTCTAAGACCGTCTGTCTCAGACCGTCTGTCTCAGACCGTCTGTCTCAGACCGTCTGTCTCAGACCGTCTGTCTCAGACCGTCTGTCTCAGACCGTCTGTCTCAGACCGTCTGTCTCAGACCGTCTGTCTCAGACCGTCTGTCTCAGACCGTCTGTGTCAGGCCGTCTGTCTCAGGCCGCCTGTCTCTGACCGCCTGTCTCAGACCGTCTGTCTCAGACCGTCTGTCTCAGGCCGTCTGTCTCAGGCCGCCTGTCTCTGACCGTCTGTCTCAGACCGTCTGTCTCAGACCGTCTGTCTCAGACCGTCTGTCTCAGACCGCCTATCTCAGATCGTCTGTCTCAGACCGTCTGTATCAGACCGTCTGTATCAGACTGTCTGTCTCAGACTGTCTGTCTCAGGCCGTATGTCTAAGGCCGTCTGTCGCAGACCGCCTGTCTCAGACCGCCTGTCTCTGACAGTCTGTCTCAGGCCGTCTGTCTCAGGCCGTCTGTCTCAGACCGTCTGTCTCAGGCCGTCTGTCTCAGGCCGTCTGTCTCAGACCGTCTGTGTCAGGCCGTCTGTCTCAGGCCGCCTGTCTCTGACCGCCTGTCTCAGACCGTCTGTCTCAGACCGTCTGTCTCTGACCGTCTGTCTCAGACCGTCTGTCTCAGACCGCCTGTCTCAGATCGTCTGTCTCAGACCGTCTGTATCAGACCGTCTGTATCAGACTGTCTGTCTCAGACTGTCTGTCTCAGGCCGTATGTCTAAGACCGTCTGTCGCAGACCGCCTGTCTCAGACCGTCTGTCTCCGTTCGTCTGTCTCAGACCGCCTATCTCAGACCGTCTGTCTCAGACCGTCTGTCTCAGACCGTCTGTCTCAGTCCGTCTGTCTCCGTTCGTCTGTCTCAGACCGCCTATCTCAGACCGTCTGTCTCAGACCGTCTGTCTCTGACCGTCTGTCTCAGACCGTCTGTCACAGACCGCCTATCTCAGACCGCCTGTCTCAGACCGCCTGTCTCAGACCGTCTGTCTCAGACCGTCTGTCTCAGACCGTCTGTCTCAGACCGTCTGTCTCAGACCGTCTGTCTCAGACCGTCTGTGTCAGGCCGTCTGTCTCAGGCCGCCTGTCTCTGACCGCCTGTCTCAGACCGTCTGTCTCAGACCGTCTGTCTCAGACCGTCTATCTAAGTCAGCCTATCTCAGACCGTCCGTCTCAGTCCGTCTGCCGCTATCGGGCACCGTCTATTCGCCTGTCCCTGTCCGTCTGTATCATACCATCTGTCTCTGACCGTCTGTCTCAGACCGTCTGTCTCAGGCCGCCTGTTTCTGACCGTCTGTCTCAGGCCGTCTGCCTCAGGCCGCCTGTCTCAGACCGTATGTCTAAGACCGTCTGTCGCAGACCGCCTGTCTCAGACCGCCTGTCTCTGACAGTCTGTCTCAAACCGTCTGTCTCATACCGTCTGTCTCAGACCGTCTGTCTCAGACCGTCTGTCTCAGACCGTCTGTATCAGACTGTCTGTCTCAGACTGTCTGTCTCAGGCCGTATGTCTAAGACCGTCTGTCTCAGACCGTCTGTCTCAGACCGACTGTCTCTGACCGTCTGTCTCAGACCGTCTGTCTCAGACCGTCTGTCTCAATCCCTCTGTCTCGAACCGTCTATCTCAGACCGTCTGTCTCAGACCGTCTGTCTGAGACCGTCTGTCTCAGACCGTCTGTCTCAGACCGTCTGTCTCAGACCGCCTGTCTCAGACCGTGCGTCTCAGACCGTCTGTATCAGACCGTCTGTATCAGACTGTCTGTCTCAGACTGTCAGTCTCAGGCCGTATGTCTAAGACCGTCTGTCGCAGACCGCCTGTCTCTGACAGTCTGTCTCAATCCCTCTGTCTCGAACCGTCTATCTCAGACCGTCTGTCTCAGACCGTCTGTCTGAGACCGTCTGTCTCAGACCGTCTGTCTCAGACCGTCTGTCTCAGACCGCCTGTCTCAGACCGTGCGTCTCAGACCGTCTGTATCAGACCGTCTGTATCAGACTGTCTGTCTCAGACTGTCAGTCTCAGGCCGTATGTCTAAGACCGTCTGTCGCAGACCGCCTGTCTCTGACAGTCTGTCTCAGGCCGTCTGTCTCAGGCCGTCTGTCTCAGGCCGCCTGTCTCTGACCGTCTGTGTCAGACCGTCTGTCTCAATCCCTCTGTCTCGAATCGTCAGTCTCAGACCGTCTGTCTCAGACCGTCTGTCTCAGACCGTCTGTCTCAGACCGTCTGTCTCAGTCCGTCTGTCTCCGTTCGTCTGTCTCAGACCGCCTATCTCAGACCGCCTGTCTCAGACCGCCTGTCTCAGACCGTCTGTCTCAGACCGTCTGTCTCAATCCCTCTGTCTCGAACCGTCTGTCTCAGACCGTCTGTCTCAGACCGTCTGTCTCAGACCGTCTGTCTCAGACCGTCTGTCTCAGACCGTCTGTCTCAGTCCGTCTGTCTCCGTTCGTTTGTCTCTGGCCGCCTGTCTCTGACCGTCTGTCTCAGACCGTCTATCTCAGACCGTCTGTCTCAGACCGTCTGTCTCAGACCGTCTGTCTAAGACCGTCTGTCGCAGACCGCCTGCCTCAGACCGCCTGTCTCTGACCGTCTGTCTCAGACTGTCTGTCTCAGACCGTCTGTCTCAATCCCTCTGTCTCGAACCGTCTGTCTCAGACCGTGCGTCTCAGATCGTCTGTCTCAGGCCGTCTGTATCAGACCGTCTGTCTCAGACCGTCTGTCTCAGACCGTCTGTCTAAGACCGTCTGTCGCAGACCGCCTGCCTCAGACCGCCTGTCTCTGACCGTCTGTCTCAGACCGTCTGTCTCAGACCGTCTGTCTCAGACCGTCTGTCTCAGACCGTCTGTCTCAATCCCTCTGTCTCGAATCGTCTGTCTCAGACCGCCTGTCTCAGACCGTCTGTCTCCGACCGTCTGTCTCAGACCGTCTGTCTCAGACCGTCTGTCTCAGACCGTCTGTCTCCGTTCGTGTGTCTCTGGCCGCCTGTCTCTGACCGTCTGTCTCAGACCGTCTGTCTCAGACCGTCTGTCTCAGACCGTCTGTCTCAGACCGCCTGTCTCAGATCGTCTGTCTCAGACCGTCTGTATCAGACCGTCTGTATCAGACTGTCTGTCTCAGACTGTCTGTCTCAGGCCGTATGTCTAAGACCGTTTGTCGCAGACCGCCTGTCTCAGACCGCCTGTCTCTGACAGTCTGTCTCAGGCCGTCTGTATCAGACTGTCTGTCTCAGACTGTCTGTCTCAGGCCGTATGTCTAAGACCGTCTGTCTCAGACCGTCTGTCTCAGACCGACTGTCTCTGACCGTCTGTCTCAGACCGTCTGTCTCAGACCGTCTGTCTCAATCCCTCTGTCTCGAACCGTCTATCTCAGACCGTCTGTCTCAGACCGTCTGTCTGAGACCGTCTGTCTCAGACCGTCTGTCTCAGACCGTCTGTCTCAGACCGTGCGTCTCAGACCGTCTGTATCAGACCGTCTGTATCAGACTGTCTGTCTCAGACTGTCAGTCTCAGGCCGTATGTCTAAGACCGTCTGTCGCAGACCGCCTGTCTCTGACAGTCTGTCTCAGGCCGTCTGTCTCAGGCCGTCTGTCTCAGGCCGCCTGTCTCTGACCGTCTGTGTCAGACCGTCTGTCTCAATCCCTCTGTCTCGAATCGTCTGTCTCAGACCGTCTGTCTCAGACCGTCTGTCTCAGACCGTCTGTCTCAGTCCGTCTGTCTCCGTTCGTCTGTCTCAGACCGCCTATCTCAGACCGTCTGTCTCAGACCGTCTGTCTCTGACCGTCTGTCTCAGACCGTCTGTCACAGACCGCCTATCTCAGACCGCCTGTCTCAGACCGCCTGTCTCAGACCGTCTGTCTCAGACCGTCTGTCTCAATCCCTCTGTCTCGAACCGTCTGTCTCAGACCGTCTGTCTCAGACCGTCTGTCTCAGACCGTCTGTCTCAGACCGTCTGTCTCAGACCGTCTGTCTCAGTCCGTCTGTCTCCGTTCGTTTGTCTCTGGCCGCCTGTCTCTGACCGTCTGTCTCAGACCGTCTATCTCAGACCGTCTGTCTCAGACCGTCTGTCTCAGACCGTCTGTCTCTGACCGTCAGTCTCAGACCGTGCGTCTCAGATCGTCTGTCTCAGGCCGTCTGTATCAGACCGTCTGTCTCAGACCGTCTGTCTCAGACCGTCTGTCTCAGACCGTCTGTCTAAGACCGTCTGTCGCAGACCGCCTGCCTCAGACCGCCTGTCTCTGACCGTCTGTCTCAGACCGTCTGTCTCAGACCGTCTGTCTCAGACCGTCTATCTAAGTCAGCCTATCTCAGACCGTCCGTCTCAGTCCGTCTGCCGCTATCGGGCACCGTCTATTCGCCTGTCCCTGTCCGTCTGTATCATACCATCTGTCTCTGACCGTCTGTCTCAGACCGTCTGTCTCAGACCGTCTGTATCAGACCGTCTGTATCAGACCGTCTGTATCAGACCGTCTGCCTCAGACCGTCTGTCTCAGACCGTCAGTGTCAGACCGTCTGTCTCAGACCGTCTGTATCAGACCGTCTGTCTCAGACCGTCTGTCTCAGAACGTCTGTCTCAGACCGTCTGTCTCAGACCGTCTGTCTCAGACCGCCTGTCTCAGACCGTCTGTCTCAGACCGTCTGTCTCAGATCGTCTGTCTCAGACCGTCTGTATCAGACCGTCTGTATCAGACTGTCTGTCTCAGACTGTCTGTCTCAGGCCGTATGTCTAAGACCGTCTGTCGCAGACCGCCTGTCTCAGACCGCCTGTCTCTGACAGTCTGTCTCAGGCCGTCTGTCTCAGGCCGTCTGTCTCAGACCGTCTGTCTCAGGCCGCCTGTCTCTGACCGTCTGTGTCAGACCGTCTGTCTCAATCCCTCTGTCTCGAACCGTCTGTCTCAGACCGTCTGTCTCAGACCGACTGTCTCCGTTCGTCTGTCTCAGACCGCCTATCTCAGACCGTCTGTCTCAGACCGTCTGTCTCAGACCGTCTGTGTCAGGCCGGCTGTCTCAGACCGCCTGTCTCTGACAGTCTGTCTCAAACCGTCTGTCTCAGACCGTCTGTCTCAGACCGTCTGTATCAGACTGCCTGTCTCAGACTGTCTGTCTCAGGCCGTATGTCTAAGACCGTCTGTCTCAGACCGTCTGTCTCAGACCGTCTGTCTCAGACCGTCTGTCTCAGACCGTCTGTCTCAGACCGTCTGTCTCAGACCGTCTGTCTCAGACCGTCTGTCTCAGACCGTCTGTCTCAGACCGTCTGTCTCAGACCGTCTGTCTCAGACCGTCTGTGTCAGGCCGTCTGTCTCAGGCCGCCTGTCTCTGACCGCCTGTCTCAGACCGTCTGTCTCAGACCGTCTGTCTCAGGCCGTCTGTCTCAGGCCGCCTGTCTCTGACCGTCTGTCTCAGACCGTCTGTCTCAGACCGTCTGTCTCAGACCGTCTGTCTCAGACCGCCTATCTCAGATCGTCTGTCTCAGACCGTCTGTATCAGACCGTCTGTATCAGACTGTCTGTCTCAGACTGTCTGTCTCAGGCCGTATGTCTAAGGCCGTCTGTCGCAGACCGCCTGTCTCAGACCGCCTGTCTCTGACAGTCTGTCTCAGGCCGTCTGTCTCAGGCCGTCTGTCTCAGACCGTCTGTCTCAGGCCGTCTGTCTCAGGCCGTCTGTCTCAGACCGTCTGTGTCAGGCCGTCTGTCTCAGGCCGCCTGTCTCTGACCGCCTGTCTCAGACCGTCTGTCTCAGACCGTCTGTCTCTGACCGTCTGTCTCAGACCGTCTGTCTCAGACCGCCTGTCTCAGATCGTCTGTCTCAGACCGTCTGTATCAGACCGTCTGTATCAGACTGTCTGTCTCAGACTGTCTGTCTCAGGCCGTATGTCTAAGACCGTCTGTCGCAGACCGCCTGTCTCAGACCGTCTGTCTCCGTTCGTCTGTCTCAGACCGCCTATCTCAGACCGTCTGTCTCAGACCGTCTGTCTCAGACCGTCTGTCTCAGTCCGTCTGTCTCCGTTCGTCTGTCTCAGACCGCCTATCTCAGACCGTCTGTCTCAGACCGTCTGTCTCTGACCGTCTGTCTCAGACCGTCTGTCACAGACCGCCTATCTCAGACCGCCTGTCTCAGACCGCCTGTCTCAGACCGTCTGTCTCAGACCGTCTGTCTCAGACCGTCTGTCTCAGACCGTCTGTCTCAGACCGTCTGTCTCAGACCGTCTGTGTCAGGCCGTCTGTCTCAGGCCGCCTGTCTCTGACCGCCTGTCTCAGACCGTCTGTCTCAGACCGTCTGTCTCAGACCGTCTATCTAAGTCAGCCTATCTCAGACCGTCCGTCTCAGTCCGTCTGCCGCTATCGGGCACCGTCTATTCGCCTGTCCCTGTCCGTCTGTATCATACCATCTGTCTCTGACCGTCTGTCTCAGACCGTCTGTCTCAGGCCGCCTGTTTCTGACCGTCTGTCTCAGGCCGTCTGCCTCAGGCCGCCTGTCTCAGACCGTATGTCTAAGACCGTCTGTCGCAGACCGCCTGTCTCAGACCGCCTGTCTCTGACAGTCTGTCTCAAACCGTCTGTCTCATACCGTCTGTCTCAGACCGTCTGTCTCAGACCGTCTGTCTCAGACCGTCTGTATCAGACTGTCTGTCTCAGACTGTCTGTCTCAGGCCGTATGTCTAAGACCGTCTGTCTCAGACCGTCTGTCTCAGACCGACTGTCTCTGACCGTCTGTCTCAGACCGTCTGTCTCAGACCGTCTGTCTCAATCCCTCTGTCTCGAACCGTCTATCTCAGACCGTCTGTCTCAGACCGTCTGTCTGAGACCGTCTGTCTCAGACCGTCTGTCTCAGACCGTCTGTCTCAGACCGCCTGTCTCAGACCGTGCGTCTCAGACCGTCTGTATCAGACCGTCTGTATCAGACTGTCTGTCTCAGACTGTCAGTCTCAGGCCGTATGTCTAAGACCGTCTGTCGCAGACCGCCTGTCTCTGACAGTCTGTCTCAATCCCTCTGTCTCGAACCGTCTATCTCAGACCGTCTGTCTCAGACCGTCTGTCTGAGACCGTCTGTCTCAGACCGTCTGTCTCAGACCGTCTGTCTCAGACCGCCTGTCTCAGACCGTGCGTCTCAGACCGTCTGTATCAGACCGTCTGTATCAGACTGTCTGTCTCAGACTGTCAGTCTCAGGCCGTATGTCTAAGACCGTCTGTCGCAGACCGCCTGTCTCTGACAGTCTGTCTCAGGCCGTCTGTCTCAGGCCGTCTGTCTCAGGCCGCCTGTCTCTGACCGTCTGTGTCAGACCGTCTGTCTCAATCCCTCTGTCTCGAATCGTCAGTCTCAGACCGTCTGTCTCAGACCGTCTGTCTCAGACCGTCTGTCTCAGACCGTCTGTCTCAGTCCGTCTGTCTCCGTTCGTCTGTCTCAGACCGCCTATCTCAGACCGCCTGTCTCAGACCGCCTGTCTCAGACCGTCTGTCTCAGACCGTCTGTCTCAATCCCTCTGTCTCGAACCGTCTGTCTCAGACCGTCTGTCTCAGACCGTCTGTCTCAGACCGTCTGTCTCAGACCGTCTGTCTCAGACCGTCTGTCTCAGTCCGTCTGTCTCCGTTCGTTTGTCTCTGGCCGCCTGTCTCTGACCGTCTGTCTCAGACCGTCTATCTCAGACCGTCTGTCTCAGACCGTCTGTCTCAGACCGTCTGTCTAAGACCGTCTGTCGCAGACCGCCTGCCTCAGACCGCCTGTCTCTGACCGTCTGTCTCAGACTGTCTGTCTCAGACCGTCTGTCTCAATCCCTCTGTCTCGAACCGTCTGTCTCAGACCGTGCGTCTCAGATCGTCTGTCTCAGGCCGTCTGTATCAGACCGTCTGTCTCAGACCGTCTGTCTCAGACCGTCTGTCTAAGACCGTCTGTCGCAGACCGCCTGCCTCAGACCGCCTGTCTCTGACCGTCTGTCTCAGACCGTCTGTCTCAGACCGTCTGTCTCAGACCGTCTGTCTCAGACCGTCTGTCTCAATCCCTCTGTCTCGAATCGTCTGTCTCAGACCGCCTGTCTCAGACCGTCTGTCTCCGACCGTCTGTCTCAGACCGTCTGTCTCAGACCGTCTGTCTCAGACCGTCTGTCTCCGTTCGTGTGTCTCTGGCCGCCTGTCTCTGACCGTCTGTCTCAGACCGTCTGTCTCAGACCGTCTGTCTCAGACCGTCTGTCTCAGACCGCCTGTCTCAGATCGTCTGTCTCAGACCGTCTGTATCAGACCGTCTGTATCAGACTGTCTGTCTCAGACTGTCTGTCTCAGGCCGTATGTCTAAGACCGTTTGTCGCAGACCGCCTGTCTCAGACCGCCTGTCTCTGACAGTCTGTCTCAGGCCGTCTGTATCAGACTGTCTGTCTCAGACTGTCTGTCTCAGGCCGTATGTCTAAGACCGTCTGTCTCAGACCGTCTGTCTCAGACCGACTGTCTCTGACCGTCTGTCTCAGACCGTCTGTCTCAGACCGTCTGTCTCAATCCCTCTGTCTCGAACCGTCTATCTCAGACCGTCTGTCTCAGACCGTCTGTCTGAGACCGTCTGTCTCAGACCGTCTGTCTCAGACCGTCTGTCTCAGACCGTGCGTCTCAGACCGTCTGTATCAGACCGTCTGTATCAGACTGTCTGTCTCAGACTGTCAGTCTCAGGCCGTATGTCTAAGACCGTCTGTCGCAGACCGCCTGTCTCTGACAGTCTGTCTCAGGCCGTCTGTCTCAGGCCGTCTGTCTCAGGCCGCCTGTCTCTGACCGTCTGTGTCAGACCGTCTGTCTCAATCCCTCTGTCTCGAATCGTCTGTCTCAGACCGTCTGTCTCAGACCGTCTGTCTCAGACCGTCTGTCTCAGTCCGTCTGTCTCCGTTCGTCTGTCTCAGACCGCCTATCTCAGACCGTCTGTCTCAGACCGTCTGTCTCTGACCGTCTGTCTCAGACCGTCTGTCACAGACCGCCTATCTCAGACCGCCTGTCTCAGACCGCCTGTCTCAGACCGTCTGTCTCAGACCGTCTGTCTCAATCCCTCTGTCTCGAACCGTCTGTCTCAGACCGTCTGTCTCAGACCGTCTGTCTCAGACCGTCTGTCTCAGACCGTCTGTCTCAGACCGTCTGTCTCAGTCCGTCTGTCTCCGTTCGTTTGTCTCTGGCCGCCTGTCTCTGACCGTCTGTCTCAGACCGTCTATCTCAGACCGTCTGTCTCAGACCGTCTGTCTCAGACCGTCTGTCTCTGACCGTCAGTCTCAGACCGTGCGTCTCAGATCGTCTGTCTCAGGCCGTCTGTATCAGACCGTCTGTCTCAGACCGTCTGTCTCAGACCGTCTGTCTCAGACCGTCTGTCTAAGACCGTCTGTCGCAGACCGCCTGCCTCAGACCGCCTGTCTCTGACCGTCTGTCTCAGACCGTCTGTCTCAGACCGTCTGTCTCAGACCGTCTGTCTCAGACCGTCTGTCTCAATCCCTCTGTCTCGAACCGTCTGTCTCAGACCGTGCGTCTCAGATCGTCTGTCTCAGGCCGTCTGTATCAGACCGTCTGTCTCAGACCGTCTGTCTCAGACCGTCTGTCTAAGACCGTCTGTCGCAGACCGCCTGCCTCAGACCGCCTGTCTCTGACCGTCTGTCTCAGACCGTCTGTCTCAATCCCTCTGTCTCGAACCGTCTGTCTCAGACCGTCTGTCTCAGACCGTCTGTCTCAGACCGTCTGTCTCCGACCGTCTGTATCAGACCGTCTGTATCAGACCGTCTGTATCAGACTGTCTGTCTCAGACTGTCTGTCTCAGACTGTCTGTCTCAGGCCGTATGTCTAAGACCGTCTGTCGCAGACCGCCTGCCTCAGACCGCCTGTCTCTGACCGTCTGTCTCAGACCGTCTGTCTCAGACCGCCTGTCTCAGACCGTCTGTCTCAGACCGTCTGTCTCAATCCCTCTGTCTCGAACCGTCTGTCTCAGACCGTCTGTCTCAGACCGTCTGTCTCCGACCGTCTGTCTCAGACCGTCTGTCTCAGACCGTCTGTCTCAATCCCTCTGTCTCGAACCGTCTGTCTCAGACCGTCTGTCTCAGACCGTCTGTCTCCGACCGTCTGTCTCAGACCGTCTGTCTCAGACCGTCTGTCTCGGACCGTCTGTCTCAGATCGTCTGTCTCTGGCCGCCTGTCTCTGACCGTCTGTCTCAGACCGTCTGTCTCAGACCGTGTGTCTCAGACCGTCTGTCTCAGACCGTCTGTCTCAGACCGTCTGTCTCAATCCCTCTGTCTCGAACCGTCTATCTCAGACCGTCTGTCTCAGACCGTCTGTCTGAGACCGTCTGTCTCAGACCGTCTGTCTCAGACCGTCTGTCTCAGACCGCCTGTCTCAGACCGTGCGTCTCAGACCGTCTGTATCAGACCGTCTGTATCAGACTGTCTGTCTCAGACTGTCAGTCTCAGGCCGTATGTCTAAGACCGTCTGTCGCAGACCGCCTGTCTCTGACAGTCTGTCTCAGGCCGTCTGTCTCAGGCCGCCTGTCTCTGACCGTCTGTGTCAGACCGTCTGTCTCAATCCCTCTGTCTCGAATCGTCAGTCTCAGACCGTCTGTCTCAGACCGTCTGTCTCAGACCGTCTGTCTCAGTCCGTCTGTCTCCGTTCGTCTGTCTCAGACCGCCTATCTCAGACCGTCTGTCTCAGACCGTCTGTCTCTGACCGTCTGTCTCAGACCGTCTGTCACAGACCGCCTATCTCAGACCGCCTGTCTCAGACCGCCTGTCTCAGACCGTCTGTCTCAGACCGTCTGTCTCAATCCCTCTGTCTCGAACCGTCTGTCTCAGACCGTCTGTCTCAGACCGTCTGTCTCAGACCGTCTGTCTCAGACCGTCTGTCTCAGACCGTCTGTCTCAGACCGTCTGTCTCAGTCCGTCTGTCTCCGTTCGTTTGTCTCTGGCCGCCTGTCTCTGACCGTCTGTCTCAGACCGTCTATCTCAGACCATCTGTCTCAGACCGTCTGTCTCAGACCGTCTGTCTCTGACCGTCAGTCTCAGACCGTGCGTCTCAGATCGTCTGTCTCAGGCCGTCTGTATCAGACCGTCTGTCTCAGACCGTCTGTCTCAGACCGTCTGTCTAAGACCGTCTGTCGCAGACCGCCTGCCTCAGACCGCCTGTCTCTGACCGTCTGTCTCAGACCGTCTGTCTCAGACCGTCTGTCTCAATCCCTCTGTCTCGAACCGTCTGTCTCAGACCGTGCGTCTCAGATCGTCTGTCTCAGGCCGTCTGTATCAGACCGTCTGTCTCAGACCGTCTGTCTCAGACCGTCTGTCTAAGACCGTCTGTCGCAGACCGCCTGCCTCAGACCGCCTGTCTTTGACCGTCTGTCTCAGACCGTCTGTCTCAGACCGTCTGTCTCAGACCGTCTGTCTCAGACCGTCTGTCTCAATCCCTCTGTCTCGAACCGTCTGTCTCAGACCGTCTGTCTCAGACCGTCTGTCTCCGACCGTCTGTCTCAGACCGTCTGTCTCAATCCCTCTGTCTCGAACCGTCTATCTCAGACCGTCTGTCTCAGACCGTCTGTCTGAGACCGTCTGTCTCAGACCGTCTGTCTCAGACCGTCTGTCTCAGACCGTGCGTCTCAGACCGTCTGTATCAGACCGTCTGTATCAGACTGTCTGTCTCAGACTGTCAGTCTCAGGCCGTATGTCTAAGACCGTCTGTCGCAGACCGCCTGTCTCTGACAGTCTGTCTCAGGCCGTCTGTCTCAGGCCGTCTGTCTCAGGCCGCCTGTCTCTGACCGTCTGTGTCAGACCGTCTGTCTCAATCCCTCTGTCTCGAATCGTCTGTCTCAGACCGTCTGTCTCAGACCGTCTGTCTCAGACCGTCTGTCTCAGACCGTCTGTCTCAGTCCGTCTGTCTCCGTTCGTCTGTCTCAGACCGCCTATCTCAGACCGTCTGTCTCAGACCGTCTGTCTCTGACCGTCTGTCTCAGACCGTCTGTCACAGACCGCCTATCTCAGACCGCCTGTCTCAGACCGCCTGTCTCAGACCGTCTGTCTCAGACCGTCTGTCTCAATCCCTCTGTCTCGAACCGTCTGTCTCAGACCGTCTGTCTCAGACAGTCTGTCTCAGACCGTCTGTCTCAGACCGTCTGTCTCAGACCGTCTGTCTCAGACCGTCTGTCTCAGACCGTCTGTCTCTGACCGTCAGTCTCAGACCGTGCGTCTCAGATCGTCTGTCTCAGGCCGTCTGTATCAGACCGTCTGTCTCAGACCGTCTGTCTCAGACCGTCTGTCTCAGACCGTCTGTCTAAGACCGTCTGTCGCAGACCGCCTGCCTCAGACCGCCTGTCTCTGACCGTCTGTCTCAGACCGTCTGTCTCAGACCGTCTGTCTCAATCCCTCTGTCTCGAACCGTCTGTCTCAGACCGTGCGTCTCAGATCGTCTGTCTCAGGCCGTCTGTATCAGACCGTCTGTCTCAGACCGTCTGTCTCAGACCGTCTGTCTAAGACCGTCTGTCGCAGACCGCCTGCCTCAGACCGCCTGTCTCTGACCGTCTGTCTCAGACCGTCTGTCTCAATCCCTCTGTCTCGAACCGTCTGTCTCAGACCGTCTGTCTCAGACCGTCTGTCTCAGACCGTCTGTCTCCGACCGTCTGTATCAGACCGTCTGTATCAGACCGTCTGTATCAGACTGTCTGTCTCAGACTGTCTGTCTCAGACTGTCTGTCTCAGACTGTCTGTCTCAGGCCGTATGTCTAAGACCGTCTGTCGCAGACCGCCTGCCTCAGACCGCCTGTCTCTGACCGTCTGTCTCAGACCGTCTGTCTCAGACCGCCTGTCTCAGACCGTCTGTCTCAGACCGTCTGTCTCAATCCCTCTGTCTCGAACCGTCTGTCTCAGACCGTCTGTCTCAGACCGTCTGTCTCCGACCGTCTGTCTCAGACCGTCTGTCTCAGACCGTCTGTCTCAATCCCTCTGTCTCGAACCGTCTGTCTCAGACCGTCTGTCTCAGACCGTCTGTCTCCGACCGTCTGTCTCAGACCGTCTGTCTCAGACCGTCTGTCTCGGACCGTCTGTCTCAGATCGTCTGTCTCTGGCCGCCTGTCTCTGACCGTCTGTCTCAGACCGTCTGTCTCAGACCGTCTGTCTCAGACCGTCTGTCTCAGACCGCCTGTCTCAGATCGTCTGTCTCAGACCGTCTGTATCAGACCGTCTGTATCAGACTGTCTGTCTCAGACTGTCTGTCTCAGGCCGTATGTCTAAGACCGTCTGTCGCAGACCGCCTGTCTCAGACCGCCTGTCTCTGACAGTCTGTCTCAGGCCGTCTGTCTCAGGCCGACTGTCTCTGACCGTCTGTCTCAGACCGTCTGTCTCAGACCGTCTGTCTCAATCCCTCTGTCTCGAACCGTCTATCTCAGACCGTCTGTCTCAGACCGTCTGTCTGAGACCGTCTGTCTCAGACCGTCTGTCTCCGTTCGTCTGTCTCAGACCGCCTATCTCAGACCGTCTGTCTCAGACCGTCTGTCTCTGACCGTCTGTCTCAGACCGTCTGTCACAGACCGCCTATCTCAGACCGCCTGTCTCAGACCGCCTGTCTCAGACCGTCTGTCTCAGACCGTCTGTCTCAATCCCTCTGTCTCGAACCGTCTGTCTCAGACCGTCTGTCTCAGACCGTCTGTCTCAGACCGTCTGTCTCAGACCGTCTGTCTCAGACCGTCTGTCTCAGACCGTCTGTCTCAGACCGTCTGTCTCAGTCCGTCTGTCTCCGTTCGTTTGTCTCTGGCCGCCTGTCTCTGACCGTCTGTCTCAGACCGTCTATCTCAGACCGTCTGTCTCAGACCGTCTGTCTCAGACCGTCTGTCTCTGACCGTCAGTCTCAGACCGTGCGTCTCAGATCGTCTGTCTCAGGCCGTCTGTATCAGACCGTCTGTCTCAGACCGTCTGTCTCAGACCGTCTGTCTAAGACCGTCTGTCGCAGACCGCCTGCCTCAGACCGCCTGTCTCTGACCGTCTGTCTCAGACCGTCTGTCTCAGATCGTCTGTCTCAATCCCTCTGTCTCGAACCGTCTGTCTCAGACCGTGCGTCTCAGATCGTCTGTCTCAGGCCGTCTGTATCAGACCGTCTGTCTCAGACCGTCTGTCTCAGACCGTCTGTCTAAGACCGTCTGTCGCAGACCGCCTGCCTCAGACCGCCTGTCTCTGACCGTCTGTCTCAGACCGTCTGTCTCAGACCGTCTGTCTCAGACCGTCTGTCTCAATCCCTCTGTCTCGAACCGTCTGTCTCAGACCGTCTGTCTCCGACCGTCTGTCTCAGACCGTCTGTCTCAGACCGTCTGTCTCAGACCGTCTGTCTCCGTTCGTGTGTCTCTGACCGTCTGTCTCAGACCGTCTGTCTCAGACCGCCTGTCTCAGATCGTCTGTCTCAGACCGTCTGTATCAGACCGTCTGTATCAGACTGTCTGTCTCAGACTGTCTGTCTCAGGCCGTATGTCTAAGACCGTTTGTCGCAGACCGCCTGTCTCAGACCGCCTGTCTCTGACAGTCTGTCTCAGGCCGTCTGTATCAGACTGTCTGTCTCAGACCGTCTGTCTCAGACCGTCTGTCTCAGACCGTCTGTCTCAGACCGTCTGTCTCAGACCGTCTGTCTCAGACCGTCTGTCTCCGACCGTCTGTATCAGACCGTCTGTATCAGACCGTCTGTATCAGACTGTCTGTCTCAGACTGTCTGTCTCAGACTGTCTGTCTCAGGCCGTATGTCTAAGACCGTCTGTCGCAGACCGCCTGCCTCAGACCGCCTGTCTCTGACCGTCTGTCTCAGACCGTCTGTCTCAGACCGCCTGTCTCAGACCGTCTGTCTCAGACCGTCTGTCTCAATCCCTCTGTCTCGAACCGTCTGTCTCAGACCGTCTGTCTCAGACCGTCTGTCTCCGACCGTCTGTCTCAGACCGTCTGTCTCAGACCGTCTGTCTCAATCCCTCTGTCTCGAACCGTCTGTCTCAGACCGTCTGTCTCAGACCGTCTGTCTCCGACCGTCTGTCTCAGACCGTCTGTCTCAGACCGTCTGTCTCGGACCGTCTGTCTCAGATCGTCTGTCTCTGGCCGCCTGTCTCTGACCGTCTGTCTCAGACCGTCTGTCTCAGACCGTCTGTCTCAGACCGTCTGTCTCAGACCGTCTGTCTCAGACCGTCTGTCTCAATCCCTCTGTCTCGAACCGTCTATCTCAGACCGTCTGTCTCAGACCGTCTGTCTGAGACCGTCTGTCTCAGACCGTCTGTCTCAGACCGTCTGTCTCAGACCGCCTGTCTCAGACCGTGCGTCTCAGACCGTCTGTATCAGACCGTCTGTATCAGACTGTCTGTCTCAGACTGTCAGTCTCAGGCCGTATGTCTAAGACCGTCTGTCGCAGACCGCCTGTCTCTGACAGTCTGTCTCAGGCCGTCTGTCTCAGGCCGCCTGTCTCTGACCGTCTGTGTCAGACCGTCTGTCTCAATCCCTCTGTCTCGAATCGTCAGTCTCAGACCGTCTGTCTCAGACCGTCTGTCTCAGACCGTCTGTCTCAGACCGTCTGTCTCAGACCGTCTGTCTCAGTCCGTCTGTCTCCGTTCGTCTGTCTCAGACCGCCTATCTCAGACCGTCTGTCTTAGACCGTCTGTCTCTGACCGTCTGTCTCAGACCGTCTGTCACAGACCGCCTATCTCAGACCGCCTGTCTCAGACCGCCTGTCTCAGACCGTCTGTCTCAGACCGTCTGTCTCAATCCCTCTGTCTCGAACCGTCTGTCTCAGACCGTCTGTCTCAGACCGTCTGTCTCAGACCGTCTGTCTCAGACCGTCTGTCTCAGACCGTCTGTCTCAGACCGTCTGTCTCAGACCGTCTGTCTCAGTCCGTCTGTCTCCGTTCGTTTGTCTCTGGCCGCCTGTCTCTGACCGTCTGTCTCAGACCGTCTATCTCAGACCGTCTGTCTCAGACCGTCTGTCTCAGACCGTCTGTCTCTGACCGTCAGTCTCAGACCGTGCGTCTCAGATCGTCTGTCTCAGGCCGTCTGTATCAGACCGTCTGTCTCAGACCGTCTGTCTCAGACCGTCTGTCTAAGACCGTCTGTCGCAGACCGCCTGCCTCAGACCGCCTGTCTCTGACCGTCTGTCTCAGACCGTCTGTCTCAGACCGTCTGTCTCAATCCCTCTGTCTCGAACCGTCTGTCTCAGACCGTGCGTCTCAGATCGTCTGTCTCAGGCCGTCTGTATCAGACCGTCTGTCTCAGACCGTCTGTCTCAGACTGTCTGTCTCAGGCCGTATGTCTAAGACCGTTTGTCGCAGACCGCCTGTCTCAGACCGCCTGTCTCTGACAGTCTGTCTCAGGCCGTCTGTATCAGACTGTCTGTCTCAGACTGTCTGTCTCAGGCCGTATGTCTAAGACCGTCTGTCTCAGACCGTCTGTCTCAGACCGACTGTCTCTGACCGTCTGTCTCAGACCGTCTGTCTCAGACCGTCTGTCTCAATCCCTCTGTCTCGAACCGTCTATCTCAGACCGTCTGTCTCAGACCGTCTGTCTGAGACCGTCTGTCTCAGACCGTCTGTCTCAGACCGTCTGTCTCAGACCGTGCGTCTCAGACCGTCTGTATCAGACCGTCTGTATCAGACTGTCTGTCTCAGACTGTCAGTCTCAGGCCGTATGTCTAAGACCGTCTGTCGCAGACCGCCTGTCTCTGACAGTCTGTCTCAGGCCGTCTGTCTCAGGCCGTCTGTCTCAGGCCGCCTGTCTCTGACCGTCTGTGTCAGACCGTCTGTCTCAATCCCTCTGTCTCGAATCGTCTGTCTCAGACCGTCTGTCTCAGACCGTCTGTCTCAGACCGTCTGTCTCAGTCCGTCTGTCTCCGTTCGTCTGTCTCAGACCGCCTATCTCAGACCGTCTGTCTCAGACCGTCTGTCTCTGACCGTCTGTCTCAGACCGTCTGTCACAGACCGCCTATCTCAGACCGCCTGTCTCAGACCGCCTGTCTCAGACCGTCTGTCTCAGACCGTCTGTCTCAATCCCTCTGTCTCGAACCGTCTGTCTCAGACCGTCTGTCTCAGACCGTCTGTCTCAGACCGTCTGTCTCAGACCGTCTGTCTCAGACCGTCTGTCTCAGACCGTCTGTCTCAGACCGTCTGTCTCTGACCGTCAGTCTCAGACCGTGCGTCTCAGATCGTCTGTCTCAGGCCGTCTGTATCAGACCGTCTGTCTCAGACCGTCTGTCTCAGACCGTCTGTCTAAGACCGTCTGTCGCAGACCGCCTGCCTCAGACCGCCTGTCTCTGACCGTCTGTCTCAGACCGTCTGTCTCAGACCGTCTGTCTCAGACCGTCTGTCTCAATCCCTCTGTCTCGAACCGTCTGTCTCAGACCGTCTGTCTCAGACCGTCTGTCTCCGACCGTCTGTCTCAGACCGTCTGTCTCAGACCGTCTGTCTCAGACCGTCTATCTCCGTTCGTGTGTCTCTGACCGTCTGTCTCAGACCGTCTGTCTCAGACCGTCTGTCTCAGACCGCCTGTCTCAGATCGTCTGTCTCAGACCGTCTGTATCAGACCGTCTGTATCAGACTGTCTGTCTCAGACTGTCTGTCTCAGGCCGTATGTCTAAGACCGTTTGTCGCAGACCGCCTGTCTCAGACCGCCTGTCTCTGACAGTCTGTCTCAGGCCGTCTGTATCAGACTGTCTGTCTCAGACTGTCTGTCTCAGGCCGTATGTCTAAGACCGTTTGTCTCAGACCGTCTGTCTCAGACCGACTGTCTCTGACCGTCTGTCTCAGACCGTCTGTCTCAATCCCTCTGTCTCGAACCGTCTGTCTCAGACCGTCTGTCTCAGACCGTCTGTCTCAGACCGTCTGTCTCAGACCGTCTGTCTCCGACCGTCTGTATCAGACCGTCTGTATCAGACCGTCTGTATCAGACTGTCTGTCTCAGACTGTCTGTCTCAGACTGTCTGTCTCAGGCCGTATGTCTAAGACCGTCTGTCGCAGACCGCCTGCCTCAGACCGCCTGTCTCTGACCGTCTGTCTCAGACCGTCTGTCTCAGACCGCCTGTCTCAGACCGTCTGTCTCAGACCGTCTGTCTCAATCCCTCTGTCTCGAACCGTCTGTCTCAGACCGTCTGTCTCAGACCGTCTGTCTCCGACCGTCTGTCTCAGACCGTCTGTCTCAGACCGTCTGTCTCAATCCCTCTGTCTCGAACCGTCTGTCTCAGACCGTCTGTCTCAGACCGTCTGTCTCCGACCGTCTGTCTCAGACCGTCTGTCTCAGACCGTCTGTCTCGGACCGTCTGTCTCAGATCGTCTGTCTCTGGCCGCCTGTCTCTGACCGTCTGTCTCAGACCGTCTGTCTCAGACCGTCTGTCTCAGACCGTCTGTCTCAGACCGCCTGTCTCAGATCGTCTGTCTCAGACCGTCTGTATCAGACCGTCTGTATCAGACTGTCTGTCTCAGACTGTCTGTCTCAGGCCGTATGTCTAAGACCGTCTGTCGCAGACCGCCTGTCTCAGACCGCCTGTCTCTGACAGTCTGTCTCAGGCCGTCTGTCTCAGGCCGACTGTCTCTGACCGTCTGTCTCAGACCGTCTGTCTCAGACCGTCTGTCTCAATCCCTCTGTCTCGAACCGTCTATCTCAGACCGTCTGTCTCAGACCGTCTGTCTGAGACCGTCTGTCTCAGACCGTCTGTCTCAGACCGTCTGTCTCAGACCGTGCGTCTCAGACCGTCTGTATCAGACCGTCTGTATCAGACTGTCTGTCTCAGACTGTCAGTCTCAGGCCGTATGTCTAAGACCGTCTGTCGCAGACCGCCTGTCTCTGACAGTCTGTCTCAGGCCGTCTATCTCAGGCCGTCTGTCTCAGGCCGCCTGTCTCTGACCGTCTGTGTCAGACCGTCTGTCTCAGACCGTCTGTCTCAGACCGTCTGTGTCAGGCCGTCTGTCTCAGGCCGCCTGTCTCTGACCGCCTGTCTCAGACCGTCTGCCTCAGACCGTCTGTCTCAGACCGTCTGTCTCAGACCGTCTGTGTCAGGCCGTCTGTCTCAGGCCGTATGTCTAAGACCGTCTGTCGCAGACCGCCTGTCTCAGACCGCCTGTCTCTGACAGTCTGTCTCAGGCCGTCTGTCTCTGGCCGCCTGTCTCTGACCGTCTGTCTCAGACCGTCTATCTCAGACCGTCTGTCTCAGACCGTCTGCCTCAGACCGTCTGTCTCTGACCGTCAGTCTCAGACCGTGCGTCTCAGATCGTCTGTCTCAGGCCGTCTGTATCAGACCGTCTGTCTCAGACCGTCTGTCTCAGACCGTCTGTCTAAGACCGTCTGTCGCAGACCGCCTGCCTCAGACCGCCTGTCTCTGACCGTCTGTCTCAGACCGTCTGTCTCAGACCGTCTGTCTCAATCCCTCTGTCTCGAACCGTCTGTCTCAGACCGTGCGTCTCAGATCGTCTGTCTCAGGCCGTCTGTATCAGACCGTCTGTCTCAGACCGTCTGTCTCAGACCGTCTGTCTAAGACCGTCTGTCGCAGACCGCCTGCCTCAGACCGCCTGTCTCTGACCGTCTGTCTCAGACCGTCTGTCTCAGACCGTCTGTCTCAGACCGTCTGTCTCAATCCCTCTGTCTCGAACCGTCTGTCTCAGACCGTCTGTCTCAGACCGTCTGTCTCCGACCGTCTGTCTCAGACCGTCTGTCTCAGACCGTCTGTCTCAGACCGTCTATCTCCGTTCGTGTGTCTCTGACCGTCTGTCTCAGACCGTCTGTCTCAGACCGTCTGTCTCAGACCGCCTGTCTCCGATCGTCTGTCTCAGACCGTCTGTATCAGACCGTCTGTATCAGACTGTCTGTCTCAGACTGTCTGTCTCAGGCCGTATGTCTAAGACCGTTTGTCGCAGACCGCCTGTCTCAGACCGCCTGTCTCTGACAGTCTGTCTCAGGCCGTCTGTATCAGACTGTCTGTCTCAGACTGTCTGTCTCAGACCGTATGTCTAAGACCGTCTGTCTCAGACCGTCTGTCTCAGACCGACTGTCTCTGACCGTCTGTCTCAGACCGTCTGTCTCAGACCGTCTGTCTCAGACCGTCTGTCTCAATCCCTCTGTCTCGAACCGTCTATCTCAGACCGTCTGTCTCAGACCGTCTGTCTCAGACCGTGCGTCTCAGACCGTCTGTATCAGACCGTCTGTATCAGACTGTCTGTCTCAGACTGTCAGTCTCAGGCCGTCTGTCTCAGACCGACTGTCTCTGACCGTCTGTCTCAGACCGTCTGTCTCAGACCGTCTGTCTCAGACCGTCTGTCTCAGACCGTCTGTCTCAGTCCGTCTGTCTCCGTTCGTCTGTCTCAGACCGCCTATCTCAGACCGTCTGTCTCAGACCGTCTGTCTCTGACCGTCTGTCTCAGACCGTCTGTCACAGACCGCCTATCCCAGACCGCCTGTCTCAGACCGCCTGTCTCAGACCGTCTGTCTCAGACCGTCTGTCTCAATCCCTCTGTCTCGAACCGTCTGTCTTAGACCGTCTGTCTCAGACCGTCTGTCTCAGACCGTCTGTCTCAGACCGTCTGTCTCAGACCGTCTGTCTCAGACCGTCTGTCTCAGACCGTCTGTCTCAGACCGTCTGTCTCAGACCGTCTGTCTCAGACCGTCTGTCTCAGACCGTCTGTCTCAGTCCGTCTGTCTCCGTTCGTTTGTCTCTGGCCGCCTGTCTCTGACCGTCTGTCTCAGACCGTCTATCTCAGACCGTCTGTCTCAGACCGTCTGTCTCAGACCGTCTGTCTCTGACCGTCAGTCTCAGACCGTGCGTCTCAGATCGTCTGTCTCAGGCCGTCTGTATCAGACCGTCTGTCTCAGACCGTCTGTCTCAGACCGTCTGTCTCAGACCGTCTGTCTCAGACCGTCTGTCTCAGACCGTCTGTCTCAGACCGTCTGTCTAAGACCGTCTGTCGCAGACCGCCTGCCTCAGACCGCCTGTTTCTGACCGTCTGTCTCAGACCGTCTGTCTCAGACCGTCTGTCTCAATCCCTCTGTCTCGAACCGTCTGTCTCAGACCGTGCGTCTCAGATCGTCTGTCTCAGGCCGTCTGTATCAGACCGTCTGTCTCAGACCGTCTGTCTCAGACCGTCTGTCTCAGACCGTCTGTCTCAGACCGTCTGTGTCAGGCCGTCTGTCTCAGGCCGCCTGTCTCTGACCGCCTGTCTCAGACCGTCTGTCTCAGACCGTCTGTCTCAGACCGTCTGTCTCAGACCGTCTGTCTCAGACCGTCTATCTAAGTCAGCCTATCTCAGACCGTCCGTCTCAGTTCGTCTGCCGCTATCGGGCACCGTCTATTCGCCTGTCCCTGTCCGTCTGTATCATACCATCTGTCTCTGACCGTCTGTCTCAGACCGTCTGTCTCAGACCGTCTGTATCAGACCGTCTGTATCAGACCGTCTGTATCAGACCGTCTGCCTCAGACCGTCTGTCTCAGACCGTCAGTGTCAGACCGTCTGTCTCAGACCGTCTGTCTCAGACCGTCTGTCTCAGGCCGCCTGTTTCTGACCGTCTGTCTCCGGCCGTCTGCCTCAGGCCGCCTGTCTCAGACCGTATGTCTAAGACCGTCTGTCGCAGACCGCCTGTCTCAGACCGCCTGTCTCTGACAGTCTGTCTCAAACCGTCTGTCTCATACCGTCTGTCTCAGACCGTCTGTCTCAGACCGTCTGTATCAGACTGTCTGTCTCAGACTGTCTGTCTCAGGCCGTATGTCTAAGACCGTCTGTCTCAGACCGTCTGTCTCAGACCGACTGTCTCTGACCGTCTGTCTCAGACCGTCTGTCTCAGACCGTCTGTCTCAATCCCTCTGTCTCGAACCGTCTATCTCAGACCGTCTGTCTCAGACCGTCTGTCTGAGACCGTCTGTCTCAGACCGTCTGTCTCAGACCGTCTGTCTCAGACCGCCTGTCTCAGACCGTGCGTCTCAGACCGTCTGTATCAGACCGTCTGTATCAGACTGTCTGTCTCAGACTGTCAGTCTCAGGCCGTATGTCTAAGACCGTCTGTCGCAGACCGCCTGTCTCTGACAGTCTGTCTCAGACCGTCTGTCTCAATCCCTCTGTCTCGAACCGTCTGTCTCAGACCGTGCGTCTCAGATCGTCTGTCTCAGGCCGTCTGTATCAGACTGTCTGTCTCAGACCGTCTGTCTCAGACCGTCTGTCTAAGACCGTCTGTCGCAGACCGCCTGCCTCAGACCGCCTGTCTCTGACCGTCTGTCTCAGACCGTCTGTCTCAGACCGTCTGTCTCAGACCGTCTGTCTCAATCCCTCTGTCTCGAACCGTCTGTCTCAGACCGTCTGTCTCAGACCGTCTGTCTCCGACCGTCTGTCTCAGACCGTCTGTCTCAGACCGTCTGTCTCAGACCGTCTGTCTCCGTTCGTGTGTCTCTGGCCGCCTGCCTCTGACCGTCTGTCTCAGACCGTCTGTCTCAGACCGTCTGTCTCAGACCGTCTGTCTCAGACCGCCTGTCTCAGACCGTCTGTCTCAGACCGTCTGTATCAGACCGTCTGTATCAGACCGTCTGTATCAGACCGTCTGCCTCAGACCGTCTGTCTCAGACCGTCAGTGTCAGACCGTCTGTCTCAGACCGTCTGTCTCAGACCGTCTGTCTCAGGCCGCCTGTTTCTGACCGTCTGTCTCCGGCCGTCTGCCTCAGGCCGCCTGTCTCAGACCGTATGTCTAAGACCGTCTGTCGCAGACCGCCTGTCTCAGACCGCCTGTCTCTGACAGTCTGTCTCAAACCGTCTGTCTCATACCGTCTGTCTCAGACCGTCTGTCTCAGACCGTCTGTATCAGACTGTCTGTCTCAGACTGTCTGTCTCAGGCCGTATGTCTAAGACCGTCTGTCTCAGACCGTCTGTCTCAGACCGACTGTCTCTGACCGTCTGTCTCAGACCGTCTGTCTCAGACCGTCTGTCTCAATCCCTCTGTCTCGAACCGTCTATCTCAGACCGTCTGTCTCAGACCGTCTGTCTGAGACCGTCTGTCTCAGACCGTCTGTCTCAGACCGTCTGTCTCAGACCGTCTGTCTCAGACCGCCTGTCTCAGACCGTGCGTCTCAGACCGTCTGTATCAGACCGTCTGTATCAGACTGTCTGTCTCAGACTGTCAGTCTCAGGCCGTATGTCTAAGACCGTCTGTCGCAGACCGCCTGTCTCTGACAGTCTGTCTCAGACCGTCTGTCTCAATCCCTCTGTCTCGAACCGTCTGTCTCAGACCGTGCGTCTCAGATCGTCTGTCTCAGGCCGTCTGTATCAGACTGTCTGTCTCAGACCGTCTGTCTCAGACCGTCTGTCTAAGACCGTCTGTCGCAGACCGCCTGCCTCAGACCGCCTGTCTCTGACCGTCTGTCTCAGACCGTCTGTCTCAGACCGTCTGTCTCAGACCGTCTGTCTCAATCCCTCTGTCTCGAACCGTCTGTCTCAGACCGTCTGTCTCAGACCGTCTGTCTCCGACCGTCTGTCTCAGACCGTCTGTCTCAGACCGTCTGTCTCAGACCGTCTGTCTCCGTTCGTGTGTCTCTGGCCGCCTGCCTCTGACCGTCTGTCTCAGACCGTCTGTCTCAGACCGTCTGTCTCAGACCGTCTGTCTCAGACCGCCTGTCTCAGATCGTCTGTCTCAGACCGTCTGTATCAGACCGTCTGTATCAGACTGTCTGTCTCAGACTGTCTGTCTCAGGCCGTATGTCTAAGACCGTTTGTCGCAGACCGCCTGTCTCAGACCGCCTGTCTCTGACAGTCTGTCTCAGGCCGTCTGTATCAGACTGTCTGTCTCAGACTGTCTGTCTCAGGCCGTATGTCTAAGACCGTCTGTCTCAGACCGTCTGTCTCAGACCGACTGTCTCTGACCGTCTGTCTCAGACCGTCTGTCTCAGACCGTCTGTCTCAATCCCTCTGTCTCGAACCGTCTATCTCAGACCGTCTGTCTCAGACCGTCTGTCTGAGACCGTCTGTCTCAGACCGTCTGTCTCAGACCGTCTGTCTCAGACCGTGCGTCTCAGACCGTCTGTCTCAATCCCTCTGTCTCGAACCGTCTGTCTCAGACCGTCTGTCTCAGACCGTCTGTCTCCGACCGTCTGTCTCAGACCGTCTGTCTCAGACCGTCTGTCTCAGACCGTCTGTCTCTGACCGTCAGTCTCAGACCGTGCGTCTCAGATCGTCTGTCTCAGGCCGTCTGTATCAGACCGTCTGTCTCAGACCGTCTGTCTGAGACCGTCTGTCTAAGACCGTCTGTCGCAGACCGCCTGCCTCAGACCGCCTGTCTCTGACCGTCTGTCTCAGACCGTCTGTCTCAGACCGTCTGTCTCAGACCGTCTGTCTCAATCCCTCTGTCTCGAACCGTCTGTCTCAGACCGTCTGTCTCAGACCGTCTGTCTCCGACCGTCTGTCTCAGACCGTCTGTCTCAGACCGTCTGTCTCAGACCGTCTGTCTCCGTTCGTGTGTCTCTGGCCGCCTGTCTCTGACCGTCTGTCTCAGACCGTCTGTCTCAGACCGTCTGTCTCAGACCGTCTGTCTCAGACCGCCTGTCTCAGATCGTCTGTCTCAGACCGTCTGTATCAGACCGTCTGTATCAGACTGTCTGTCTCAGACTGTCTGTCTCAGGCCGTATGTCTAAGACCGTTTGTCGCAGACCGCCTGTCTCAGACCGCCTGTCTCTGACAGTCTGTCTCAGGCCGTCTGTATCAGACTGTCTGTCTCAGACTGTCTGTCTCAGGCCGTATGTCTAAGACCGTCTGTCTCAGACCGTCTGTCTCAGACCGACTGTCTCTGACCGTCTGTCTCAGACCGTCTGTCTCAGACCGTCTGTCTCAATCCCTCTGTCTCGAACCGTCTATCTCAGACCGTCTGTCTCAGACCGTCTGTCTGAGACCGTCTGTCTCAGACCGTCTGTCTCAGACCGTCTGTCTCAGACCGTGCGTCTCAGACCGTCTGTATCAGACCGTCTGTATCAGACTGTCTGTCTCAGACTGTCAGTCTCAGGCCGTATGTCTAAGACCGTTTGTCGCAGACCGCCTGTCTCAGACCGCCTGTCTCTGACAGTCTGTCTCAGGCCGTCTGTCTCAGGCCGTCTGTCTCAGGCCGCCTGTCTCTGACCGTCTGTGTCAGACCGTCTGTCTCAATCCCTCTGTCTCGAATCGTCTGTCTCAGACCGTCTGTCTCAGACCGTCTGTCTCAGACCGTCTGTCTCAGTCCGTCTGTCTCCGTTCGTCTGTCTCAGACCGCCTATCTCAGACCGTCTGTCTCAGACCGTCTGTCTCTGACCGTCTGTCTCAGACCGTCTGTCTAAGACCGTCTGTCGCAGACCGCCTGCCTCAGACCGCCTGTCTCTGACCGTCTGTCTCAGACCGTCTGTCTCAGACCGTCTGTCTCAGACCGTCTGTCTCAATCCCTCTGTCTCGAACCGTCTGTCTCAGACCGTCTGTCTCAGACCGTCTGTCTCCGACCGTCTGTCTCAGACCGTCTGTCTCAGACCGTCTGTCTCAGACCGTCTGTCTCCGTTCGTGTGTCTCTGGCCGCCTGTCTCTGACCGTCTGTCTCAGACCGTCTGTCTCAGACCGTCTGTCTCAGACCGTCTGTCTCAGACCGCCTGTCTCAGATCGTCTGTCTCAGACCGTCTGTATCAGACCGTCTGTATCAGACTGTCTGTCTCAGACTGTCTGTCTCAGGCCGTATGTCTAAGACCGTTTGTCGCAGACCGCCTGTCTCTGACCGTCTGTCTCAGACCGTCTGTCTCAATCCCTCTGTCTCGAACCGTCTATCTCAGACTGTCTGTCTCAGGCCGTATGTCTAAGACCGTCTGTCGCAGACCGCCTGCCTCAGACCGCCTGTCTCTGACCGTCTGTCTCAGACCGTCTGTCTCAGACCGCCTGTCTCAGACCGTCTGTCTCAGACCGTCTGTCTCAATCCCTCTGTCTCGAACCGTCTGTCTCAGACCGTCTGCCTCAGACCGTCTGTCTCCGACCGTCTGTCTCAGACCGTCTGTCTCAGACCGTCTGTCTCAATCCCTCTGTCTCGAACCGTCTGTCTCAGACCGTCTGTCTCAGACCGTCTGTCTCCGACCGTCTGTCTCAGACCGTCTGTCTCAGACCGTCTGTCTCAGACCGTCTGTCTCAGACCGTCTGTCTCTGGCCGCCTGTCTCTGACCGTCTGTCTCAGACCGTCTGTCTCAGACCGTCTGTCTCAGACCGTCTGTCTCAGACCGTCTGTATCAGACCGCCTGTCTCAGATCGTCTGTCTCAGGCCGTATGTCTAAGACCGTCTGTCGCAGACCGCCTGTCTCAGACCGCCTGTCTCTGACAGTCTGTCTCAGGCCGTCTGTCTCAGGCCGTCTGTCTCAGACCGTCTGTCTCAGACCGTCTGTCTCAGACCGTCTGTATCAGACCGCCTGTCTCAGATCGTCTGTCTCAGGCCGTATGTCTAAGACCGTCTGTCGCAGACCGCCTGTCTCAGACCGCCTGTCTCTGACAGTCTGTCTCAGGCCGTCTGTCTCAGGCCGTCTGTCTCAGGCCGCCTGTCTCTGACCGCCTGTCTCAGACCGTCTGTCTCAGACCGTCTGTCTCGGGCCGTCTGTCTCCGTTCGTGTGTCTCTGGCCGCCTGTCTCTGACCGTCTGTCTCAGACCGTCTGTCTCAGACCGTCTGTCTCAGACCGTCTGTCTCAGACCGCCTGTCTCAGACCGTCTGTCTAAGACCATCTGTCGCAGACCGCCTGCCTCAGACCGCCTGTCTCTGACCGTCTGTCTCCGACCGTCTGTCTCAGACCGTCTGTATCAGACCGTCTGTATCAGACTGTCTGTCTCAGACTGTCTGTCTCAGGCCGTATGTCTAAGACCGTTTGTCGCAGACCGCCTGTCTCAGACCGCCTGTCTCTGACAGTCTGTCTCAGGCCGTCTGTATCAGACTGTCTGTCTCAGACTGTCTGTCTCAGGCCGTATGTCTAAGACCGTCTGTCTCAGACCGTCTGTCTCAGACCGACTGTCTCTGACCGTCTGTCTCAGACCGTCTGTCTCAGACCGTCTGTCTCAATCCCTCTGTCTCGAACCGTCTATCTCAGACCGTCTGTCTCAGACCGTCTGTCTGAGACCGTCTGTCTCAGACCGTCTGTCTCAGACCGTCTGTCTCAGACCGTGCGTCTCAGACCGTCTGTATCAGACCGTCTGTATCAGACTGTCTGTCTCAGACTGTCAGTCTCAGGCCGTATGTCTAAGACCGTCTGTCGCAGACCGCCTGTCTCTGACAGTCTGTCTCAGGCCGTCTGTCTCAGGCCGTCTGTCTCAGGCCGCCTGTCTCTGACCGTCTGTGTCAGACCGTCTGTCTCAATCCCTCTGTCTCGAATCGTCTGTCTCAGACCGTCTGTCTCAGACCGTCTGTCTCAGACCGTCTGTCTCAGTCCGTCTGTCTCCGTTCGTCTGTCTCAGACCGCCTATCTCAGACCGTCTGTCTCAGACCGTCTGTCTCTGACCGTCTGTCTCAGACCGTCTGTCTAAGACCGTCTGTCGCAGACCGCCTGCCTCAGACCGCCTGTCTCTGACCGTCTGTCTCAGACCGTCTGTCTCAGACCGTCTGTCTCAGACCGTCTGTCTCAATCCCTCTGTCTCGAACCGTCTGTCTCAGACCGTCTGTCTCAGACCGTCTGTCTCCGACCGTCTGTCTCAGACCGTCTGTCTCAGACCGTCTGTCTCAGACCGTCTGTCTCCGTTCGTGTGTCTCTGGCCGCCTGTCTCTGACCGTCTGTCTCAGACCGTCTGTCTCAGACCGTCTGTCTCAGACCGTCTGTCTCAGACCGCCTGTCTCAGATCGTCTGTCTCAGACCGTCTGTATCAGACCGTCTGTATCAGACCGTCTGTATCAGACTGTCTGTCTCAGACTGTCTGTCTCAGGCCGTATGTCTAAGACCGTTTGTCGCAGACCGCCTGTCTCTGACCGTCTGTCTCAGACCGTCTGTCTCAATCCCTCTGTCTCGAACCGTCTATCTCAGACTGTCTGTCTCAGGCCGTATGTCTAAGACCGTCTGTCGCAGACCGCCTGCCTCAGACCGCCTGTCTCTGACCGTCTGTCTCAGACCGTCTGTCTCAGACCGCCTGTCTCAGACCGTCTGTCTCAGACCGTCTGTCTCAATCCCTCTGTCTCGAACCGTCTGTCTCAGACCGTCTGCCTCAGACCGTCTGTCTCCGACCGTCTGTCTCAGACCGTCTGTCTCAGACCGTCTGTCTCAATCCCTCTGTCTCGAACCGTCTGTCTCAGACCGTCTGTCTCAGACCGTCTGTCTCCGACCGTCTGTCTCAGACCGTCTGTCTCAGACCGTCTGTCTCAGACCGTCTGTCTCAGACCGCCTGTCTCAGACTGTCTGTCTCAGGCCGTATGTCTAAGACCGTCTGTCGCAGACCGCCTGTCTCAGACCGCCTGTCTCTGACAGTCTGTCTCAGGCCGTCTGTCTCAGGCCGTCTGTCTCAGACCGTCTGTCTCAGGCCGCCTGTCTCTGACCGTCTGTCTCAGGCCGTCTGTCTCAGACCGTCTGTCTCAGGCCGCCTGTCTCTGACCGTCTGTCTCAGACCGTCTGTCTCTGACCGTCTGTCTCAGACCGTCTGTCTAAGACCGTCTGTCGCAGACCGCCTGCCTCAGACCGCCTGTCTCTGACCGTCTGTCTCAGACCGTCTGTCTCAGACCGTCTGTCTCAGACCGTCTGTCTCAATCCCTCTGTCTCGAACCGTCTATCTCAGACCGTCTGTCTCAGACCGTCTGTCTGAGACCGTCTGTCTCAGACCGTCTGTCTCAGACCGTCTGTCTCAGACCGTGCGTCTCAGACCGTCTGTATCAGACCGTCTGTATCAGACTGTCTGTCTCAGACTGTCAGTCTCAGGCCGTATGTCTAAGACCGTCTGTCGCAGACCGCCTGTCTCTGACAGTCTGTCTCAGGCCGTCTGTCTCAGGCCGTCTGTCTCAGGCCGCCTGTCTCTGACCGTCTGTGTCAGACCGTCTGTCTCAATCCCTCTGTCTCGAATCGTCTGTCTCAGACCGTCTGTCTCAGACCGTCTGTCTCAGACCGTCTGTCTCAGTCCGTCTGTCTCCGTTCGTCTGTCTCAGACCGCCTATCTCAGACCGTCTG
The DNA here is from genome assembly GCA_947623535.1 of Coelioxys conoideus. Classification (NCBI taxonomy): domain Eukaryota; kingdom Metazoa; phylum Arthropoda; class Insecta; order Hymenoptera; family Megachilidae; genus Coelioxys; species Coelioxys conoideus. The sequence continues at coordinate 1,733,738 of CANQJN010000036.1, read as the reverse complement.
TCTCAGACCGTCTGTCTCTGACCGTCTGTCTCAGACCGTCTGTCTAAGACCGTCTGTCGCAGACCGCCTGCCTCAGACCGCCTGTCTCTGACCGTCTGTCTCAGACCGTCTGTCTCAGACCGTCTGTCTCAGACCGTCTGTCTCAATCCCTCTGTCTCGAACCGTCTGTCTCAGACCGTCTGTCTCAGACCGTCTGTCTCCGACCGTCTGTCTCAGACCGTCTGTCTCAGACCGTCTGTCTCAGACCGTCTGTCTCCGTTCGTGTGTCTCTGGCCGCCTGTCTCTGACCGTCTGTCTCAGACCGTCTGTCTCAGACCGTCTGTCTCAGACCGTCTGTCTCAGACCGCCTGTCTCAGATCGTCTGTCTCAGACCGTCTGTATCAGACCGTCTGTATCAGACCGTCTGTATCAGACTGTCTGTCTCAGACCGTCTGTCTCCGACCGTCTGTCTCAGACCGTCTGTCTCAGACCGTCTGTCTCAGACCGTCTGTCTCAGACCGTCTGTCTCAGACCGCCTGTCTCAGACTGTCTGTCTCAGGCCGTATGTCTAAGACCGTCTGTCGCAGACCGCCTGTCTCAGACCGCCTGTCTCTGACAGTCTGTCTCAGGCCGTCTGTCTCAGGCCGTCTGTCTCAGACCGTCTGTCTCAGGCCGCCTGTCTCTGACCGTCTGTCTCAGGCCGTCTGTCTCAGACCGTCTGTCTCAGGCCGCCTGTCTCTGACCGTCTGTCTCAGACCGTCTGTCTCTGACCGTCTGTCTCAGACCGTCTGTCTAAGACCGTCTGTCGCAGACCGCCTGCCTCAGACCGCCTGTCTCTGACCGTCTGTCTCAGACCGTCTGTCTCAGACCGTCTGTCTCAGACCGTCTGTCTCAATCCCTCTGTCTCGAACCGTCTGTCTCAGACCGTCTGTCTCAGACCGTCTGTCTCCGACCGTCTGTCTCAGACCGTCTGTGTCAGGCCGTCTGTCTCAGGCCGCCTGTCTCTGACCGCCTGTCTCAGACCGTCTGTCTCAGACCGTCTGTCTCGGGCCGTCTGTCTCCGTTCGTGTGTCTCTGGCCGCCTGTCTCTGACCGTCTGTCTCAGACCGTCTGTCTCAGACCGTCTGTCTCAGACCGTCTGTCTCAGACCGCCTGTCTCAGACCGTCTGTCTAAGACCATCTGTCGCAGACCGCCTGCCTCAGACCGCCTGTCTCTGACCGTCTGTCTCCGACCGTCTGTCTCAGACCGTCTGTATCAGACCGTCTGTATCAGACTGTCTGTCTCAGACTGTCTGTCTCAGGCCGTATGTCTAAGACCGTCTGTCTCAGACCGTCTGTCTCAGACCGACTGTCTCTGACCGTCTGTCTCAGACCGTCTGTCTCAGACCGTCTGTCTCAATCCCTCTGTCTCGAACCGTCTATCTCAGACCGTCTGTCTCAGACCGTCTGTCTGAGACCGTCTGTCTCAGACCGTCTGTCTCAGACCGTCTGTCTCAGACCGTGCGTCTCAGACCGTCTGTATCAGACCGTCTGTATCAGACTGTCTGTCTCAGACTGTCAGTCTCAGGCCGTATGTCTAAGACCGTCTGTCGCAGACCGCCTGTCTCTGACAGTCTGTCTCAGGCCGTCTGTCTCAGGCCGTCTGTCTCAGGCCGCCTGTCTCTGACCGTCTGTGTCAGACCGTCTGTCTCAATCCCTCTGTCTCGAATCGTCTGTCTCAGACCGTCTGTCTCAGACCGTCTGTCTCAGACCGTCTGTCTCAGTCCGTCTGTCTCCGTTCGTCTGTCTCAGACCGCCTATCTCAGACCGTCTGTCTCAGACCGTCTGTCTCTGACCGTCTGTCTCAGACCGTCTGTCTAAGACCGTCTGTCGCAGACCGCCTGCCTCAGACCGCCTGTCTCTGACCGTCTGTCTCAGACCGTCTGTCTCAGACCGTCTGTCTCAGACCGTCTGTCTCAGACCGTCTGTCTCAATCCCTCTGTCTCGAACCGTCTGTCTCAGACCGTCTGTCTCAGACCGTCTGTCTCCGACCGTCTGTCTCAGACCGTCTGTCTCAGACCGTCTGTCTCAGACCGTCTGTCTCAGACCGTCTGTCTCCGTTCGTGTGTCTCTGGCCGCCTGTCTCTGACCGTCTGTCTCAGACCGTCTGTCTCAGACCGTCTGTCTCAGACCGTCTGTCTCAGACCGCCTGTCTCAGATCGTCTGTCTCAGACCGTCTGTATCAGACCGTCTGTATCAGACCGTCTGTATCAGACTGTCTGTCTCAGACTGTCTGTCTCAGGCCGTATGTCTAAGACCGTTTGTCGCAGACCGCCTGTCTCTGACCGTCTGTCTCAGACCGTCTGTCTCAATCCCTCTGTCTCGAACCGTCTATCTCAGACTGTCTGTCTCAGGCCGTATGTCTAAGACCGTCTGTCGCAGACCGCCTGCCTCAGACCGCCTGTCTCTGACCGTCTGTCTCAGACCGTCTGTCTCAGACCGCCTGTCTCAGACCGTCTGTCTCAGACCGTCTGTCTCAATCCCTCTGTCTCGAACCGTCTGTCTCAGACCGTCTGCCTCAGACCGTCTGTCTCCGACCGTCTGTCTCAGACCGTCTGTCTCAGACCGTCTGTCTCAATCCCTCTGTCTCGAACCGTCTGTCTCAGACCGTCTGTCTCAGACCGTCTGTCTCCGACCGTCTGTCTCAGACCGTCTGTCTCAGACCGTCTGTCTCAGACCGCCTGTCTCAGACTGTCTGTCTCAGGCCGTATGTCTAAGACCGTCTGTCGCAGACCGCCTGTCTCAGACCGCCTGTCTCTGACAGTCTGTCTCAGGCCGTCTGTCTCAGGCCGTCTGTCTCAGACCGTCTGTCTCAGGCCGCCTGTCTCTGACCGTCTGTCTCAGGCCGTCTGTCTCAGACCGTCTGTCTCAGGCCGCCTGTCTCTGACCGTCTGTCTCAGACCGTCTGTCTCTGACCGTCTGTCTCAGACCGTCTGTCTAAGACCGTCTGTCGCAGACCGCCTGCCTCAGACCGCCTGTCTCTGACCGTCTGTCTCAGACCGTCTGTCTCAGACCGTCTGTCTCAGACCGTCTGTCTCAATCCCTCTGTCTCGAACCGTCTGTCTCAGACCGTCTGTCTCAGACCGTCTGTCTCCGACCGTCTGTCTCAGACCGTCTGTCTCAGACCGTCTGTCTCAGACCGTCTGTCTCCGTTCGTGTGTCTCTGGCCGCCTGTCTCTGACCGTCTGTCTCAGACCGTCTGTCTCAGACCGTCTGTCTCAGACCGTCTGTCTCAGACCGCCTGTCTCAGATCGTCTGTCTCAGACCGTCTGTATCAGACCGTCTGTATCAGACTGTCTGTCTCAGACTGTCTGTCTCAGGCCGTATGTCTAAGACCGTTTGTCGCAGACCGCCTGTCTCTGACCGTCTGTCTCAGACCGTCTGTCTCAATCCCTCTGTCTCGAACCGTCTATCTCAGACTGTCTGTCTCAGGCCGTATGTCTAAGACCGTCTGTCGCAGACCGCCTGCCTCAGACCGCCTGTCTCTGACCGTCTGTCTCAGACCGTCTGTCTCAGACCGCCTGTCTCAGACCGTCTGTCTCAGACCGTCTGTCTCAATCCCTCTGTCTCGAACCGTCTGTCTCAGACCGTCTGCCTCAGACCGTCTGTCTCCGACCGTCTGTCTCAGACCGTCTGTCTCAGACCGTCTGTCTCAATCCCTCTGTCTCGAACCGTCTGTCTCAGACCGTCTGTCTCAGACCGTCTGTCTCCGACCGTCTGTCTCAGACCGTCTGTCTCAGACCGTCTGTCTCAGACCGTCTGTCTCAGATCGTCTGTCTCTGGCCGCCTGTCTCTGACCGTCTGTCTCAGACCGTCTGTCTCAGACCGTCTGTCTCAGACCGTCTGTCTCAGACCGTCTGTCTCAGACCGCCTGTCTCAGACTGTCTGTCTCAGGCCGTATGTCTAAGACCGTCTGTCGCAGACCGCCTGTCTCAGACCGCCTGTCTCTGACAGTCTGTCTCAGGCCGTCTGTCTCAGGCCGTCTGTCTCAGACCGTCTGTCTCAGGCCGCCTGTCTCTGACCGTCTGTCTCAGGCCGTCTGTCTCAGACCGTCTGTCTCAGGCCGCCTGTCTCTGACCGTCTGTGTCAGACCGTCTGTCTCAATCCCTCTGTCTCGAACCGTCTGTCTCAGACCGTCTGTCTCAGACCGTCTGTCTCAGACCGTCTGTCTCAGACCGTCTGTATCAGACTGTCTGTCTCAGACTGTCTGTCTCAGGCCGTATGTCTAAGACCGTCTGTCTCAGACCGTCTGTCTCAGACCGTCTGTGTCAGGCCGTCTGTCTCAGGCCGCCTGTCTCTGACCGCCTGTCTCAGACCGTCTGTCTCAGACCGTCTGTCTCGGGCCGTCTGTTTCAGGCCGCCTGTCTCTGACCGTCTGTCTCAGACCGTCTGTCTCAGACCGTCTGTATCACACCGTCTGTATCACACCGTCTGTATCAGACTGTCTTTCTCAGACTGTCTGTCTCAGGCCGTATGTCTAAGACCGTCTGTCGCAGACCGCCTGTCTCAGACCGCCTGTCTCTGACAGTCTGTCTCAGGCCGTCTGTCTCAGGCCGTCTGTCTCAGACCGTCTGTCTCAGGCCGCCTGTCTCTGACCGTCTGTGTCAGACCGTCTGTCTCAGACCGCCTGTCTCAGACCGTCTGTCTCAGACCGCCTGTCTCAGACCGTCTGTCTCAGACCGTCTGTATCACACCGTCTGTATCAGACTGTCTTTCTCAGACTGTCTGTCTCAGGCCGTATGTCTAAGACCGTCTGTCGCAGACCGCCTGTCTCAGACCGCCTGTCTCTGACAGTCTGTCTCAGGCCGTCTGTCTCAGGCCGTCTGTCTCAGACCGTCTGTCTCAGGCCGCCTGTCTCTGACCGTCTGTGTCAGACCGTCTGTCTCAATCCCTCTGTCTCGAACCGTCTGTCTCAGACCGTCTGTCTCAGACCGTCTGTCTCCGTTCGTCTGTCTCAGACCGCCTATCTCAGACCGTCTGTCTGAGACCGTCTGTCTCTGACCGTCTGTCTCAGACCGTCTGTCTCAGACCGCCTGTCTCAGACCGCCTGTCTCAGATCGCCTGTCTCAGATCGTCTGTCTCAGACCGTCTGTCTCAATCCCTCTGTCTCGAACCGTCTGTCTCAGACCGTCTGTCTCAGACCGTCTGCATCAGACCGTCTGTATCAGACTGTCTGTCTCAGACTGTCAGTCTCAGGCCGTATGTCTAAGACCGTCTGTCGCAGACCGCCTGTCTCTGACAGTCTGTCTCAGGCCGTCTGTCTCAGGCCGTCTGTCTCAGGCCGCCTGTCTCTGACCGTCTGTGTCAGACCGTCTGTCTCAATCCCTCTGTCTCGAATCGTCTGTCTCAGACCGTCAGTCTCAGTCCGTCTGTCTCCGTTCGTCTGTCTCAGACCGCCTATCTCAGACCGTCTGTCTCAGACCGTCTGTCTCAGACCGTCTGTCTCAGACCGTCTGTCTCAGACCGTCTGTCTCAGACCGTCAGTCTCAGTCCGTATGACTCAGACCGTCTGTCTCAGAACGTCTGTGTCAGACCGGCTGTCCCAGAACGTCTGTGTCAGACCGCCTGTCTCAGACCGTCTGTCTCCGAACGTCTGTGTCAGACCGTCTGTCTCTGTCCGTATGTCTCAGACCGTCTGTCCCAGAACGTCTGTGTCAGACCGTCTGTCTCAGTCCGTCTGTCTCAGACCGTTTATCTCAGACCGCCTGTCTCAGACCGTCTGTCTCAGACCGTCTGTCTCAGACCGTCTGTCCCAGACCGCCTGTCTCAGGCCGCCTATATCAGAACGTCTGTCTCAGACCGACTGTCTCAGTCCGTCTGTCTCAGTCCGTCTGTCTCAGTCCGTCTGTCTCAGTCCGCCGATCTCAGACCGTCCGACTCATACGGCCTGTCTCAGACCGTCTATCTCAGACCGTCTGCCACAGACCGTCTGTCTCTGACCGTCTGTCTCAGACCGTCAGTCTCAGTCCGTATGACTCAGACCGTCTGTCTCAGACGGACTGTCTCAGTCCGTCTGTCTCAGTCCGTCTGTCTCAGTCCGTCTGTCTCAGACCGTCTGTCTCAGTCCGTCTGTCTCAGTCCGTATGACTCAGACCGTCTGTCTCAGACCGGCTGTCCCAGAACGTTTGTGTCAGACTGCCTGTCTCGGGCAGCCTATATCAGACCGTCTGTCTCAGACCGTCTGTCTCAGACGGACTGTCTCAGTCCGTCTGTCTCAGTCCGTCTGTCTCAGTCCGTCTGTCTCAGACCGTCTGTCTCAGTCCGTATGACTCAGACCGTCTGTCTCAGACCGGCTGTCCCAGAACGTATGTGTCAGACCGCCTGTCTCAGGCCGCCTATATCAGACCGTCTGTCTCAGACCGTCTGTCTCAGACCGTCTGTCTCAGACCGTCTGTCTCAGACCGTCTGTCTCAGACCGTCTGTCTCAGACCGTCTGTCTCAGACCGTCTGTCTCAGACCGTCTGTCTCAGACCGTCTGTCTCAGACCGTCTGTCTCAGACCGTCTGTCTCAGACCGTCTGTCTCAGACCGTCTGTCTCAGACCGTCTGTCTCAGACCGTCTGTCTCAGACCGTCTGTCTCAGACCGTCTGTCTCAGACCGTCTGTCTCAGACCGTCTGTCTCAGACCGTCTGTCTCAGACCGTCTGTCTCAGACCGTCTGTCTCAGACCGTCTGTCTCAGACCGTCTGTCTCAGACCGTCTGTCTCAGACCGTCTGTCTCAGACCGTCTGTCTCAGACCGTCTGTCTCAGACAGTCAGTCTCAGTCCGTATGACTCAGACCGTCTGTCTCAGAACGTCAGTCTCAGTCCGTCTGTCTCAGTCCGTCTGTCTCAGTCCGTCTGTCTCAGTCCGCCGATCTCAGACCGTCCGACTCAGACGGCCTGTCTCAGACCGTCTGTCTCAGACCGTCTGCCACAGACCGTCTGTCTCTGACCGTCTGTCTCAGACCGTCAGTCTCAGTCCGTATGACTCAGACCGTCTGTCTCAGTCCGTCTGTCTCAGTCCGTCGGTCTCAGTCCGTCTGTCTCAGACCGTCTGTCTCAGTCCGTCTGTCTAATACCGTCTGTCTCAGTCCGTATGACTCAGACCGTCTCTCTCAGACCGTCTGTCTCAGCGGACTGACTCAGTCCGTCTGTCTCAGTCCGTCTGTCTCAGTCCGTCTGTCTCAGTCCGCCGATCTCAGACCGTCCGACTCAGACCGTCCGACTCAGACCGTCTGTCTCAGACCGTCTGTCTCAGACCGTCTGTCTCAGACCGTCTGTCTCAGACCGTCTGTCTCAGACCGTCAGTCTCAGTCCGTATGACTCAGACCGTCTGTCTCAGAACGTCTGTCTCAGTCCGTCTGTCTCAGTCCGTCTGTCTCAGTCCGCCGATCTCAGACCCTCCGACACAGACGGCCTGTCTCAGACCGTCTGTCTCAGACCGTCTGCCACAGACCGTCTGTCTCTGACCGTCTGTCTCAGACCGTCAGTCTCTGTCCGTATGACTCAGACCGTCTGTCTCAGTCCGTCTGTCTCAGTCCGTCGGTCTCAGTCCGTCTGTCTCAGACCGTCTGTCTCAGTCCGTCTGTCTCAGACCGTCTGTCTCAGCCCGTATGACTCAGACCGTTTCTCTCAGACCGTCTGTCTCAGCGGACTGACTCAGTCCGTCTGTCTCATTCCGTCTGTCTCAGTCCGTCTGTCTCAGTCCGCCGATCTCAGACCGTCCGACTCAGACCGTCCGACTCAGACCGTCTGTCTCAGACCGTCTGTCTCAGACCGTCTGTCTCAGACCGTCAGTCTCAGTCCGTATGACTCAGACCGTCTGTCTCAGAACGTCTGTGTCAGACCGGCTGTCCCAGAACGTCTGTGTCAGACCGTCTGTCTCAGGCCGTCTGTCTCAGACCGTCTGTCTCAGGCCGCCTGTCTGAGACCCTCTGTCTCAGACCGTATGTCTCAGACCGTCTCTCTCAGACTGTCTGTCTCAGACCGTCTGTCTCAGACCGTCTGTCTCAGACCGTATGTCTCAGACCGTCTCTCTCAGACTGTCTGTCTCAGACCGCCTGTCGCAGACCGTCTGTCTCAGGCCTTCTGGCTCAGACCGCCTTTCTCAAACTGTCTGTCTCAGACCGTCTGTCAAAGAACGTGTGTGTCAGACAGCCTGTCTCAGACCGTCTGTCTCAGAACGTCTGTGTCAGACCGTCTGTCTCAGACTGGCTATCTCAGTCCGTCTGTCTCAGTCCATCTGTCTCAGACCGTCTGTCAAAGAACGTGTGTGTCAGACAGCCTGTCTCAGACCGTCTGTCTCAGAACGTCTGTGTCAGACCGTCTGTCTCAGACCGTCTGTCTCAGACCGCCTGTCTCAGTCCGTCTGTCTCGGTCCGTCTGTCTCAGACCGTCTGTCTCAGGCCGTCTGTCTCAGTCCGTGTATCTCAGACCGTCTGTCTCAGTCCGTATGTCTCACACCGTCTGTCTCAGTCAGCCTATCTCAGACCGTCCGTCTCAATCCGCCTGCCACTATCGGGCAGCGTCTGTTCGCCTGTCCCTGTCCTTCTGTCTCAGACTGTCAGTCACAGACTGTCAGTCTAAGTCCGTCTGTCTCTGTCCGTCTGTCTCAGACCGTCTGTCTCAGACCGTCCGAATCAGACCGCCTGTCTCAGTCCGTCTGTCTCAGACCGTCTGTCAAAGAACGTGTGTGTCAGACAGCCTGTCTCAGACCGTCTGTCTCAGACCGTCTGTCTCAGACCGTCTGTCTCAGACCGTCTGTCTCAGACCGTCTGTCTTATACCGTCTGTCTCAGACCGTCTGTCTCAGACCGCCTATACAAGAACGTCTGTCTCAGGCCACCTGTCTCAAACCGTCTGTCTCAGACCGTCTGTCTCAGACCGTCTGTCTCAGACCGTCTGTCTCAGACCGTCTGTCTCAGACCGTCTGTCTCAGACCGCCTGTCTCAGTCCGTCCGTCTCAGTCCGTCTGTCTCAGTCCGCCGATCTCAGACCGTCCGACTCAGACCGCCTGTCTCAGTCCGTCTGTCTCAGACCGTCTGTCAAAGAACGTGTGTGTCAGACAGCCTGTCTCAGACCGTCTGTCTCAGACCGTCTGTCTCAGACAGTCTGTCTCAGACCGCCTGTCTCAGACCGTCTGTCTCAGACCGCCTATACAAGAACGTCTGTCTCAGGCCACCTGTCTCAGACCGTCTGTCTCAGACCGTCTGTCTCAGACCGTCTGTCACAGACCGCCTGTCTCAGTCCGTTTGTCTCAGACCGTCTGTCTCAGGCCGTCTGTCTCAGACCGTCTATCTCAGACCGTCTGTCTCAGTCCGTATGTCTCACACCGTCTGTCTCAGTCAGCCTATCTCAGACCGTCCGTCTCAATCCGCCTGAAGCTATCGGGCAGCGTCTGTTCGCCTGTCCCTGTCCTTCTGTCTCAGTCCGTCTGTCTCAGACCGTCTGTCTCAGACCGTCTGTCTCAGACCGTCTGTCTCAGACCGCCTGTCTCAGTCCGTCAGTCTCAGTTCGTCTGTCTCAGACCGTCTGCCTCAGACCGTCTGCCTCAGACCGTCTGCCTCAGACCGTCTGTCTCAGAACGTCTGTGTCAGACCGCCTGTCTCAGACCGTCTGTCTCAGACCGTCTGTCTCAGGCCGCCTGTCTCAGGCCGCCTATATCGGAAAGTCTGTCTCAGACCGCCTGTCTCAGACCGCCTGACTCAGACCGTCTGTCTCAGACCGTCTGTCTCAGACCGTCTGTCTCAGACCGTCTGTCTCAGACCGTCTGTCTCAGACCGCCTGTCTCCGTTCGTCTGTCTCAGACCGCCTATCTCAGACCGTCTGTCTGAGACCGTCTGTCTCTGACCGTCTGTCTCAGACCGTCTGTCTCAGACCGCCTGTCTCAGACCGCCTGTCTCAGACCGCCTGTCTCAGATCGTCTGTCTCAGACCGTCTGTCTCAATCCCTCTGTCTCGAACCGTCTGTCTCAGACCGTCTGTCTCAGACCGTCTGTATCAGACCGTCTGTATCAGACTGTCTGTCTCAGACTGTCAGTCTCAGGCCGTATGTCTAAGACCGTCTGTCGCAGACCGCCTGTCTCTGACAGTCTGTCTCAGGCCGTCTGTCTCAGGCCGTCTGTCTCAGGCCGCCTGTCTCTGACCGTCTGTGTCAGACCGTCTGTCTCAATCCCTCTGTCTCGAATCGTCTGTCTCAGACCGTCAGTCTCAGTCCGTCTGTCTCCGTTCGTCTGTCTCAGACCGCCTATCTCAGACCGTCTGTCTCAGACCGTCTGTCTCAGACCGTCTGTCTCAGACCGTCTGTCTCAGACCGTCAGTCTCAGTCCGTATGACTCAGACCGTCTGTCTCAGAACGTCTGTGTCAGACCGGCTGTCCCAGAACGTCTGTGTCAGACCGCCTGTCTCAGACCGTCTGTCTCCGAACGTCTGTGTCAGACCGTCTGTCTCTGTCCGTATGTCTCAGACCGTCTGTCCCAGAACGTCTGTGTCAGACCGTCTGTCTCAGTCCGTCTGTCTCAGACCGTTTATCTCAGACCGCCTGTCTCAGACCGTCTGTCTCAGACCGTCTGTCTCAGACCGTCTGTCCCAGACCGCCTGTCTCAGGCCGCCTATATCAGAACGTCTGTCTCAGACCGACTGTCTCAGTCCGTCTGTCTCAGTCCGTCTGTCTCAGTCCGTCTGTCTCAGTCCGCCGATCTCAGACCGTCCGACTCATACGGCCTGTCTCAGACCGTCTATCTCAGACCGTCTGCCACAGACCGTCTGTCTCTGACCGTCTGTCTCAGACCGTCAGTCTCAGTCCGTATGACTCAGACCGTCTGTCTCAGACGGACTGTCTCAGTCCGTCTGTCTCAGTCCGTCTGTCTCAGTCCGTCTGTCTCAGACCGTCTGTCTCAGTCCGTCTGTCTCAGTCCGTATGACTCAGACCGTCTGTCTCAGACCGGCTGTCCCAGAACGTTTGTGTCAGACTGCCTGTCTCGGGCAGCCTATATCAGACCGTCTGTCTCAGACCGTCTGTCTCAGACCGTCTGTCTCAGACGGACTGTCTCAGTCCGTCTGTCTCAGTCCGTCTGTCTCAGTCCGTCTGTCTCAGACCGTCTGTCTCAGTCCGTATGACTCAGACCGTCTGTCTCAGACCGGCTGTCCCAGAACGTATGTGTCAGACCGCCTGTCTCAGGCCGCCTATATCAGACCGTCTGTCTCAGACCGTCTGTCTCAGACCGTCTGTCTCAGACCGTCTGTCTCAGACCGTCTGTCTCAGACCGTCTGTCTCAGACCGTCTGTCTCAGACCGTCTGTCTCAGACCGTCTGTCTCAGACCGTCTGTCTCAGACCGTCTGTCTCAGACCGTCTGTCTCAGACCGTCTGTCTCAGACCGTCTGTCTCAGACAGTCAGTCTCAGTCCGTATGACTCAGACCGTCTGTCTCAGAACGTCAGTCTCAGTCCGTCTGTCTCAGTCCGTCTGTCTCAGTCCGTCTGTCTCAGTCCGCCGATCTCAGACCGTCCGACTCAGACGGCCTGTCTCAGACCGTCTGTCTCAGACCGTCTGCCACAGACCGTCTGTCTCTGACCGTCTGTCTCAGACCGTCAGTCTCAGTCCGTATGACTCAGACCGTCTGTCTCAGTCCGTCTGTCTCAGTCCGTCGGTCTCAGTCCGTCTGTCTCAGACCGTCTGTCTCAGTCCGTCTGTCTAATACCGTCTGTCTCAGTCCGTATGACTCAGACCGTCTCTCTCAGACCGTCTGTCTCAGCGGACTGACTCAGTCCGTCTGTCTCAGTCCGTCTGTCTCAGTCCGTCTGTCTCAGTCCGCCGATCTCAGACCGTCCGACTCAGACCGTCCGACTCAGACCGTCTGTCTCAGACCGTCTGTCTCAGACCGTCTGTCTCAGACCGTCTGTCTCAGACCGTCTGTCTCAGACCGTCAGTCTCAGTCCGTATGACTCAGACCGTCTGTCTCAGAACGTCTGTCTCAGTCCGTCTGTCTCAGTCCGTCTGTCTCAGTCCGCCGATCTCAGACCCTCCGACACAGACGGCCTGTCTCAGACCGTCTGTCTCAGACCGTCTGCCACAGACCGTCTGTCTCTGACCGTCTGTCTCAGACCGTCAGTCTCAGTCCGTATGACTCAGACCGTCTGTCTCAGTCCGTCTGTCTCAGTCCGTCGGTCTCAGTCCGTCTGTCTCAGACCGTCTGTCTCAGTCCGTCTGTCTCAGACCGTCTGTCTCAGCCCGTATGACTCAGACCGTTTCTCTCAGACCGTCTGTCTCAGCGGACTGACTCAGTCCGTCTGTCTCATTCCGTCTGTCTCAGTCCGTCTGTCTCAGTCCGCCGATCTCAGACCGTCCGACTCAGACCGTCCGACTCAGACCGTCTGTCTCAGACCGTCTGTCTCAGACCGTCTGTCTCAGACCGTCAGTCTCAGTCCGTATGACTCAGACCGTCTGTCTCAGAACGTCTGTGTCAGACCGGCTGTCCCAGAACGTCTGTGTCAGACCGTCTGTCTCAGGCCGTCTGTCTCAGACCGTCTGTCTCAGGCCGCCTGTCTGAGACCCTCTGTCTCAGACCGTATGTCTCAGACCGTCTCTCTCAGACTGTCTGTCTCAGACCGTCTGTCTCAGACCGTCTGTCTCAGACCGTATGTCTCAGACCGTCTCTCTCAGACTGTCTGTCTCAGACCGCCTGTCGCAGACCGTCTGTCTCAGGCCTTCTGGCTCAGACCGCCTTTCTCGAACTGTCTGTCTCAGACCGTCTGTCAAAGAACGTGTGTGTCAGACAGCCTGTCTCAGACCGTCTGTCTCAGAACGTCTGTGTCAGACCGTCTGTCTCAGACTGGCTATCTCAGTCCGTCTGTCTCAGTCCATCTGTCTCAGACCGTCTGTCAAAGAACGTGTGTGTCAGACAGCCTGTCTCAGACCGTCTGTCTCAGAACGTCTGTGTCAGACCGTCTGTCTCAGACCGTCTGTCTCAGACCGCCTGTCTCAGTCCGTCTGTCTCGGTCCGTCTGTCTCAGACCGTCTGTCTCAGGCCGTCTGTCTCAGTCCGTGTATCTCAGACCGTCTGTCTCAGTCCGTATGTCTCACACCGTCTGTCTCAGTCAGCCTATCTCAGACCGTCCGTCTCAATCCGCCTGCCACTATCGGGCAGCGTCTGTTCGCCTGTCCCTGTCCTTCTGTCTCAGACTGTCAGTCACAGACTGTCAGTCTAAGTCCGTCTGTCTCTGTCCGTCTGTCTCAGACCGTCTGTCTCAGACCGTCCGACTCAGACCGCCTGTCTCAGTCCGTCTGTCTCAGACCGTCTGTCAAAGAACGTGTGTGTCAGACAGCCTGTCTCAGACCGTCTGTCTCAGACCGTCTGTCTCAGACAGTCTGTCTCAGACCGCCTGTCTCAGACCGTCTGTCTCAGACCGCCTATACAAGAACGTCTGTCTCAGGCCACCTGTCTCAGACCGTCTGTCTCAGACCGTCTGTCTCAGACCGTCTGTCACAGACCGCCTGTCTCAGTCCGTTTGTCTCAGACCGTCTGTCTCAGGCCGTCTGTCTCAGACCGTCTGTCTCAGACCGTCTGTCTCAGGCCACCTGTCTCAAACCGTCTGTCTCAGACCGTCTGTCTCAGACCGTCTGTCTCAGACCGTCTGTCTCAGACCGTCTGTCTCAGACCGTCTGTCTCAGACCGCCTGTCTCAGTCCGTCCGTCTCAGTCCGTCTGTCTCAGTCCGCCGATCTCAGACCGTCCGACTCAGACCGCCTGTCTCAGTCCGTCTGTCTCAGACCGTCTGTCAAAGAACGTGTGTGTCAGACAGCCTGTCTCAGACCGTCTGTCTCAGACCGTCTGTCTCAGACAGTCTGTCTCAGACCGCCTGTCTCAGACCGTCTGTCTCAGACCGCCTATACAAGAACGTCTGTCTCAGGCCACCTGTCTCAGACCGTCTGTCTCAGACCGTCTGTCTCAGACCGTCTGTCACAGACCGCCTGTCTCAGTCCGTTTGTCTCAGACCGTCTGTCTCAGGCCGTCTGTCTCAGACCGTCTATCTCAGACCGTCTGTCTCAGTCCGTATGTCTCACACCGTCTGTCTCAGTCAGCCTATCTCAGACCGTCCGTCTCAATCCGCCTGAAGCTATCGGGCAGCGTCTGTTCGCCTGTCCCTGTCCTTCTGTCTCAGTCCGTCTGTCTCAGACCGTCTGTCTCAGACCGTCTGTCTCAGACCGTCTGTCACAGACCGCCTGTCTCAGTCCGTCAGTCTCAGTTCGTCTGTCTCAGACCGTCTGCCTCAGACCGTCTGCCTCAGACCGTCTGCCTCAGACCGTCTGTCTCAGAACGTCTGTGTCAGACCGCCTGTCTCAGACCGTCTGTCTCAGACCGTCTGTCTCAGGCCGCCTGTCTCAGGCCGCCTATATCGGAAAGTCTGTCTCAGACCGCCTGTCTCAGACCGCCTGACTCAGACCGTCTGTCTCAGACCGTCTGTCTCAGACCGTCTTTCTCCGACCGTCTGTCTGAGACCCTCTGTCTCAGACCGTCTTTCTCAGACCGCCTGTCTCAGACCGTCTGTCTCAGTCCGTCTGTCTCAGCGGACTGTCTCAGTCCGTCTGTCTCAGTCCGTCTGTCTCAGTCCGTCCGTCTCAGACCGTCTGTCTCAGTCCGTATGACTCAGACCGTCTGTCTCAGACCGGCTGTCCCAGAACGTTTGTGTCAGACCGCCTGTCTCAGGCCGCCTATATCAGACCGTCTGTCTCAGACCGCCTGTCTCAGTCCGTCTGTCTCAGTCCGTCTGTCTCAGTCCGTCTGTCTCAGTCCGTCCGTCTCAGACCGTCTGTCTCAGTCCGTATGACTCAGACCGTCTGTCTCAGACCGGCTGTCCCAGAACGTTTGTGTCAGACCGCCTGTCTCAGGCCGCCTATATCAGACCGTCTGTCTCAGACCGCCTGTCTCAGTCCGTCTGTCTCAGTCCGTCTGTCTCAGTCCGTCTGTCTCAGTCCGTCTGTCTCAGACCGTCTGTCAAAGAACGTGTGTGTCAGACAGCCTGTCTCAGACCGTCTGTCTCAGAACGTCTGTGTCAGACCGTCTGTCTCAGACCGTCTGTCTCAGACCGCCTGTCTCAGTCCGTCTGTCTCGGTCCGTCTGTCTCAGACCGTCTGTCTCAGGCCGTCTGTCTCAGTCCGTGTATCTCAGACCGTCTGTCTCAGTCCGTATGTCTCACACCGTCTGTCTCAGTCAGCCTATCTCAGACCGTCCGTCTCAATCCGCCTGCCACTATCGGGCAGCGTCTGTTCGCCTGTCCCTGTCCTTCTGTCTCAGACTGTCAGTCACAGACTGTCAGTCTAAGTCCGTCTGTCTCTGTCCGTCTGTCTCAGACCGTCTGTCTCAGACCGTCCGACTCAGACCGCCTGTCTCAGTCCGTCTGTCTCAGACCGTCTGTCAAAGAACGTGTGTGTCAGACAGCCTGTCTCAGACCGTCTGTCTCAGACCGTCTGTCTCAGACCGTCTGTCTCATACCGTCTGTCTCAGACCGTCTGTCTCAGACCGCCTATACAAGAACGTCTGTCTCAGGCCACCTGTCTCAAACCGTCTGTCTCAGACCGTCTGTCTCAGACCGTCTGTCTCAGACCGTCTGTCTCAGACCGTCTGTCTCAGACCGTCTGTCTCAGACCGCCTGTCTCAGTCCGTCCGTCTCAGTCCGTCTGTCTCAGTCCGCCGATCTCAGACCGTCCGACTCAGACCGCCTCTCTCAGTCCGTCTGTCTCAGACCGTCTGTCAAAGAACGTGTGTGTCAGACAGCCTGTCTCAGGCCGTCTGTCTCAGACCGTCTGTCTCAGACCGTCTGTCTCAGACCGCCTGTCTCAGACCGTCTGTCTCAGACCGCCTATACAAGAACGTCTGTCTCAGGCCACCTGTCTCAGACCGTCTGTCTCAGACCGTCTGTCTCAGACCGCCTGTCTCAGTCCGTCTGTCTCAGTCCGTCTGTCTCAGACCGTCTGTCTCAGGCCGTCTGTCTCAGACCGTCTATCTCAGACCATCTGTCTCAGTCCGTATGTCTCACACCGTCTGTCTCAGTCAGCGTATCTCAGACCGTCCGTCTCAATCCGCCTCAAGCTATCGGGCAGCGTCTGTTCGCCTGTCCCTGTCCTTCTGTCTCAGTCCGTCTGTCTCAGACCGTCTGTCTCAGACCGTCTGTCTCAGACCGTCTGTCTCAGACCGTCTGTCTCAGACCGTCTGACTCAGACCGTCAGTCTCAGTCCGTATGATTCAGACCGGCTGTCCCAGAACGTTTGTGTCAGACCGCCTATATCAGACCGTCTGTCTCAGTCCGTGTGTCTCGGACCGTCTGTCTCAGACCGTCTTTCTCAGACCGTCTGTCTGAGACCCTCTGTCTCAGACCGTCTGTCTCAGACCGTCTGTCTCAGTCCGTCTGTCTCAGACCGTCTGTCTCAGTCCGTATGACTCAGACCGTCTCGCTCAGACCGTCTGTCTCAGCGGACTGACTCAGTCCGTCTGTCTCAGTCCGTCTGTCTCAGTCCGTCTGTCTCAGTCCGCCGATCTCAGACCGTCCGACTCAGACCGTCCGACTCAGACCGTCTGTCTCAGACCGTCTGTCTCAGACCGTCAGTCTCAGTCCGTATGTCTCAGACGGTCTGTCTCCGAACGTCTGTGTCAGACCGTCTGTCTCAGTCCGTCTGTCTCAGACCGTCTGTCTCAGTCCGTATGACTCAGACCGTCTGTCTCAGACCGGCTGTCCCAGAACGTTTGTGTCAGACCGCCTGTCTCAGGCCATCTGTCTCAGACCGCCGATATCAGAACGTCTGTCTCAGACCGCCTGTCTCAGACGGTCTGTCTCAGGCCGTCTGTCTCAGACCGCCTGTCTCAGTCCGTCTGTCTCAGTCCGTCTGTCTCAGTCCGCCGATCTCAGACCGTCCGACTCAGACCGCCTCTCTCAGTCCGTCTGTCTCAGACCGTCTGTCAAAGAACGTGTGTGTCAGACAGCCTGTCTCAGGCCGTCTGTCTCAGACCGTCTGTCTCAGACCGTCTGTCTCAGACCGTCTGTCTCAGACCGCCTATATCAGAACGTTTGTCTCAGGCCACCTGTCTCAGACCGTCTGCCGCAGACCGTCTGTCTCAGACCGGCTGTCCCAGAACGTATGTGTCAGACCGCCTGTCTCAGGCCGCCTATATCAGACCGTCTGTCTCAGACCGTCTGTCTCAGACCGTCTGTCTCAGACCGTCTGTCTCAGACCGTCTGTCTCAGACCGTCTGTCTCAGACCGTCTGTCTCAGACCGTCTGTCTCAGACCGTCTGTCTCAGACCGTCTGTCTCAGACCGTCTGTCTCAGACCGTCTGTCTCAGACCGTCTGTCTCAGACCGTCTGTCTCAGACCGTCTGTCTCAGACCGTCTGTCTCAGACCGTCTGTCTCAGACAGTCAGTCTCAGTCCGTATGACTCAGACCGTCTGTCTCAGAACGTCAGTCTCAGTCCGTCTGTCTCAGTCCGTCTGTCTCAGTCCGTCTGTCTCAGTCCGCCGATCTCAGACCGTCCGACTCAGACGGCCTGTCTCAGACCGTCTGTCTCTGACCGTCTGTCTCAGACCGTCAGTCTCAGTCCGTATGACTCAGACCGTCTGTCTCAGTCCGTCTGTCTCAGTCCGTCGGTCTCAGTCCGTCTGTCTCAGACCGTCTGTCTCAGTCCGTCTGTCTAATACCGTCTGTCTCAGTCCGTATGACTCAGACCGTCTCTCTCAGACCGTCTGTCTCAGCGGACTGACTCAGTCCGTCTGTCTCAGTCCGTCTGTCTCAGTCCGTCTGTCTCAGTCCGCCGATCTCAGACCGTCCGACTCAGACCGTCCGACTCAGACCGTCTGTCTCAGACCGTCTGTCTCAGACCGTCTGTCTCAGACCGTCTGTCTCAGACCGTCTGTCTCAGACCGTCAGTCTCAGTCCGTATGACTCAGACCGTCTGTCTCAGAACGTCTGTCTCAGTCCGTCTGTCTCAGTCCGTCTGTCTCAGTCCGCCGATCTCAGACCCTCCGACACAGACGGCCTGTCTCAGACCGTCTGTCTCAGACCGTCTGCCACAGACCGTCTGTCTCTGACCGTCTGTCTCAGACCGTCAGTCTCAGTCCGTATGACTCAGACCGTCTGTCTCAGTCCGTCTGTCTCAGTCCGTCGGTCTCAGTCCGTCTGTCTCAGACCGTCTGTCTCAGTCCGTCTGTCTCAGACCGTCTGTCTCAGCCCGTATGACTCAGACCGTTTCTCTCAGACCGTCTGTCTCAGCGGACTGACTCAGTCCGTCTGTCTCATTCCGTCTGTCTCAGTCCGTCTGTCTCAGTCCGCCGATCTCAGACCGTCCGACTCAGACCGTCCGACTCAGACCGTCTGTCTCAGACCGGCTGTCTCAGACCGTCTGTCTCAGACCGTCAGTCTCAGTCCGTATGACTCAGACCGTCTGTCTCAGAACGTCTGTGTCAGACCGGCTGTCCCAGAACGTCTGTGTCAGACCGTCTGTCTCAGGCCGTCTGTCTCAGACCGTCTGTCTCAGGCCGCCTGTCTGAGACCCTCTGTCTCAGACCGTATGTCTCAGACCGTCTCTCTCAGACTGTCTGTCTCAGACCGTCTGTCTCAGACCGTCTGTCTCAGACCGTATGTCTCAGACCGTCTCTCTCAGACTGTCTGTCTCAGACCGCCTGTCGCAGACCGTCTGTCTCAGGCCTTCTGGCTCAGACCGCCTTTCTCAAACTGTCTGTCTCAGACCGTCTGTCAAAGAACGTGTGTGTCAGACAGCCTGTCTCAGACCGTCTGTCTCAGAACGTCTGTGTCAGACCGTCTGTCTCAGACTGGCTATCTCAGTCCGTCTGTCTCAGTCCATCTGTCTCAGACCGTCTGTCAAAGAACGTGTGTGTCAGACAGCCTGTCTCAGACCGTCTGTCTCAGAACGTCTGTGTCAGACCGTCTGTCTCAGACCGTCTGTCTCAGACCGCCTGTCTCAGTCCGTCTGTCTCGGTCCGTCTGTCTCAGACCGTCTGTCTCAGGCCGTCTGTCTCAGTCCGTGTATCTCAGACCGTCTGTCTCAGTCCGTATGTCTCACACCGTCTGTCTCAGTCAGCCTATCTCAGACCGTCCGTCTCAATCCGCCTGCCACTATCGGGCAGCGTCTGTTCGCCTGTCCCTGTCCTTCTGTCTCAGACTGTCAGTCACAGACTGTCAGTCTAAGTCCGTCTGTCTCTGTCCGTCTGTCTCAGACCGTCTGTCTCAGACCGTCCGACTCAGACCGCCTGTCTCAGTCCGTCTGTCTCAGACCGTCTGTCAAAGAACGTGTGTGTCAGACAGCCTGTCTCAGACCGTCTGTCTCAGACCGTCTGTCTCAGACCGTCTGTCTCAGACCGTCTGTCTCAGACCGTCTGTCTCATACCGTCTGTTTCAGACCGTCTGTCTCAGACCGCCTATACAAGAACGTCTGTCTCAGGCCACCTGTCTCAAACCGTCTGTCTCAGACCGTCTGTCTCAGACCGTCTGTCTCAGACCGTCTGTCTCAGACCGTCTGTCTCAGACCGTCTGTCTCAGACCGCCTGTCTCAGTCCGTCCGTCTCAGTCCGTCTGTCTCAGTCCGCCGATCTCAGACCGTCCGACTCAGACCGCCTGTCTCAGTCCGTCTGTCTCAGACCGTCTGTCAAAGAACGTGTGTGTCAGACAGCCTGTCTCAGACCGTCTGTCTCAGACCGTCTGTCTCAGACAGTCTGTCTCAGACCGCCTGTCTCAGACCGTCTGTCTCAGACCGCCTATACAAGAACGTCTGTCTCAGGCCACCTGTCTCAGACCGTCTGTCTCAGACCGTCTGTCTCAGACCGTCTGTCACAGACCGCCTGTCTCAGTCCGTTTGTCTCAGACCGTCTGTCTCAGGCCGTCTGTCTCAGACCGTCTATCTCAGACCGTCTGTCTCAGTCCGTATGTCTCACACCGTCTGTCTCAGTCAGCCTATCTCAGACCGTCCGTCTCAATCCGCCTGAAGCTATCGGGCAGCGTCTGTTCGCCTGTCCCTGTCCTTCTGTCTCAGTCCGTCTGTCTCAGACCGTCTGTCTCAGACCGTCTGTCTCAGACCGTCTGTCTCAGACCGTCTGTCTCAGACCGCCTGTCTCAGTCCGTCAGTCTCAGTTCGTCTGTCTCAGACCGTCTGCCTCAGACCGTCTGCCTCAGACCGTCTGCCTCAGACCGTCTGTCTCAGAACGTCTGTGTCAGACCGCCTGTCTCAGACCGTCTGTCTCAGACCGTCTGTCTCAGGCCGCCTGTCTCAGGCCGCCTATATCGGAAAGTCTGTCTCAGACCGCCTGTCTCAGACCGCCTGACTCAGACCGTCTGTCTCAGACCGTCTGTCTCAGACCGTCTGTCTCAGACCGTCTGTCTCAGACCGTCTGTCTCAGACCGTCTTTCTCCGACCGTCTGTCTGAGACCCTCTGTCTCAGACCGTCTTTCTCAGACCGCCTGTCTCAGACCGTCTGTCTCAGTCCGTCTGTCTCAGCGGACTGTCTCAGTCCGTCTGTCTCAGTCCGTCTGTCTCAGTCCGTCCGTCTCAGACCGTCTGTCTCAGTCCGTATGACTCAGACCGTCTGTCTCAGACCGGCTGTCCCAGAACGTTTGTGTCAGACCGCCTGTCTCAGGCCGCCTATATCAGACCGTCTGTCTCAGACCGCCTGTCTCAGTCCGTCTGTCTCAGTCCGTCTGTCTCAGTCCGTCTGTCTCAGTCCGTCTGTCTCAGACCGTCTGTCAAAGAACGTGTGTGTCAGACAGCCTGTCTCAGACCGTCTGTCTCAGAACGTCTGTGTCAGACCGTCTGTCTCAGACCGTCTGTCTCAGACCGCCTGTCTCAGTCCGTCTGTCTCGGTCCGTCTGTCTCAGACCGTCTGTCTCAGGCCGTCTGTCTCAGTCCGTGTATCTCAGACCGTCTGTCTCAGTCCGTATGTCTCACACCGTCTGTCTCAGTCAGCCTATCTCAGACCGTCCGTCTCAATCCGCCTGCCACTATCGGGCAGCGTCTGTTCGCCTGTCCCTGTCCTTCTGTCTCAGACTGTCAGTCACAGACTGTCAGTCTAAGTCCGTCTGTCTCTGTCCGTCTGTCTCAGACCGTCTGTCTCAGACCGTCCGACTCAGACCGCCTGTCTCAGTCCGTCTGTCTCAGACCGTCTGTCAAAGAACGTGTGTGTCAGACAGCCTGTCTCAGACCGTCTGTCTCAGACCGTCTGTCTCAGACCGTCTGTCTCAGACCGTCTGTCTCAGACCGTCTGTCTCATACCGTCTGTCGCAGACCGTCTGTCTCAGACCGCCTATACAAGAACGTCTGTCTCAGGCCACCTGTCTCAAACCGTCTGTCTCAGACCGTCTGTCTCAGACCGTCTGTCTCAGACCGTCTGTCTCAGACCGTCTGTCTCAGACCGTCTGTCTCAGACCGCCTGTCTCAGTCCGTCCGTCTCAGTCCGTCTGTCTCAGTCCGCCGATCTCAGACCGTCCGACTCAGACCGCCTGTCTCAGTCCGTCTGTCTCAGACCGTCTGTCAAAGAACGTGTGTGTCAGACAGCCTGTCTCAGACCGTCTGTCTCAGACCGTCTGTCTCAGACAGTCTGTCTCAGACCGCCTGTCTCAGACCGTCTGTCTCAGACCGCCTATACAAGAACGTCTGTCTCAGGCCACCTGTCTCAGACCGTCTGTCTCAGACCGTCTGTCTCAGACCGTCTGTCACAGACCGCCTGTCTCAGTCCGTTTGTCTCAGACCGTCTGTCTCAGGCCGTCTGTCTCAGACCGTCTATCTCAGACCGTCTGTCTCAGACCGTCTGTCTCAGACCGTCTGTCTCAGACCGCCTGTCTCAGACCGCCTGTCTCAGTCCGTCAGTCTCAGTTCGTCTGTCTCAGACCGTCTGCCTCAGACCGTCTGCCTCAGACCGTCTGCCTCAGACCGTCTGTCTCAGAACGTCTGTGTCAGACCGCCTGTCTCAGACCGTCTGTCTCAGACCGTCTGTCTCAGGCCGCCTGTCTCAGGCCGCCTATATCGGAAAGTCTGTCTCAGACCGCCTGTCTCAGACCGGCTGTCCCAGAACGTATGTGTCAGACCGCCTGTCTCAGGCCGCCTATATCAGACCGTCTGTCTCAGACCGTCTGTCTCAGACCGTCTGTCTCAGACCGTCTGTCTCAGACCGTCTGTCTCAGACCGTCTGTCTCAGACCGTCTGTCTCAGACCGTCTGTCTCAGACCGTCTGTCTCAGACCGTCTGTCTCAGACCGTCTGTCTCAGACCGTCTGTCTCAGACCGTCTGTCTCAGACCGTCTGTCTCAGACCGTCTGTCTCAGACCGTCTGTCTCAGACCGTCTGTCTCAGACCGTCTGTCTCAGACAGTCAGTCTCAGTCCGTATGACTCAGACCGTCTGTCTCAGAACGTCAGTCTCAGTCCGTCTGTCTCAGTCCGTCTGTCTCAGTCCGTCTGTCTCAGTCCGCCGATCTCAGACCGTCCGACTCAGACGGCCTGTCTCAGACCGTCTGTCTCAGACCGTCTGCCACAGACCGTCTGTCTCTGACCGTCTGTCTCAGACCGTCAGTCTCAGTCCGTATGACTCAGACCGTCTGTCTCAGTCCGTCTGTCTCAGTCCGTCGGTCTCAGTCCGTCTGTCTCAGACCGTCTGTCTCAGTCCGTCTGTCTAATACCGTCTGTCTCAGTCCGTATGACTCAGACCGTCTCTCTCAGACCGTCTGTCTCAGCGGACTGACTCAGTCCGTCTGTCTCAGTCCGTCTGTCTCAGTCCGTCTGTCTCAGTCCGCCGATCTCAGACCGTCCGACTCAGACCGTCCGACTCAGACCGTCTGTCTCAGACCGTCTGTCTCAGACCGTCTGTCTCAGACCGTCTGTCTCAGACCGTCTGTCTCAGACCGTCAGTCTCAGTCCGTATGACTCAGACCGTCTGTCTCAGAACGTCTGTCTCAGTCCGTCTGTCTCAGTCCGTCTGTCTCAGTCCGCCGATCTCAGACCCTCCGACACAGACGGCCTGTCTCAGACCGTCTGTCTCAGACCGTCTGCCACAGACCGTCTGTCTCTGACCGTCTGTCTCAGACCGTCAGTCTCAGTCCGTATGACTCAGACCGTCTGTCTCAGTCCGTCTGTCTCAGTCCGTCGGTCTCAGTCCGTCTGTCTCAGACCGTCTGTCTCAGTCCGTCTGTCTCAGACCGTCTGTCTCAGCCCGTATGACTCAGACCGTTTCTCTCAGACCGTCTGTCTCAGCGGACTGACTCAGTCCGTCTGTCTCATTCCGTCTGTCTCAGTCCGTCTGTCTCAGTCCGCCGATCTCAGACCGTCCGACTCAGACCGTCCGACTCAGACCGTCTGTCTCAGACCGGCTGTCTCAGACCGTCTGTCTCAGACCGTCAGTCTCAGTCCGTATGACTCAGACCGTCTGTCTCAGAACGTCTGTGTCAGACCGGCTGTCCCAGAACGTCTGTGTCAGACCGTCTGTCTCAGGCCGTCTGTCTCAGACCGTCTGTCTCAGGCCGCCTGTCTGAGACCCTCTGTCTCAGACCGTATGTCTCAGACCGTCTCTCTCAGACTGTCTGTCTCAGACCGTCTGTCTCAGACCGTCTGTCTCAGACCGTATGTCTCAGACCGTCTCTCTCAGACTGTCTGTCTCAGACCGCCTGTCGCAGACCGTCTGTCTCAGGCCTTCTGGCTCAGACCGCCTTTCTCAAACTGTCTGTCTCAGACCGTCTGTCAAAGAACGTGTGTGTCAGACAGCCTGTCTCAGACCGTCTGTCTCAGAACGTCTGTGTCAGACCGTCTGTCTCAGACTGGCTATCTCAGTCCGTCTGTCTCAGTCCATCTGTCTCAGACCGTCTGTCAAAGAACGTGTGTGTCAGACAGCCTGTCTCAGACCGTCTGTCTCAGAACGTCTGTGTCAGACCGTCTGTCTCAGACCGTCTGTCTCAGACCGCCTGTCTCAGTCCGTCTGTCTCGGTCCGTCTGTCTCAGACCGTCTGTCTCAGGCCGTCTGTCTCAGTCCGTGTATCTCAGACCGTCTGTCTCAGTCCGTATGTCTCACACCGTCTGTCTCAGTCAGCCTATCTCAGACCGTCCGTCTCAATCCGCCTGCCACTATCGGGCAGCGTCTGTTCGCCTGTCCCTGTCCTTCTGTCTCAGACTGTCAGTCACAGACTGTCAGTCTAAGTCCGTCTGTCTCTGTCCGTCTGTCTCAGACCGTCTGTCTCAGACCGTCCGACTCAGACCGCCTGTCTCAGTCCGTCTGTCTCAGACCGTCTGTCAAAGAACGTGTGTGTCAGACAGCCTGTCTCAGACCGTCTGTCTCAGACCGTCTGTCTCAGACCGTCTGTCTCAGACCGTCTGTCTCAGACCGTCTGTCTCATACCGTCTGTTTCAGACCGTCTGTCTCAGACCGCCTATACAAGAACGTCTGTCTCAGGCCACCTGTCTCAAACCGTCTGTCTCAGACCGTCTGTCTCAGACCGTCTGTCTCAGACCGTCTGTCTCAGACCGTCTGTCTCAGACCGTCTGTCTCAGACCGCCTGTCTCAGTCCGTCCGTCTCAGTCCGTCTGTCTCAGTCCGCCGATCTCAGACCGTCCGACTCAGACCGCCTGTCTCAGTCCGTCTGTCTCAGACCGTCTGTCAAAGAACGTGTGTGTCAGACAGCCTGTCTCAGACCGTCTGTCTCAGACCGTCTGTCTCAGACAGTCTGTCTCAGACCGCCTGTCTCAGACCGTCTGTCTCAGACCGCCTATACAAGAACGTCTGTCTCAGGCCACCTGTCTCAGACCGTCTGTCTCAGACCGTCTGTCTCAGACCGTCTGTCACAGACCGCCTGTCTCAGTCCGTTTGTCTCAGACCGTCTGTCTCAGGCCGTCTGTCTCAGACCGTCTATCTCAGACCGTCTGTCTCAGTCCGTATGTCTCACACCGTCTGTCTCAGTCAGCCTATCTCAGACCGTCCGTCTCAATCCGCCTGAAGCTATCGGGCAGCGTCTGTTCGCCTGTCCCTGTCCTTCTGTCTCAGTCCGTCTGTCTCAGACCGTCTGTCTCAGACCGTCTGTCTCAGACCGTCTGTCTCAGACCGTCTGTCTCAGACCGCCTGTCTCAGTCCGTCAGTCTCAGTTCGTCTGTCTCAGACCGTCTGCCTCAGACCGTCTGCCTCAGACCGTCTGCCTCAGACCGTCTGTCTCAGAACGTCTGTGTCAGACCGCCTGTCTCAGACCGTCTGTCTCAGACCGTCTGTCTCAGGCCGCCTGTCTCAGGCCGCCTATATCGGAAAGTCTGTCTCAGACCGCCTGTCTCAGACCGCCTGACTCAGACCGTCTGTCTCAGACCGTCTGTCTCAGACCGTCTGTCTCAGACCGTCTGTCTCAGACCGTCTTTCTCCGACCGTCTGTCTGAGACCCTCTGTCTCAGACCGTCTTTCTCAGACCGCCTGTCTCAGACCGTCTGTCTCAGTCCGTCTGTCTCAGCGGACTGTCTCAGTCCGTCTGTCTCAGTCCGTCTGTCTCAGTCCGTCCGTCTCAGACCGTCTGTCTCAGTCCGTATGACTCAGACCGTCTGTCTCAGACCGGCTGTCCCAGAACGTTTGTGTCAGACCGCCTGTCTCAGGCCGCCTATATCAGACCGTCTGTCTCAGACCGCCTGTCTCAGTCCGTCTGTCTCAGTCCGTCTGTCTCAGTCCGTCTGTCTCAGTCCGTCTGTCTCAGACCGTCTGTCAAAGAACGTGTGTGTCAGACAGCCTGTCTCAGACCGTCTGTCTCAGAACGTCTGTGTCAGACCGTCTGTCTCAGACCGTCTGTCTCAGACCGCCTGTCTCAGTCCGTCTGTCTCGGTCCGTCTGTCTCAGACCGTCTGTCTCAGGCCGTCTGTCTCAGTCCGTGTATCTCAGACCGTCTGTCTCAGTCCGTATGTCTCACACCGTCTGTCTCAGTCAGCCTATCTCAGACCGTCCGTCTCAATCCGCCTGCCACTATCGGGCAGCGTCTGTTCGCCTGTCCCTGTCCTTCTGTCTCAGACTGTCAGTCTCAGACCGCCTGTCTCAGTCCGTCTGTCTCGGTCCGTCTGTCTCAGACCGTCTGTCTCAGGCCGTCTGTCTCAGTCCGTGTATCTCAGACCGTCTGTCTCAGTCCGTATGTCTCACACCGTCTGTCTCAGTCAGCCTATCTCAGACCGTCCGTCTCAATCCGCCTGCCACTATCGGGCAGCGTCTGTTCGCCTGTCCCTGTCCTTCTGTCTCAGACTGTCAGTCACAGACTGTCAGTCTAAGTCCGTCTGTCTCTGTCCGTCTGTCTCAGACCGTCTGTCTCAGACCGTCCGACTCAGACCGCCTGTCTCAGTCCGTCTGTCTCAGACCGTCTGTCAAAGAACGTGTGTGTCAGACAGCCTGTCTCAGACCGTCTGTCTCAGACCGTCTGTCTCAGACCGTCTGTCTCAGACCGTCTGTCTCAGACCGTCTGTCTCATACCGTCTGTCGCAGACCGTCTGTCTCAGACCGCCTATACAAGAACGTCTGTCTCAGGCCACCTGTCTCAAACCGTCTGTCTCAGACCGTCTGTCTCAGACCGTCTGTCTCAGACCGTCTGTCTCAGACCGTCTGTCTCAGACCGTCTGTCTCAGACCGCCTGTCTCAGTCCGTCCGTCTCAGTCCGTCTGTCTCAGTCCGCCGATCTCAGACCGTCCGACTCAGACCGCCTGTCTCAGTCCGTCTGTCTCAGACCGTCTGTCAAAGAACGTGTGTGTCAGACAGCCTGTCTCAGACCGTCTGTCTCAGACCGTCTGTCTCAGACAGTCTGTCTCAGACCGCCTGTCTCAGACCGTCTGTCTCAGACCGCCTATACAAGAACGTCTGTCTCAGGCCACCTGTCTCAGACCGTCTGTCTCAGACCGTCTGTCTCAGACCGTCTGTCACAGACCGCCTGTCTCAGTCCGTTTGTCTCAGACCGTCTGTCTCAGGCCGTCTGTCTCAGACCGTCTATCTCAGACCGTCTGTCTCAGACCGTCTGTCTCAGACCGTCTGTCTCAGACCGCCTGTCTCAGACCGCCTGTCTCAGTCCGTCAGTCTCAGTTCGTCTGTCTCAGACCGTCTGCCTCAGACCGTCTGCCTCAGACCGTCTGCCTCAGACCGTCTGTCTCAGAACGTCTGTGTCAGACCGCCTGTCTCAGACCGTCTGTCTCAGACCGTCTGTCTCAGGCCGCCTGTCTCAGGCCGCCTATATCGGAAAGTCTGTCTCAGACCGCCTGTCTCAGACCGCCTGACTCAGACCGTCTGTCTCAGACCGTCTGTCTCAGACCGTCTGTCTCAGACCGTCTGTCTCAGACCGTCTGTCTCAGACCGTCTTTCTCCGACCGTCTGTCTGAGACCCTCTGTCTCAGACCGTCTTTCTCAGACCGCCTGTCTCAGACCGTCTGTCTCAGTCCGTCTGTCTCAGCGGACTGTCTCAGTCCGTCTGTCTCAGTCCGTCTGTCTCAGTCCGTCCGTCTCAGACCGTCTGTCTCAGTCCGTATGACTCAGACCGTCTGTCTCAGACCGGCTGTCCCAGAACGTTTGTGTCAGACCGCCTGTCTCAGGCCGCCTATATCAGACCGTCTGTCTCAGACCGCCTGTCTCAGTCCGTCTGTCTCAGTCCGTCTGTCTCAGTCCGTCTGTCTCAGTCCGTCTGTCTCAGTCCGTCTGTCTCAGTCCGTCTGTCAAAGAACGTGTGTGTCAGACAGACTGTCTCAGACCGTCTGTCTCAGAACGTCTGTGTCAGACCGTCTGTCTCAGACCGACTGTCTCAGTCCGTCTGTCTCAGTCCGTCTGTCTCAGTCCGCCGATCTCAGAACGTCCGACTCAGACCGCCTGTCTCAGACCGTCTGTCTCGGACTGTCTGTCTCAGACCGTCTGTCTCGGACTGTCTGTCTGAGACCGTCTGTCTCAGTCCGTATGTCTCAGACGGTCTGTCTCCGAACGTCTGTGTCAGACCGTCTGTCTCAGTCCGTCTGTCTCAGACCGTCTGTCTCAGTCCGTATGACTCAGACCGTCTGTCTCAGACCGGCTGTCCCAGAACGTTTGTGTCAGACCGCCTGTCTCAGGCCGTCTGTCTCAGACCGCCGATATCAGAACGTCTGTCTCAGACCGCCTGTCTCAGACGGTCTGTCTCAGGCCGTCTGTCTCAGACCGCCTGTCTCAGTCCGTCTGTCTCAGTCCGTCTGTCTCAGTCCGCCGATCTCAGACCGTCCGACTCAGACCGCCTCTCTCAGTCCGTCTGTCTCAGACCGTCTGTCAAAGAACGTGTGTGTCAGACAGCCTGTCTCAGACCGTCTGTCTCAGACCGTCTGTCTCAGACCGTCTGTCTCAGACCGTCTGTCTCAGACCGTCTGTCTCATACCGTCTGTCTCAGACCGTCTGTCTCAGACCGCCTATACAAGAACGTCTGTCTCAGGCCACCTGTCTCAAACCGTCTGTCTCAGACCGTCTGTCTCAGACCGTCTGTCTCAGACCGTCTGTCTCAGACCGTCTGTCTCAGACCGTCTGTCTCAGACCGCCTGTCTCAGTCCGTCCGTCTCAGTCCGTCTGTCTCAGTCCGCCGATCTCAGACCGTCCGACTCAGACCGCCTCTCTCAGTCCGTCTGTCTCAGACCGTCTGTCAAAGAACGTGTGTGTCAGACAGCCTGTCTCAGGCCGTCTGTCTCAGACCGTCTGTCTCAGACCGTCTGTCTCAGACCGCCTGTCTCAGACCGTCTGTCTCAGACCGCCTATACAAGAACGTCTGTCTCAGGCCACCTGTCTCAGACCGTCTGTCTCAGACCGTCTGTCTCAGACCGCCTGTCTCAGTCCGTCTGTCTCAGTCCGTCTGTCTCAGACCGTCTGTCTCAGGCCGTCTGTCTCAGACCGTCTATCTCAGACCATCTGTCTCAGTCCGTATGTCTCACACCGTCTGTCTCAGTCAGCCTATCTCAGACCGTCCGTCTCAATCCGCCTCAAGCTATCGGGCAGCGTCTGTTCGCCTGTCCCTGTCCTTCTGTCTCAGTCCGTCTGTCTCAGACCGTCTGTCTCAGACCGTCTGTCTCAGACCGTCTGTCTCAGACCGTCTGTCTCAGACCGTCTGACTCAGACCGTCAGTCTCAGTCCGTATGATTCAGACCGGCTGTCCCAGAACGTTTGTGTCAGACCGCCTATATCAGACCGTCTGTCTCAGTCCGTGTGTCTCGGACCGTCTGTCTCAGACCGTCTTTCTCAGACCGTCTGTCTGAGACCCTCTGTCTCAGACCGTCTGTCTCAGACCGTCTGTCTCAGTCCGTCTGTCTCAGACCGTCTGTCTCAGTCCGTATGACTCAGACCGTCTCTCTCAGACCGTCTGTCTCAGCGGACTGACTCAGTCCGTCTGTCTCAGTCCGTCTGTCTCAGTCCGTCTGTCTCAGTCCGCCGATCTCAGACCGTCCGACTCAGACCGTCCGACTCAGACCGTCTGTCTCAGACCGTCTGTCTCAGACCGTCAGTCTCAGTCCGTATGTCTCAGACGGTCTGTCTCCGAACGTCTGTGTCAGACCGTCTGTCTCAGTCCGTCTGTCTCAGACCGTCTGTCTCAGTCCGTATGACTCAGACCGTCTGTCTCAGACCGGCTGTCCCAGAACGTTTGTGTCAGACCGCCTGTCTCAGGCCGTCTGTCTCAGACCGCCGATATCAGAACGTCTGTCTCAGACCGCCTGTCTCAGACGGTCTGTCTCAGGCCGTCTGTCTCAGACCGCCTGTCTCAGTCCGTCTGTCTCAGTCCGTCTGTCTCAGTCCGCCGATCTCAGACCGTCCGACTCAGACCGCCTCTCTCAGTCCGTCTGTCTCAGACCGTCTGTCAAAGAACGTGTGTGTCAGACAGCCTGTCTCAGGCCGTCTGTCTCAGACCGTCTGTCTCAGACCGTCTGTCTCAGACCGTCTGTCTCAGACCGCCTATATCAGAACGTTTGTCTCAGGCCACCTGTCTCAGACCGTCTGCCGCAGACCGTCTGTCTCAGACCGGCTGTCCCAGAACGTATGTGTCAGACCGCCTGTCTCAGGCCGCCTATATCAGACCGTCTGTCTCAGACCGTCTGTCTCAGACCGTCTGTCTCAGACCGTCTGTCTCAGACCGTCTGTCTCAGACCGTCTGTCTCAGACCGTCTGTCTCAGACCGTCTGTCTCAGACCGTCTGTCTCAGACCGTCTGTCTCAGACCGTCTGTCTCAGACCGTCTGTCTCAGACCGTCTGTCTCAGACCGTCTGTCTCAGACCGTCTGTCTCAGACCGTCTGTCTCAGACCGTCTGTCTCAGACCGTCTGTCTCAGACCGTCTGTCTCAGACAGTCAGTCTCAGTCCGTATGACTCAGACCGTCTGTCTCAGAACGTCAGTCTCAGTCCGTCTGTCTCAGTCCGTCTGTCTCAGTCCGCCGATCTCAGACCGTCCGACTCAGACGGCCTGTCTCAGACCGTCTGTCTCAGACCGTCTGCCACAGACCGTCTGTCTCTGACCGTCTGTCTCAGACCGTCAGTCTCAGTCCGTATGACTCAGACCGTCTGTCTCAGTCCGTCTGTCTCAGTCCGTCGGTCTCAGTCCGTCTGTCTCAGACCGTCTGTCTCAGTCCGTCTGTCTAATACCGTCTGTCTCAGTCCGTATGACTCAGACCGTCTCTCTCAGACCGTCTGTCTCAGCGGACTGACTCAGTCCGTCTGTCTCAGTCCGTCTGTCTCAGTCCGTCTGTCTCAGTCCGCCGATCTCAGACCGTCCGACTCAGACCGTCCGACTCAGACCGTCTGTCTCAGACCGTCTGTCTCAGACCGTCTGTCTCAGACCGTCTGTCTCAGACCGTCTGTCTCAGACCGTCAGTCTCAGTCCGTATGACTCAGACCGTCTGTCTCAGAACGTCTGTCTCAGTCCGTCTGTCTCAGTCCGTCTGTCTCAGTCCGCCGATCTCAGACCCTCCGACACAGACGGCCTGTCTCAGACCGTCTGTCTCAGACCGTCTGCCACAGACCGTCTGTCTCTGACCGTCTGTCTCAGACCGTCAGTCTCAGTCCGTATGACTCAGACCGTCTGTCTCAGTCCGTCTGTCTCAGTCCGTCGGTCTCAGTCCGTCTGTCTCAGACCGTCTGTCTCAGTCCGTCTGTCTCAGACCGTCTGTCTCAGCCCGTATGACTCAGACCGTTTCTCTCAGACCGTCTGTCTCAGCGGACTGACTCAGTCCGTCTGTCTCATTCCGTCTGTCTCAGTCCGTCTGTCTCAGTCCGCCGATCTCAGACCGTCCGACTCAGACCGTCCGACTCAGACCGTCTGTCTCAGACCGGCTGTCTCAGACCGTCTGTCTCAGACCGTCAGTCTCAGTCCGTATGACTCAGACCGTCTGTCTCAGAACGTCTGTGTCAGACCGGCTGTCCCAGAACGTCTGTGTCAGACCGTCTGTCTCAGGCCGTCTGTCTCAGACCGTCTGTCTCAGGCCGCCTGTCTGAGACCCTCTGTCTCAGACCGTATGTCTCAGACCGTCTCTCTCAGACTGTCTGTCTCAGACCGTCTGTCTCAGACCGTCTGTCTCAGACCGTATGTCTCAGACCGTCTCTCTCAGACTGTCTGTCTCAGACCGCCTGTCGCAGACCGTCTGTCTCAGGCCTTCTGGCTCAGACCGCCTTTCTCAAACTGTCTGTCTCAGACCGTCTGTCAAAGAACGTGTGTGTCAGACAGCCTGTCTCAGACCGTCTGTCTCAGAACGTCTGTGTCAGACCGTCTGTCTCAGACTGGCTATCTCAGTCCGTCTGTCTCAGTCCATCTGTCTCAGACCGTCTGTCAAAGAACGTGTGTGTCAGACAGCCTGTCTCAGACCGTCTGTCTCAGAACGTCTGTGTCAGACCGTCTGTCTCAGACCGTCTGTCTCAGACCGCCTGTCTCAGTCCGTCTGTCTCGGTCCGTCTGTCTCAGACCGTCTGTCTCAGGCCGTCTGTCTCAGTCCGTGTATCTCAGACCGTCTGTCTCAGTCCGTATGTCTCACACCGTCTGTCTCAGTCAGCCTATCTCAGACCGTCCGTCTCAATCCGCCTGCCACTATCGGGCAGCGTCTGTTCGCCTGTCCCTGTCCTTCTGTCTCAGACTGTCAGTCACAGACTGTCAGTCTAAGTCCGTCTGTCTCTGTCCGTCTGTCTCAGACCGTCTGTCTCAGACCGTCCGACTCAGACCGCCTGTCTCAGTCCGTCTGTCTCAGACCGTCTGTCAAAGAACGTGTGTGTCAGACAGCCTGTCTCAGACCGTCTGTCTCAGACCGTCTGTCTCAGACCGTCTGTCTCAGACCGTCTGTCTCAGACCGTCTGTCTCATACCGTCTGTTTCAGACCGTCTGTCTCAGACCGCCTATACAAGAACGTCTGTCTCAGGCCACCTGTCTCAAACCGTCTGTCTCAGACCGTCTGTCTCAGACCGTCTGTCTCAGACCGTCTGTCTCAGACCGTCTGTCTCAGACCGCCTGTCTCAGTCCGTCCGTCTCAGTCCGTCTGTCTCAGTCCGCCGATCTCAGACCGTCCGACTCAGACCGCCTGTCTCAGTCCGTCTGTCTCAGACCGTCTGTCAAAGAACGTGTGTGTCAGACAGCCTGTCTCAGACCGTCTGTCTCAGACCGTCTGTCTCAGACAGTCTGTCTCAGACCGCCTGTCTCAGACCGTCTGTCTCAGACCGCCTATACAAGAACGTCTGTCTCAGGCCACCTGTCTCAGACCGTCTGTCTCAGACCGTCTGTCTCAGACCGTCTGTCACAGACCGCCTGTCTCAGTCCGTTTGTCTCAGACCGTCTGTCTCAGGCCGTCTGTCTCAGACCGTCTATCTCAGACCGTCTGTCTCAGTCCGTATGTCTCACACCGTCTGTCTCAGTCAGCCTATCTCAGACCGTCCGTCTCAATCCGCCTGAAGCTATCGGGCAGCGTCTGTTCGCCTGTCCCTGTCCTTCTGTCTCAGTCCGTCTGTCTCAGACCGTCTGTCTCAGACCGTCTGTCTCAGACCGTCTGTCTCAGACCGCCTGTCTCAGTCCGTCAGTCTCAGTTCGTCTGTCTCAGACCGTCTGCCTCAGACCGTCTGCCTCAGACCGTCTGCCTCAGACCGTCTGTC
Organism: Coelioxys conoideus; assembly: GCA_947623535.1. Taxonomy (NCBI): domain Eukaryota; kingdom Metazoa; phylum Arthropoda; class Insecta; order Hymenoptera; family Megachilidae; genus Coelioxys; species Coelioxys conoideus. Next base: position 1,700,656 of record CANQJN010000036.1, on the reverse strand, counting down.
TCAGAACGTCTGTGTCAGACCGCCTGTCTCAGACCGTCTGTCTCAGACCGTCTGTCTCAGGCCGCCTGTCTCAGGCCGCCTATATCGGAAAGTCTGTCTCAGACCGCCTGTCTCAGACCGCCTGACTCAGACCGTCTGTCTCAGACCGTCTGTCTCAGACCGTCTGTCTCAGACCGTCTGTCTCAGACCGTCTGTCTCAGACCGTCTTTCTCCGACCGTCTGTCTGAGACCCTCTGTCTCAGACCGTCTTTCTCAGACCGCCTGTCTCAGACCGTCTGTCTCAGTCCGTCTGTCTCAGCGGACTGTCTCAGTCCGTCTGTCTCAGTCCGTCTGTCTCAGTCCGTCCGTCTCAGACCGTCTGTCTCAGTCCGTATGACTCAGACCGTCTGTCTCAGACCGGCTGTCCCAGAACGTTTGTGTCAGACCGCCTGTCTCAGGCCGCCTATATCAGACCGTCTGTCTCAGACCGCCTGTCTCAGTCCGTCTGTCTCAGTCCGTCTGTCTCAGTCCGTCTGTCTCAGTCCGTCTGTCTCAGACCGTCTGTCAAAGAACGTGTGTGTCAGACAGCCTGTCTCAGACCGTCTGTCTCAGAACGTCTGTGTCAGACCGTCTGTCTCAGACCGTCTGTCTCAGACCGCCTGTCTAAGTCCGTCTGTCTCTGTCCGTCTGTCTCAGACCGTCTGTCTCAGACCGTCCGACTCAGACCGCCTGTCTCAGTCCGTCTGTCTCAGACCGTCTGTCAAAGAACGTGTGTGTCAGACAGCCTGTCTCAGACCGTCTGTCTCAGACCGTCTGTCTCAGACCGTCTGTCTCAGACCGTCTGTCTCAGACCGTCTGTCTCATACCGTCTGTCGCAGACCGTCTGTCTCAGACCGCCTATACAAGAACGTCTGTCTCAGGCCACCTGTCTCAAACCGTCTGTCTCAGACCGTCTGTCTCAGACCGTCTGTCTCAGACCGTCTGTCTCAGACCGTCTGTCTCAGACCGTCTGTCTCAGACCGTCTGTCTCAGACCGTCTGTCTCAGACCGCCTGTCTCAGTCCGTCCGTCTCAGTCCGTCTGTCTCAGTCCGCCGATCTCAGACCGTCCGACTCAGACCGCCTGTCTCAGTCCGTCTGTCTCAGACCGTCTGTCAAAGAACGTGTGTGTCAGACAGCCTGTCTCAGACCGTCTGTCTCAGACCGTCTGTCTCAGACAGTCTGTCTCAGACCGCCTGTCTCAGACCGTCTGTCTCAGACCGCCTATACAAGAACGTCTGTCTCAGGCCACCTGTCTCAGACCGTCTGTCTCAGACCGTCTGTCTCAGACCGTCTGTCACAGACCGCCTGTCTCAGTCCGTTTGTCTCAGACCGTCTGTCTCAGGCCGTCTGTCTCAGACCGTCTATCTCAGACCGTCTGTCTCAGACCGTCTGTCTCAGACCGTCTGTCTCAGACCGCCTGTCTCAGACCGCCTGTCTCAGTCCGTCAGTCTCAGTTCGTCTGTCTCAGACCGTCTGCCTCAGACCGTCTGCCTCAGACCGTCTGCCTCAGACCGTCTGTCTCAGAACGTCTGTGTCAGACCGCCTGTCTCAGACCGTCTGTCTCAGACCGTCTGTCTCAGGCCGCCTGTCTCAGGCCGCCTATATCGGAAAGTCTGTCTCAGACCGCCTGTCTCAGACCGCCTGACTCAGACCGTCTGTCTCAGACCGTCTGTCTCAGACCGTCTGTCTCAGACCGTCTGTCTCAGACCGTCTGTCTCAGACCGTCTTTCTCCGACCGTCTGTCTGAGACCCTCTGTCTCAGACCGTCTTTCTCAGACCGCCTGTCTCAGACCGTCTGTCTCAGTCCGTCTGTCTCAGCGGACTGTCTCAGTCCGTCTGTCTCAGTCCGTCTGTCTCAGTCCGTCCGTCTCAGACCGTCTGTCTCAGTCCGTATGACTCAGACCGTCTGTCTCAGACCGGCTGTCCCAGAACGTTTGTGTCAGACCGCCTGTCTCAGGCCGCCTATATCAGACCGTCTGTCTCAGACCGCCTGTCTCAGTCCGTCTGTCTCAGTCCGTCTGTCTCAGTCCGTCTGTCTCAGTCCGTCTGTCTCAGTCCGTCTGTCTCAGTCCGTCTGTCAAAGAACGTGTGTGTCAGACAGACTGTCTCAGACCGTCTGTCTCACAACGTCTGTGTCAGACCGTCTGTCTCAGACCGACTGTCTCAGTCCGTCTGTCTCAGTCCGTCTGTCTCAGTCCGCCGATCTCAGAACGTCCGACTCAGACCGCCTGTCTCAGACCGTCTGTCTCGGACTGTCTGTCTCAGACCGTCTGTCTCGGACTGTCTGTCTGAGACCGTCTGTCTCAGTCCGTATGTCTCAGACGGTCTGTCTCCGAACGTCTGTGTCAGACCGTCTGTCTCAGTCCGTCTGTCTCAGACCGTCTGTCTCAGTCCGTATGACTCAGACCGTCTGTCTCAGACCGGCTGTCCCAGAACGTTTGTGTCAGACCGCCTGTCTCAGGCCGTCTGTCTCAGACCGCCGATATCAGAACGTCTGTCTCAGACCGCCTGTCTCAGACGGTCTGTCTCAGGCCGTCTGTCTCAGACCGCCTGTCTCAGTCCGTCTGTCTCAGTCCGTCTGTCTCAGTCCGCCGATCTCAGACCGTCCGACTCAGACCGCCTCTCTCAGTCCGTCTGTCTCAGACCGTCTGTCAAAGAACGTGTGTGTCAGACAGCCTGTCTCAGGCCGTCTGTCTCAGACCGTCTATCTCAGACCGTCTGTCTCAGACCGTCTGTCTCAGACCGTCTGTCTCAGACCGCCTATATCAGAACGTCTGTCTCAGGCCACCTGTCTCAGACCGCCGATCTCAGACCGTCCGACTCAGACCGTCCGACTCAGACCGTCTGTCTCAGACCGTCTGTCTCAGACCGTCAGTCTCAGTCCGTATGTCTCAGACGGTCTGTCTCCGAACGTCTGTGTCAGACCGTCTGTCTCAGTCCGTCTGTCTCAGACCGTCTGTCTCAGTCCGTATGACTCAGACCGTCTGTCTCAGACCGGCTGTCCCAGAACGTTTGTGTCAGACCGCCTGTCTCAGGCCGTCTGTCTCAGACCGCCGATATCAGAACGTCTGTCTCAGACCGCCTGTCTCAGACGGTCTGTCTCAGGCCGTCTGTCTCAGACCGCCTGTCTCAGTCCGTCTGTCTCAGTCCGTCTGTCTCAGTCCGCCGATCTCAGACCGTCCGACTCAGACCGCCTCTCTCAGTCCGTCTGTCTCAGACCGTCTGTCAAAGAACGTGTGTGTCAGACAGCCTGTCTCAGGCCGTCTGTCTCAGACCGTCTGTCTCAGACCGTCTGTCTCAGACCGCCTATATCAGAACGTTTGTCTCAGGCCACCTGTCTCAGACCGTCTGCCTCAGACCGTCTGTCTCAGACCGCCTGTCTCAGTCCGTCTGTCTCAGTCCGTCTGTCTCAGACCGTCTGTCTCAGGCCGTCTGTCTCAGTCCGTATGACTCAGACCGTCTGTCTCAGTCCGTCTGTCTCAGTCCGTCGGTCTCAGTCCGTCTGTCTCAGACCGTCTGTCTCAGTCCGTCTGTCTAATACCGTCTGTCTCAGTCCGTATGACTCAGACCGTCTCTCTCAGACCGTCTGTCTCAGCGGACTGACTCAGTCCGTCTGTCTCAGTCCGTCTGTCTCAGTCCGTCTGTCTCAGTCCGCCGATCTCAGACCGTCCGACTCAGACCGTCCGACTCAGACCGTCTGTCTCAGACCGTCTGTCTCAGACCGTCTGTCTCAGACCGTCTGTCTCAGACCGTCAGTCTCAGTCCGTATGACTCAGACCGTCTGTCTCAGAACGTCTGTCTCAGTCCGTCTGTCTCAGTCCGTCTGTCTCAGTCCGCCGATCTCAGACCCTCCGACACAGACGGCCTGTCTCAGACCGTCTGTCTCAGACCGTCTGCCACAGACCGTCTGTCTCTGACCGTCTGTCTCAGACCGTCAGTCTCAGTCCGTATGACTCAGACCGTCTGTCTCAGTCCGTCTGTCTCAGTCCGTCGGTCTCAGTCCGTCTGTCTCAGACCGTCTGTCTCAGTCCGTCTGTCTCAGACCGTCTGTCTCAGCCCGTATGACTCAGACCGTTTCTCTCAGACCGTCTGTCTCAGCGGACTGACTCAGTCCGTCTGTCTCATTCCGTCTGTCTCAGTCCGTCTGTCTCAGTCCGCCGATCTCAGACCGTCCGACTCAGACCGTCCGACTCAGACCGTCTGTCTCAGACCGTCTGTCTCAGACCGTCTGTCTCAGACCGTCAGTCTCAGTCCGTATGACTCAGACCGTCTGTCTCAGAACGTCTGTGTCAGACCGGCTGTCCCAGAACGTCTGTGTCAGACCGTCTGTCTCAGGCCGTCTGTCTCAGACCGTCTGTCTCAGGCCGCCTGTCTGAGACCCTCTGTCTCAGACCGTATGTCTCAGACCGTCTCTCTCAGACTGTCTGTCTCAGACCGTCTGTCTCAGACCGTCTGTCTCAGACCGTATGTCTCAGACCGTCTCTCAGACTGTCTGTCTCAGACCGCCTGTCGCAGACCGTCTGTCTCAGGCCTTCTGGCTCAGACCGCCTTTCTCAAACTGTCTGTCTCAGACCGTCTGTCAAAGAACGTGTGTGTCAGACAGCCTGTCTCAGACCGTCTGTCTCAGACCGTCTGTCTCAGACCGTCTGTCTCAGACCGTCTGTCTCAGACCGTCCGACTCAGACCGCCTGTCTCAGTCCGTCTGTCTCAGACCGTCTGTCAAAGAACGTGTGTGTCAGAAAGCCTGTCTCAGACCGTCTGTCTCAGACCGTCTGTCTCAGACAGTCTGTCTCAGACCGCCTGTCTCAGACCGTCTGTCTCAGACCGCCTATACAAGAACGTCTGTCTCAGGCCACCTGTCTCAGACCGTCTGTCTCAGACCGTCTGTCTCAGACCGTCTGTCACAGACCGCCTGTCTCAGTCCGTCTGTCTCAGACCGTCTGTCTCAGGCCGTCTGTCTCAGACCGTCTATCTCAGACCGTCTGTCTCAGTCCGTATGTCTCACACCGTCTGTCTCAGTCAGCCTATCTCAGACCGTCCGTCTCAATCCGCCTGAAGCTATCGGGCAGCGTCTGTTCGCCTGTCCCTGTCCTTCTGTCTCAGTCCGTCTGTCTCAGACCGTCTGTCTCAGACCGTCTGTCTCAGACCGTCTGTCTCAGACCGCCTGTCTCAGTCCGTCAGTCTCAGTTCGTCTGTCTCAGATCGTCTGCCTCAGACCGTCTGCCTCAGACCGTCTGCCTCAGACCGTCTGTCTCAGAACGTCTGTGTCAGACCGCCTGTCTCAGACCGTCTGTCTCAGACCGTCTGTCTCAGGCCGCCTGTCTCAGGCCGCCTATATCGGAAAGTCTGTCTCAGACCGCCTGTCTCAGACCGCCTGACTCAGACCGTCTGTCTCAGACCGTCTGTCTCAGACCGTCTGTCTCAGACCGTCTGTCTCAGACCGTCTGTCTCAGACCGTCTTTCTCCGACCGTCTGTCTGAGACCCTCTGTCTCAGACCGTCTTTCTCAGACCGCCTGTCTCAGACCGTCTGTCTCAGTCCGTCTGTCTCAGCGGACTGTCTCAGTCCGTCTGTCTCAGTCCGTCTGTCTCAGTCCGTCCGTCTCAGACCGTCTGTCTCAGTCCGTATGACTCAGACCGTCTGTCTCAGACCGGCTGTCCCAGAACGTTTGTGTCAGACCGCCTGTCTCAGGCCGCCTATATCAGACCGTCTGTCTCAGACCGCCTGTCTCAGTCCGTCTTTCTCAGACCGTCTGTCTGAGACCCTCTGTCTCAGACCGTCTGTCTCAGACCGTCTGTCTCAGTCCGTCTGTCTCAGACCGTCTGTCTCAGTCCGTATGACTCAGACCGTCTCTCTCAGACCGTCTGTCTCAGCGGACTGACTCAGTCCGTCTGTCTCAGTCCGTCTGTCTCAGTCCGCCGATCTCAGACCGTCCGACTCAGACCGTCCGACTCAGACCGTCTGTCTCAGACCGTCTGTCTCAGTCCGTCTATCTCAGACCGTCTGTCTCAGTCCGTATGTCTCCCACCGTCTGTCTCAGTCAGCCTATCTCAGACCGTCCGTCTCAATCCGCCTCCGCTATCGGGCAGCGTCTGTTCGCCTGTCCCTGTCCTTCTGTCTCAGACTGTCAGTCTAAGTCCATCTGTCTCAGACCGTCTGTCTCAGACGGACTGTGTCAGCCGTCTGTCTCAGTCCGTCTGTCTCAGTCCGTCTGTCTCAGTCCGTCTGTCTCAGACCGTCTGTCTCAGTCCGTATGACTCAGACCGTCTGTCTCAGACCGGCTGTCCCAGAACGTTTGTGTCAGACCGCCTGTCTCAGGCCGTCTGTCTCAGACCGCCGATATCAGAACGTCTGTCTCAGACCGCCTGTCTCAGACGGTCTGTCTCAGGCCGTCTGTCTCAGACCGCCTGTCTCAGTCCGTCTGTCTCAGTCCGTCTGTCTCAGTCCGCCGATCTCAGACCGTCCGACTCAGACCGCCTCTCTCAGTCCGTCTGTCTCAGACCGTCTGTCAAAGAACGTGTGTGTCAGACAGCCTGTCTCAGGCCGTCTGTCTCAGACCGCCGATATCAGACCGTCTGTCTCGGACTGTCTGTCTGAGACCGTCTGTCTCAGTCCGTATGTCTCAGACGGTCTGTCTCCGAACGTCTGTGTCAGACCGTCTGTCTCAGTCCGTCTGTCTCAGACCGTCTGTCTCAGTCCGTATGACTCAGACCGTCTGTCTCAGACCGGCTGTCCCAGAACGTTTGTGTCAGACCGCCTGTCTCAGGCCGTCTGTCTCAGACCGCCGATATCAGACCGTCTGTCTCAGACCGTCTGTCTCAGACCGTCTGTCTCAGACCGTCTGTCTCAGACCGCCTATATCAGAACGTCTGTCTCAGGCCACCTGTCTCAGACCGTCTGCCTCAGACCGTCTGTCTCAGACCGCCTGTCTCAGTCCGTCTGTCTCAGTCCGTCTGTCTCAGACCGTCTGTCTCAGGCCGTCTGTCTCAGACCGTCTATCTCAGTCCGTCTGTCTCAGTCCGTCTGTCTCAGACCGTCTGTCTCAGGCCGTCTGTCTCAGACCGTCTATCTCAGACCATCTGTCTCAGTCCGTATGTCTCACACCGTCTGTCTCAGTCAGCCTATCTCAGACCGTCCGTCTCAATCCGCCTCAAGCTATCGGGCAGCGTCTGTTCGCCTGTCCCTGTCCTTCTGTCTCAGTCCGTCTGTCTCAGACCGTCTGTCTCAGACCGTCTGTCTCAGACCGTCTGTCTCAGACCGTCTGTCTCAGAGCGTCTGTCTCAGACCGTCTGACTCAGACCGTCAGTCTCAGTCCGTATGACTCAGACCGGCTGTCCCAGAACGTTTGTGTCAGACCGCCTATATCAGACCGTCTGTCTCAGTCCGTGTGTCTCGGACCGTCTGTCTCAGACCGTCTTTCTCAGACCGTCTGTCTGAGACCCTCTGTCTCAGACCGTCTGTCTCAGACCGTCTGTCTCAGTCCGTCTGTCTCAGACCGTCTGTCTCAGTCCGTATGACTCAGACCGTCTCTCTCAGACCGTCTGTCTCAGCGGACTGACTCAGTCCGTCTGTCTCAGTCCGTCTGTCTCAGTCCGCCGATCTCAGACCGTCCGACTCAGACCGTCCGACTCAGACCGTCTGTCTCAGACCGTCTGTCTCAGTCCGTCTATCTCAGACCGTCTGTCTCAGTCCGTATGTCTCCCACCGTCTGTCTCAGTCAGCCTATCTCAGACCGTCCGTCTCAATCCGCCTCCGCTATCGGGCAGCGTCTGTTCGCCTGTCCCTGTCCTTCTGTCTCAGACTGTCAGTCTAAGTCCATCTGTCTCAGACCGTCTGTCTCAGACGGACTGTGTCAGCCGTCTGTCTCAGTCCGTCTGTCTCAGTCCGTCTGTCTCAGTCCGTCTGTCTCAGACCGTCTGTCTCAGTCCGTATGACTCAGACCGTCTGTCTCAGACCGGCTGTCTCAGACCGTCTGTCTCAGACCGTCTGTCTCAGACCGTCTGTCTCAGACCGTCTGCCTCAGACCGTCTGTCTCAGTCCGTATGACTCAGACCGTCTGTCTCAGACCGGCTGTCTCAGGCCGCCTATATCAGACCGTCTGTCTCAGACCGTCTGTCACAGACCGTCTGTCTCAGACCGTCAGTCTCAGTCCGTATGACTCAGACCGTCTGTCTCAGACCGCCTGTCTCAGTCCGTCTGTCTCAGTCCGTCTGTCTCAGACCGTCTGTCAAAGAACGTGTGTGTCAGAGAGCCTGTGTCAGACCGTCAGTCTGAGACCGTCCGACTCAGACCGCCTGTCTCAGTCCGTCTGTCTCAGACCGTCTGTCAAAGAACGTGTGTGTCAGACAGCCTGTCTCAGACCGTCTGTCAAAGAACGTGTGTGTCAGACAGCCTGTCTCAGACCGTCTGTCTCAGACCGTCTGTCTCAGACCGTCTGTCTCAGACCGTCTGTCTTAGACCGTCTGTCTCAGCGGACTGTCTCAGTCCGTCTGTCTCAGTTCGTCTGTCTCAGACCGTCTGTCTCAGACGGACTGTGTCAGCCGTCTGTCTCAGTCCGTCTGTCTCAGTCCGTCTGTCTCAGTCCGTCTGTCTCAGACCGTCTGTCTCAGTCCGTATGACTCAGACCGTCTGTCTCAGACCGGCTGTCCCAGAACGTTTGTGTCAAACCGCCTGTCTCAGGCCGTCTGTCTCAGACCGTCTGTCTCAGACCGTCTGTCTCAGACCGCCTATATCAGAACGTCTGTCTCAGACCGCCTGTCTCAGACCGTCTGTCTCAGGCCGCCTGTCTCAGACCGTCTGTCTCAGACCGCCTGTCTCAGTCCGTCTGTCTCAGTCCGTCTGTCTCAGTCCGCCGATCTGAGACCGTCCGACTCAGACCGCCTGTCTCAGTCCGTCTGTCTCAGACCGTCTGTCAAAGAACGTGTGTGTCAGACAGCCTGTCTCAGACCGTTTATCTCAGACCGCCTATATCAGAACGTCTGTCTCAGACCGCCTGTCTCAGACCGTCTGTCTCGGACTGTCTGTCTGAGACCGTCTGTCTCAGTCCGTATGTCTCAGACGGTCTGTCTCGGAACGTCTGTGTCAGACCGTCTGTCTCTGTCCGTATGTCTCAGACCGTCTGTCCCAGAACGTCTGTGTCAGACCGTCTGTCTCAGTCCGTCTGTCCCAGACCGTTTATCTCAGACCGCCTGTGTCAGACCGTTTGTCTCAGACCGTCTGTCTCAGACCGTCTGTCTCAGTCCGTCTGTCTCAGTCCGTCTGTCTCAGTCCGTCTGTCTCAGACCGTCTGTCTCAGTCCGTATGACTCAGACCGTCTGTCTCAGACCGGCTGTCCCAGAACGTTTGTGTCAAACCGCCTGTCTCAGGCCGTCTGTCTCAGACCGTCTGTCTCAGACCGTCTGTCTCAGACCGCCTATATCAGAACGTCTGTCTCAGACCGCCTGTCTCAGACCGTCTGTCTCAGGCCGCCTGTCTCAGACCGTCTGTCTCAGACCGCCTGTCTCAGTCCGTCTGTCTCAGTCCGTCTGTCTCAGTCCGCCGATCTGAGACCGTCCGACTCAGACCGCCTGTCTCAGTCCGTCTGTCTCAGACCGTCTGTCAAAGAACGTGTGTGTCAGACAGCCTGTCTCAGACCGTTTATCTCAGACCGCCTATATCAGAACGTCTGTCTCAGACCGCCTGTCTCAGACCGTCTGTCTCGGACTGTCTGTCTGAGACCGTCTGTCTCAGTCCGTATGTCTCAGACGGTCTGTCTCGGAACGTCTGTGTCAGACCGTCTGTCTCTGTCCGTATGTCTCAGACCGTCTGTCCCAGAACGTCTGTGTCAGACCGTCTGTCTCAGTCCGTCTGTCCCAGACCGTTTATCTCAGACCGCCTGTGTCAGACCGTTTGTCTCAGACCGTCTGTCTCAGACCGTCTGTCTCAGTCCGTATGTCTCAGACCGTCTGTCTCAGACCGTCTGTCTCAGACCGTCTGTCTCAGTCCGTATGTCTCAGACCGTCTGTCTCAGTCAGCCTATCTCAGACCGTCGGTCTCAATCCGCCTGCCGCTATCGGGCAGCGTCTGTTCGCCTGTCCCTGTTCTTCTGTCTCAGACCGTCAGTCTAAGTCCGTCTGTCTCAGTGCGTTTCTCACACCCCGTCTGTCTCAGACCGTCTGTCTCAGACCGTCTGTCTCAGACCAGCTGTCTCAGTCCGTCTGTCTCAGTCCGACTGTCTCAGTCCGACTGTCTCAGTCCGTCAGTCTCAGTCCGTCTGTCTCAGTCCTCCGATCTCAGAACGTCCGACTCAGGCCGCCTGTCTCAGACCGTCTGTCTCGGACTGTCTGTCTGAGACCGTCTGTCTCAGTCCATATGTCTCGGACGGTCTGTCTCCGAACGTCTGTGTCAGACCGTCTGTCTCTGTCCGTATGTCTCAGACCGTCTGTCTCAGTACGTCTGTGTCAGACCGTTTATCTCAGACCGCCTGTCTCAGACCGTCTGTCTCAGGCCGTCTGTCTCAGACCTTCTGTCTCAGAACGTCTGTCTCAGACCGCCTGTCTCAGTCCGTCTGTCTCAGGCCGCCTGTCTCTTGCCGCCTATATCAGAACGTCTGTCTCAGACCGTCTGTCTCAGACCGTCTGTCTCAGACCGACTGTCTCAGTCCGTCTGTCTCAGTCCGTCTGTCTCAGTCCGCCGGTCTCAGACCGTCCGACTCAGACCGCCTGTCTCAGACCGTCTGTCTCAGACCGTCTGTCTCAGACCGTCTGTCTCAGACCACCTGTCTCAATCCGTCTGTATCGGTCTGACTGTCTCAGACCGTCTGTCTCAGGCCGCCTGTCTCAGACCGTCTGTCTCAGACCGTCTGCCACAGACCGTCTGGCTCAGACCGCCATTCTCAGACCGCCAGTCTCGGACCGTCTGTCTCAGACCGTCTTTCTCAGACTGTCTGTCTGAGACCCTCTGTCTCAGACCGTCTGCCTCAGACCGCCTGTCTCAGACCGCCTGTCTCAGACCGTCTGTCTCAGACCGTCTGTCTCAGATCGTCTGTCTCAGTCCGTCTGTCTCAGTCCGTCTGTCTCAGTCCGCCGATCTCAGACCGTCTGTCTCAGGCCGCTTGTCTCAGACCGTCTGTCTCAGACCGTCTGCCACAGACCGTCTGGCTCAGACCGCCATTCTCAGACCGCCAGTCTCGGACCGTCTGTCTCAGACCGTCTTTCTCAGACTGTCTGTCTGGGACCCTCTGTCTCAGACCGTCTGCCTCAGACCGCCTGTCTCAGACCGCCTGTCTCAGACCGTCTGTCTCAGTCCGTCTGTCTCAGACGGACTGTTTCAGTCCGTCTGTCTCAGTCCGTCTGTCTCAGTCCGTCTGTCTCAGTCCGTCTGTCTCAGACCGTCTGTCTCAGACCGACTGTCTCAGTCCGTCTGTCTCAGTCCGTCTGTCTCAGTCCGCCGGTCTCAGACCGTCCGACTCAGACCGCCTGTCTCAGACCGTCTGTCTCAGACCGTCTGTCTCAGTCCGTCTGTCTCAGTCCGTCTGTCTCAGTCCGCCGATCTCAGACCGTCCGACTCAGACGGCCTGTCTCAGACGGACTGTCTCAGTCCGTATATCTCAGACCGTCGGTCTCAATCCGCCTGCCGCTATCGGGCAGCCTCTGTTCGCCTGTCCCTGTCCTTCTGTCTTAGACCGTCAGTCTAAGTCCGTCTGTCTCAGTGCGTCTCTCACAGCCCGTCTGTCTCAGACCAGCTGTCTCAGTCCGTCTGTCTCAGTCCGACTGTCTCAGACCGTCTGTCTCAGGCCGCCTGTCTCAGACCGTCTGTCTCAGACCGTCTGTCACAGACCGTCTGTCACAGACCGTCTGGCTCAGACCGCCTTTCTCAGACCGTCTGTCTCGGAACGTCTGTGTCAGACGGTCTGTCTCAGACCGTCTGTCTCAGAACGACTGTCTCAGTCCGTCAGTCTCAGTCCGTCTGTCTCAGACCGTCTGCCTCAGACCGTCTGCCTCAGACCGTCGGCCTCAGACCGTCTGTCTCAGTCCGTCTGTCTCAGACCGTCTGTCAAAGAACGTGTGTGTCAGACAGCCTGTCTCAACCCGTCTGTCTCAGACCGTCTGTCTCAGTCCGTCTGTCTCAGACCGTCTGTCTCAGTCCGTCTGTCTCAGACCGTGTGTCTCAGACCGTCTGTCTCAGACCGTCTGTCTCTGACCGTCTGTCTCAGACCGTCTGTCTCAGACCTTCTATCTCAGAACGTCTGTCTCAGACCGCCTGTCTCAGTCCGTCTGTCTCAGGCCGCCTATATCAGAACGTCTGTCTCAGACCGTCTGTCTCAGACCGACTGTCTCAGTTCGTCTGTCTCAGTCCGTCTGTCTCAGACCGTCCGACTCAGACGGCCTGTCTCAAACCGTCTGTCTCGGACCGTCTGTCTCAGACAACCTGTCTCAGTCCGTCTGTATCGGTCTGACTGTCTCAGACCGTCTGTCTCAGGCCGCCTGTCTCAGACCGTCTGTCTCAGACCGTCTGCCACAGACCGTCTGGCTCAGACCGTCTGTCTCAGTCCGTCTGTCTCCGACCGTCTGTCAAAGAACGTGTGTGTCATACAGCCTGTCTCAGACCGTCTGTCTCAGTACGTCTGTCTCAGTCCGTCTGTCTCAGTCCGTCTGCCTCAGGCCGACTGTCTCAGTCCGTCTGTCTCAGTCCGTCTGTCTCAGTCCGCCGATCTCAGAACGTCCGAATCAGACCGCCTGTCTCAGACCGTCTGTCTCGGACTGTCTGTCTCAGACCGTCTGTCACGGACTGTCTGTCTGAGACCCTCTGTCTCAGACCGTCTGCCTCAGACCGGCTGTCCCAGAACGTTTGTGTCAGATCGCCTGTCTCAGGCCGCCTATATCAGACCGTCTGTCTCAGTCCGTCTGTCTCAGACCGTGTGTCTCAGACCGTCTGTCTCAGACCGTCTGTCTCAGACCGTCTGTCTCAGAACGTCTGTGTCAGACCGTCTGTCTCAGTCCGTCTGTCTCAGACCGTCTGTCTCAGACCGACTGTCTCAGTCCGTCTGTCTCAGTCCGTCTGTCTCAGTCCGCCGGTCTCAGACCGTCCGACTCAGACCGCCTGTCTCAGACCGTCTGTCTGAGACCCTCTGTCTCAAACCGTCTGTCTCAGACCGCCTGTCTCAGACCGTATGTCTCAGACCGTCAGTCTCAGTCCGTCTGTCTCAGACCGTCTGCCTCAGACCGTCTGCCTCAGACCGTCTGCCTCAGACCGTCTGTCTCAGAACGTCTGTCTCAGAACGTCTGTGTCAGACCGCCTGTCTCAGACCGTCTGTCTCAGACCGTCTGTCTCAGTCCGTCTGTCTCAGACCGTCTGTCTCAGTCCGTCTGTCTCAGACCGTCTGTCTCGGACTGTCTGTCTGAGACCCTCTGTCTCAGACCGTCTGCCTCAGGCCGGCTGTCCCAGAACGTTTGTGTCAGACCGCCTGTCTCAGGCCGCCTATATCAGACCCTCTGTCTCAGTCCGTCTGTCTCAGACCGTGTGTCTCAGACCGTCTGTCTCAGACCGTCTGTCTCAGACCGTCTGTCTCAGACCGTCTGTCTCAGACCGTCTGTCTCAGACCGTCTGCCTCAGACCGTCTGTCACAGACCGTCTGGCTCAGACCGCCTTTCTCAGACCGTCTGTCTCGGAACGTCTGTGTCAGACCGTCTGTCTCACACCGTCTGTCTCAGACCGATTGTCTCAGTCCGTATGTCTCGGACGGTCTGTCTCCGAACGTTTGTGTCAGACCGTCTGTCTCTGTCCGTATGTCTCAGATCGCCTGTCTCTGACCGTCTGTCTCAGACCTTCTATCTCAGAACGTCTGTCTCAGACCGCCTGTCTCAGTCCGTCTGTCTCAGGCCGCCTATATCAGAACGTCTGTCTCAGACCGTCTGTCTCAGACCGACTGTCTCAGTTCGTCTGTCTCAGTCCGTGTGTCTCAGACCGTCCGACTCAGACGGCCTGTCTCAAACCGTCTGTCTCGGACCGTCTGTCTCAGACAACCTGTCTCAGTCCGTCTGTATCGGTCTGACTGTCTCAGACCGTCTGTCTCAGGCCGCCTGTCTCAGACCGTCTGTCTCAGACCGTCTGCCACAGACCGTCTGGCTCAGACCGTCATTCTCAGACCGCCAGTCTCGGACCGTCTGTCTCAGACCGTCGTTCTCAGACTGTCTGTCTGAGACCCTCTGTCTCAGACCGTCTGTCTCAGTCCGTCTGTCTCAGTCCGCCGGTCTCAGACCGTCCGACTCAGACCGCCTGTCTCAGACCGTCTGTCTCAGACCGCCTGTCTCAGTCCGTCTGTCTCAGTCCGTCTGCCTCAGACCGTCTGTCTCAGAGCGTCTGCCTCAGACCGTCTATCCCCGACCGTCTGTCTCAAACCGCCTGTCTCAGTCCGTCAGTCTCAGTCCGTCTGTCTCAGACCGTCTGCCTCAGACCGTATGTCTCAGACCGTCTGCCTCAGACCGTCTGTCGAAGTCCGTCTGTCTCCGACCGTCTGTCAAAGAACGTGTGTGTCATACAGCCTGTCTCAGACCGTCTGTCTCAGTACGTCTGTCTCAGTCCGTCTGTCTCAGTCCGTCTGCCTCAGGCCGACTGTCTCAGTCCGTCTGTCTCAGTCCGTCTGTCTCAGTCCGCCGATCTCAGAACGTCCGAATCAGACCGCCTGTCTCAGACCGTCTGTCTCGGACTGTCTGTCTCAGACCGTCTGTCACGGACTGTCTGTCTGAGACCCTCTGTCTCAGACCGTCTGCCTCAGACCGGCTGTCCCAGAACGTTTGTGTCAGATCGCCTGTCTCAGGCCGCCTATATCAGACCGTCTGTCTCAGTCCGTCTGTCTCAGACCGTGTGTCTCAGACCGTCTGTCTCAGACCGTCTGTCTCAGACCGTCTGTCTCAGAACGTCTGTGTCAGACCGTCTGTCTCAGTCCGTCTGTCTCAGACCGTCTGTCTCAGACCGACTGTCTCAGTCCGTCTGTCTCAGTCCGTCTGTCTCAGTCCGCCGGTCTCAGACCGTCCGACTCAGACCGCCTGTCTCAGACCGTCTGTCTCTGGCCGTCTGTGTCAGACCGTCTGTCTCAGACCGCCTGTCTCAGTCCGTCTGTCTCAGTCCGTCTGCCTCAGACCGTCTGTCTCAGAGCGTCTGCCCCAGACCGTCTATCTCCGACCGTCTGTCTCAGACCGCCTGTCTCAGTCCGTCAGTCTCAGTCCGTCTGTCTCAGACCGTCTGCCTCAGACCGTCTGCCTCAGACCGTCGGCCTCAGACCGTCTGTCTCAGTCCGTCTGTCTCAGACCGTCTGTCTCAGACCGACTGTCTCAGTCCGTCTGTCTTAGTCCGTCTGTCTCAGTCCGCCGGTCTCAGACCGTCCGACTCAGACCGCCTGTCTCAGACCGTCTGTCTCAGACCGTCTGTCTCAGACCGTCTGTCTCAGACCATCTGCCTCAGACCGTCTGTCTCAGAACGTTTGTGTCAGACCGCCTGTCTCAGGCCGCCTATATCAGACCCTCTGTCTCAGTCCGTCTGTCTCAGACCGTGTGTCTCAGACCGTCTGTCTCAGACCGACTGTCTCAGTCCGTCTGTCTCAGTCCGTCTGTCTCAGTCCGCCGGTCTTAGACCGTCTGTCTCAGACCGTCAGTCTCAGTCCGTCTGTCTCAGACCGTCTGCCTCAGACCGTCTGCCTCAGACCGTCTGCCTCAGACCGTCTGCCTCAGACCGTCTGCCTCAGACCGTCTGTCTCAGAACGTTTGTGTCAGACCGTCTGTCTCAGACCGACTGTCTCAGTCCGTCTGTCTCAGTCCGTCCGTCTCAGACCGCCGGTCTCAGACCGTCCGACTCAGACCGCCTGTCTCAGACCGTCTGTCTGAGACCCTCTGTCTCAAACCGTCTGTCTCAGACCGTACGTCTCAGACCGTCAGTCTCAGTCCGTCTGTCTCAGACCGTCTGCCTCAGACCGTCTGTCTCAGAGCGTCTGCCCCAGACCGTCTATCTCCGACCGTCTGTCTCAGACCGCCTGTCTCAGTCCGTCAGTCTCAGTCCGTCTGTCTCAGACCGTCTGTCTCAGAGCGTCTGCCCCAGACCGTCTATCTCCGACCGTCTGTCTCAGACCGCCTGTCTCAGTCCGTCAGTCTCAGTCCGTCTGTCTCAGACCGTCTGCCTCAGACCGTCTGCCTCAGACCGTCGGCCTCAGACCGTCTGTCTCAGTCCGTCTATCTCAGACCGTCTGTCAAAGAACGTGTGTGTCAGACAGCCTGTCTTAGACCGTCTGTCTCAGAACGTCTGTGTCAGACCGTCTGTCTCAGACCGTCTGTCTCAGACAGACTGTCTCAGTCCGTCTGTCTCAGTCCGTCTGTCTCAGTCCGCCGGTCTCAGACCGTCCGACTCAGACCGCCTGTCTCAGACCGTCTGTCTCAGACCGTCTGTCTCAGACCGTCTGTCTCAGACCATCTGCCTCAGACCGTCTGTCTCAGAACGTTTGTGTCAGACCGCCTGTCTCAGGCCGCCTATATCAGACCCTCTGTCTCAGTCCGTCTGTCTCAGACCGTGTGTCTCAGACCGTCTGTCTCAGACCGACTGTCTCAGTCCGTCTGTCTCAGTCCGTCTGTCTCAGTCCGCCGGTCTTAGACCGTCTGTCTCAGACCGTCAGTCTCAGTCCGTCTGTCTCAGACCGTCTGCCTCAGACCGTCTGCCTCAGACCGTCTGCCTCAGACCGTCTGCCTCAGACCGTCTGCCTCAGACCGTCTGTCTCAGAACGTTTGTGTCAGACCGTCTGTCTCAGACCGACTGTCTCAGTCCGTCTGTCTCAGTCCGTCTGTCTGAGACCCTCTGTCTCAAACCGTCTGTCTCAGACCGCCTGTCTCAGACCGTATGTCTCAGACCGTCAGTTTCAGTCCGTCTGTCTCAGACCGTCTGCCTCAGACCGTCTGTCTCAGAGCGTCTGCCCCAGACCGTCTATCTCCGACCGTCTGTCTCAGACCGCCTGTCTCAGTCCGTCAGTCTCAGTCCGTCTGTCTCAGACCGTCTGCCTCAGACCGTCGGCCTCAGACCGTCTGTCTCAGTCCGTCTGTCTCAGACCGTCTGTCAAAGAACGTGTGTGTCAGACAGCCTGTCTCAGACCGTCTGTCTCAGAACGTCTGTGTCAGACCGTCTGTCTCAGAACGTCTGTGTCAGACCGTCTGTCTCAGACCGTCTGTCTCAGACCGTCTGTCTCAGACCGACTGTCTCAGTCCGTCTGTCTCAGTCCGTGTGTCTCAGTCCGCCGGTCTCAGACCGTCCGACTCAGACCGCCTGTCTCAGACCGTCTGTCTCAGACCGTCTGTCTCAGTCCGTCTGTCTCGGACTGTCTGTCTGAGACCCTCTGTCTCAGACCGTCTGCCTCAGACCGTCTGTCTCAGACCGTCAGTCTCAGTCCGTCTGTCTCAGACCGTCTGCCTCAGACCGTCTGCCTCAGACCGTCTGCCTCAGACCGTCTGTCTCAGAACGTTTGTGTCAGACCGCCTGTCTCAGGCCGCCTATATCAGACCCTCTGTCTCAGTCCGTCTGTCTCAGACCGTGTGTCTCAGACCGTCTGTCTCAGACCGTCTGTCTCAGACCGTCTGTCTCAGACCGTCTGTCTCAGACCGTCTGTCTCAGACCATCTGTCTCAGACCGTCTGTCTCAGACCGTCAGTCTCAGTCCGTCTGTCTCAGACCGTCTGCCTCAGACCGTCTGCCTCAGACCGTCTGCCTCAGACCGTCTGCCTCAGACCGTCTGTCTCAGAACGTCTGTGTCAGACCGCCTGTCTCAGACCGTCTGTCTCAGACCGTCTGTCTCAGACCGTCTGTCTCAGACCGCCTGTCTCAGACCGTCTGTCTCAGGCCGTCTGTCTCTGGCCGTCTGTGTCAGACCGTCTGTCTCAGACCGCCTGTCTCAGACCGTCTGTCAATGAACGTGTGTGTCAGACAGCTTGTCTCAGTCCGTCTGTCTCAGAACGTCTGTGTCAGACCGTCAGTCTCAGTCCGTCTGTCTCAAACCGTCTGTCTCAGACCGCCTGTCTCAGACCGTATGTCTCAGACCGTCAGTCTCAGTCCGTCTGTCTCAGACCGTCTGCCTCAGACCGTCTGCCTCAGACCGTCTGTCTCAGAACGTCTGTGTCAGACCGCCTGTCTCAGACCGTCTGTCTCAGACCGTCTGTCTCAGACCGTCTGTCTCAGACCGTCTGTCTCAGACCGCCTGTCTCAGACCGTCTGTCTCAGGCCGTCTGTCTCTGGCCGTCTGTGTCAGACCGTCTGTCTCAGACCGCCTGTCTCAGTCCGTCTGTCTCAGTCCGTCTGCCTCAGACCGTCTGTCTCAGAGCGTCTGCCCCAGACCGTCTATCTCCGACCGTCTGTCTCAGACCGCCTGTCTCAGTCCGTCAGTCTCAGTCCGTCTGTCTCAGACCGTCTGCCTCAGACCGTCTGCCTCAGACCGTCGGCCTCAGACCGTCTGTCTCAGTCCGTCTGTCTCAGACCGTCTGTCAAAGAACGTGTGTGTCAGACAGCCTGTCTCAGACCGTCTGTCTCAGAACGTCTGTGTCAGACCGTCTGTCTCAGACCGTCTGTCTCAGACCGTCTGTCTCAGACCGACTGTCTCAGTCCGTCTGTCTCAGTCCGTCTGTCTCAGTCCGCCGATCTCAGAACGTCCGACTCAGACCGCCTGTCTCAGACCGTCTGTCTCGGACTGTCTGTCTCAGACCGTCTGTCTCGGACTGTCTGTCTGAGACCCTCTGTCTCAGACCGTCTGCCTCAGACCGGCTGTCCCAGATCGTTTGTGTCAGACCGCCTGTCTCAGGCCGCCTATATCAGACCCTCTGTCTCAGTCCGTCTGTCTCAGACCGTCTGTCTCAGTCCGTCTGTCTCAGACCGTTTATCTCAGACCGCCTGTCTCAGACCCTCTGTCTCAGACCGTCTGTCTCAGACCGCCTGTCTCAGACCGTATGTCTCAGACCGTCTGTCTCAGACCGTCTATCTCAGACCGTCTGTCTCAGACCGCCTGTCTCAGACCGTCTGCCACAGACCGTCTCGCTCAGACCGCCATTCTCAGACCGCCAGTCTCGCACCGTCTGTCTCAGACCGTCTTTCTCAGACCGCCTGTCTCAGACCGTATGTCTCAGACCGTCTGTCTCGGACCGTCTGTCTCAGACCGTCTTTCTCAGACCGCCTGTATCAGACCGCCTGTCTCAGACCGCCTGTCTCAGTCCGTCTGTCTCGGACTGTCTGTCTGAGACCCTCTGTCTCAGACCGTCTGTCTCAGACCGTCTGTCTCAGACCGTCAGTCTCAGTCCGTCTGCCTCAGACCGTCTGCCTCAGACCGTCTGTCTCAGAACGTCTGTGTCAGACCGCCTGTCTCAGACCGTCTGTCTCAGACCGTCTGTCTCAGACCGTCTGTCTCAGACCGCCTGTCTCAGACCGTCTGTCTCAGGCCGTCTGTCTCTGGCCGTCTGTGTCAGACCGTCTGTCTCAGACCGCCTGTCTCAGACCGTCTGTCAATGAACGTGTGTGTCAGACAGCTTGTCTCAGTCCGTCTGTCTCAGAACGTCTGTGTCAGACCGTCAGTCTCAGTCCGTCTGTCTCAAACCGTCTGTCTCAGACCGCCTGTCTCAGACCGTATGTCTCAGACCGTCAGTCTCAGTCCGTCTGTCTCAGACCGTCTGCCTCAGACCGTCTGCCTCAGACCGTCTGTCTCAGAACGTCTGTGTCAGACCGCCTGTCTCAGACCGTCTGTCTCAGACCGTCTGTCTCAGACCGTCTGTCTCAGACCGTCTGTCTCAGACCGCCTGTCTCAGACCGTCTGTCTCAGGCCGTCTGTCTCTGGCCGTCTGTGTCAGACCGTCTGTCTCAGACCGCCTGTCTCAGTCCGTCTGTCTCAGTCCGTCTGCCTCAGACCGTCTGTCTCAGAGCGTCTGCCCCAGACCGTCTATCTCCGACCGTCTGTCTCAGACCGCCTGTCTCAGTCCGTCAGTCTCAGTCCGTCTGTCTCAGACCGTCTGCCTCAGACCGTCTGCCTCAGACCGTCGGCCTCAGACCGTCTGTCTCAGTCCGTCTGTCTCAGACCGTCTGTCAAAGAACGTGTGTGTCAGACAGCCTGTCTCAGACCGTCTGTCTCAGAACGTCTGTGTCAGACCGTCTGTCTCAGACCGTCTGTCTCAGACCGTCTGTCTCAGACCGACTGTCTCAGTCCGTCTGTCTCAGTCCGTCTGTCTCAGTCCGCCGATCTCAGAACGTCCGACTCAGACCGCCTGTCTCAGACCGTCTGTCTCGGACTGTCTGTCTCAGACCGTCTGTCTCGGACTGTCTGTCTGAGACCCTCTGTCTCAGACCGTCTGCCTCAGACCGGCTGTCCCAGATCGTTTGTGTCAGACCGCCTGTCTCAGGCCGCCTATATCAGACCCTCTGTCTCAGTCCGTCTGTCTCAGACCGTCTGTCTCAGTCCGTCTGTCTCAGACCGTTTATCTCAGACCGCCTGTCTCAGACCCTCTGTCTCAGACCGTCTGTCTCAGACCGCCTGTCTCAGACCGTATGTCTCAGACCGTCTGTCTCAGACCGTCTATCTCAGACCGTCTGTCTCAGACCGCCTGTCTCAGACCGTCTGCCACAGACCGTCTCGCTCAGACCGCCATTCTCAGACCGCCAGTCTCGCACCGTCTGTCTCAGACCGTCTTTCTCAGACCGCCTGTCTCAGACCGTATGTCTCAGACCGTCTGTCTCGGACCGTCTGTCTCAGACCGTCTTTCTCAGACCGCCTGTATCAGACCGCCTGTCTCAGACCGCCTGTCTCAGACCGTCTGTCTCAGACCGTCTGTCTGAGACCCTCTGTCTCAGACCGTCTGTCTCAGACCGTCTGTCTCAGGCCGCCTGTCTCAGGCCGCCTATATCAGAACGTCTGTTTCAGACCGTCTGTCTCAGACCGACTGTCTCAGTCCGTCTGTCTCAGTCCGCCGATCTCAGACCGTCCGAATCAGACCGCCTGTCTCAGACCGTCTGTCTGAGACCCTCTGTCTCAGACCTTCTGTCTCAGACCGCCTGTCTCAGACCGTATGTCTCAGACCGTCTGTCTCAGACCGTCTATCTCAGACCGTCTGTTTCAGACCGCCTGTCTCAGACCGTCTGCCACAGACCGTCTGGCTCAGACCGCTATTCTCAGACCGCCAGTCTCGGACCGTCTGTCTCAGACTGTCTTTCTCAGACCGCCTGTCTCAGACCGTCTGTCTCGGACCGTCTGTCTCAGACCGTCTTTCTCAGACCGCCTGTCTCAGACCGCCTGTCTCAGACCGCCTGTCTCAGACCGTCTGTCTCAGACCGTCTGTCTGAGACCGCCTGTCTCAGTCCGTCTGTCTCAGTCCGTCTGTCTGAGACCGTCTGTCAAAGAACGTGTGTGTCAGACCGCCTGTCTCAGACCGTCTGTCTCAGAACGTCTGTGTCAGACCGTCTGTCTCAGACCGTCTGTCTCAGACCGTATGTCTCAGACCGTCTGTCTTAGTCCGTATGTCTCAGACCGTCTGTCTCAGTCAGCCTATCTCAGACCGTCGGTCTCAATCCGCCTGCCGCTATCGGGCAGCGTCTGTTCGCCTGTCCCTGTCCTTCTGTCTCAGACTGTCAGTCTAAGTCCGTCTGTCTCAGTCCGTCTTTCACAGCCCGTCTGTCTCATACCGTCTGTCTCAGACCACCTGTCTCAGTCCGTCTGTCTCAGTCCGACTGTCTCAGACCGTCTGTCTCAGGCCGCCTGTCTCAGACCGTCTGTCTCAGACCGTCTGTCACAGACCGTCTGGCTCAGACCGCCTTTCTCAGACCGTCTGTCTCGGAACGTCTGTGTCAGACCGTCTGTCTCAGACCGTCTGTCTCAGACCGACTGTTTCAGTCCGTCTGTCTCAGTCCCCCGATCTCAGAACGTCCGACTCAGACCGCCTGTCTCAGACCGTCTGTCTCGGACTGTCTGTCTGAGACCGTCTGTCTCAGTCCGTATGTCTCGGACGGTCTGTCTCCGAACGTCTGTCTCAGTCCGTCTGTCTCAGTCCGTCTGCCTCAGACCGTCTGTCTCAGAGCGTCTGCCCCAGACCGTCTATCTCCGACCGTCTGTCTCAGACCGCCTGTCTCAGTCCGTCAGTCTCAGTCCGTCTGTCTCAGACCGTCTGCCTCAGACCGTCTGCCTCAGACCGTCGGCCTCAGACCGTCTGTCTCAGTCCGTCTGTCTCAGACCGTCTGTCTCAGACCGACTGTCTCAGTCCGTCTGTCTCAGTCCGTCTGTCTCAGTCCGCCGGTCTCAGACCGTCCGACTCAGACCGCCTGTCTCAGACCGTCTGTCTCAGACCGTCTGTCTCAGACCGTCTGTCTCAGACCATCTGCCTCAGACCGTCTGTCTCAGAACGTTTGTGTCAGACCGCCTGTCTCAGGCCGCCTATATCAGACCCTCTGTCTCAGTCCGTCTGTCTCAGACCGTGTGTCTCAGACCGTCTGTCTCAGACCGACTGTCTCAGTCCGTCTGTCTCAGTCCGTCTGTCTCAGTCCGCCGGTCTTAGACCGTCTGTCTCAGACCGTCAGTCTCAGTCCGTCTGTCTCAGACCGTCTGCCTCAGACCGTCTGCCTCAGACCGTCTGCCTCAGACCGTCTGCCTCAGACCGTCTGTCTCAGAACGTTTGTGTCAGACCGTCTGTCTCAGACCGACTGTCTCAGTCCGTCTGTCTCAGTCCGTCTGTCTCAGACCGCCGGTCTCAGACCGTCCGACTCAGACCGCCTGTCTCAGACCGTCTGTCTGAGACCCTCTGTCTCAAACCGTCTGTCTCAGACCGCCTGTCTCAGACCGTACGTCTCAGACCGTCAGTCTCAGTCCGTCTGTCTCAGACCGTCTGCCTCAGAGCGTCTGTCTCAGAGCGTCTGCCCCAGACCGTCTATCTCCGACCGTCTGTCTCAGACCGCCTGTCTCAGTCCGTCAGTCTCAGTCCGTCTGTCTCAGACCGTCTGCCTCAGACCGTCTGCCTCAGACCGTCGGCCTCAGACCGTCTGTCTCAGTCCGTCTGTCTCAGACCGTCTGTCAAAGAACGTGTGTGTCAGACAGCCTGTCTTAGACCGTCTGTCTCAGAACGTCTGTGTCAGACCGTCTGTCTCAGACCGTCTGTCTCAGACCGTCTGTCTCAGACCGACTGTCTCAGTCCGTCTGTCTCAGTCCGTCTGTCTCAGTCCGCCGGTCTCAGACCGTCCGACTCAGACCGCCTGTCTCAGACCGTCTGTCTCAGACCGTCTGTCTCAGACCGTCTGTCTCAGACCATCTGCCTCAGACCGTCTGTCTCAGAACGTTTGTGTCAGACCGCCTGTCTCAGGCCGCCTATATCAGACCCTCTGTCTCAGTCCGTCTGTCTCAGACCGTGTGTCTCAGACCGTCTGTCTCAGACCGACTGTCTCAGTCCGTCTGTCTCAGTCCGTCTGTCTCAGTCCGCCGGTCTTAGACCGTCTGTCTCAGACCGTCAGTCTCAGTCCGTCTGTCTCAGACCGTCTGCCTCAGACCGTCTGCCTCAGACCGTCTGCCTCAGACCGTCTGCCTCAGACCGTCTGCCTCAGACCGTCTGTCTCAGAACGTTTGTGTCAGACCGTCTGTCTCAGACCGACTGTCTCAGTCCGTCTGTCTCAGTCCGTCTGTCTCAGACCGCCGGTCTCAGACCGTCCGACTCAGACCGCCTGTCTCAGACCGTCTGTCTGAGACCCTCTGTCTCAAACCGTCTGTCTCAGACCGCCTGTCTCAGACCGTATGTCTCAGACCGTCAGTTTCAGTCCGTCTGTCTCAGACCGTCTGCCTCAGACCGTCTGTCTCAGAGCGTCTGCCCCAGACCGTCTATCTCCGACCGTCTGTCTCAGACCGCCTGTCTCAGTCCGTCAGTCTCAGTCCGTCTGTCTCAGACCGTCTGCCTCAGACCGTCGGCCTCAGACCGTCTGTCTCAGTCCGTCTGTCTCAGACCGTCTGTCAAAGAACGTGTGTGTCAGACAGCCTGTCTCAGACCGTCTGTCTCAGAACGTCTGTGTCAGACCGTCTGTCTCAGAACGTCTGTGTCAGACCGTCTGTCTCAGACCGTCTGTCTCAGACCGTCTGTCTCAGACCGACTGTCTCAGTCCGTCTGTCTCAGTCCGTCTGTCTCAGTCCGCCGGTCTCAGACCGTCCGACTCAGACCGCCTGTCTCAGACCGTCTGTCTCAGACCGTCTGTCTCAGTCCGTCTGTCTCGGACTGTCTGTCTGAGACCCTCTGTCTCAGACCGTCTGCCTCAGACCGTCTGTCTCAGACCGTCAGTCTCAGTCCGTCTGTCTCAGACCGTCTGCCTCAGACCGTCTGCCTCAGACCGTCTGCCTCAGACCGTCTGTCTCAGAACGTTTGTGTCAGACCGCCTGTCTCAGGCCGCCTATATCAGACCCTCTGTCTCAGTCCGTCTGTCTCAGACCGTGTGTCTCAGACCGTCTGTCTCAGACCATCTGTCTCAGACCGTCTGTCTCAGACCGTCAGTCTCAGTCCGTCTGTCTCAGACCGTCTGCCTCAGACCGTCTGCCTCAGACCGTCTGCCTCAGACCGTCTGTCTCAGAACGTCTGTGTCAGACCGCCTGTCTCAGACCGTCTGTCTCAGACCGTCTGTCTCAGACCGTCTGTCTCAGACCGCCTGTCTCAGACCGTCTGTCTCAGGCCGTCTGTCTCTGGCCGTCTGTGTCAGACCGTCTGTCTCAGACCGCCTGTCTCAGACCGTCTGTCAATGAACGTGTGTGTCAGACAGCTTGTCTCAGTCCGTCTGTCTCAGAACGTCTGTGTCAGACCGTCAGTCTCAGTCCGTCTGTCTCAAACCGTCTGTCTCAGACCGCCTGTCTCAGACCGTATGTCTCAGACCGTCAGTCTCAGTCCGTCTGTCTCAGACCGTCTGCCTCAGACCGTCTGCCTCAGACCGTCTGTCTCAGAACGTCTGTGTCAGACCGCCTGTCTCAGACCGTCTGTCTCAGACCGTCTGTCTCAGACCGTCTGTCTCAGACCGCCTGTCTCAGACCGTCTGTCTCAGGCCGTCTGTCTCTGGCCGTCTGTGTCAGACCGTCTGTCTCAGACCGCCTGTCTCAGTCCGACTGTCTCAGTCCGTCTGCCTCAGACCGTCTGTCTCAGAGCGTCTGCCCCAGACCGTCTATCTCCGACCGTCTGTCTCAGACCGCCTGTCTCAGTCCGTCAGTCTCAGTCCGTCTGTCTCAGACCGTCTGCCTCAGACCGTCTGCCTCAGACCGTCGGCCTCAGACCGTCTGTCTCAGTCCGTCTGTCTCAGACCGTCTGTCAAAGAACGTGTGTGTCAGACAGCCTGTCTCAGACCGTCTGTCTCAGAACGTCTGTGTCAGACCGTCTGTCTCAGGCCGTCTGTATCAGACCGTCTGTCTCAGACCGTCTGTCTCAGACCGTCTGTCTAAGACCGTCTGTCGCAGACCGCCTGCCTCAGACCGCCTGTCTCTGACCGTCTGTCTCAGACCGTCTGTCTCAGGCCGTCTGTCTCAGACCGTCTGTCTCAATCCCTCTGTCTCGAACCGTCTGTCTCAGACCGCCTGTCTCAGACCGTCTGTCTCCGACCGTCTGTCTCAGACCGTCTGTCTCAGACCGTCTGTCTCAGACCGTCTGTCTCCGTTCGTGTGTCTCTGGCCGCCTGTCTCTGTCCGTCTGTCTCAGACCGTCTGTCTCAGACCGTCTGTCTCAGACCGTCTGTCTCAGACCGTCTGTCTCAGACCGCCTGTCTCAGATCGTCTGTCTCAGACCGTCTGTATCAGACCGTCTGTATCAGACTGTCTGTCTCAGACTGTCTGTCTCAGGCCGTATGTCTAAGACCGTTTGTCGCAGACCGCCTGTCTCAGACCGCCTGTCTCTGACAGTCTGTCTCAGGCCGTCTGTATCAGACTGTCTGTCTCAGACTGTCTGTCTCAGGCCGTATGTCTAAGACCGTCTGTCTCAGACCGTCTGTCTCAGACCGACTGTCTCTGACCGTCTGTCTCAGACCGTCTGTCTCAGACCGTCTGTCTCAATCCCTCTGTCTCGAACCGTCTATCTCAGACCGTCTGTCTCAGACCGTCTGTCTGAGACCGTCTGTCTCAGACCGTCTGTCTCAGACCGTCTGTCTCAGACCGTGCGTCTCAGACCGTCTGTATCAGACCGTCTGTATCAGACTGTCTGTCTCAGACTGTCAGTCTCAGGCCGTATGTCTAAGACCGTCTGTCGCAGACCGCCTGTCTCTGACAGTCTGTCTCAGGCCGTCTGTCTCAGGCCGTCTGTCTCAGGCCGCCTGTCTCTGACCGTCTGTGTCAGACCGTCTGTCTAAGACCGTTTGTCGCAGATCGCCTGTCTCAGACCGCCTGTCTCTGACAGTCTGTCTCAGGCCGTCTGTATCAGACTGTCTGTCTCAGACCGTCTGTCTCAGACCGTCTGTCTCAGACCGCCTGTCTCAGATCGTCTGTCTCAGACCGTCTGTATCAGACCGTCTGTATCAGACTGTCTGTCTCAGACTGTCTGTCTCAGGCCGTATGTCTAAGACCGTTTGTCGCAGACCGCCTGTCTCAGACCGCCTGTCTCTGACAGTCTGTCTCAGGCCGTCTGTATCAGACTGTCTGTCTCAGACTGTCTGTCTCAGGCCGTATGTCTAAGACCGTCTGTCTCAGACCGTCTGTCTCAGACCGTCTGTCTCAGACCGTCTGTCTCAGACCGTCTGTCTCAGACAGTCTGTCTCCGTTCGTGTGTCTCTGGCCGCCTGTCTCTGACCGTCTGTCTCAGACCGTCTGTCTCAGACCGTCTGTCTCAGACCGTCTGTCTCAGACCGTCTGTCTCAGACCGCCTGTCTCAGATCGTCTGTCTCAGACCGTCTGTATCAGACCGTCTGTATCAGACTGTCTGTCTCAGACTGTCTGTCTCAGGCCGTATGTCTAAGACCGTTTGTCGCAGACCGCCTGTCTCAGACCGCCTGTCTCTGACAGTCTGTCTCAGGCCGTCTGTATCAGACTGTCTGTCTCAGACTGTCTGTCTCAGGCCGTATGTCTAAGACCGTCTGTCTCAGACCGTCTGTCTCAGACCGACTGTCTCTGACCGTCTGTCTCAGACCGTCTGTCTCAGACCGTCTGTCTCAATCCCTCTGTCTCGAACCGTCTATCTCAGACCGTCTGTCTGAGACCGTCTGTCTCAGACCGTCTGTCTCAGACCGTCTGTCTCAGACCGTGCGTCTCAGACCGTCTGTATCAGACCGTCTGTATCAGACTGTCTGTCTCAGACTGTCAGTCTCAGGCCGTATGTCTAAGACCGTCTGTCGCAGACCGCCTGTCTCTGACAGTCTGTCTCAGGCCGTCTGTCTCAGGCCGTCTGTCTCAGGCCGCCTGTCTCTGACCGTCTGTGTCAGACCGTCTGTCTCAATCCCTCTGTCTCGAATCGTCTGTCTCAGACCGTCTGTCTCAGACCGTCTGTCTCAGACCGTCTGTCTCAGACCGTCTGTCTCAGTCCGTCTGTCTCCGTTCGTCTGTCTCAGACCGCCTATCTCAGACCGTCTGTCTCAGACCGTCTGTCTCTGACCGTCTGTCTCAGACCGTCTGTCACAGACCGCCTATCTCAGACCGCCTGTCTCAGACCGCCTGTCTCAGACCGTCTGTCTCAGACCGTCTGTCTCAATCCCTCTGTCTCGAACCGTCTGTCTCAGACCGTCTGTCTCAGACCGTCTGTCTCAGACCGTCTGTCTCAGTCCGTCTGTCTCCGTTCGTCTGTCTCAGACCGCCTATCTCAGACCGTCTGTCTCCGACCGTCTGTCTCAGACCGTCTGTCTCAGACCGTCTGTCTCAGACCGTCTGTCTCAGACCGTCTGTCTCCGTTCGTGTGTCTCTGGCCGCCTGTCTCTGACCGTCTGTCTCAGACCGTCTGTCTCAGACCGTCTGTCTCAGACCGTCTGTCTCAGACCGCCTGTCTCAGATCGTCTGTCTCAGACCGTCTGTATCAGACCGTCTGTATCAGACTGTCTGTCTCAGACTGTCTGTCTCAGGCCGTATGTCTAAGACCGTTTGTCGCAGACCGCCTGTCTCAGACCGCCTGTCTCTGACAGTCTGTCTCAGGCCGTCTGTATCAGACTGTCTGTCTCAGACTGTCTGTCTCAGGCCGTATGTCTAAGACCGTCTGTCTCAGACCGTCTGTCTCAGACCGACTGTCTCTGACCGTCTGTCTCAGACCGTCTGTCTCAGACCGTCTGTCTCAATCCCTCTGTCTCGAACCGTCTATCTCAGACCGTCTGTCTCAGACCGTCTGTCTGAGACCGTCTGTCTCAGACCGTCTGTCTCAGACCGTCTGTCTCAGACCGTGCGTCTCAGACCGTCTGTATCAGACCGTCTGTATCAGACTGTCTGTCTCAGACTGTCAGTCTCAGGCCGTATGTCTAAGACCGTCTGTCGCAGACCGCCTGTCTCTGACAGTCTGTCTCAGGCCGTCTGTCTCAGGCCGTCTGTCTCAGGCCGCCTGTCTCTGACCGTCTGTGTCAGACCGTCTGTCTAAGACCGTTTGTCGCAGACCGCCTGTCTCAGACCGCCTGTCTCTGACAGTCTGTCTCAGGCCGTCTGTATCAGACTGTCTGTCTCAGACCGTCTGTCTCAGACCGTCTGTCTCAGACCGCCTGTCTCAGATCGTCTGTCTCAGACCGTCTGTATCAGACCGTCTGTATCAGACTGTCTGTCTCAGACTGTCTGTCTCAGGCCGTATGTCTAAGACCGTTTGTCGCAGACCGCCTGTCTCAGACCGCCTGTCTCTGACAGTCTGTCTCAGGCCGTCTGTATCAGACTGTCTGTCTCAGACTGTCTGTCTCAGGCCGTATGTCTAAGACCGTCTGTCTCAGACCGTCTGTCTCAGACCGTCTGTCTCAGACCGTCTGTCTCAGACAGTCTGTCTCCGTTCGTGTGTCTCTGGCCGCCTGTCTCTGACCGTCTGTCTCAGACCGTCTGTCTCAGACCGTCTGTCTCAGACCGTCTGTCTCAGACCGTCTGTCTCAGACCGCCTCTCTCAGATCGTCTGTCTCAGACCGTCTGTATCAGACCGTCTGTATCAGACTGTCTGTCTCAGACTGTCTGTCTCAGGCCGTATGTCTAAGACCGTTTGTCGCAGACCGCCTGTCTCAGACCGCCTGTCTCTGACAGTCTGTCTCAGGCCGTCTGTATCAGACTGTCTGTCTCAGACTGTCTGTCTCAGGCCGTATGTCTAAGACCGTCTGTCTCAGACCGTCTGTCTCAGACCGACTGTCTCTGACCGTCTGTCTCAGACCGTCTGTCTCAGACCGTCTGTCTCAATCCCTCTGTCTCGAACCGTCTATCTCAGACCGTCTGTCTGAGACCGTCTGTCTCAGACCGTCTGTCTCAGACCGTCTGTCTCAGACCGTGCGTCTCAGACCGTCTGTATCAGACCGTCTGTATCAGACTGTCTGTCTCAGACTGTCAGTCTCAGGCCGTATGTCTAAGACCGTCTGTCGCAGACCGCCTGTCTCTGACAGTCTGTCTCAGGCCGTCTGTCTCAGGCCGTCTGTCTCAGGCCGCCTGTCTCTGACCGTCTGTGTCAGACCGTCTGTCTCAATCCCTCTGTCTCGAATCGTCTGTCTCAGACCGTCTGTCTCAGACCGTCTGTCTCAGACCGTCTGTCTCAGTCCGTCTGTCTCCGTTCGTCTGTCTCAGACCGCCTATCTCAGACCGTCTGTCTCAGACCGTCTGTCTCTGACCGTCTGTCTCAGACCGTCTGTCACAGACCGCCTATCTCAGACCGCCTGTCTCAGACCGCCTGTCTCAGACCGTCTGTCTCAGACCGTCTGTCTCAATCCCTCTGTCTCGAACCGTCTGTCTCAGACCGTCTGTCTCAGACCGTCTGTCTCAGTCCGTCTGTCTCCGTTCGTCTGTCTCAGACCGCCTATCTCAGACCGTCTGTCTCAGACCGTCTGTCTCTGACCGTCTGTCTCAGACCGTCTGTCACAGACCGCCTATCTCAGACCGCCTGTCTCAGACCGCCTGTCTCAGACCGTCTGTCTCAGACCGTCTGTCTCAGACCGTCTGTCTCAGACCGTCTGTCTCAGACCGTCTGTCGCAGACCGCCTGTCTCTGACAGTCTGTCTCAGGCCGTCTGTCTCAGGCCGTCTGTCTCAGGCCGCCTGTCTCTGACCGTCTGTGTCAGACCGTCTGTCTCAATCCCTCTGTCTCGAATCGTCAGTCTCAGACCGTCTGTCTCAGACCGTCTGTCTCAGACCGTCTGTCTCAGACCGTCTGTCTCAGTCCGTCTGTCTCCGTTCGTTTGTCTCTGGCCGCCTGTCTCTGACCGTCTGTCTCAGACCGTCTATCTCAGACCGTCTGTCTCAGACCGTCTGTCTCAGACCGTCTGTCTCTGACCGTCAGTCTCAGACCGTGCGTCTCAGATCGTCTGTCTCAGGCCGTCTGTATCAGACCGTCTGTCTCAGACCGTCTGTCTCAGACCGTCTGTCTAAGACCGTCTGTCGCAGACCGCCTGCCTCAGACCGCCTGTCTCTGACCGTCTGTCTCAGACCGTCTGTCTCAGACCGTCTGTCTCAATCCCTCTGTCTCGAACCGTCTGTCTCAGACCGTGCGTCTCAGATCGTCTGTCTCAGGCCGTCTGTATCAGACCGTCTGTCTCAGACCGTCTGTCTCAGACCGTCTGTCTAAGACCGTCTGTCGCAGACCGCCTGCCTCAGACCGCCTGTCTCTGACCGTCTGTCTCAGACCGTCTGTCTCAGGCCGTCTGTCTCAGACCGTCTGTCTCAATCCCTCTGTCTCGAACCGTCTGTCTCAGACCGCCTGTCTCAGACCGTCTGTCTCCGACCGTCTGTCTCAGACCGTCTGTCTCAGACCGTCTGTCTCAGACCGTCTGTCTCCGTTCGTGTGTCTCTGGCCGCCTGTCTCTGACCGTCTGTCTCAGACCGTCTGTCTCAGACCGTCTGTCTCAGACCGTCTGTCTCAGACCGCCTGTCTCAGATCGTCTGTCTCAGACCGTCTGTATCAGACCGTCTGTATCAGACTGTCTGTCTCAGACTGTCTGTCTCAGGCCGTATGTCTAAGACCGTTTGTCGCAGACCGCCTGTCTCAGACCGCCTGTCTCTGACAGTCTGTCTCAGGCCGTCTGTATCAGACTGTCTGTCTCAGACTGTCTGTCTCAGGCCGTATGTCTAAGACCGTCTGTCTCAGACCGTCTGTCTCAGACCGACTGTCTCTGACCGTCTGTCTCAGACCGTCTGTCTCAGACCGTCTGTCTCAATCCCTCTGTCTCGAACCGTCTATCTCAGACCGTCTGTCTCAGACCGTCTGTCTGAGACCGTCTGTCTCAGACCGTCTGTCTCAGACCGTCTGTCTCAGACCGTGCGTCTCAGACCGTCTGTATCAGACCGTCTGTATCAGACTGTCTGTCTCAGACTGTCAGTCTCAGGCCGTATGTCTAAGACCGTCTGTCGCAGACCGCCTGTCTCTGACAGTCTGTCTCAGGCCGTCTGTCTCAGGCCGTCTGTCTCAGGCCGCCTGTCTCTGACCGTCTGTGTCAGACCGTCTGTCTAAGACCGTTTGTCGCAGACCGCCTGTCTCAGACCGCCTGTCTCTGACAGTCTGTCTCAGGCCGTCTGTATCAGACTGTCTGTCTCAGACCGTCTGTCTCAGACCGTCTGTCTCAGACCGCCTGTCTCAGATCGTCTGTCTCAGACCGTCTGTATCAGACCGTCTGTATCAGACTGTCTGTCTCAGACTGTCTGTCTCAGGCCGTATGTCTAAGACCGTTTGTCGCAGACCGCCTGTCTCAGACCGCCTGTCTCTGACAGTCTGTCTCAGGCCGTCTGTATCAGACTGTCTGTCTCAGACTGTCTGTCTCAGGCCGTATGTCTAAGACCGTCTGTCTCAGACCGTCTGTCTCAGACCGTCTGTCTCAGACCGTCTGTCTCAGACCGTCTGTCTCCGTTCGTGTGTCTCTGGCCGCCTGTCTCTGACCGTCTGTCTCAGACCGTCTGTCTCAGACCGTCTGTCTCAGACCGTCTGTCTCAGACCGCCTGTCTCAGATCGTCTGTCTCAGACCGTCTGTATCAGACCGTCTGTATCAGACTGTCTGTCTCAGACTGTCTGTCTCAGGCCGTATGTCTAAGACCGTTTGTCGCAGACCGCCTGTCTCAGACCGCCTGTCTCTGACAGTCTGTCTCAGGCCGTCTGTATCAGACTGTCTGTCTCAGACTGTCTGTCTCAGGCCGTATGTCTAAGACCGTCTGTCTCAGACCGTCTGTCTCAGACCGACTGTCTCTGACCGTCTGTCTCAGACCGTCTGTCTCAGACCGTCTGTCTCAATCCCTCTGTCTCGAACCGTCTATCTCAGACCGTCTGTCTCAGACCGTCTGTCTGAGACCGTCTGTCTCAGACCGTCTGTCTCAGACCGTCTGTCTCAGACCGTGCGTCTCAGACCGTCTGTATCAGACCGTCTGTATCAGACTGTCTGTCTCAGACTGTCAGTCTCAGGCCGTATGTCTAAGACCGTCTGTCGCAGACCGCCTGTCTCTGACAGTCTGTCTCAGGCCGTCTGTCTCAGGCCGTCTGTCTCAGGCCGCCTGTCTCTGACCGTCTGTGTCAGACCGTCTGTCTCAATCCCTCTGTCTCGAATCGTCTGTCTCAGACCGTCTGTCTCAGACCGTCTGTCTCAGACCGTCTGTCTCAGTCCGTCTGTCTCCGTTCGTCTGTCTCAGACCGCCTATCTCAGACCGTCTGTCTCAGACCGTCTGTCTCTGACCGTCTGTCTCAGACCGTCTGTCACAGACCGCCTATCTCAGACCGCCTGTCTCAGACCGCCTGTCTCAGACCGTCTGTCTCAGACCGTCTGTCTCAATCCCTCTGTCTCGAACCGTCTGTCTCAGACCGTCTGTCTCAGACCGTCTGTCTCAGACCGTCTGTCTCAGACCGTCTGTCTCAGTCCGTCTGTCTCCGTTCGTTTGTCTCTGGCCGCCTGTCTCTGACCGTCTGTCTCAGACAGTCTATCTCAGACCGTCTGTCTCAGACCGTCTGTCTCAGACCGTCTGTCTCAGACCGTCTGTCTCTGACCGTCAGTCTCAGACCGTGCGTCTCAGATCGTCTGTCTCAGGCCGTCTGTATCAGACCGTCTGTCTCAGACCGTCTGTCTCAGACCGTCTGTCTCAGACCGTCTGTCTAAGACCGTCTGTCGCAGACCGCCTGCCTCAGACCGCCTGTCTCTGACCGTCTGTCTCAGACCGTCTGTCTCAGACCGTCTGTCTCAATCCCTCTGTCTCGAACCGTCTGTCTCAGACCGTGCGTCTCAGATCGTCTGTCTCAGGCCGTCTGTATCAGACCGTCTGTCTCAGACCGTCTGTCTCCGACCGTCTGTATCAGACCGTCTGTATCAGACCGTCTGTATCAGACTGTCTGTCTCAGACTGTCTGTCTCAGACTGTCTGTCTCAGGCCGTATGTCTAAGACCGTCTGTCGCAGACCGCCTGCCTCAGACCGCCTGTCTCTGACCGTCTGTCTCAGACCGTCTGTCTCAGACCGCCTGTCTCAGACCGTCTGTCTCAGACCGTCTGTCTCAATCCCTGTCTCGAACCGTCTGTCTCAGACCGTCTGTCTCAGACCGTCTGTCTCCGACGGTCTGTCTCAGACCGTCTGTCTCAGACCGTCTGTCTCAATCCCTCTGTCTCGAACCGTCTGTCTCAGACCGTCTGTCTCAGACCGTCTGTCTCAGACCGTCTGTCTCAGACCGTCTGTCTCCGACCGTCTGTCTCAGACCGTTTGTCTCAGACCGTCTGTCTCGGACCGTCTGTCTCAGATCGTCTGTCTCTGGCCGCCTGTCTCTGACCGTCTGTCTCAGACCGTCTGTCTCAGACCGTCTGTCTCAGACCGTCTGTCTCAGACCGTCTGTCTCAATCCCTCTGTCTCGAACCGTCTATCTCAGACCGTCTGTCTCAGACCGTCTGTCTGAGACCGTCTGTCTCAGACCGTCTGTCTCAGACCGTCTGTCTCAGACCGCCTGTCTCAGACCGTGCGTCTCAGACCGTCTGTATCAGACCGTCTGTATCAGACTGTCTGTCTCAGACTGTCAGTCTCAGGCCGTATGTCTAAGACCGTCTGTCGCAGACCGCCTGTCTCAGGCCGTCTGTCTCAGGCCGTCTGTCTCAGGCCGCCTGTCTCTGACCGTCTGTGTCAGACCGTCTGTCTCAATCCCTCTGTCTCGAATCGTCAGTCTCAGACCGTCTGTCTCAGACCGTCTGTCTCAGACCGTCTGTCTCAGACCGTCTGTCTCAGTCCGTCTGTCTCCGTTCGTCTGTCTCAGACCGCCTATCTCAGACCGTCTGTCTCAGACCGTCTGTCTCTGACCGTCTGTCTCAGACCGTCTGTCACAGACCGCCTATCTCAGACCGCCTGTCTCAGACCGCCTGTCTCAGACCGTCTGTCTCAGACCGTCTGTCTCAATCCCTCTGTCTCGAACCGTCTGTCTCAGACCGTCTGTCTCAGACCGCCTGTCTCTGACCGTCTGTCTCAGACCGTCTGTCTCAGACCGTCTGTCTCAGACCGCCTGTCTCAGATCGTCTGTCTCAGACCGTCTGTATCAGACCGTCTGTATCAGACCGTCTGTATCAGACTGTCTGTCTCAGACTGTCTGTCTCAGGCCGTATGTCTAAGACCGTCTGTCGCAGACCGCCTGTCTCAGACCGCCTGTCTCTGACAGTCTGTCTCAGGCCGTCTGTCTCAGGCCGTCTGTATCAGACCGTCTGTATCAGACCGTCTGTATCAGACTGTCTGTCTCAGACTGTCTGTCTCAGACTGTCTGTCTCAGGCCGTATGTCTAAGACCGTCTGTCGCAGACCGCCTGCCTCAGACCGCCTGTCTCTGACCGTCTGTCTCAGACCGTCTGTCTCAGACCGCCTGTCTCAGACCGTCTGTCTCAGACCGTCTGTCTCAATCCCTGTCTCGAACCGTCTGTCTCAGACCGTCTGTCTCCGACGGTCTGTCTCAGACCGTCTGTCTCAGACCGTCTGTCTCAGACCGCCTGTCTCAGACCGTCTGTCTCAGACCGTCTGTCTCAGATCGTCTGTCTCAGACCGTCTGTATCAGACCGTCTGTATCAGACTGTCTGTCTCAGACTGTCTGTCTCAGGCCGTATGTCTAAGACCGTCTGTCGCAGACCGCCTGTCTCAGACCGCCTGTCTCTGACAGTCTGTCTCAGGCCGTCTGTCTCAGGCCGTCTGTCTCAGACCGTCTGTCTCAGGCCGCCTGTCTCTGACCGTCTGTGTCAGACCGTCTGTCTCAATCCCTCTGTCTCGAACCGTCTGTCTCAGACCGTCTGTCTCAGACCGACTGTCTCCGTTCGTCTGTCTCAGACCGCCTATCTCAGACCGTCTGTCTCAGACCGTCTGTCTCAGACCGTCTGTCTCAGACCGTCTGTGTCAGACCGTCTGTGTCAGGCCGTCTGTCTCAGACCGCCTGTCTCTGACAGTCTGTCTCAAACCGTCTGTCTCAGACCGTCTGTCTCAGACCGTCTGTATCAGACTGTCTGTCTCAGACTGTCTGTCTCAGGCCGTATGTCTAAGACCGTCTGTCTCAGACCGTCTGTCTCAGACCGTCTGTCTCAGACCGTCTGTCTCAGACCGTCTGTCTCAGACCGTCTGTCTCAGACCGTCTGTATCAGACCGTCTGTATCAGACTGTCTGTCTCAGACTGTCTGTCTCAGGCCGTATGTCTAAGACCGTCTGTCGCAGACCGCCTGTCTCAGACCGCCTGTCTCTGACAGTCTGTCTCAGGCCGTCTGTCTCAGGCCGTCTGTCTCAGACCGTCTGTCTCAGGCAGCCTGTCTCTGACCGTCTGTGTCAGACCGTCTGTCTCAATCCCTCTGTCTCGAACCGTCTGTCTCAGACCGTCTGTCTCAGACCGTCTGTCTCAGACCGACTGTCTCCGTTCGTCTGTCTCAGACCGCCTATCTCAGACCGTCTGTCTCAGACCGTCTGTCTCAGACCGTCTGTCTCAGACCGTCTGTGTCAGGCCGTCTGTCTCAGACCGCCTGTCTCTGACAGTCTGTCTCAAACCGTCTGTCTCAGACCGTCTGTCTCAGACCGTCTGTATCAGACTGTCTGTCTCAGACTGTCTGTCTCAGGCCGTATGTCTAAGACCGTCTGTCTCAGACCGTCTGTCTCAGACCGTCTGTCTCAGACCGTCTGTCTCAGACCGTCTGTCTCAGACCGTCTGTCTCAGACCGTCTGTCTCAGACCGTCTGTCTCAGACCGTCTGCCTCAGACCGTCTGTCTCTGACCGTCTGTCTCAGGCCGTCTGCCTCAGGCCGCCTGTCTCAGACCGTATGTCTAAGACCGTCTGTCGCAGACCGCCTGTCTCAGACCGCCTGTCACTGACAGTCTGTCTCAAACCGTCTGTCTCAGACCGTCTGTCTCAGACCGTCTGTCTCAGACCGTCTGTCTCAGGCCGTCTGTCTCAGACCGTCTGTCTCAGACCGTCTGTCTCAGACCGTCTATCTAAGTCAGCCTATCTCAGACCGTCCGTCTCAGTCCGTCTGCCGCTATCGGGCACCGTCTATTCGCCTGTCCCTGTCCGTCTGTATCATACCATCTGTCTCTGACCGTCTGTCTCAGACCGTCTGTCTCAGACCGTCTGTATCAGACCGTCTGTATCAGACCGTCTGTATCAGACCGTCTGTATCAGACCGTCTGCCTCAGACCGTCTGTCTCAGACCGTCAGTGTCAGACCGTCTGTCTCAGACCGTCTGTATCAGACCGTCTGTCTCAGACCGTCTGTCTCAGAACGTCTGTCTCAGACCGTCTGTCTCAGACCGTCTGTCTCAGACCGCCTGTCTCAGACCGTCTGTCTCAGACCGTCTGTCTCAGATCGTCTGTCTCAGACCGTCTGTATCAGACCGTCTGTATCAGACTGTCTGTCTCAGACTGTCTGTCTCAGGCCGTATGTCTAAGACCGTCTGTCGCAGACCGCCTGTCTCAGACCGCCTGTCTCTGACAGTCTGTCTCAGGCCGTCTGTCTCAGGCCGTCTGTCTCAGGCCGTCTGTCTCAGACCGTCTGTCTCAGGCCGCCTGTCTCTGACCGTCTGTGTCAGACCGTCTGTCTCAATCCCTCTGTCTCGAACCGTCTGTCTCAGACCGTCTGTCTCAGACCGACTGTCTCCGTTCGTCTGTCTCAGACCGCTTATCTCAGACCGTCTGTCTCAGACCGTCTGTCTCAGACCGTCTGTCTCAGACCGTCTGTGTCAGGCCGGCTGTCTCAGACCGCCTGTCTCTGACAGTCTGTCTCAAACCGTCTGTCTCAGACCGTCTGTCTCAGACCGTCTGTATCAGACCGTCTGTCTCAGACCGTCTGTCTCAGGCCGTATGTCTAAGACCGTCTGTCTCAGACCGTCTGTCTCAGACCGTCTGTCTCAGACCGTCTGTCTCAGACCGTCTGTCTCAGACCGTCTGTCTCAGACCGCCTGTCTCAGACCGTCTGTCTCAGACCGTCTGTGTCAGGCCGTCTGTCTCAGGCCGCCTGTCTCTGACCGCCTGTCTCTGACAGTCTGTCTCAGGCCGTCTGTCTCAGGCCGTCTGTCTCAGACCGTCTGTCTCAGACCGTCTGTCTCAGGCCGTCTGTCTCAGGCCGTCTGTCTCAGACCGTCTGTGTCAGGCCGTCTGTCTCAGGCCGCCTGTCTCTGACCGTCTGTCTCAGACCGTCTGTCTCAGACCGTCTGTCTCAGACCGCCTGTCTCAGATCGTCTGTCTCAGACCGTCTGTATCAGACCGTCTGTATCAGACTGTCTGTCTCAGACTGTCTGTCTCAGGCCGTATGTCTAAGACCGTCTGTCGCAGACCGCCTGTCTCAGACCGCCTGTCTCTGACAGTCTGTCTCAGGCCGTCTGTCTCAGGCCGTCTGTCTCAGACCGTCTGTCTCAGGCCGTCTGTCTCAGGCCGTCTGTCTCAGACCGTCTGTGTCAGGCCGTCTGTCTCAGGCCGCCTGTCTCTGACCGCCTGTCTCAGACCGTCTGTCTCAGACCGTCTGTCTCTGACCGTCTGTCTCAGACCGTCTGTCTCAGACCGCCTGTCTCAGATCGTCTGTCTCAGACCGTCTGTATCAGACCGTCTGTATCAGACTGTCTGTCTCAGACTGTCTGTCTCAGGCCGTATGTCTAAGACCGTCTGTCGCAGACCGCCTGTCTCAGACCGTCTGTCTCCGTTCGTCTGTCTCAGACCGCCTATCTCAGACCGTCTGTCTCAGACCGTCTGTCTCAGACCGTCTGTCTCAGTCCGTCTGTCTCCGTTCGTCTGTCTCAGACCGCCTATCTCAGACCGTCTGTCTCAGACCGTCTGTCTCTGACCGTCTGTCTCAGACCGTCTGTCACAGACCGCCTATCTCAGACCGCCTGTCTCAGACCGCCTGTCTCAGACCGTCTGTCTCAGACCGTCTGTCTCAATCCCTCTGTCTCGAACCGTCTGTCTCAGACCGTCTGTCTCAGACCGTCTGTCTCAGACCGTCTGTCTCAGACCGTCTGTCTCAGACCGTCTGTCTCAGTCCGTCTGTCTCCGTTCGTTTGTCTCTGGCCGCCTGTCTCTGACCGTCTGTCTCAGACCGTCTATCTCAGACCGTCTGTCTCAGACCGTCTGTCTCAGACCGTCTGTCTAAGACCGTCTGTCGCAGACCGCCTGCCTCAGACCGCCTGTCTCTGACCGTCTGTCTCAGACCGTCTGTCTCAGACCGTCTGTCTCAATCCCTCTGTCTCGAACCGTCTGTCTCAGACCGTGCGTCTCAGATCGTCTGTCTCAGGCCGTCTGTATCAGACCGTCTGTCTCAGACCGTCTGTCTCAGACCGTCTGTCTAAGACCGTCTGTCGCAGACCGCCTGCCTCAGACCGCCTGTCTCTGACCGTCTGTCTCAGACCGTCTGTCTCAGACCGTCTGTCTCAGACCGTCTGTCTCAGACCGTCTGTCTCAATCCCTCTGTCTCGAACCGTCTGTCTCAGACCGCCTGTCTCAGACCGTCTGTCTCCGACCGTCTGTCTCAGACCGTCTGTCTCAGACCGTCTGTCTCAGACCGTCTGTCTCCGTTCGTGTGTCTCTGGCCGCCTGTCTCTGACCGTCTGTCTCAGACCGTCTGTCTCAGACCGTCTGTCTCAGACCGTCTGTCTCAGACCGCCTGTCTCAGATCGTCTGTCTCAGACCGTCTGTATCAGACCGTCTGTATCAGACTGTCTGTCTCAGACTGTCTGTCTCAGGCCGTATGTCTAAGACCGTTTGTCGCAGACCGCCTGTCTCAGACCGCCTGTCTCTGACAGTCTGTCTCAGGCCGTCTGTATCAGACTGTCTGTCTCAGACTGTCTGTCTCAGGCCGTATGTCTAAGACCGTCTGTCTCAGACCGTCTGTCTCAGACCGACTGTCTCTGACCGTCTGTCTCAGACCGTCTGTCTCAGACCGTCTGTCTCAATCCCTCTGTCTCGAACCGTCTATCTCAGACCGTCTGTCTCAGACCGTCTGTCTGAGACCGTCTGTCTCAGACCGTCTGTCTCAGACCGTCTGTCTCAGACCGTGCGTCTCAGACCGTCTGTATCAGACCGTCTGTATCAGACTGTCTGTCTCAGACTGTCAGTCTCAGGCCGTATGTCTAAGACCGTCTGTCGCAGACCGCCTGTCTCTGACAGTCTGTCTCAGGCCGTCTGTCTCAGGCCGTCTGTCTCAGGCCGCCTGTCTCTGACCGTCTGTGTCAGACCGTCTGTCTCAATCCCTCTGTCTCGAATCGTCTGTCTCAGACCGTCTGTCTCAGACCGTCTGTCTCAGACCGTCTGTCTCAGTCCGTCTGTCTCCGTTCGTCTGTCTCAGACCGCCTATCTCAGACCGTCTGTCTCAGACCGTCTGTCTCTGACCGTCTGTCTCAGACCGTCTGTCACAGACCGCCTATCTCAGACCGCCTGTCTCAGACCGCCTGTCTCAGACCGTCTGTCTCAGACCGTCTGTCTCAATCCCTCTGTCTCGAACCGTCTGTCTCAGACCGTCTGTCTCAGACCGTCTGTCTCAGACCGTCTGTCTCAGACCGTCTGTCTCAGACCGTCTGTCTCAGTCCGTCTGTCTCCGTTCGTTTGTCTCTGGCCGCCTGTCTCTGACCGTCTGTCTCAGACCGTCTATCTCAGACAGTCTGTCTCAGACCGTCTGTCTCAGACCGTCTGTCTCTGACCGTCAGTCTCAGACCGTGCGTCTCAGATCGTCTGTCTCAGGCCGTCTGTATCAGACCGTCTGTCTCAGACCGTCTGTCTCAGACCGTCTGTCTCAGACCGTCTGTCTAAGACCGTCTGTCGCAGACCGCCTGCCTCAGACCGCCTGTCTCTGACCGTCTGTCTCAGACCGTCTGTCTCAGACCGTCTGTCTCAGACCGTCTGTCTCAGACCGTCTGTCTCAATCCCTCTGTCTCGAACCGTCTGTCTCAGACCGTGCGTCTCAGATCGTCTGTCTCAGGCCGTCTGTATCAGACCGTCTGTCTCAGACCGTCTGTCTCAGACCGTCTGTCTCAGACCGTCTGTCTAAGACCGTCTGTCGCAGACCGCCTGCCTCAGACCGCCTGTCTCTGACCGTCTGTCTCAGACCGTCTGTCTCAATCCCTCTGTCTCGAACCGTCTGTCTCAGACCGTCTGTCTCAGACCGTCTGTCTCAGACCGTCTGTCTCCGACCGTCTGTATCAGACCGTCTGTATCAGACCGTCTGTATCAGACTGTCTGTCTCAGACTGTCTGTCTCAGACTGTCTGTCTCAGGCCGTATGTCTAAGACCGTCTGTCGCAGACCGCCTGCCTCAGACCGCCTGTCTCTGACCGTCTGTCTCAGACCGTCTGTCTCAGACCGCCTGTCTCAGACCGTCTGTCTCAGACCGTCTGTCTCAATCCCTCTGTCTCGAACCGTCTGTCTCAGACCGTCTGTCTCAGACCGTCTGTCTCAGACCGTCTGTCTCCGACCGTCTGTCTCAGACCGTCTGTCTCAGACCGTCTGTCTCAATCCCTCTGTCTCGAACCGTCTGTCTCAGACCGTCTGTCTCAGACCGTCTGTCTCAGACCGTCTGTCTCCGACCGTCTGTCTCAGACCGTCTGTCTCAGACCGTCTGTCTCGGACCGTCTGTCTCAGATCGTCTGTCTCTGGCCGCCTGTCTCTGACCGTCTGTCTCAGACCGTCTGTCTCAGACCGTCTGTCTCAGACCGTCTGTCTCAGACCGTCTGTCTCAGACCGTCTGTCTCAGACCGTCTGTCTCAATCCCTCTGTCTCGAACCGTCTATCTCAGACCGTCTGTCTCAGACCGTCTGTCTGAGACCGTCTGTCTCAGACCGTCTGTCTCAGACCGTCTGTCTCAGACCGCCTGTCTCAGACCGTGCGTCTCAGACCGTCTGTATCAGACCGTCTGTATCAGACTGTCTGTCTCAGACTGTCAGTCTCAGGCCGTATGTCTAAGACCGTCTGTCGCAGACCGCCTGTCTCTGACAGTCTGTCTCAGGCCGTCTGTCTCAGGCCGCCTGTCTCTGACCGTCTGTGTCAGACCGTCTGTCTCAATCCCTCTGTCTCGAATCGTCAGTCTCAGACCGTCTGTCTCAGACCGTCTGTCTCAGACCGTCTGTCTCAGACCGTCTGTCTCAGTCCGTCTGTCTCCGTTCGTCTGTCTCAGACCGCCTATCTCAGACCGTCTGTCTCAGACCGTCTGTCTCTGACCGTCTGTCTCAGACCGTCTGTCACAGACCGCCTATCTCAGACCGCCTGTCTCAGACCGCCTGTCTCAGACCGTCTGTCTCAGACCGTCTGTCTCAATCCCTCTGTCTCGAACCGTCTGTCTCAGACCGTCTGTCTCAGACCGTCTGTCTCAGACCGTCTGTCTCAGACCGTCTGTCTCAGACCGTCTGTCTCAGTCCGTCTGTCTCCGTTCGTTTGTCTCTGGCCGCCTGTCTCTGACCGTCTGTCTCAGACCGTCTATCTCAGACCGTCTGTCTCAGACCGTCTGTCTCAGACCGTCTGTCTCTGACCGTCAGTCTCAGACCGTCTGTCTCAGTCCGTCTGTCTCCGTTCGTTTGTCTCTGGCCGCCTGTCTCTGACCGTCTGTCTCAGACCGTCTGTCTCAGTCCGTCTGTCTCCGTTCGTCTGTCTCAGACCGCCTATCTCAGACCGTCTGTCTCAGACCGTCTGTCTCTGACCGTCTGTCTCAGACCGTCTGTCACAGACCGCCTATCTCAGACCGCCTGTCTCAGACCGCCTGTCTCAGACCGTCTGTCTCAGACCGTCTGTCTCAATCCCTCTGTCTCGAACCGTCTGTCTCAGACCGTCTGTCTCAGACCGTCTGTCTCAGACCGTCTGTCTCAGACCGTCTGTCTCAGACCGTCTGTCTCAGTCCGTCTGTCTCCGTTCGTTTGTCTCTGGCCGCCTGTCTCTGACCGTCTGTCTCAGACCGTCTATCTCAGACCGTCTGTCTCAGACCGTCTGTCTCAGACCGTCTGTCTCTGACCGTCAGTCTCAGACCGTCTGTCTCAGTCCGTCTGTCTCCGTTCGTTTGTCTCTGGCCGCCTGTCTCTGACCGTCTGTCTCAGACCGTCTGTCTCAGTCCGTCTGTCTCCGTTCGTCTGTCTCAGACCGCCTATCTCAGACCGTCTGTCTCAGACCGCCTGTCTCTGACCGTCTGTCTCAGACCGTCTATCTCAGACCGTCTGTCTCAGACCGTCTGTCTCAGACCGTCTGTCTAAGACCGTCTGTCGCAGACCGCCTGCCTCAGACCGCCTGTCTCTGACCGTCTGTCTCAGACCGTCTGTCTCAGACCGTCTGTCTCAATCCCTCTGTCTCGAACCGTCTGTCTCAGACCGTGCGTCTCAGATCGTCTGTCTCAGGCCGTCTGTATCAGACCGTCTGTCTCAGACCGTCTGTCTCAGACCGTCTGTCTAAGACCGTCTGTCGCAGACCGCCTGCCTCAGACCGCCTGTCTCTGACCGTCTGTCTCAGACCGTCTGTCTCAGACCGTCTGTCTCAATCCCTCTGTCTCGAACCGTCTGTCTCAGACCGCCTGTCTCAGACCGTCTGTCTCCGACCGTCTGTCTCAGACCGTCTGTCTCAGACCGTCTGTCTCAGACCGTCTGTCTCCGTTCGTGTGTCTCTGGCCGCCTGTCTCTGACCGTCTGTCTCAGACCGTCTGTCTCAGACCGTCTGTCTCAATCCCTCTGTCTCGAACCGTCTGTCTCAGACCGTGCGTCTCAGATCGTCTGTCTCAGGCCGTCTGTATCAGACCGTCTGTCTCAGACCGTCTGTCTCAGACCGTCTGTCTAAGACCGTCTGTCGCAGACCGCCTGCCTCAGACCGCCTGTCTCTGACCGTCTGTCTCAGACCGTCTGTCTCAGACCGTCTGTCTCAATCCCTCTGTCTCGAACCGTCTGTCTCAGACCGCCTGTCTCAGACCGTCTGTCTCCGACCGTCTGTCTCAGACCGTCTGTCTCAGACCGTCTGTCTCAGACCGTCTGTCTCCGTTCGTGTGTCTCTGGCCGCCTGTCTCTGACCGTCTGTCTCAGACCGTCTGTCTCAGACCGTCTGTCTCAGACCGTCTGTCTCAGACCGCCTGTCTCAGATCGTCTGTCTCAGACCGTCTGTATCAGACCGTCTGTATCAGACTGTCTGTCTCAGACTGTCTGTCTCAGGCCGTATGTCTAAGACCGTTTGTCGCAGACCGCCTGTCTCAGACCGCCTGTCTCTGACAGTCTGTCTCAGGCCGTCTGTATCAGACTGTCTGTCTCAGACTGTCTGTCTCAGGCCGTATGTCTAAGACCGTCTGTCTCAGACCGTCTGTCTCAGACCGACTGTCTCTGACCGTCTGTCTCAGACCGTCTGTCTCAGACCGTCTGTCTCAATCCCTCTGTCTCGAACCGTCTATCTCAGACCGTCTGTCTCAGACCGTCTGTCTGAGACCGTCTGTCTCAGACCGTCTGTCTCAGACCGTCTGTCTCAGACCGTGCGTCTCAGACCGTCTGTATCAGACCGTCTGTATCAGACTGTCTGTCTCAGACTGTCAGTCTCAGACCGACTGTCTCTGACCGTCTGTCTCAGACCGTCTGTCTCAGACCGTCTGTCTCAGACCGTCTGTCTCAGACCGTCTGTCTCAGTCCGTCTGTCTCCGTTCGTTTGTCTCTGGCCGCCTGTCTCTGACCGTCTGTCTCAGACCGTCTATCTCAGACCGTCTGTCTCAGACCGTCTGTCTCAGACCGTCTGTCTCTGACCGTCAGTCTCAGACCGTGCGTCTCAGATCGTCTGTCTCAGGCCGTCTGTATCAGACCGTCTGTCTCAGACCGTCTGTCTCAGACCGTCTGTCTCAGACCGTCTGTCTAAGACCGTCTGTCGCAGACCGCCTGCCTCAGACCGCCTGTCTCTGACCGTCTGTCTCAGACCGTCTGTCTCAGACCGTCTGTCTCAATCCCTCTGTCTCGAACCGTCTGTCTCAGACCGTGCGTCTCAGATCGTCTGTCTCAGGCCGTCTGTATCAGACCGTCTGTCTCAGACCGTCTGTCTCAGACCGTCTGTCTAAGACCGTCTGTCGCAGACCGCCTGCCT
Organism: Coelioxys conoideus; assembly: GCA_947623535.1. Lineage (NCBI taxonomy): Eukaryota > Metazoa > Arthropoda > Insecta > Hymenoptera > Megachilidae > Coelioxys > Coelioxys conoideus. The sequence continues at coordinate 1,656,070 of CANQJN010000036.1, read as the reverse complement.
CAGACCGCCTGTCTCTGACCGTCTGTCTCAGACCGTCTGTCTCAATCCCTCTGTCTCGAACCGTCTGTCTCAGACCGTCTGTCTCAGACCGTCTGTCTCAGACCGTCTGTATCAGACTGTCTGTCTCAGACTGTCAGTCTCAGACCGACTGTCTCAGACCGTCTGTCTCAGACCGTCTGTCTCAGACCGTCTGTCTCAGACCGTCTGTCTCAGACCGTCTGTCTCAGTCCGTCTGTCTCCGTTCGTTTGTCTCTGGCCGCCTGTCTCTGACCGTCTGTCTCAGACCGTCTATCTCAGACCGTCTGTCTCAGACCGTCTGTCTCAGACCGTCTGTCTCTGACCGTCAGTCTCAGACCGTCTGTCTCAGTCCGTCTGTCTCCGTTCGTTTGTCTCTGGCCGCCTGTCTCTGACCGTCTGTCTCAGACCGTCTGTCTCAGTCCGTCTGTCTCCGTTCGTCTGTCTCAGACCGCCTATCTCAGACCGTCTGTCTCAGACCGTCTGTCTCTGACCGTCTGTCTCAGACCGTCTGTCACAGACCGCCTATCTCAGACCGCCTGTCTCAGACCGCCTGTCTCAGACCGTCTGTCTCAGACCGTCTGTCTCAATCCCTCTGTCTCGAACCGTCTGTCTCAGACCGTCTGTCTCAGACCGTCTGTCTCAGACCGTCTGTCTCAGACCGTCTGTCTCAGACCGTCTGTCTCAGTCCGTCTGTCTCCGTTCGTTTGTCTCTGGCCGCCTGTCTCTGACCGTCTGTCTCAGACCGTCTATCTCAGACCGTCTGTCTCAGACCGTCTGTCTCAGACCGTCTGTCTCTGACCGTCAGTCTCAGACCGTCTGTCTCAGTCCGTCTGTCTCCGTTCGTTTGTCTCTGGCCGCCTGTCTCTGACCGTCTGTCTCAGACCGTCTGTCTCAGTCCGTCTGTCTCCGTTCGTCTGTCTCAGACCGCCTATCTCAGACCGTCTGTCTCAGACCGCCTGTCTCTGACCGTCTGTCTCAGACCGTCTATCTCAGACCGTCTGTCTCAGACCGTCTGTCTCAGACCGTCTGTCTAAGACCGTCTGTCGCAGACCGCCTGCCTCAGACCGCCTGTCTCTGACCGTCTGTCTCAGACCGTCTGTCTCAGACCGTCTGTCTCAATCCCTCTGTCTCGAACCGTCTGTCTCAGACCGTGCGTCTCAGATCGTCTGTCTCAGGCCGTCTGTATCAGACCGTCTGTCTCAGACCGTCTGTCTCAGACCGTCTGTCTAAGACCGTCTGTCGCAGACCGCCTGCCTCAGACCGCCTGTCTCTGACCGTCTGTCTCAGACCGTCTGTCTCAGACCGTCTGTCTCAATCCCTCTGTCTCGAACCGTCTGTCTCAGACCGCCTGTCTCAGACCGTCTGTCTCCGACCGTCTGTTTCAGACCGTCTGTCTCAGACCGTCTGTCTCAGACCGTCTGTCTCCGTTCGTGTGTCTCTGGCCGCCTGTCTCTGACCGTCTGTCTCAGACCGTCTGTCTCAGACCGTCTGTCTCAGACCGTCTGTCTCAGACCGCCTGTCTCAGATCGTCTGTCTCAGACCGTCTGTATCAGACCGTCTGTATCAGACTGTCTGTCTCAGACTGTCTGTCTCAGGCCGTATGTCTAAGACCGTTTGTCGCAGACCGCCTGTCTCAGACCGCCTGTCTCTGACAGTCTGTCTCAGGCCGTCTGTATCAGACTGTCTGTCTCAGACTGTCTGTCTCAGGCCGTATGTCTAAGACCGTCTGTCTCAGACCGTCTGTCTCAGACCGACTGTCTCTGACCGTCTGTCTCAGACCGTCTGTCTCAGACCGTCTGTCTCAATCCCTCTGTCTCGAACCGTCTATCTCAGACCGTCTGTCTCAGACCGTCTGTCTGAGACCGTCTGTCTCAGACCGTCTGTCTCAGACCGTCTGTCTCAGACCGTGCGTCTCAGACCGTCTGTATCAGACCGTCTGTATCAGACTGTCTGTCTCAGACTGTCAGTCTCAGACCGACTGTCTCTGACCGTCTGTCTCAGACCGTCTGTCTCAGACCGTCTGTCTCAGACCGTCTGTCTCAGACCGTCTGTCTCAGTCCGTCTGTCTCCGTTCGTTTGTCTCTGGCCGCCTGTCTCTGACCGTCTGTCTCAGACCGTCTATCTCAGACCGTCTGTCTCAGACCGTCTGTCTCAGACCGTCTGTCTCTGACCGTCAGTCTCAGACCGTGCGTCTCAGATCGTCTGTCTCAGGCCGTCTGTATCAGACCGTCTGTCTCAGACCGTCTGTCTCAGACCGTCTGTCTCAGACCGTCTGTCTCAGACCGTCTGTCTAAGACCGTCTGTCGCAGACCGCCTGCCTCAGACCGCCTGTCTCTGACCGTCTGTCTCAGACCGTCTGTCTCAGACCGTCTGTCTCAATCCCTCTGTCTCGAACCGTCTGTCTCAGACCGTGCGTCTCAGATCGTCTGTCTCAGGCCGTCTGTATCAGACCGTCTGTCTCAGACCGTCTGTCTCAGACCGTCTGTCTAAGACCGTCTGTCGCAGACCGCCTGCCTCAGACCGCCTGTCTCTGACCGTCTGTCTCAGACCGTCTGTCTCAATCCCTCTGTCTCGAACCGTCTGTCTCAGACCGTCTGTCTCAGACCGTCTGTCTCAGACCGTCTGTCTCAGACCGTCTGTCTCCGACCGTCTGTATCAGACCGTCTGTATCAGACCGTCTGTATCAGACTGTCTGTCTCAGACTGTCTGTCTCAGACTGTCTGTCTCAGGCCGTATGTCTAAGACCGTCTGTCGCAGACCGCCTGCCTCAGACCGCCTGTCTCTGACCGTCTGTCTCAGACCGTCACTCTCAGACCGCCTGTCTCAGACCGTCTGTCTCAGACCGTCTGTCTCAATCCCTCTGTCTCGAACCGTCTGTCTCAGACCGTCTGTCTCAGACCGTCTGTCTCCGACCGTCTGTCTCAGACCGTCTGTCTCAGACCGTCTGTCTCAATCCCTCTGTCTCGAACCGTCTGTCTCAGACCGTCTGTCTCAGACCGTCTGTCTCAGACCGTCTGTCTCCGACCGTCTGTCTCAGACCGTCTGTCTCAGACCGTCTGTCTCGGACCGTCTGTCTCAGATCGTCTGTCTCTGGCCGCCTGTCTCTGACCGTCTGTCTCAGACCGTCTGTCTCAGACCGTCTGTCTCAGACCGTCTGTCTCAGACCGTCTGTCTCAGACCGTCTGTCTCAATCCCTCTGTCTCGAACCGTCTATCTCAGACCGTCTGTCTCAGACCGTCTGTCTGAGACCGTCTGTCTCAGACCGTCTGTCTCAGACCGTCTGTCTCAGACCGCCTGTCTCAGACCGTGCGTCTCAGACCGTCTGTATCAGACCGTCTGTATCAGACTGTCTGTCTCAGACTGTCAGTCTCAGGCCGTATGTCTAAGACCGTCTGTCGCAGACCGCCTGTCTCTGACAGTCTGTCTCAGGCCGTCTGTCTCAGGCCGCCTGTCTCTGACCGTCTGTGTCAGACCGTCTGTCTCAATCCCTCTGTCTCGAATCGTCAGTCTCAGACCGTCTGTCTCAGACCGTCTGTCTCAGACCGTCTGTCTCAGACCGTCTGTCTCAGTCCGTCTGTCTCCGTTCGTCTGTCTCAGACCGCCTATCTCAGACCGTCTGTCTCAGACCGTCTGTCTCTGACCGTCTGTCTCAGACCGTCTGTCACAGACCGCCTATCTCAGACCGCCTGTCTCAGACCGCCTGTCTCAGACCGTCTGTCTCAGACCGTCTGTCTCAATCCCTCTGTCTCGAACCGTCTGTCTCAGACCGTCTGTCTCAGACCGTCTGTCTCAGACCGTCTGTCTCAGACCGTCTGTCTCAGTCCGTCTGTCTCCGTTCGTTTGTCTCTGGCCGCCTGTCTCTGACCGTCTGTCTCAGACCGTCTATCTCAGACCGTCTGTCTCAGACCGTCTGTCTCAGACCGTCTGTCTCTGACCGTCAGTCTCAGACCGTGCGTCTCAGATCGTCTGTCTCAGGCCGTCTGTATCAGACCGTCTGTCTCAGACCGTCTGTCTCAGACCGTCTGTCTAAGACCGTCTGTCGCAGACCGCCTGCCTCAGACCGCCTGTCTCTGACCGTCTGTCTCAGACCGTCTGTCTCAGACCGTCTGTCTCAATCCCTCTGTCTCGAACCGTCTGTCTCAGACCGTGCGTCTCAGATCGTCTGTCTCAGGCCGTCTGTATCAGACCGTCTGTCTCAGACCGTCTGTCTCAGACCGTCTGTCTCAGACCGTGCGTCTCAGACCGTCTGTATCAGACCGTCTGTATCAGACTGTCTGTCTCAGACTGTCAGTCTCAGGCCGTATGTCTAAGACCGTCTGTCGCAGACCGCCTGTCTCTGACAGTCTGTCTCAGGCCGTCTGTCTCAGGCCGTCTGTCTCAGGCCGCCTGTCTCTGACCGTCTGTGTCAGACCGTCTGTCTCAATCCCTCTGTCTCGAATCGTCTGTCTCAGACCGTCTGTCTCAGACCGTCTGTCTCAGACCGTCTGTCTCAGACCGTCTGTCTCAGTCCGTCTGTCTCCGTTCGTCTGTCTCAGACCGCCTATCTCAGACCGTCTGTCTCAGACCGTCTGTCTCTGACCGTCTGTCTCAGACCGTCTGTCACAGACCGCCTATCTCAGACGGCCTGTCTCAGACCGCCTGTCTCAGACCGTCTGTCTCAGACCGTCTGTCTCAATCCCTCTGTCTCGAACCGTCTGTCTCAGACCGTCTGTCTCAGACCGTCTGTCTCAGACCGTCTGTCTCAGACCGTCTGTCTCAGACCGTCTGTCTCAGACCGTCTGTCTCAGACCGTCTGTCTCAGACCGTCTGTCTCTGACCGTCAGTCTCAGACCGTGCGTCTCAGATCGTCTGTCTCAGGCCGTCTGTATCAGACCGTCTGTCTCAGACCGTCTGTCTCAGACCGTCTGTCTCAGACCGTCTGTCTAAGACCGTCTGTCGCAGACCGCCTGCCTCAGACCGCCTGTCTCTGACCGTCTGTCTCAGACCGTCTGTCTCAGACCGTCTGTCTCAATCCCTCTGTCTCGAACCGTCTGTCTCAGACCGTATGTCTCAGATCGTCTGTCTCAGGCCGTCTGTATCAGACCGTCTGTCTCAGACCGTCTGTCTCAGACCGTCTGTCTAAGACCGTCTGTCGCAGACCGCCTGCCTCAGACCGCCTGTCTCTGACCGTCTGTCTCAGACCGTCTGTCTCAATCCCTCTGTCTCGAACCGTCTGTCTCAGACCGTCTGTCTCAGACCGTCTGTCTCAGACCGTCTGTCTCCGACCGTCTGTATCAGACCGTCTGTATCAGACCGTCTGTATCAGACTGTCTGTCTCAGACTGTCTGTCTCAGACTGTCTGTCTCAGGCCGTATGTCTAAGACCGTCTGTCGCAGACCGCCTGCCTCAGACCGCCTGTCTCTGACCGTCTGTCTCAGACCGTCTGTCTCAGACCGCCTGTCTCAGACCGTCTGTCTCAGACCGTCTGTCTCAATCCCTCTGTCTCGAACCGTCTGTCTCAGACCGTCTGTCTCAGACCGTCTGTCTCCGACCGTCTGTCTCAGACCGTCTGTCTCAGACCGTCTGTCTCAATCCCTCTGTCTCGAACCGTCTGTCTCAGACCGTCTGTCTCAGACCGTCTGTCTCCGACCGTCTGTCTCAGACCGTCTGTCTCAGACCGTCTGTCTCGGACCGTCTGTCTCAGATCGTCTGTCTCTGGCCGCCTGTCTCTGACCGTCTGTCTCAGACTGTCTGTCTCAGGCCGTATGTCTAAGACCGTCTGTCGCAGACCGCCTGCCTCAGACCGCCTGTCTCTGACCGTCTGTCTCAGACCGTCTGTCTCAGACCGCCTGTCTCAGACCGTCTGTCTCAGACCGTCTGTCTCAATCCCTCTGTCTCGAACCGTCTGTCTCAGACTGTCTGTCTCAGGCCGTATGTCTAAGACCGTCTGTCGCAGACCGCCTGTCTCAGACCGCCTGTCTCTGACAGTCTGTCTCAGGCCGTCTGTCTCAGGCCGACTGTCTCTGACCGTCTGTCTCAGACCGTCTGTCTCAGACCGTCTGTCTCAATCCCTCTGTCTCGAACCGTCTATCTCAGACCGTCTGTCTCAGACCGTCTGTCTGAGACCGTCTGTCTCAGACCGTCTGTCTCAGACCGTCTGTCTCCGTTCGTCTGTCTCAGACCGCCTATCTCAGACCGTCTGTCTCAGACCGTCTGTCTCTGACCGTCTGTCTCAGACCGTCTGTCACAGACCGCCTATCTCAGACCGCCTGTCTCAGACCGCCTGTCTCAGACCGTCTGTCTCAGACCGTCTGTCTCAATCCCTCTGTCTCGAACCGTCTGTCTCAGACCGTCTGTCTCAGACCGTCTGTCTCAGACCGTCTGTCTCAGACCGTCTGTCTCAGACCGTCTGTCTCAGTCCGTCTGTCTCCGTTCGTTTGTCTCTGGCCGCCTGTCTCTGACCGTCTGTCTCAGACCGTCTATCTCAGACCGTCTGTCTCAGACCGTCTGTCTCAGACCGTCTGTCTCTGACCGTCAGTCTCAGACCGTGCGTCTCAGATCGTCTGTCTCAGGCCGTCTGTATCAGACCGTCTGTCTCAGACCGTCTGTCTCAGACCGTCTGTCTAAGACCGTCTGTCGCAGACCGCCTGCCTCAGACCGCCTGTCTCTGACCGTCTGTCTCAGACCGTCTGTCTCAGACCGTCTGTCTCAATCCCTCTGTCTCGAACCGTCTGTCTCAGACCGTGCGTCTCAGATCGTCTGTCTCAGGCCGTCTGTATCAGACCGTCTGTCTCAGACCGTCTGTCTCAGACCGTCTGTCTAAGACCGTCTGTCGCAGACCGCCTGCCTCAGACCGCCTGTCTCTGACCGTCTGTCTCAGACCGTCTGTCTCAGACCGTCTGTCTCAGACCGTCTGTCTCAGACCGTCTGTCTCAGACCGTCTGTCTCAATCCCTCTGTCTCGAACCGTCTGTCTCAGACCGTCTGTCTCAGACCGTCTGTCTCCGACCGTCTGTCTCAGACCGTCTGTCTCAGACCGTCTGTCTCAGACCGTCTGTCTCCGTTCGTGTGTCTCTGACCGTCTGTCTCAGACCGTCTGTCTCAGACCGCCTGTCTCAGATCGTCTGTCTCAGACCGTCTGTATCAGACCGTCTGTATCAGACTGTCTGTCTCAGACTGTCTGTCTCAGGCCGTATGTCTAAGACCGTTTGTCGCAGACCGCCTGTCTCAGACCGCCTGTCTCTGACAGTCTGTCTCAGGCCGTCTGTATCAGACTGTCTGTCTCAGACTGTCTGTCTCAGGCCGTATGTCTAAGACCGTCTGTCTCAGACCGACTGTCTCTGACCGTCTGTCTCAGACCGTCTGTCTCAGACCGTCTGTCTCAGACCGTCTGTCTCAATCCCTCTGTCTCGAACCGTCTATCTCAGACCGTCTGTCTCAGACCGTCTGTCTGAGACCGTCTGTCTCAGACCGTCTGTCTCAGACCGTCTGTCTCAGACCGTGCGTCTCAGACCGTCTGTATCAGACCGTCTGTATCAGACTGTCTGTCTCAGACTTTCAGTCTCAGGCCGTATGTCTAAGACCGTCTGTCGCAGACCGCCTGTCTCTGACAGTCTGTCTCAGGCCGTCTGTCTCAGGCCGTCTGTCTCAGGCCGCCTGTCTCTGACCGTCTGTGTCAGACCGTCTGTCTCAATCCCTCTGTCTCGAATCGTCTGTCTCAGACCGTCTGTCTCAGACCGTCTGTCTCAGACCGTCTGTCTCAGACCGTCTGTCTCAGTCCGTCTGTCTCCGTTCGTCTGTCTCAGACCGCCTATCTCAGACCGTCTGTCTCAGACCGTCTGTCTCTGACCGTCTGTCTCAGACCGTCTGTCACAGACCGCCTATCCCAGACCGCCTGTCTCAGACCGCCTGTCTCAGACCGTCTGTCTCAATCCCTCTGTCTCGAACCGTCTGTCTCAGACCGTCTGTCTCAGACCGTCTGTCTCAGACCGTCTGTCTCAGACCGTCTGTCTCAGACCGTCTGTCTCAGACCGTCTGTCTCAGACCGTCTGTCTCAGACCGTCTGTCTCAGACCGTCTGTCTCAGACCGTCTGTCTCAGACCGTCTGTCTCAGACCGTCTGTCTCAGTCCGTCTGTCTCCGTTCGTTTGTCTCTGGCCGCCTGTCTCTGACCGTCTGTCTCAGACCGTCTATCTCAGACCGTCTGTCTCAGACCGTCTGTCTCAGACCGTCTGTCTCTGACCGTCAGTCTCAGACCGTGCGTCTCAGATCGTCTGTCTCAGGCCGTCTGTATCAGACCGTCTGTCTCAGACCGTCTGTCTCAGACCGTCTGTCTCAGACCGTCTGTCTCAGACCGTCTGTCTAAGACCGTCTGTCGCAGACCGCCTGCCTCAGACCGCCTGTCTCTGACCGTCTGTCTCAGACCGTCTGTCTCAGACCGTCTGTCTCAATCCCTCTGTCTCGAACCGTCTGTCTCAGACCGTGCGTCTCAGATCGTCTGTCTCAGGCCGTCTGTATCAGACCGTCTGTCTCAGACCGTCTGTCTCAGACCGTCTGTCTAAGACCGTCTGTCGCAGACCGCCTGCCTCAGACCGCCTGTCTCTGACCGTCTGTCTCAGACCGTCTGTCTCAATCCCTCTGTCTCGAACCGTCTGTCTCAGACCGTCTGTCTCAGACCGTCTGTCTCAGACCGTCTGTCTCCGACCGTCTGTATCAGACCGTCTGTCTCAGACCGTCTGTCTCAATCCCTCTGTCTCGAACCGTCTGTCTCAGACCGTCTGTCTCAGACCGTCTGTCTCAGACCGTCTGTCTCAGACCGTCTGTCTCCGACCGTCTGTATCAGACCGTCTGTATCAGACCGTCTGTATCAGACTGTCTGTCTCAGACTGTCTGTCTCAGACTGTCTGTCTCAGGCCGTATGTCTAAGACCGTCTGTCGCAGACCGCCTGCCTCAGACCGCCTGTCTCTGACCGTCTGTCTCAGACCGTCTGTCTCAGACCGCCTGTCTCAGACCGTCTGTCTCAGACCGTCTGTCTCAATCCCTCTGTCTCGAACCGTCTGTCTCAGACCGTCTGTCTCAGACCGTCTGTCTCCGACCGTCTGTCTCAGACCGTCTGTCTCAATCCCTCTGTCTCGAACCGTCTGTCTCAGACCGTCTGTCTCAGACCGTCTGTCTCCGACCGTCTGTCTCAGACCGTCTGTCTCGGACCGTCTGTCTCAGATCGTCTGTCTCTGGCCGCCTGTCTCTGACCGTCTGTCTCAGACCGTCTGTCTCAGACCGTCTGTCTCAGACCGTCTGTCTCAGACCGCCTGTCTCAGATCGTCTGTTTCAGACCGTCTGTCTCAGACCGTCTGTCTCAGACCGTCTGTCTGAGACCGTCTGCCTCAGACCGTCTGTCTCAGACCGTCTGTCTCAGACCGTCTGTCTCAGACCGTCTGTCTCAGACCGTCTGTCTCAGACCGTCTGTCTCAGACCGTCTGTCTCAGACCGTCTGTCTCAGACCGTCTGTCTCAGACCGTCTGTGTCAGGCCGTCTGTCTCAGGCCGCCTGTCTCTGACCGCCTGTCTCAGTCCGTCTGTCTCAGACCGTCTGTCTCAGGCCGTCTGTCTCAGGCCGCCTGTCTCTGACCGTCTGTCTCAGACCGTCTGTCTCAGACCGTCTGTCTCAGACCGCCTGTCTCAGATCGTCTGTCTCAGACCGTCTGTATCAGACCGTCTGTATCAGACCGTCTGTATCAGACTATCTGTCTCAGACTGTCTGTCTCAGGCCGTATGTCTAAGACCGTCTGTCGCAGACCGCCTGTCTCAGACCGCCTGTCTCTGACAGTCTGTCTCAGGCCGTCTGTCTCAGGCCGTCTGTCTCAGACCGTCTGTGTCAGGCCGTCTGTCTCAGGCCGCCTGTCTCTGACCGCCTGTCTCAGACCGTCTGTCTCAGACCGTCTGTCTCAGGCCGTCTGTCTCAGGCCGCCTGTCTCTGACCGTCTGTCTCAGACCGTCTGTCTCAGACCGCCTGTCTCAGATCGTCTGTCTCAGACCGTCTGTATCAGACCGTCTGTATCAGACTGTCTGTCTCAGACTGTCTGTCTCAGACCGTCTGTCTCAGACCGTCTGTCTCAATCCCTCTGTCTCGAACCGTCTGTCTCAGACCGTCTGTCTCAGACCGTCTGTCTCCGACCGTCTGTCTCAGACCGTCTGTCTCAGACCGTCTGTCTCAGACCGTCTGTCTCAGACCGTCTGTCTCCGTTCGTGTGTCTCTGACCGTCTGTCTCAGACCGTCTGTCTCAGACCGTATGTCTCAGACCGCCTGTCTCAGACTGTCTGTCTCAGGCCGTATGTCTAAGACCGTTTGTCGCAGACCGCCTGTCTCAGACCGCCTGTCTCTGACAGTCTGTCTCAGGCCGTCTGTATCAGACTGTCTGTCTCAGACTGTCTGTCTCAGGCCGTATGTCTAAGACCGTCTGTCTCAGACCGTCTGTCTCAGACCGACTGTCTCTGACCGTCTGTCTCAGACCGTCTGTCTCAGACCGTCTGTCTCAGACCGTCTGTCTCAATCCCTCTGTCTCGAACCGTCTATCTCAGACCGTCTGTCTCAGACCGTCTGTCTGAGACCGTCTGTCTCAGACCGTCTGTCTCAGACCGTCTGTCTCAGACCGTGCGTCTCAGACCGTCTGTATCAGACCGTCTGTATCAGACTGTCTGTCTCAGACTGTCAGTCTCAGGCCGTATGTCTAAGACCGTCTGTCGCAGACCGCCTGTCTCTGACAGTCTGTCTCAGGCCGTCTGTCTCAGGCCGTCTGTCTCAGGCCGCCCGTCTCTGACCGTCTGTGTCAGACCGTCTGTCTCAATCCCTCTGTCTCGAATCGTCTGTCTCAGACCGTCTGTCTCAGACCGTCTGTCTCAGTCCGTCTGACTCCGTTCGTCTGTCTCAGACCGCCTATCTCAGACCGTCTGTCTCAGACCGTCTGTCTCAGACCGTCTGTCTCAGACCGTCTGTCTCAGACCGTCTGTCTCAGACCGTCTGTCTCAGACCGTCTGTCTCAGACCGTCTGTCTCAGTCCGTCTGTCTCCGTTCGTTTGTCTCTGGCCGCCTGTCTCTGACCGTCTGTCTCAGACCGTCTATCTCAGACCGTCTGTCTCAGACCGTCTGTCTCAGACCGTCTGTCTCTGACCGTCAGTCTCAGACCGTGCGTCTCAGATCGTCTGTCTCAGGCCGTCTGTATCAGACCGTCTGTCTCAGACCGTCTGTCTCAGACCGTCTGTCTCAGACCGTCTGTCTCAGACCGTCTGTCTCAGACCGTCTGTCTAAGACCGTCTGTCGCAGACCGCCTGCCTCAGACCGCCTGTCTCTGACCGTCTGTCTCAGACCGTCTGTCTCAGACCGTCTGTCTCAATCCCTCTGTCTCGAACCGTCTGTCTCAGACCGTGCGTCTCAGATCGTCTGTCTCAGGCCGTCTGTATCAGACCGTCTGTCTCAGACCGTCTGTCTCAGACCGTCTGTCTAAGACCGTCTGTCGCAGACCGCCTGCCTCAGACCGCCCGTCTCTGACCGTCTGTCTCAGACCGTCTGTCTCAATCCCTCTGTCTCGAACCGTCTGTCTCAGACCGTCTGTCTCAGACCGTCTGTCTCAGACCGTCTGTCTCCGACCGTCTGTATCAGACCGTCTGTCTCAGACCGTCTGTCTCAATCCCTCTGTCTCGAACCGTCTGTGTCAGACCGTCTGTCTCAGACCGTCTGTCTCAGACCGTCTGTCTCAGACCCTCTGTCTCCGACCGTCTGTATCAGACCGTCTGTATCAGACCGTCTGTATCAGACTGTCTGTCTCAGACTGTCTGTCTCAGACTGTCTGTCTCAGGCCGTATGTCTAAGACCGTCTGTCGCAGACCGCCTGCCTCAGACCGCCTGTCTCTGACCGTCTGTCTCAGACCGTCTGTCTCAGACCGCCTGTCTCAGACCGTCTGTCTCAGACCGTCTGTCTCAATCCCTCTGTCTCGAACCGTCTGTCTCAGACCGTCTGTCTCAGACCGTCTGTCTCCGACCGTCTGTCTCAGACCGTCTGTCTCAGACCGTCTGTCTCAATCCCTCTGTCTCGAACCGTCTGTCTCAGACCGTCTGTCTCAGACCGTCTGTCTCCGACCGTCTGTCTCAGACCGTCTGTCTCAGACCGTCTGTCTCGGACCGTCTGTCTCAGATCGTCTGTCTCTGGCCGCCTGTCTCTGACCGTCTGTCTCAGACCGTCTGTCTCAGACCGTCTGTCTCAGACCGTCTGTCTCAGACCGCCTGTCTCAGATCGTCTGTCTCAGACCGTCTGTATCAGACCGTCTGTATCAGACTGTCTGTCTCAGACTGTCTGTCTCAGGCCGTATGTCTAAGACCGTCTGTCGCAGACCGCCTGTCTCAGACCGCCTGTCTCTGACAGTCTGTCTCAGGCCGTCTGTCTCAGGCCGACTGTCTCTGACCGTCTGTCTCAGACCGTCTGTCTCAGACCGTCTGTCTCAGACCGTCTGTCTCAATCCCTCTGTCTCGAACCGTCTGTCTCAGACCGTCTGTCTCAGACCGTCTGTCTCCGACCGTCTGTCTCAGACCGTCTGTCTAAGACCGTCTGTCGCAGACCGCCTGCCTCAGACCGCCTGTCTCTGACCGTCTGTCTCAGACCGTCTGTCTCAGACCGTCTGTCTCAATCCCTCTGTCTCGAACCGTCTGTCTCAGACCGTGCGTCTCAGATCGTCTGTCTCAGGCCGTCTGTATCAGACCGTCTGTCTCAGACCGTCTGTCTCAGACCGTCTGTCTAAGACCGTCTGTCGCAGACCGCCTGCCTCAGACCGCCTGTCTCTGACCGTCTGTCTCAGACCGTCTGTCTCAATCCCTCTGTCTCGAACCGTCTGTCTCAGACCGTCTGTCTCAGACCGTCTGTCTCAGACCGTCTGTCTCAGACCGTCTGTCTCCGACCGTCTGTATCAGACCGTCTGTCTCAGACCGTCTGTCTCAATCCCTCTGTCTCGAACCGTCTGTCTCAGACCGTCTGTCTCAGACCGTCTGTCTCAGACCGTCTGTCTCAGACCGTCTGTCTCCGACCGTCTGTATCAGACCGTCTGTATCAGACCGTCTGTATCAGACTGTCTGTCTCAGACTGTCTGTCTCAGACTGTCTGTCTCAGGCCGTATGTCTAACACCGTCTGTCGCAGACCGCCTGCCTCAGACCGCCTGTCTCTGACCGTCTGTCTCAGACCGTCTGTCTCAGACCGCCTGTCTCAGACCGTCTGTCTCAGACCGTCTGTCTCAATCCCTCTGTCTCGAACCGTCTGTCTCAGACCGTCTGTCTCAGACCGTCTGTCTCCGACCGTCTGTCTCAGACCGTCTGTCTCAGACCGTCTGTCTCAATCCCTCTGTCTCGAACCGTCTGTCTCAGACCGTCTGTCTCAGACCGTCTGTCTCCGACCGTCTGTCTCAGACCGTCTGTCTCAGACCGTCTGTCTCGGACCGTCTGTCTCAGATCGTCTGTCTCTGGCCGCCTGTCTCTGACCGTCTGTCTCAGACCGTCTGTCTCAGACCGTCTGTCTCAGACCGTCTGTCTCAGACCGCCTGTCTCAGATCGTCTGTTTCAGACCGTCTGTCTCAGACCGTCTGTCTCAGACCGTCTGTCTGAGACCGTCTGTCTCAGACCGTCTGTCTCAGACCGTCTGTCTCAGACCGTGCGTCTCAGACCGTCTGTATCAGACCGTCTGTATCAGACTGTCTGTCTCAGACTGTCAGTCTCAGGCCGTATGTCTAAGACCGTCTGTCGCAGACCGCCTGTCTCTGACAGTCTGTCTCAGGCCGTCTATCTCAGGCCGTCTGTCTCAGGCCGCCTGTCTCTGACCGTCTGTGTCAGACCGTCTGTCTCAATCCCTCTGTCTCGAATCGTCTGTCTCAGACCGTCTGTCTCAGACCGTCTGTCTCAGACCGTCTGTATCAGACTGTCTGTCTCAGACTGTCTGTCTCAGGCCGTATGTCTAAGACCGTCTGTCTCAGACCGTCTGCCTCAGACCGTCTGTCTCAGACCGTCTGTCTCAGACCGTCTGTCTCAGACCGTCTGTCTCAGACCGTCTGTCTCAGACCGTCTGTCTCAGACCGTCTGTCTCAGACCGTCTGTCTCAGACCGTCTGTCTCAGACCGTCTGTCTCAGACCGTCTGTGTCAGGCCGTCTGTCTCAGGCCGCCTGTCTCTGACCGCCTGTCTCAGTCCGTCTGTCTCAGACCGTCTGTCTCAGGCCGTCTGTCTCAGGCCGCCTGTCTCTGACCGTCTGTCTCAGACCGTCTGTCTCAGACCGTCTGTCTCAGACCGCCTGTCTCAGATCGTCTGTCTCAGACCGTCTGTATCAGACCGTCTGTATCAGACCGTCTGTATCAGACCGTCTGTCTCAGACCGCCTGTCTCAGATCGTCTGTCTCAGACCGTCTGTATCAGACCGTCTGTATCAGACCGTCTGTATCAGACTATCTGTCTCAGACCGCCTGTCTCTGACAGTCTGTCTCAGGCCGTCTGTCTCAGGCCGTCTGTCTCAGACTGTCTGTGTCAGGCCGTCTGTCTCAGGCCGCCTGTCTCTGACCGTCTGTCTCAGACCGTCTGTCTCAGACCGTCTGTCTCAGACCGTCTGTCTCCGACCGTCTGTATCAGACCGTCTGTATCAGACTGTCTGTCTCAGACTGTCTGTCTCAGACTGTCTGTCTCAGGCCGTATGTCTAACACCGTCTGTCGCAGACCGCCTGCCTCAAACCGCCTGTCTCTGACCGTCTGTCTCAGACCGTCTGTCTCAGACCGCCTGTCTCAGACCGTCTGTCTCAGACCGTCTGTCTCAATCCCTCTGTCTCGAACCGTCTGTCTCAGACCGTCTGTCTCAGACCGTCTGTCTCCGACCGTCTGTCTCAGACCGTCTGTCTCAGACCGTCTGTCTCAATCCCTCTGTCTCGAACCGTCTGTCTCAGACCGTCTGTCTCAGACCGTCTGTCTCCGACCGTCTGTCTCAGACCGTCTGTCTCAGACCGTCTGTCTCGGACCGTCTGTCTCAGATCGTCTGTCTCTGGCCGCCTGTCTCTGACCGTCTGTCTCAGACCGTCTGTCTCAGACCGTCTGTCTCAGACCGTCTGTCTCAGACCGCCTGTCTCAGATCGTCTGTTTCAGACCGTCTGTCTCAGACCGTCTGTCTCAGACCGTCTGTCTGAGACCGTCTGTCTCAGACCGTCTGTCTCAGACCGTCTGTCTCAGACCGTGCGTCTCAGACCGTCTGTATCAGACCGTCTGTATCAGACTGTCTGTCTCAGACTGTCAGTCTCAGGCCGTATGTCTAAGACCGTCTGTCGCAGACCGCCTGTCTCTGACAGTCTGTCTCAGGCCGTCTATCTCAGGCCGTCTGTCTCAGGCCGCCTGTCTCTGACCGTCTGTGTCAGACCGTCTGTCTCAATCCCTCTGTCTCGAATCGTCTGTCTCAGACCGTCTGTCTCAGACCGTCTGTCTCAGACCGTCTGTATCAGACTGTCTGTCTCAGACTGTCTGTCTCAGGCCGTATGTCTAAGACCGTCTGTCTCAGACCGTCTGCCTCAGACCGTCTGTCTCAGACCGTCTGTCTCAGACCGTCTGTCTCAGACCGTCTGTCTCAGACCGTCTGTCTCAGACCGTCTGTCTCAGACCGTCTGTCTCAGACCGTCTGTCTCAGACCGTCTGTCTCAGACCGTCTGTGTCAGGCCGTCTGTCTCAGGCCGCCTGTCTCTGACCGCCTGTCTCAGTCCGTCTGTCTCAGACCGTCTGTCTCAGGCCGTCTGTCTCAGGCCGCCTGTCTCTGACCGTCTGTCTCAGACCGTCTGTCTCAGACCGTCTGTCTCAGACCGCCTGTCTCAGATCGTCTGTCTCAGACCGTCTGTATCAGACCGTCTGTATCAGACCGTCTGTATCAGACTATCTGTCTCAGACTGTCTGTCTCAGGCCGTATGTCTAAGACCGTCTGTCGCAGACCGCCTGTCTCAGACCGCCTGTCTCTGACAGTCTGTCTCAGGCCGTCTGTCTCAGGCCGTCTGTCTCAGACTGTCTGTGTCAGGCCGTCTGTCTCAGGCCGCCTGTCTCTGACCGCCTGTCTCAGACCGTCTGTCTCAGACCGTCTGTCTCAGGCCGTCTGTCTCAGGCCGCCTGTCTCTGACCGTCTGTCTCAGACCGTCTGTCTCAGACCGCCTGTCTCAGATCGTCTGTCTCAGACCGTCTGTATCAGACCGTCTGTATCAGACTGTCTGTCTCAGACTGTCTGTCTCAGACCGTCTGTCTCAGACCGTCTGTCTCAATCCCTCTGTCTCGAACCGTCTGTCTCAGACCGTCTGTCTCAGACCGTCTGTCTCCGACCGTCTGTCTCAGACCGTCTGTCTCAGACCGTCTGTCTCAGACCGTCTGTCTCAGACCGTCTGTCTCCGTTCGTGTGTCTCTGACCGTCTGTCTCAGACCGTCTGTCTCAGACCGTCTGTCTCAGACCGCCTGTCTCAGATCGTCTGTCTCAGACAGTCTGTATCAGACCGTCTGTATCAGACTGTCTGTCTCAGACTGTCTGTCTCAGGCCGTATGTCTAAGACCGTTTGTCGCAGACCGCCTGTCTCAGACCGCCTGTCTCTGACAGTCTGTCTCAGGCCGTCTGTATCAGACTGTCTGTCTCAGACTGTCTGTCTCAGGCCGTATGTCTAAGACCGTCTGTCTCAGACCGTCTGTCTCAGACCGACTGTCTCTGACCGTCTGTCTCAGACCGTCTGTCTCAGACCGTCTGTCTCAGACCGTCTGTCTCAATCCCTCTGTCTCGAACCGTCTATCTCAGACCGTCTGTCTCAGACCGTCTGTCTGAGACCGTCTGTCTCAGACCGTCTGTCTCAGACCGTCTGTCTCAGACCGTGCGTCTCAGACCGTCTGTATCAGACCGTCTGTATCAGACTGTCTGTCTCAGACTGTCAGTCTCAGGCCGTATGTCTAAGACCGTCTGTCGCAGACCGCCTGTCTCTGACAGTCTGTCTCAGGCCGTCTGTCTCAGGCCGTCTGTCTCAGGCCGCCTGTCTCTGACCGTCTGTGTCAGACCGTCTGTCTCAATCCCTCTGTCTCGAATCGTCTGTCTCAGACCGTCTGTCTCAGACCGTCTGTCTCAGTCCGTCTGACTCCGTTCGTCTGTCTCAGACCGCCTATCTCAGACCGTCTGTCTCAGACCGTCTGTCTCAGACCGTCTGTCTCAGACCGTCTGTCTCAGACCGTCTGTCTCAGACCGTCTGTCTCAGACCGTCTGTCTCAGACCGTCTGTCTCAGTCCGTCTGTCTCCGTTCGTTTGTCTCTGGCCGCCTGTCTCTGACCGTCTGTCTCAGACCGTCTATCTCAGACCGTCTGTCTCAGACCGTCTGTCTCAGACCGTCTGTCTCTGACCGTCAGTCTCAGACCGTGCGTCTCAGATCGTCTGTCTCAGGCCGTCTGTATCAGACCGTCTGTCTCAGACCGTCTGTCTCAGACCGTCTGTCTCAGACCGTCTGTCTCAGACCGTCTGTCTAAGACCGTCTGTCGCAGACCGCCTGCCTCAGACCGCCTGTCTCTGACCGTCTGTCTCAGACCGTCTGTCTCAGACCGTCTGTCTCAATCCCTCTGTCTCGAACCGTCTGTCTCAGACCGTGCGTCTCAGATCGTCTGTCTCAGGCCGTCTGTATCAGACCGTCTGTCTCAGACCGTCTGTCTCAGACCGTCTGTCTAAGACCGTCTGTCGCAGACCGCCTGCCTCAGACCGCCCGTCTCTGACCGTCTGTCTCAGACCGTCTGTCTCAATCCCTCTGTCTCGAACCGTCTGTCTCAGACCGTCTGTCTCAGACCGTCTGTCTCAGACCGTCTGTCTCAGACCGTCTGTCTCCGACCGTCTGTATCAGACCGTCTGTCTCAGACCGTCTGTCTCAATCCCTCTGTCTCGAACCGTCTGTGTCAGACCGTCTGTCTCAGACCGTCTGTCTCAGACCGTCTGTCTCAGACCGTCTGTCTCCGACCGTCTGTATCAGACCGTCTGTATCAGACCGTCTGTATCAGACTGTCTGTCTCAGACTGTCTGTCTCAGACTGTCTGTCTCAGGCCGTATGTCTAAGACCGTCTGTCGCAGACCGCCTGCCTCAGACCGCCTGTCTCTGACCGTCTGTCTCAGACCGTCTGTCTCAGACCGCCTGTCTCAGACCGTCTGTCTCAGACCGTCTGTCTCAATCCCTCTGTCTCGAACCGTCTGTCTCAGACCGTCTGTCTCAGACCGTCTGTCTCCGACCGTCTGTCTCAGACCGTCTGTCTCAGACCGTCTGTCTCAATCCCTCTGTCTCGAACCGTCTGTCTCAGACCGTCTGTCTCAGACCGTCTGTCTCCGACCGTCTGTCTCAGACCGTCTGTCTCAGACCGTCTGTCTCGGACCGTCTGTCTCAGATCGTCTGTCTCTGGCCGCCTGTCTCTGACCGTCTGTCTCAGACCGTCTGTCTCAGACCGTCTGTCTCAGACCGTCTGTCTCAGACCGCCTGTCTCAGATCGTCTGTCTCAGACCGTCTGTATCAGACCGTCTGTATCAGACTGTCTGTCTCAGACTGTCTGTCTCAGGCCGTATGTCTAAGACCGTCTGTCGCAGACCGCCTGTCTCAGACCGCCTGTCTCTGACAGTCTGTCTCAGGCCGTCTGTCTCAGGCCGACTGTCTCTGACCGTCTGTCTCAGACCGTCTGTCTCAGACCGTCTGTCTCAATCCCTCTGTCTCGAACCGTCTATCTCATACCGTCTGTCTCAGACCGTCTGTCCGAGACCGTCTGTCTCAGACCGTCTGTCTCAGACCGTGCGTCTCAGACCGTCTGTATCAGACCGTCTGTATCAGACTGTCTGTCTCAGACTGTCAGTCTCAGGCCGTATGTCTAAGACCGTCTGTCGCAGACCGCCTGTCTCTGACAGTCTGTCTCAGGCCGTCTATCTCAGGCCGTCTGTCTCAGGCCGCCTGTCTCTGACCGTCTGTGTCAGACCGTCTGTCTCAATCCCTCTGTCTCGAATCGTCTGTCTCAGACCGTCTGTCTCAGACCGTCTGTCTCAGACCGTCTGTATCAGACTGTCTGTCTCAGACCGTCTGTCTCAGACCGTCTGTCTCAGACCGTCTGTCTCAGACCGTCTGTCTCAGACCGTCTGTCTCAGACCGTCTGTCTCAGACCGTCTGTGTCAGGCCGTCTGTCTCAGGCCGCCTGTCTCTGACCGCCTGTCTCAGACCGTCTGTCTCAGACCGTCTGTCTCAGGCCGTCTGTCTCAGGCCGCCTGTCTCTGACCGTCTGTCTCAGACCGTCTGTCTCAGACCGTCTGTCTCAGACCGCCTGTCTCAGATCGTCTGTCTCAGACCGTCTGTATCAGACCGTCTGTATCAGACCGTCTGTATCAGACTATCTGTCTCAGACTGTCTGTCTCAGGCCGTATGTCTAAGACCGTCTGTCGCAGACCGCCTGTCTCAGACCGCCTGTCTCTGACAGTCTGTCTCAGGCCGTCTGTCTCAGGCCGTCTGTCTCAGACCGTCTGTGTCAGGCCGTCTGTCTCAGGCCGCCTGTCTCTGACCGCCTGTCTCAGACCGTCTGTCTCAGACCGTCTGTCTCAGGCCGTCTGTCTCAGGCCGCCTGTCTCTGACCGTCTGTCTCAGACCGTCTGTCTCAGACCGCCTGTCTCAGATCGTCTGTCTCAGACCGTCTGTATCAGACCGTCTGTATCAGACTGTCTGTCTCAGACTGTCTGTCTCAGGCCGTATGTCTAAGACCGTCTGTCGCAGACCGCCTGTCTCAGACCGTCTGTCTCCGTTCGTCTGTCTCAGACCGCCTATCTCAGACCGTCTGTCTCAGACCGTCTGTCTTAGACCGTCTGTCTCAGACCGTCTGTCTCAGTCCGTCTGTCTCCGTTCGTCTGTCTCAGACCGCCTATCTCAGACCGTCTGTCTCAGACCGTCTGTCTCTGACCGTCTGTCTCTGACCGTCTGTCTCAGACCGTCTGTCACAGACCGCCTGTCTCAGACCGCCTGTCTCAGACCGTCTGTCTCAGACCGTCTGTCTCAGACCGTCTGTCTCAGACCGTCTGTATCAGACTGTCTGTCTCAGACTGTCTGTCTCAGGCCGTATGTCTAAGACCGTCTGTCTCAGACCGTCTGTCTCAGACCGTCTGTCTCAGACCGTCTGTCTCAGACCGTCTGTCTCAGACCGTCTGTCTCAGACCGTCTGTCTCAGACCGTCTGTCTCAGACCGTCTGTCTCAGACCGTCTGTCTCAGACCGTCTGTGTCAGGCCGTCTGTCTCAGGCCGCCTGTCTCTGACCGCCTGTCTCAGACCGTCTGTCTCAGACCGTCTGTCTCAGGCCGTCTGTCTCAGGCCGCCTGTCTCTGACCGTCTGTCTCAGACCGTCTGTCTCAGACCGTCTGTCTCAGACCGCCTGTCTCAGATCGTCTGTCTCAGACCGTCTGTATCAGACCGTCTGTATCAGACCGTCTGTATCAGACTATCTGTCTCAGACTGTCTGTCTCAGGCCGTATGTCTAAGACCGTCTGTCGCAGACCGCCTGTCTCAGACCGCCTGTCTCTGACAGTCTGTCTCAGGCCGTCTGTCTCAGGCCGTCTGTCTCAGACCGTCTGTGTCAGGCCGTCTGTCTCAGGCCGCCTGTCTCTGACCGCCTGTCTCAGACCGTCTGTCTCAGACCGTCTGTCTCAGGCCGTCTGTCTCAGGCCGCCTGTCTCTGACCGTCTGTCTCAGACCGTCTGTCTCAGACCGCCTGTCTCAGATCGTCTGTCTCAGACCGTCTGTATCAGACCGTCTGTATCAGACTGTCTGTCTCAGACTGTCTGTCTCAGGCCGTATGTCTAAGACCGTCTGTCGCAGACCGCCTGTCTCAGACCGTCTGTCTCCGTTCGTCTGTCTCAGACCGCCTATCTCAGACCGTCTGTCTCAGACCGTCTGTCTCAGACCGTCTGTCTCAGACCGTCTGTCTCAGTCCGTCTGTCTCCGTTCGTCTGTCTCAGACCGCCTATCTCAGACCGTCTGTCTCAGACCGTCTGTCTCTGACCGTCTGTCTCAGACCGTCTGTCACAGACCGCCTATCTCAGACCGCCTGTCTCAGACCGCCTGTCTCAGACCGTCTGTCTCAGACCGTCTGTCTCAGACCGTCTGTCTCAGACCGTCTGTCTCAGACCGTCTGTCTCAGACCGTCTGTGTCAGGCCGTCTGTCTCAGGCCGCCTGTCTCTGACCGCCTGTCTCAGACCGTCTGTCTCAGACCGCCTGTCTCAGACCGCCTGTCTCAGACCGTCTGTCTCAGACCGTCTGTCTCAGACTGTCTGTCTCAGGCCGTATGTCTAAGACCGTCTGTCGCAGACCGCCTGTCTCAGACCGCCTGTCTCTGACAGTCTGTCTCAGGCCGTCTGTCTCAGGCCGTCTGTCTCAGACCGTCTGTGTCAGGCCGTCTGTCTCAGGTCGCCTGTCTCTGACCGCCTGTCTCAGACCGTCTGTCTCAGACCGTCTGTCTCAGGCCGTCTGTCTCAGGCCGCCTGTCTCTGACCGTCTGTCTCAGACCGTCTGTCTCAGACCGCCTGTCTCAGATCGTCTGTCTCAGACCGTCTGTATCAGACCGTCTGTATCAGACTGTCTGTCTCAGACTGTCTGTCTCAGGCCGTATGTCTAAGACCGTCTGTCGCAGACCGCCTGTCTCAGACCGTCTGTCTCCGTTCGTCTGTCTCAGACCGCCTATCTCAGACCGTCTGTCTCAGACCGTCTGTCTCAGACCGTCTGTCTCAGACCGTCTGTCTCAGTCCGTCTGTCTCCGTTCGTCTGTCTCAGACCGCCTATCTCAGACCGTCTGTCTCAGACCGTCTGTCTCTGACCGTCTGTCTCAGACCGTCTGTCACAGACCGCCTATCTCAGACCGCCTGTCTCAGACCGCCTGTCTCAGACCGTCTGTCTCAGACCGTCTGTCTCAGACCGTCTGTCTCAGACCGTCTGACTCAGACCATCTGTCTCAGACCGTCTGTGTCAGGCCGTCTGTCTCAGGCCGCCTGTCTCTGACCGCCTGTCTCAGACCGCCTGTCTCAGACCGTCTGTCTCAGACCGTCTGTCTCCGTTCGTCTGTCTCAGACCGCCTATCTCAGACCGTCTGTCTCAGACCGTCTGTCTCAGACCGTCTGTCTCAGACCGTCTGTCTCAGACCGTCTGTCTCAGTCCGTCTGTCTCCGTTCGTCTGTCTCAGACCGCCTATCTCAGACCGTCTGTCTCAGACCGTCTGTCTCTGACCGTCTGTCTCAGACCGTCTGTCACAGACCGCCTATCTCAGACCGCCTGTCTCAGACCGCCTGTCTCAGACCGTCTGTCTCAGACCGTCTGTCTCAGACCGTCTGTCTCAGACCGTCTGTATCAGACTGTCTGTCTCAGACTGTCTGTCTCAGGCCGTATGTCTAAGACCGTCTGTCTCAGACCGTCTGTCTCAGACCGTCTGTCTCAGACCGTCTGTCTCAGACCGTCTGTCTCAGACCGTCTGTCTCAGACCGTCTGTCTCAGACCGTCTGTCTCAGGCCGTCTGTCTCAGACCGTCTGTCTCAGACCGTCTGTCTCAGACCGTCTGTCTCAGACCGTCTGTGTCAGGCCGTCTGTCTCAGGCCGCCTGTCTCTGACCGCCTGTCTCAGACCGTCTGTCTCAGACCGTCTGTCTCAGGCCGTCTGTCTCAGGCCGCCTGTCTCTGACCGTCTGTCTCAGACCGTCTGTCTCAGACCGTCTGTCTCAGACCGCCTGTCTCAGATCGTCTGTCTCAGACCGTCTGTATCAGACCGTCTGTATCAGACCGTCTGTATCAGACTATCTGTCTCAGACTGTCTGTCTCAGGCCGTATGTCTAAGACCGTCTGTCGCAGACCGCCTGTCTCAGACCGCCTGTCTCTGACAGTCTGTCTCAGGCCGTCTGTCTCAGGCCGTCTGTCTCAGACCGTCTGTGTCAGGCCGTCTGTCTCAGGCCGCCTGTCTCTGACCGCCTGTCTCAGACCGTCTGTCTCAGACCGTCTGTCTCAGGCCGTCTGTCTCAGGCCGCCTGTCTCTGACCGTCTGTCTCAGACCGTCTGTCTCAGACCGCCTGTCTCAGATCGTCTGTCTCAGACCGTCTGTATCAGACCGTCTGTATCAGACTGTCTGTCTCAGACCGTCTGTCTCAGACCGTCTGTCTCAGACCGTCTGTCTCAGACCGTCTGTCTCAGTCCGTCTGTCTCCGTTCGTCTGTCTCAGACCGCCTATCTCAGACCGTCTGTCTCAGACCGTCTGTCTCTGACCGTCTGTCTCAGACCGTCTGTCACAGACCGCCTATCTCAGACCGCCTGTCTCAGACCGCCTGTCTCAGACCGCCTGTCTCTGACAGTCTGTCTCAGGCCGTCTGTCTCAGGCCGTCTGTCTCAGACCGTCTGTGTCAGGCCGTCTGTCTCAGGCCGCCTGTCTCTGACCGCCTGTCTCAGACCGTCTGTCTCAGACCGTCTGTCTCAGGCCGTCTGTCTCAGGCCGCCTGTCTCTGACCGTCTGTCTCAGACCGTCTGTCTCAGACCGCCTGTCTCAGATCGTCTGTCTCAGACCGTCTGTATCAGACCGTCTGTATCAGACTGTCTGTCTCAGACTGTCTGTCTCAGGCCGTATGTCTAAGACCGTCTGTCGCAGACCGCCTGTCTCAGACCGTCTGTCTCCGTTCGTCTGTCTCAGACCGCCTATCTCAGACCGTCTGTCTCAGACCGTCTGTCTCAGACCGTCTGTCTCAGACCGTCTGTCTCAGTCCGTCTGTCTCCGTTCGTCTGTCTCAGACCGCCTATCTCAGACCGTCTGTCTCAGACCGTCTGTCTCTGACCGTCTGTCTCAGACCGTCTGTCACAGACCGCCTATCTCAGACCGCCTGTCTCAGACCGCCTGTCTCAGACCGTCTGTCTCAGACCGTCTGTCTCAGACCGTCTGTCTCAGACCGTCTGTCTCAGACCGTCTGTCTCAGACCGTCTGTGTCAGGCCGTCTGTCTCAGGCCGCCTGTCTCTGACCGCCTGTCTCAGACCGTCTGTCTCAGACCGCCTGTCTCAGACCGCCTGTCTCAGACCGTCTGTCTCAGACCGTCTGTCTCAGACTGTCTGTCTCAGGCCGTATGTCTAAGACCGTCTGTCGCAGACCGCCTGTCTCAGACCGCCTGTCTCTGACAGTCTGTCTCAGGCCGTCTGTCTCAGGCCGTCTGTCTCAGACCGTCTGTGTCAGGCCGTCTGTCTCAGGTCGCCTGTCTCTGACCGCCTGTCTCAGACCGTCTGTCTCAGACCGTCTGTCTCAGGCCGTCTGTCTCAGGCCGCCTGTCTCTGACCGTCTGTCTCAGACCGTCTGTCTCAGACCGCCTGTCTCAGATCGTCTGTCTCAGACCGTCTGTATCAGACCGTCTGTATCAGACTGTCTGTCTCAGACTGTCTGTCTCAGGCCGTATGTCTAAGACCGTCTGTCGCAGACCGCCTGTCTCAGACCGTCTGTCTCCGTTCGTCTGTCTCAGACCGCCTATCTCAGACCGTCTGTCTCAGACCGTCTGTCTCAGACCGTCTGTCTCAGACCGTCTGTCTCAGTCCGTCTGTCTCCGTTCGTCTGTCTCAGACCGCCTATCTCAGACCGTCTGTCTCAGACCGTCTGTCTCTGACCGTCTGTCTCAGACCGTCTGTCACAGACCGCCTGTCTCAGACCGCCTGTCTCAGACCGCCTGTCTCAGACCGTCTGTCTCAGACCGTCTGTCTCAGACCGTCTGTCTCAGACCGTCTGACTCAGACCATCTGTCTCAGACCGTCTGTGTCAGGCCGTCTGTCTCAGGCCGCCTGTCTCTGACCGCCTGTCTCAGACCGCCTGTCTCAGACCGTCTGTCTCAGACCGTCTGTCTCCGTTCGTCTGTCTCAGACCGCCTATCTCAGACCGTCTGTCTCAGACCGTCTGTCTCAGACCGTCTGTCTCAGACCGTCTGTCTCAGACCGTCTGTCTCAGTCCGTCTGTCTCCGTTCGTCTGTCTCAGACCGCCTATCTCAGACCGTCTGTCTCAGACCGTCTGTCTCTGACCGTCTGTCTCAGACCGTCTGTCACAGACCGCCTATCTCAGACCGCCTGTCTCAGACCGCCTGTCTCAGACCGTCTGTCTCAGACCGTCTGTCTCAGACCGTCTGTCTCAGACCGTCTGTATCAGACTGTCTGTCTCAGACTGTCTGTCTCAGGCCGTATGTCTAAGACCGTCTGTCTCAGACCGTCTGTCTCAGACCGTCTGTCTCAGACCGTCTGTCTCAGACCGTCTGTCTCAGACCGTCTGTCTCAGACCGTCTGTCTCAGACCGTCTGTCTCAGGCCGTCTGTCTCAGACCGTCTGTCTCAGACCGTCTGTCTCAGACCGTCTGTCTCAGACCGTCTGTGTCAGGCCGTCTGTCTCAGGCCGCCTGTCTCTGACCGCCTGTCTCAGACCGTCTGTCTCAGACCGTCTGTCTCAGGCCGTCTGTCTCAGGCCGCCTGTCTCTGACCGTCTGTCTCAGACCGTCTGTCTCAGACCGTCTGTCTCAGACCGCCTGTCTCAGATCGTCTGTCTCAGACCGTCTGTATCAGACCGTCTGTATCAGACCGTCTGTATCAGACTATCTGTCTCAGACTGTCTGTCTCAGGCCGTATGTCTAAGACCGTCTGTCGCAGACCGCCTGTCTCAGACCGCCTGTCTCTGACAGTCTGTCTCAGGCCGTCTGTCTCAGGCCGTCTGTCTCAGACCGTCTGTGTCAGGCCGTCTGTCTCAGGCCGCCTGTCTCTGACCGCCTGTCTCAGACCGTCTGTCTCAGACCGTCTGTCTCAGGCCGTCTGTCTCAGGCCGCCTGTCTCTGACCGTCTGTCTCAGACCGTCTGTCTCAGACCGCCTGTCTCAGATCGTCTGTCTCAGACCGTCTGTATCAGACCGTCTGTATCAGACTGTCTGTCTCAGACCGTCTGTCTCAGACCGTCTGTCTCAGACCGTCTGTCTCAGACCGTCTGTCTCAGTCCGTCTGTCTCCGTTCGTCTGTCTCAGACCGCCTATCTCAGACCGTCTGTCTCAGACCGTCTGTCTCTGACCGTCTGTCTCAGACCGTCTGTCACAGACCGCCTATCTCAGACCGCCTGTCTCAGACCGCCTGTCTCAGACCGTCTGTCTCAGACCGTCTGTCTCAGACCGTCTGTCTCAGACCGTCTGTCTCAGACCGTCTGTCTCAGACCGTCTGTCTCAGACCGTCTGTGTCAGGCCGTCTGTCTCAGGCCGCCTGTCTCTGACCGCCTGTCTCAGACCGCCTGTCTCAGACCGTCTGTCTCAGACCGTCTGTCTCCGTTCGTCTGTCTCAGACCGCCTATCTCAGACCGTCTGTCTCAGACCGTCTGTCTCAGACCGTCTGTCTCAGACCGTCTGTCTCAGTCCGTCTGTCTCCGTTCGTCTGTCTCAGACCGCCTATCTCAGACCGTCTGTCTCAGACCGTCTGTCTCTGACCGTCTGTCTCAGACCGTCTGTCACAGACCGCCTATCTCAGACCGCCTGTCTCAGACCGCCTGTCTCAGACCGTCTGTCTCCGACCGTCTGTCTCAGACCGTCTGTCTCAGACCGTCTGTCTCAGACCGTCTGTCTCAGACCGTCTGTCTCCGTTCGTGTGTCTCTGACCGTCTGTCTCAGACCGTCTGTCTCAGACCGTCTGTCTCAGACCGCCTGTCTCAGATCGTCTGTCTCAGACAGTCTGTATCAGACCGTCTGTATCAGACTGTCTGTCTCAGACTGTCTGTCTCAGGCCGTATGTCTAAGACCGTTTGTCGCAGACCGCCTGTCTCAGACCGCCTGTCTCTGACAGTCTGTCTCAGGCCGTCTGTATCAGACTGTCTGTCTCAGACTGTCTGTCTCAGGCCGTATGTCTAAGACCGTCTGTCTCAGACCGTCTGTCTCAGACCGACTGTCTCTGACCGTCTGTCTCAGACCGTCTGTCTCAGACCGTCTGTCTCAGACCGTCTGTCTCAATCCCTCTGTCTCGAACCGTCTATCTCAGACCGTCTGTCTCAGACCGTCTGTCTGAGACCGTCTGTCTCAGACCGTCTGTCTCAGACCGTCTGTCTCAGACCGTGCGTCTCAGACCGTCTGTATCAGACCGTCTGTATCAGACTGTCTGTCTCAGACTGTCAGTCTCAGGCCGTATGTCTAAGACCGTCTGTCGCAGACCGCCTGTCTCTGACAGTCTGTCTCAGGCCGTCTGTCTCAGGCCGTCTGTCTCAGGCCGCCTGTCTCTGACCGTCTGTGTCAGACCGTCTGTCTCAATCCCTCTGTCTCGAATCGTCTGTCTCAGACCGTCTGTCTCAGACCGTCTGTCTCAGTCCGTCTGACTCCGTTCGTCTGTCTCAGACCGCCTATCTCAGACCGTCTGTCTCAGACCGTCTGTCTCAGACCGTCTGTCTCAGACCGTCTGTCTCAGACCGTCTGTCTCAGACCGTCTGTCTCAGACCGTCTGTCTCAGACCGTCTGTCTCAGTCCGTCTGTCTCCGTTCGTTTGTCTCTGGCCGCCTGTCTCTGACCGTCTGTCTCAGACCGTCTATCTCAGACCGTCTGTCTCAGACCGTCTGTCTCAGACCGTCTGTCTCTGACCGTCAGTCTCAGACCGTGCGTCTCAGATCGTCTGTCTCAGGCCGTCTGTATCAGACCGTCTGTCTCAGACCGTCTGTCTCAGACCGTCTGTCTCAGACCGTCTGTCTCAGACCGTCTGTCTAAGACCGTCTGTCGCAGACCGCCTGCCTCAGACCGCCTGTCTCTGACCGTCTGTCTCAGACCGTCTGTCTCAGACCGTCTGTCTCAATCCCTCTGTCTCGAACCGTCTGTCTCAGACCGTGCGTCTCAGATCGTCTGTCTCAGGCCGTCTGTATCAGACCGTCTGTCTCAGACCGTCTGTCTCAGACCGTCTGTCTAAGACCGTCTGTCGCAGACCGCCTGCCTCAGACCGCCCGTCTCTGACCGTCTGTCTCAGACCGTCTGTCTCAATCCCTCTGTCTCGAACCGTCTGTCTCAGACCGTCTGTCTCAGACCGTCTGTCTCAGACCGTCTGTCTCCGACCGTCTGTATCAGACCGTCTGTCTCAGACCGTCTGTCTCAATCCCTCTGTCTCGAACCGTCTGTGTCAGACCGTCTGTCTCAGACCGTCTGTCTCAGACCGTCTGTCTCAGACCGTCTGTCTCCGACCGTCTGTATCAGACCGTCTGTATCAGACCGTCTGTATCAGACTGTCTGTCTCAGACTGTCTGTCTCAGACTGTCTGTCTCAGGCCGTATGTCTAAGACCGTCTGTCGCAGACCGCCTGCCTCAGACCGCCTGTCTCTGACCGTCTGTCTCAGACCGTCTGTCTCAGACCGCCTGTCTCAGACCGTCTGTCTCAGACCGTCTGTCTCAATCCCTCTGTCTCGAACCGTCTGTCTCAGACCGTCTGTCTCAGACCGTCTGTCTCCGACCGTCTGTCTCAGACCGTCTGTCTCAGACCGTCTGTCTCAATCCCTCTGTCTCGAACCGTCTGTCTCAGACCGTCTGTCTCAGACCGTCTGTCTCCGACCGTCTGTCTCAGACCGTCTGTCTCAGACCGTCTGTCTCGGACCGTCTGTCTCAGATCGTCTGTCTCTGGCCGCCTGTCTCTGACCGTCTGTCTCAGACCGTCTGTCTCAGACCGTCTGTCTCAGACCGTCTGTCTCAGACCGCCTGTCTCAGATCGTCTGTCTCAGACCGTCTGTATCAGACCGTCTGTATCAGACTGTCTGTCTCAGACTGTCTGTCTCAGGCCGTATGTCTAAGACCGTCTGTCGCAGACCGCCTGTCTCAGACCGCCTGTCTCTGACAGTCTGTCTCAGGCCGTCTGTCTCAGGCCGACTGTCTCTGACCGTCTGTCTCAGACCGTCTGTCTCAGACCGTCTGTCTCAATCCCTCTGTCTCGAACCGTCTATCTCATACCGTCTGTCTCAGACCGTCTGTCCGAGACCGTCTGTCTCAGACCGTCTGTCTCAGACCGTGCGTCTCAGACCGTCTGTATCAGACCGTCTGTATCAGACTGTCTGTCTCAGACTGTCAGTCTCAGGCCGTATGTCTAAGACCGTCTGTCGCAGACCGCCTGTCTCTGACAGTCTGTCTCAGGCCGTCTATCTCAGGCCGTCTGTCTCAGGCCGCCTGTCTCTGACCGTCTGTGTCAGACCGTCTGTCTCAATCCCTCTGTCTCGAATCGTCTGTCTCAGACCGTCTGTCTCAGACCGTCTGTCTCAGACCGTCTGTATCAGACTGTCTGTCTCAGACCGTCTGTCTCAGACCGTCTGTCTCAGACCGTCTGTCTCAGACCGTCTGTCTCAGACCGTCTGTCTCAGACCGTCTGTCTCAGACCGTCTGTGTCAGGCCGTCTGTCTCAGGCCGCCTGTCTCTGACCGCCTGTCTCAGACCGTCTGTCTCAGACCGTCTGTCTCAGACCGTCTGTCTCAGGCCGTCTGTCTCAGGCCGCCTGTCTCTGACCGTCTGTCTCAGACCGTCTGTCTCAGACCGTCTGTCTCAGACCGCCTGTCTCAGATCGTCTGTCTCAGACCGTCTGTATCAGACCGTCTGTATCAGACCGTCTGTATCAGACTATCTGTCTCAGACTGTCTGTCTCAGGCCGTATGTCTAAGACCGTCTGTCGCAGACCGCCTGTCTCAGACCGCCTGTCTCTGACAGTCTGTCTCAGGCCGTCTGTCTCAGGCCGTCTGTCTCAGACCGTCTGTGTCAGGCCGTCTGTCTCAGGCCGCCTGTCTCTGACCGCCTGTCTCAGACCGTCTGTCTCAGACCGTCTGTCTCAGGCCGTCTGTCTCAGGCCGCCTGTCTCTGACCGTCTGTCTCAGACCGTCTGTCTCAGACCGCCTGTCTCAGATCGTCTGTCTCAGACCGTCTGTATCAGACCGTCTGTATCAGACTGTCTGTCTCAGACTGTCTGTCTCAGGCCGTATGTCTAAGACCGTCTGTCGCAGACCGCCTGTCTCAGACCGTCTGTCTCCGTTCGTCTGTCTCAGACCGCCTATCTCAGACCGTCTGTCTCAGACCGTCTGTCTTAGACCGTCTGTCTCAGACCGTCTGTCTCAGTCCGTCTGTCTCCGTTCGTCTGTCTCAGACCGCCTATCTCAGACCGTCTGTCTCAGACCGTCTGTCTCTGACCGTCTGTCTCTGACCGTCTGTCTCAGACCGTCTGTCACAGACCGCCTGTCTCAGACCGCCTGTCTCAGACCGTCTGTCTCAGACCGTCTGTCTCAGACCGTCTGTCTCAGACCGTCTGTATCAGACTGTCTGTCTCAGACTGTCTGTCTCAGGCCGTATGTCTAAGACCGTCTGTCTCAGACCGTCTGTCTCAGACCGTCTGTCTCAGACCGTCTGTCTCAGACCGTCTGTCTCAGACCGTCTGTCTCAGACCGTCTGTCTCAGACCGTCTGTCTCAGACCGTCTGTCTCAGACCGTCTGTCTCAGACCGTCTGTGTCAGGCCGTCTGTCTCAGGCCGCCTGTCTCTGACCGCCTGTCTCAGACCGTCTGTCTCAGACCGTCTGTCTCAGGCCGTCTGTCTCAGGCCGCCTGTCTCTGACCGTCTGTCTCAGACCGTCTGTCTCAGACCGTCTGTCTCAGACCGCCTGTCTCAGATCGTCTGTCTCAGACCGTCTGTATCAGACCGTCTGTATCAGACCGTCTGTATCAGACTATCTGTCTCAGACTGTCTGTCTCAGGCCGTATGTCTAAGACCGTCTGTCGCAGACCGCCTGTCTCAGACCGCCTGTCTCTGACAGTCTGTCTCAGGCCGTCTGTCTCAGGCCGTCTGTCTCAGACCGTCTGTGTCAGGCCGTCTGTCTCAGGCCGCCTGTCTCTGACCGCCTGTCTCAGACCGTCTGTCTCAGACCGTCTGTCTCAGGCCGTCTGTCTCAGGCCGCCTGTCTCTGACCGTCTGTCTCAGACCGTCTGTCTCAGACCGCCTGTCTCAGATCGTCTGTCTCAGACCGTCTGTATCAGACCGTCTGTATCAGACTGTCTGTCTCAGACTGTCTGTCTCAGGCCGTATGTCTAAGACCGTCTGTCGCAGACCGCCTGTCTCAGACCGTCTGTCTCCGTTCGTCTGTCTCAGACCGCCTATCTCAGACCGTCTGTCTCAGACCGTCTGTCTCAGACCGTCTGTCTCAGACCGTCTGTCTCAGTCCGTCTGTCTCCGTTCGTCTGTCTCAGACCGCCTATCTCAGACCGTCTGTCTCAGACCGTCTGTCTCTGACCGTCTGTCTCAGACCGTCTGTCACAGACCGCCTATCTCAGACCGCCTGTCTCAGACCGCCTGTCTCAGACCGTCTGTCTCAGACCGTCTGTCTCAGACCGTCTGTCTCAGACCGTCTGTCTCAGACCGTCTGTCTCAGACCGTCTGTGTCAGGCCGTCTGTCTCAGGCCGCCTGTCTCTGACCGCCTGTCTCAGACCGTCTGTCTCAGACCGCCTGTCTCAGACCGCCTGTCTCAGACCGTCTGTCTCAGACCGTCTGTCTCAGACTGTCTGTCTCAGGCCGTATGTCTAAGACCGTCTGTCGCAGACCGCCTGTCTCAGACCGCCTGTCTCTGACAGTCTGTCTCAGGCCGTCTGTCTCAGGCCGTCTGTCTCAGACCGTCTGTGTCAGGCCGTCTGTCTCAGGTCGCCTGTCTCTGACCGCCTGTCTCAGACCGTCTGTCTCAGACCGTCTGTCTCAGGCCGTCTGTCTCAGGCCGCCTGTCTCTGACCGTCTGTCTCAGACCGTCTGTCTCAGACCGCCTGTCTCAGATCGTCTGTCTCAGACCGTCTGTATCAGACCGTCTGTATCAGACTGTCTGTCTCAGACTGTCTGTCTCAGGCCGTATGTCTAAGACCGTCTGTCGCAGACCGCCTGTCTCAGACCGTCTGTCTCCGTTCGTCTGTCTCAGACCGCCTATCTCAGACCGTCTGTCTCAGACCGTCTGTCTCAGACCGTCTGTCTCAGACCGTCTGTCTCAGTCCGTCTGTCTCCGTTCGTCTGTCTCAGACCGCCTATCTCAGACCGTCTGTCTCAGACCGTCTGTCTCTGACCGTCTGTCTCAGACCGTCTGTCACAGACCGCCTATCTCAGACCGCCTGTCTCAGACCGCCTGTCTCAGACCGTCTGTCTCAGACCGTCTGTCTCAGACCGTCTGTCTCAGACCGTCTGACTCAGACCGTCTGTCTCAGACCGTCTGTGTCAGGCCGTCTGTCTCAGGCCGCCTGTCTCTGACCGCCTGTCTCAGACCGCCTGTCTCAGACCGTCTGTCTCAGACCGTCTGTCTCCGTTCGTCTGTCTCAGACCGCCTATCTCAGACCGTCTGTCTCAGACCGTCTGTCTCAGACCGTCTGTCTCAGACCGTCTGTCTCAGACCGTCTGTCTCAGTCCGTCTGTCTCCGTTCGTCTGTCTCAGACCGCCTATCTCAGACCGTCTGTCTCAGACCGTCTGTCTCTGACCGTCTGTCTCAGACCGTCTGTCACAGACCGCCTATCTCAGACCGCCTGTCTCAGACCGCCTGTCTCAGACCGTCTGTCTCAGACCGTCTGTCTCAGACCGTCTGTCTCAGACCGTCTGTATCAGACTGTCTGTCTCAGAATGTCTGTCTCAGGCCGTATGTCTAAGACCGTCTGTCTCAGACCGTCTGTCTCAGACCGTCTGTCTCAGACCGTCTGTCTCAGACCGTCTGTCTCAGACCGTCTGTCTCAGACCGTCTGTCTCAGACCGTCTGTCTCAGACCGTCTGTCTCAGACCGTCTGTCTCAGACCGTCTGTCTCAGACCGTCTGTCTCAGACCGTCTGTCTCAGACCGTCTGTGTCAGGCCGTCTGTCTCAGGCCGCCTGTCTCTGACCGCCTGTCTCAGACCGTCTGTCTCAGACCGTCTGTCTCAGGCCGTCTGTCTCAGGCCGCCTGTCTCTGACCGTCTGTCTCAGACCGTCTGTCTCAGACCGTCTGTCTCAGACCGCCTGTCTCAGATCGTCTGTCTCAGACCGTCTGTATCAGACCGTCTGTATCAGACCGTCTGTATCAGACTATCTGTCTCAGACTGTCTGTCTCAGGCCGTATGTCTAAGACCGTCTGTCGCAGACCGCCTGTCTCAGACCGCCTGTCTCTGACAGTCTGTCTCAGGCCGTCTGTCTCAGGCCGTCTGTCTCAGACCGTCTGTGTCAGGCCGTCTGTCTCAGGCCGCCTGTCTCTGACCGCCTGTCTCAGACCGTCTGTCTCAGACCGTCTGTCTCAGGCCGTCTGTCTCAGGCCGCCTGTCTCTGACCGTCTGTCTCAGACCGTCTGTCTCAGACCGCCTGTCTCAGATCGTCTGTCTCAGACCGTCTGTATCAGACCGTCTGTATCAGACTGTCTGTCTCAGACCGTCTGTCTCAGACCGTCTGTCTCAGACCGTCTGTCTCAGACCGTCTGTCTCAGTCCGTCTGTCTCCGTTCGTCTGTCTCAGACCGCCTATCTCAGACCGTCTGTCTCAGACCGTCTGTCTCTGACCGTCTGTCTCAGACCGTCTGTCACAGACCGCCTATCTCAGACCGCCTGTCTCAGACCGCCTGTCTCAGACCGTCTGTCTCAGACCGTCTGTCTCAGACCGTCTGTCTCAGACCGTCTGTCACAGACCGTCTGTCTCAGACCGTCTGTGTCAGGCCGTCTGTCTCAGGCCGCCTGTCTCTGACCGCCTGTCTCAGACCGCCTGTCTCAGACCGTCTGTCTCAGACCGTCTGTCTCCGTTCGTCTGTCTCAGACCGCCTATCTCAGACCGTCTGTCTCAGACCGTCTGTCTCAGACCGTCTGTCTCAGACCGTCTGTCTCAGTCCGTCTGTCTCCGTTCGTCTGTCTCAGACCGCCTATCTCAGACCGTCTGTCTCAGACCGTCTGTCTCTGACCGTCTGTCTCAGACCGTCTGTCACAGACCGCCTATCTCAGACCGCCTGTCTCAGACCGCCTGTCTCAGACCGTCTGTCTCAGACCGTCTGTCTCAGACCGTCTGTCTCAGACCGTCTGTATCAGACTGTCTGTCTCAGACTGTCTGTCTCAGGCCGTATGTCTAAGACCGTCTGTCTCAGACCGTCTGTCTCAGACCGTCTGTCTCAGACCGTCTGTCTCAGACCGTCTGTCTCAGACCGTCTGTCTCAGACCGTCTGTCTCAGACCGTCTGTCTCAGACCGTCTGTCTCAGACCGTCTGTCTCAGACCGTCTGTCTCAGACCGTCTGTCTCAGACCGTCTGTCTCAGACCGTCTGTGTCAGGCCGTCTGTCTCAGGCCGCCTGTCTCTGACCGCCTGTCTCAGACCGTCTGTCTCAGACCGTCTGTCTCAGGCCGTCTGTCTCAGGCCGCCTGTCTCTGACCGTCTGTCTCAGACCGTCTGTCTCAGACCGTCTGTCTCAGACCGCCTGTCTCAGATCGTCTGTCTCAGACCGTCTGTATCAGACCGTCTGTATCAGACCGTCTGTATCAGACCGTCTGTATCAGACCGTCTGTATCAGACCGTCTGTATCAGACCGTCTGTATCAGACCGTCTGTATCAGACTATCTGTCTCAGACTGTCTGTCTCAGGCCGTATGTCTAAGACCGTCTGTCGCAGACCGCCTGTCTCAGACCGCCTGTCTCTGACAGTCTGTCTCAGGCCGTCTGTCTCAGGCCGTCTGTCTCAGACCGTCTGTGTCAGGCCGTCTGTCTCAGGCCGCCTGTCTCTGACCGCCTGTCTCAGACCGTCTGTCTCAGACCGTCTGTCTCAGGCCGTCTGTCTCAGGCCGCCTGTCTCTGACCGTCTGTCTCAGACCGTCTGTCTCAGACCGCCTGTCTCAGATCGTCTGTCTCAGACCGTCTGTATCAGACCGTCTGTATCAGACTGTCTGTCTCAGACTGTCTGTCTCAGGCCGTATGTCTAAGACCGTCTGTCGCAGACCGCCTGTCTCAGACCGTCTGTCTCCATTCGTCTGTCTCAGACCGCCTATCTCAGACCGTCTGTCTCAGACCGTCTGTCTCAGACCGTCTGTCTCAGTCCGTCTGTCTCCGTTCGTCTGTCTCAGACCGCCTATCTCAGACCGTCTGTCTCAGACCGTCTGTCTCTGACCGTCTGTCTCAGACCGTCTGTCACAGACCGCCTATCTCAGACCGCCTGTCTCAGACCGCCTGTCTCAGACCGTCTGTCTCAGACCGTCTGTCTCAGACCGTCTGTCTCAGACCGTCTGTCTCAGACCGTCTGTCTCAGACCGTCTGTGTCAGGCCGTCTGTCTCAGGCCGCCTGTCTCTGACCGCCTGTCTCAGACCGTCTGTCTCAGACCGCCTGTCTCAGACCGCCTGTCTCAGACCGTCTGTCTCAGACCGTCTGTCTCAGACTGTCTGTCTCAGGCCGTATGTCTAAGACCGTCTGTCGCAGACCGCCTGTCTCAGACCGCCTGTCTCTGACAGTCTGTCTCAGGCCGTCTGTCTCAGGCCGTCTGTCTCAGACCGTCTGTGTCAGGCCGTCTGTCTCAGGCCGCCTGTCTCTGACCGCCTGTCTCAGACCGTCTGTCTCAGACCGTCTGTCTCAGGCCGTCTGTCTCAGGCCGCCTGTCTCTGACCGTCTGTCTCAGACCGTCTGTCTCAGACCGCCTGTCTCAGATCGTCTGTCTCAGACCGTCTGTATCAGACCGTCTGTATCAGACTGTCTGTCTCAGACTGTCTGTCTCAGGCCGTATGTCTAAGACCGTCTGTCGCAGACCGCCTGTCTCAGACCGTCTGTCTCCGTTCGTCTGTCTCAGACCGCCTATCTCAGACCGTCTGTCTCAGACCGTCTGTCTCAGACCGTCTGTCTCAGACCGTCTGTCTCAGTCCGTCTGTCTCCGTTCGTCTGTCTCAGACCGCCTATCTCAGACCGTCTGTCTCAGACCGTCTGTCTCTGACCGTCTGTCTCAGACCGTCTGTCACAGACCGCCTATCTCAGACCGCCTGTCTCAGACCGCCTGTCTCAGACCGTCTGTCTCAGACCGTCTGTCTCAGACCGTCTGTCTCAGACCGTCTGTCTCAGACCGTCTGTGTCAGGCCGTCTGTCTCAGGCCGCCTGTCTCTGACCGCCTGTCTCAGACCGCCTGTCTCAGACCGTCTGTCTCAGACCGTCTGTCTCAGACCGTCTGTCTCAGACCGTCTGTCTCAGACCGTCTGTCTCAGACCGTCTGTCTCAGACCGTCTGTCTCAGACCGTCTGTCTCAGTCCGTCTGTCTCCGTTCGTCTGTCTCAGACCGCCTATCTCAGACCGTCTGTCTCAGACCGTCTGTCTCTGACCGTCTGTCTCAGACCGTCTGTCACAGACCGCCTATCTCAGACCGCCTGTCTCAGACCGCCTGTCTCAGACCGTCTGTCTCAGACCGTCTGTCTCAGACCGTCTGTCTCAGTCCGTCTGTCTCCGTTCGTCTGTCTCAGACCGTCTGTCTCAGTCCGTCTGTCTCCGTTCGTCTGTCTCAGACCGCCTATCTCAGACCGTCTGTCTCAGACCGTCTGTCTCTGACCGTCTGTCTCAGACCGTCTGTCACAGACCGCCTATCTCAGACCGCCTGTCTCAGACCGCCTGTCTCAGACTGTCTGTCTCAGGCCGTATGTCTAAGACCGTTTGTCGCAGACCGCCTGTCTCAGACCGCCTGTCTCTGACAGTCTGTCTCAGGCCGTCTGTATCAGACTGTCTGTCTCAGACTGTCTGTCTCAGGCCGTATGTCTAAGACCGTCTGTCTCAGACCGTCTGTCTCAGACCGACTGTCTCTGACCGTCTGTCTCAGACCGTCTGTCTCAGACCGTCTGTCTCAATCCCTCTGTCTCGAACCGTCTATCTCAGACCGTCTGTCTCAGACCGTCTGTCTGAGACCGTCTGTCTCAGACCGTCTGTCTCAGACCGTCTGTCTCAGACCGTGCGTCTCAGACCGTCTGTATCAGACCGTCTGTATCAGACTGTCTGTCTCAGACTGTCAGTCTCAGGCCGTATGTCTAAGACCGTCTGTCGCAGACCGCCTGTCTCTGACAGTCTGTCTCAGGCCGTCTGTCTCAGGCCGTCTGTCTCAGGCCGCCTGTCTCTGACCGTCTGTGTCAGACCGTCTGTCTCAATCCCTCTGTCTCGAATCGTCTGTCTCAGACCGTCTGTCTCAGACCGTCTGTCTCAGACCGTCTGTCTCAGTCCGTCTGTCTCCGTTCGTCTGTCTCAGACCGCCTATCTCAGACCGTCTGTCTCAGACCGTCTGTCTCTGACCGTCTGTCTCAGACCGTCTGTCACAGACCGCCTATCTCAGACCGCCTGTCTCAGACCGCCTGTCTCAGACCGTCTGTCTCAGACCGTCTGTCTCAATCCCTCTGTCTCGAACCGTCTGTCTCAGACCGTCTGTCTCAGACCGTCTGTCTCACACCGTCTGTCTCAGACTGTCTGTCTCAGACCGTCTGTCTCAGACCGTCTGTCTCAGACCGTCTGTCTCAGTCCGTCTGTCTCCGTTCGTTTGTCTCTGGCCGCCTGTCTCTGACCGTCTGTCTCAGACCGTCTATCTCAGACCGTCTGTCTCAGACCGTCTGTCTCAGACCGTCTGTCTCTGACCGTCAGTCTCAGACCGTGCGTCTCAGATCGTCTGTCTCAGGCCGTCTGTATCAGACCGTCTGTCTCAGACCGTCTGTCTCAGACCGTCTGTCTAAGACCGTCTGTCGCAGACCGCCTGCCTCAGACCGCCTGTCTCTGACCGTCTGTCTCAGACCGTCTGTCTCAGACCGTCTGTCTCAATCCCTCTGTCTCGAACCGTCTGTCTGAGACCGTGCGTCTCAGATCGTCTGTCTCAGGCCGTCTGTATCAGACCGTCTGTCTCAGACCGTCTGTCACAGACCGCCTATCTCAGACCGCCTGTCTCAGACCGCCTGTCTCAGACCGTCTGTCTCAGACCGTCTGTCTCAATCCCTCTGTCTCGAACCGTCTGTCTCAGACCGTCTGTCTCAGACCGTCTGTCTCAGACCGTCTGTCTCAGACCGTCTGTCTCAGACCGTCTGTCTCAGACCGTCTGTCTCAGTCCGTCTGTCTCCGTTCGTTTGTCTCTGGCCGCCTGTCTCTGACCGTCTGTCTCAGACCGTCTATCTCAGACCGTCTGTCTCAGACCGTCTGTCTCAGACCGTCTGTCTCTGACCGTCAGTCTCAGACCGTGCGTCTCAGATCGTCTGTCTCAGGCCGTCTGTATCAGACCGTCTGTCTCAGACCGTCTGTCTCAGACCGTCTGTCTAAGACCGTCTGTCGCAGACCGCCTGCCTCAGGCCGCCTGTCTCTGACCGTCTGTCTCAGACCGTCTGT
Organism: Coelioxys conoideus; assembly: GCA_947623535.1. Taxonomy (NCBI): domain Eukaryota; kingdom Metazoa; phylum Arthropoda; class Insecta; order Hymenoptera; family Megachilidae; genus Coelioxys; species Coelioxys conoideus. The sequence continues at coordinate 1,617,726 of CANQJN010000036.1, read as the reverse complement.
CTCAGACCGTCTGTCTCAATCCCTCTGTCTCGAACCGTCTGTCTCAGACCGTGCGTCTCAGATCGTCTGTCTCAGGCCGTCTGTATCAGACCGTCTGTCTCAGACCGTCTGTCTCAGACCGTCTGTCTAAGACCGTCTGTCGCAGACCGCCTGCCTCAGACCGCCTGTCTCTGACCGTCTGTCTCAGACCGTCTGTCTCAGACCGTCTGTCTCAGACCGTCTGTCTCAATCCCTCTGTCTCGAACCGTCTGTCTCAGACCGTCTGTCTCAGACCGTCTGTCTCCGACCGTCTGTCTCAGACCGTCTGTCTCAGACCGTCTGTCTCCGTTCGTGTGTCTCTGGCCGCCTGTCTCTGACCGTCTGTCTCAGACCGTCTGTCTCAGACCGTCTGTCTCAGACCGTCTGTCTCAGACCGCCTGTCTCAGATCGTCTGTCTCAGACCGTCTGTATCAGACCGTCTGTATCAGACTGTCTGTCTCAGACTGTCTGTCTCAGGCCGTATGTCTAAGACCGTCTGTCGCAGACCGCCTGCCTCAGACCGCCTGTCTCTGACCGTCTGTCTCAGACCGTCTGTCTCAGACCGTCTGTCTCAATCCCTCTGTCTCGAACCGTCTGTCTGAGACCGTGCGTCTCAGATCGTCTGTCTCAGGCCGTCTGTATCAGACCGTCTGTCTCAGACCGTCTGTCACAGACCGCCTATCTCAGACCGCCTGTCTCAGACCGCCTGTCTCAGACCGTCTGTCTCAGACCGTCTGTCTCAATCCCTCTGTCTCGAACCGTCTGTCTCAGACCGTCTGTCTCAGACCGTCTGTCTCAGACCGTCTGTCTCAGACCGTCTGTCTCAGACCGTCTGTCTCAGACCGTCTGTCTCAGTCCGTCTGTCTCCGTTCGTTTGTCTCTGGCCGCCTGTCTCTGACCGTCTGTCTCAGACCGTCTATCTCAGACCGTCTGTCTCAGACCGTCTGTCTCAGACCGTCTGTCTCTGACCGTCAGTCTCAGACCGTGCGTCTCAGATCGTCTGTCTCAGGCCGTCTGTATCAGACCGTCTGTCTCAGACCGTCTGTCTCAGACCGTCTGTCTAAGACCGTCTGTCGCAGACCGCCTGCCTCAGGCCGCCTGTCTCAGACCGCCTGTCTCTGACAGTCTGTCTCAGACCGTCTGTCTCAATCCCTCTGTCTCGAACCGTCTGTCTCAGACCGTGCGTCTCAGATCGTCTGTCTCAGGCCGTCTGAATCAGACCGTCTGTCTCAGACCGTCTGTCTCAGACCGTCTGTCTAAGACCGTCTGTCGCAGACCGCCTGCCTCAGACCGCCTGTCTCTGACCGTCTGTCTCAGACCGTCTGTCTCAGACCGTCTGTCTCAGACCGTCTGTCTCAATCCCTCTGTCTCGAACCGTCTGTCTCAGACCGTCTGTCTCAGACCGTCTGTCTCCGACCGTCTGTCTCAGACCGTCTGTCTCAGACCGTCTGTCTCCGTTCGTGTGTCTCTGGCCGCCTGTCTCTGACCGTCTGTCTCAGACCGTCTGTCTCAGACCGTCTGTCTCAGACCGTCTGTCTCAGACCGCCTGTCTCAGATCGTCTGTATCAGACCGTCTGTATCAGACCGTCTGTATCAGACTGTCTGTCTCAGACTGTCTGTCTCAGGCCGTATGTCTAAGACCGTTTGTCGCAGACCGCCTGTCTCAGACCGCCTGTCTCTGACAGTCTGTCTCAGGCCGTCTGTATCAGACTGTCTGTCTCAGACTGTCTGTCTCAGGCCGTATGTCTAAGACCGTCTGTCTCAGACCGTCTGTCTCAGACCGACTGTCTCTGACCGTCTGTCTCAGACCGTCTGTCTCAGACCGTCTGTCTCAATCCCTCTGTCTCGAACCGTCTATCTCAGACCGTCTGTCTCAGACCGTCTGTCTGAGACCGTCTGTCTCAGACCGTCTGTCTCAGACCGTCTGTCTCAGACCGTGCGTCTCAGACCGTCTGTATCAGACCGTCTGTATCAGACTGTCTGTCTCAGACTGTGAGTCTCAGGCCGTATGTCTAAGACCGTCTGTCGCAGACCGCCTGTCTCTGACAGTCTGTCTCAGGCCGTCTGTCTCAGGCCGTCTGTCTCAGGCCGCCTGTCTCTGACCGTCTGTGTCAGAACGTCTGTCTCAATCCCTCTGTCTCGAATCGTCTGTCTCAGACCGTCTGTCTCAGACCGTCTGTCTCAGTCCGTCTGTCTCCGTTCGTCTGTCTCAGACCGCCTATCTCAGACCGTCTGTCTCAGACCGTCTGTCTCTGACCGTCTGTCTCAGACCGTCTGTCACAGACCGCCTATCTCAGACCGCCTGTCTCAGACCGCCTGTCTCAGACCGTCTGTCTCAGACCGTCTGTCTCAATCCCTCTGTCTCGAACCGTCTGTCTCAGACCGTCTGTCTCAGACCGTCTGTCTCACACCGTCTGTCTCAGACCGTCTGTCTCAGACCGTCTGTCTCAGACCGTCTGTCTCAGTCCGTCTGTCTCCGTTCGTTTGTCTCAGACCGTCTGTCTCAGACCGTCTGTCTCAGACCGTCTGTCTCAATCCCTCTGTCTCGAACCGTCTGTCTCAGACCGTCTGTCTCAGACCGTCTGTCTCCGACCGTCTGTCTCAGACCGTCTGTCTCAGACCGTCTGTCTCAGACCGTCTGTCTCAATCCCTCTGTCTCGAACCGTCTGTCTCAGACCGTGCGTCTCAGATCGTCTGTCTCAGGCCGTCTGTATCAGACCGTCTGTCTCAGACCGTCTGTCTCAGACCGTCTGTCACAGACCGCCTATCTCAGACCGCCTGTCTCAGACCGCCTGTCTCAGACCGTCTGTCTCAGACCGTCTGTCTCAATCCCTCTGTCTCGAACCGTCTGTCTCAGACCGTCTGTCTCAGACCGTCTGTCTCAGACCGTCTGTCTCAGACCGTCTGTCTCAGACCGTCTGTCTCAGACCGTCTGTCTCAGACCGTCTGTCTCAGTCCGTCTGTCTCCGTTCGTTTGTCTCTGGCCGCCTGTCTCTGACCGTCTGTCTCAGACCGTCTATCTCAGACCGTCTGTCTCAGACCGTCTGTCTCAGACCGTCTGTCTCTGACCGTCAGTCTCAGACCGTGCGTCTCAGATCGTCTGTCTCAGGCCGTCTGTATCAGACCGTCTGTCTCAGACCGTCTGTCTCAGACCGTCTGTCTAAGACCGTCTGTCGCAGACCGCCTGCCTCAGACCGCCTGTCTCTGACCGTCTGTCTCAGACCGTCTGTCTCAGACCGTCTGTCTCAATCCCTCTGTCTCGAACCGTCTGTCTCAGACCGTGCGTCTCAGATCGTCTGTCTCAGGCCGTCTGTATCAGACCGTCTGTCTCAGACCGTCTGTCTCAGACCGTCTGTCTAAGACCGCCTGTCGCAGACCGCCTGCCTCAGACCGCCTGTCTCTGACCGTCTGTCTCAGACCGTCTGTCTCAGACCGTCTGTCTCAGACCGTCTGTCTCAATCCCTCTGTCTCGAACCGTCTGTCTCAGACCGTCTGTCTCAGACCGTCTGTCTCCGACCGTCTGTCTCAGACCGTCTGTCTCAGACCGTCTGTCTCAGACCGTCTGTCTCCGTTCGTGTGTCTCTGGCCGCCTGTCTCTGACCGTCTGTCTCAGACCGTCTGTCTCAGACCGTCTGTCTCAGACCGTCTGTCTCAGACCGTCTGTCTCAGACCGCCTGTCTCAGATCGTCTGTCTCAGACCGTCTGTATCAGACCGTCTGTATCAGACTGTCTGTCTCAGACTGTCTGTCTCAGGCCGTATGTCTAAGACCGTTTGTCGCAGACCGCCTGTCTCAGACCGCCTGTCTCTGACAGTCTGTCTCAGACCGTCTGTCTCAATCCCTCTGTCTCGAACCGTCTGTCTCAGACCGTGCGTCTCAGATCGTCTGTCTCAGGCCGTCTGTATCAGACCGTCTGTCTCAGACCGTCTGTCTCAGACCGTCTGTCTAAGACCGTCTGTCGCAGACCGCCTGCCTCAGACCGCCTGTCTCTGACCGTCTGTCTCAGACCGTCTGTCTCAGACCGTCTGTCTCAGACCGTCTGTCTCAATCCCTCTGTCTCGAACCGTCTGTCTCAGACCGTCTGTCTCAGACCGTCTGTCTCCGACCGTCTGTCTCAGACCGTCTGTCTCAGACCGTCTGTCTCCGTTCGTGTGTCTCTGGCCGCCTGTCTCTGACCGTCTGTCTCAGACCGTCTGTCTCAGACCGTCTGTCTCAGACCGTCTGTCTCAGACCGCCTGTCTCAGATCGTCTGTCTCAGACCGTCTGTATCAGACCGTCTGTATCAGACTGTCTGTCTCAGACTGTCTGTCTCAGGCCGTATGTCTAAGACCGTTTGTCGCAGACCGCCTGTCTCAGACCGCCTGTCTCTGACAGTCTGTCTCAGGCCGTCTGTATCAGACTGTCTGTCTCAGACTGTCTGTCTCAGGCCGTATGTCTAAGACCGTCTGTCTCAGACCGTCTGTCTCAGACCGACTGTCTCTGACCGTCTGTCTCAGACCGTCTGTCTCAGACCGTCTGTCTCAATCCCTCTGTCTCGAACCGTCTATCTCAGACCGTCTGTCTCAGACCGTCTGTCTGAGACCGTCTGTCTCAGACCGTCTGTCTCAGACCGTCTGTCTCAGACCGTGCGTCTCAGACCGTCTGTATCAGACCGTCTGTATCAGACTGTCTGTCTCAGACTGTCAGTCTCAGGCCGTATGTCTAAGACCGTCTGTCGCAGACCGCCTGTCTCTGACAGTCTGTCTCAGGCCGTCTGTCTCAGGCCGTCTGTCTCAGGCCGCCTGTCTCTGACCGTCTGTGTCAGACCGTCTGTCTCAATCCCTCTGTCTCGAATCGTCTGTCTCAGACCGTCTGTCTCAGACCGTCTGTCTCAGTCCGTCTGTCTCCGTTCGTCTGTCTCAGACCGCCTATCTCAGACCGTCTGTCTCAGACCGTCTGTCTCTGACCGTCTGTCTCAGACCGTCTGTCACAGACCGCCTATCTCAGACCGCCTGTCTCAGGCCGCCTGTCTCAGACCGTCTGTCTCAGACCGTCTGTCTCAATCCCTCTGTCTCGAACCCTCTGTCTCAGACCGTCTGTCTCAGACCGTCTGTCTCACACCGTCTGTCTCAGACCGTCTGTCTCAGACCGTCTGTCTCAGACCGTCTGTCTCAGTCCGTCTGTCTCCGTTCGTTTGTCTCTGGCCGCCTGTCTCTGACCGTCTGTCTCAGACCGTCTATCTCAGACCGTCTGTCTCAGACCGTCTGTCTCAGACCGTCTGTCTCTGACCGTCAGTCTCAGACCGTGCGTCTCAGATCGTCTGTCTCAGGCCGTCTGTATCAGACCGTCTGTCTCAGACCGTCTGTCTCAGACCGTCTGTCTCAGACCGTCTGTCTAAGACCGTCTGTCGCAGACCGCCTGCCTCAGACCGCCTGTCTCAGACCGTCTGTCTCAGACCGTCTGTCTCAATCCCTCTGTCTCGAACCGTCTGTCTCAGACCGTGCGTCTCAGATCGTCTGTCTCAGGCCGTCTGTATCAGACCGTCTGTCTCAGACCGTCTGTCACAGACCGCCTATCTCAGACCGCCTGTCTCAGACCGCCTGTCTCAGACCGTCTGTCTCAGACCGTCTGTCTCAATCCCTCTGTCTCGAACCGTCTGTCTCAGACCGTCTGTCTCAGACCGTCTGTCTCAGACCGTCTGTCTCAGACCGTCTGTCTCAGACCGTCTGTCTCAGTCCGTCTGTCTCCGTTCGTTTGTCTCTGGCCGCCTGTCTCTGACCGTCTGTCTCAGACCGTCTATCTCAGACCGTCTGTCTCAGACCGTCTGTCTCAGACCGTCTGTCTCTGACCGTCAGTCTCAGACCGTGCGTCTCAGATCGTCTGTCTCAGGCCGTCTGTATCAGACCGTCTGTCTCAGACCGTCTGTCTCAGACCGTCTGTCTAAGACCGTCTGTCGCAGACCGCCTGCCTCAGACCGTCTGTCTCTGACCGTCTGTCTCAGACCGTCTGTCTCAGACCGTCTGTCTCAATCCCTCTGTCTCGAACCGTCTGTCTCAGACCGTGCGTCTCAGATCGTCTGTCTCAGGCCGTCTGTATCAGACCGTCTGTCTCAGACCGTCTGTCTCAGACCGTCTGTCTAAGACCGTCTGTCGCAGACCGCCTGCCTCAGACCGCCTGTCTCTGACCGTCTGTCTCAGACCGTCTGTCTCAGACCGTCTGTCTCAGACCGTATGTCTCAATCCCTCTGTCTCGAACCGTCTGTCTCAGACCGTCTGTCTCAGACCGTCTGTCTCCGACCGTCTGTCTCAGACCGTCTGTCTCAGACCGTCTGTCTCAGACCGTCTGTCTCCGTTCGTGTGTCTCTGGCCGCCTGTCTCTGACCGTCTGTCTCAGACCGTCTGTCTCAGACCGTCTGTCTCAGACCGTCTGTCTCAGACCGTCTGTCTCAGACCGCCTGTCTCAGATCGTCTGTCTCAGACCGTCTGTATCAGACCGTCTGTATCAGACTGTCTGTCTCAGACTGTCTGTCTCAGGCCGTATGTCTAAGACCGTTTGTCGCAGACCGCCTGTCTCAGACCGCCTGTCTCTGACAGTCTGTCTCAGGCCGTCTGTATCAGACTGTCTGTCTCAGACTGTCTGTCTCAGGCCGTATGTCTAAGACCGTCTGTCTCAGACCGTCTGTCTCAGACCGACTGTCTCTGACCGTCTGTCTCAGACCGTCTGTCTCAGACCGTCTGTCTCAATCCCTCTGTCTCGAACCGTCTATCTCAGACCGTCTGTCTCAGACCGTCTGTCTGAGACCGTCTGTCTCAGACCGTCTGTCTCAGACCGTCTGTCTCAGACCGTCTGTCTCAGACCGTGCGTCTCAGACCGTCTGTATCAGACCGTCTGTATCAGACTGTCTGTCTCAGACTGTCAGTCTCAGGCCGTATGTCTAAGACCGTCTGTCGCAGACCGCCTGTCTCTGACAGTCTGTCTCAGGCCGTCTGTCTCAGGCCGTCTGTCTCAGGCCGCCTGTCTCTGACCGTCTGTGTCAGACCGTCTGTCTCAATCCCTCTGTCTCGAATCGTCTGTCTCAGACCGTCTGTCTCAGACCGTCTGTCTCAGACCGTCTGTCTCAGTCCGTCTGTCTCCGTTCGTCTGTCTCAGACCGCCTATCTCAGACCGTCTGTCTCAGACCGTCTGTCTCTGACCGTCTGTCTCAGACCGTCTGTCACAGACCGCCTATCTCAGACCGCCTGTCTCAGACCGCCTGTCTCAGACCGTCTGTCTCAGACCGTCTGTCTCAATCCCTCTGTCTCGAACCGTCTGTCTCAGACCGTCTGTCTCAGACCGTCTGTCTCACACCGTCTGTCTCAGACCGTCTGTCTCAGACCGTCTGTCTCAGACCGTCTGTCTCAGACCGTCTGTCTCAGACCGTCTGTCTCAGTCCGTCTGTCTCCGTTCGTTTGTCTCTGGCGGCCTGTCTCTGACCGTCTGTCTCAGACCGTCTATCTCAGACCGTCTGTCTCAGACCGTCTGTCTCAGACCGTCTGTCTCTGACCGTCAGTCTCAGACCGTGCGTCTCAGATCGTCTGTCTCAGGCCGTCTGTATCAGACCGTCTGTCTCAGACCGTCTGTCTCAGACCGTCTGTCTAAGACCGTCTGTCGCAGACCGCCTGCCTCAGACCGCCTGTCTCTGACCGTCTGTCTCAGACCGTCTGTCTCAGACCGTCTGTCTCAATCCCTCTGTCTCGAACCGTCTGTCTCAGACCGTGCGTCTCAGATCGTCTGTCTCAGGCCGTCTGTATCAGACCGTCTGTCTCAGACCGTCTGTCTCAGACCGTCTGTCTAAGACCGTCTGTCGCAGACCGCCTGCCTCAGACCGCCTGTCTCTGACCGTCTGTCTCAGACCGTCTGTCTCAATTCCTCTGTCTCGAACCGTCTGTCTCAGACCGTCTGTCTCAGACCGTCTGTCTCCGACCGTCTGTATCAGACCGTCTGTATCAGACCGTCTGTATCAGACTGTCTGTCTCAGACTGTCTGTCTCAGGCCGTATGTCTAAGACCGTCTGTCGCAGACCGCCTGCCTCAGACCGCCTGTCTCTGACCGTCTGTCTCAGACCGTCTGTCTCAGACCGCCTGTCTCAGACCGTCTGTCTCAGACCGTCTGTCTCAATCCCTCTGTCTCGAACCGTCTGTCTCAGACCGTCTGTCTCAGACCGTCTGTCTCCGACCGTCTGTCTCAGACCGTCTGTCTCAGACCGTCTGTCTCAATCCCTCTGTCTCGAACCGTCTGTCTCAGACCGTCTGTCTCCGACCGTCTCTCTCAGACCGTCTGTCTCAGACCGTCTGTCTCGGACCGTCTGTCTCAGATCGTCTGTCTCTGGCCGCCTGTCTCTGACCGTCTGTCTCAGACCGTCTGTCTCAGACCGTCTGTCTCAGACCGTCTGTCTCAGACCGCCTGTCTCAGATCGTCTGTCTCAGACCGTCTGTATCAGACCGTCTGTATCAGACTGTCTGTCTCAGACTGTCTGTCTCAGGCCGTATGTCTAAGACCGTCTGTCGCAGACCGCCTGTCTCAGACCGCCTGTCTCTGACAGTCTGTCTCAGGCCGTCTGTCTCAGGCCGACTGTCTCTGACCGTCTGTCTCAGACCGTCTGTCTCAATCCCTCTGTCTCGAACCGTCTATCTCAGACTGTCTGTCTCAGGCCGTATGTCTAAGACCGTCTGTCGCAGACCGCCTGCCTCAGACCGCCTGTCTCTGACCGTCTGTCTCAGACCGTCTGTCTCAGACCGCCTGTCTCAGACCGTCTGTCTCAGACCGTCTGTCTCAATCCCTCTGTCTCGAACCGTCTGTCTCAGACCGTCTGCCTCAGACCGTCTGTCTCCGACCGTCTGTCTCAGACCGTCTGTCTCAGACCGTCTGTCTCAATCCCTCTGTCTCGAACCGTCTGTCTCAGACCGTCTGTCTCAGACCGTCTGTCTCCGACCGTCTGTCTCAGACCGTCTGTCTCAGACCGTCTGTCTCAGACCGTCTGTCTCAGATCGTCTGTCTCTGGCCGCCTGTCTCTGACCGTCTGTCTCAGACCGTCTGTCTCAGACCGTCTGTCTCAGACCGTCTGTTTCAGACCGTCTGTCTCAGACCGCCTGTCTCAGATCGTCTGTCTCAGACCGTCTGTATCAGACCGTCTGTATCAGACTGTCTGTCTCAGACTGTCTGTCTCAGGCCGTATGTCTAAGACCGTCTGTCGCAGACCGCCTGTCTCAGACCGCCTGTCTCTGACAGTCTGTCTCAGGCCGTCTGTCTCAGGCCGACTGTCTCTGACCGTCTGTCTCAGACCGTCTGTCTCAATCCCTCTGTCTCGAATCGTCTATCTCAGACTGTCTGTCTCAGGCCGTATGTCTAAGACCGTCTGTCGCAGACCGCCTGCCTCAGACCGCCTGTCTCTGACCGTCTGTCTCAGACCGTCTGTCTCAGACCGCCTGTCTCAGACCGTCTGTCTCAGACCGTCTGTCTCAATCCCTCTGTCTCGAACCGTCTGTCTCAGACCGTCTGCCTCAGACCGTCTGTCTCCGACCGTCTGTCTCAGACCGTCTGTCTCAGACCGTCTGTCTCAATCCCTCTGTCTCGAACCGTCTGTCTCAGACCGTCTGTCTCAGACCGTCTGTCTCCGACCGTCTGTCTCAGACCGTCTGTCTCAGACCGTCTGTCTCAGACCGTCTGTCTCAGATCGTCTGTCTCTGGCCGCCTGTCTCTGACCGTCTGTCTCAGACCGTCTGTCTCAGACCGTCTGTCTCAGACCGTCTGTTTCAGACCGTCTGTCTCAGACCGCCTGTCTCAGATCGTCTGTCTCAGACCGTCTGTATCAGACCGTCTGTATCAGACTGTCTGTCTCAGACTGTCTGTCTCAGGCCGTATGTCTAAGACCGTCTGTCGCAGACCGCCTGTCTCAGACCGCCTGTCTCTGACAGTCTGTCTCAGGCCGTCTGTCTCAGACCGTCTGTCTCAGGCCGCCTGTCTCTGACCGTCTGTGTCAGACCGTCTGTCTCAATCCCTCTGTCTCGAACCGTCTGTCTCAGACCGTCTGTCTCAGACCGTCTGTATCAGACTGTCTGTCTCAGACTGTCTGTCTCAGGCCGTATGTCTAAGACCGTCTGTCTCAGACCGTCTGTCTCAGACCGTCTGTGTCAGGCCGTCTGTCTCAGGCCGCCTGTCTCTGACCGCCTGTCTCAGACCGTCTGTCTCAGACCGTCTGTCTCGGGCCGTCTGTTTCAGGCCGCCTGTCTCTGACCGTCTGTCTCAGACCGTCTGTCTCAGACCGTCTGTCTCAGACCGTCTGTCTCAGACCGCCTGTCTCAGACCGTCTGTCTCAGACCGTCTGTATCACACCGTCTGTATCAGACTGTCTTTCTCAGACTGTCTGTCTCAGGCCGTATGTCTAAGACCGTCTGTCGCAGACCGCCTGTCTCAGACCGCCTGTCTCTGACAGTCTGTCTCAGGCCGTCTGTCTCAGGCCGTCTGTCTCAGACCGTCTGTCTCAGGCCGCCTGTCTCTGACCGTCTGTGTCAGACCGTCTGTCTCAGACCGCCTGTCTCAGACCGTCTGTCTCAGACCGTCTGTATCACACCGTCTGTATCAGACTGTCTTTCTCAGACTGTCTGTCTCAGGCCGTATGTCTAAGACCGTCTGTCGCAGACCGCCTGTCTCAGACCGCCTGTCTCTGACAGTCTGTCTCAGGCCGTCTGTCTCAGGCCGTCTGTCTCAGACCGTCTGTCTCAGGCCGCCTGTCTCTGACCGTCTGTGTCAGACCGTCTGTCTCAATCCCTCTGTCTCGAACCGTCTGTCTCAGACCGTCTGTCTCAGACCGTCTGTCTCCGTTCGTCTGTCTCAGACCGCCTATCTCAGACCGTCTATCTGAGACCGTCTGTCTCTGACCGTCTGTCTCAGACCGTCTGTCTCAGACCGCCTGTCTCAGACCGCCTGTCTCAGACCGCCTGTCTCAGATCGTCTGTCTCAGACCGTCTGTCTCAATCCCTCTGTCTCGAACCGTCTGTCTCAGACCGTCTGTCTCAGACCGTCTGTATCAGACCGTCTGTATCAGACTGTCTGTCTCAGACTGTCAGTCTCAGGCCGTATGTCTAAGACCGTCTGTCGCAGACCGCCTGTCTCTGACAGTCTGTCTCAGGCCGTCTGTCTCAGGCCGTCTGTCTCAGGCCGCCTGTCTCTGACCGTCTGTGTCAGACCGTCTGTCTCAATCCCTCTGTCTCGAATCGTCTGTCTCAGACCGCCTATCTCAGACCGTCTGTCTCAGACCGTCTGTCTCAGACCGTCTGTCTCAGACCGTCAGTCTCAGTCCGTATGACTCAGACCGTCTGTCTCAGAACGTCTGTGTCAGACCGGCTGTCCCAGAACGTCTGTGTCAGACCGCCTGTCTCAGACCGTCTGTCTCCGAACGTCTGTGTCAGACCGTCTGTCTCTGTCCGTATGTCTCAGACCGTCTGTCCCAGAACGTCTGTGTCAGACCGTCTGTCTCAGTCCGTCTGTCTCAGACCGTTTATCTCAGACCGCCTGTCTCAGACCGTCTGTCTCAGACCGTCTGTCTCAGAGCGTCTGTCCCAGACCGCCTGTCTCAGGCCGCCTATATCAGAACGTCTGTCTCAGACCGACTGTCTCAGTCCGTCTGTCTCAGTCCGTCTGTCTCAGTCCGTCTGTCTCAGTCCGCCGATCTCAGACCGTCCGACTCATACGGCCTGTCTCAGACCGTCTATCTCAGACCGTCTGCCACAGACCGTCTGTCTCTGACCGTCTGTCTCAGACCGTCAGTCTCAGTCCGTATGACTCAGACCGTCTGTCTCAGACGGACTGTCTCAGTCCGTCTGTCTCAGTCCGTCTGTCTCAGTCCGTCTGTCTCAGACCGTCTGTCTCAGTCCGTCTGTCTCAGTCCGTATGACTCAGACCGTCTGTCTCAGACCGGCTGTCCCAGAACGTTTGTGTCAGACTGCCTGTCTCGGGCAGCCTATATCAGACCGTCTGTCTCAGACCGTCTGTCTCAGACGGACTGTCTCAGTCCGTCTGTCTCAGTCCGTCTGTCTCAGTCCGTCTGTCTCAGACCGTCTGTCTCAGTCCGTATGACTCAGACCGTCTGTCTCAGACCGGCTGCCCCAGAACGTATGTGTCAGACCGCCTGTCTCAGGCCGCCTATATCAGACCGTCTGTCTCAGACCGTCTGTCTCAGACCGTCTGTCTCAGACCGTCTGTCTCAGACCGTCTGTCTCAGACCGTCTGTCTCAGACCGTCTGTCTCAGACCGTCTGTCTCAGACCGTCTGTCTCAGACCGTCTGTCTCTGACCGTCTGTCTCAGACCGTCTGTCTCAGACCGTCTGTCTCAGACCGTTTGTCTCAGACCGTCTGTCTCAGACCGTCTGTCTCAGACCGTCTGTCTCAGACCGTCTGTCTCAGACCGTCTGTCTCAGACCGTCTGTCTCAGACAGTCAGTCTCAGTCCGTATGACTCAGACCGTCTGTCTCAGAACGTCAGTCTCAGTCCGTCTGTCTCAGTCCGTCTGTCTCAGTCCGTCTGTCTCAGTCCGTCTGTCTCAGTCCGCCGATCTCAGACCGTCCGACTCAGACGGCCTGTCTCAGACCGTCTGTCTCAGACCGTCTGCCACAGACCGTCTGTCTCTGACCGTCTGTCTCAGACCGTCAGTCTCAGTCCGTATGACTCAGACCGTCTGTCTCAGTCCGTCTGTCTCAGTCCGTCGGTCTCAGTCCGTCTGTCTCAGACCGTCTGTCTCAGTCCGTCTGTCTAATACCGTCTGTCTCAGTCCGTATGACTCAGACCGTCTCTCTCAGACCGTCTGTCTCAGCGGACTGACTCAGTCCGTCTGTCTCAGTCCGTCTGTCTCAGTCCGTCTGTCTCAGTCCGCCGATCTCAGACCGTCCGACTCAGACCGTCCGACTCAGACCGTCTGTCTCAGACCGTCTGTCTCAGACCGTCTGTCTCAGACCGTCTGTCTCAGACCGTCAGTCTCAGTCCGTATGACTCAGACCGTCTGTCTCAGAACGTCTGTCTCAGTCCGTCTGTCTCAGTCCGTCTGTCTCAGTCCGCCGATCTCAGACCCTCCGACACAGACGGCCTGTCTCAGACCGTCTGTCTCAGACCGTCTGCCACAGACCGTCTGTCTCTGACCGTCTGTCTCAGACCGTCAGTCTCAGTCCGTATGACTCAGACCGTCTGTCTCAGTCCGTCTGTCTCAGTCCGTCGGTCTCAGTCCGTCTGTCTCAGACCGTCTGTCTCAGTCCGTCTGTCTCAGACCGTCTGTCTCAGCCCGTATGACTTAGACCGTTTCTCTCAGACCGTCTGTCTCAGCGGACTGACTCAGTCCGTCTGTCTCATTCCGTCTGTCTCAGTCCGTCTGTCTCAGTCCGCCGATCTCAGACCGTCCGACTCAGACCGTCCGACTCAGACCGTCTGTCTCAGACCGTCTGTCTCAGACCGTCTGTCTCAGACCGTCAGTCTCAGTCCGTATGACTCAGACCGTCTGTCTCAGAACGTCTGTGTCAGACCGGCTGTCCCAGAACGTCTGTGTCAGACCGTCTGTCTCAGGCCGTCTGTCTCAGACCGTCTGTCTCAGGCCGCCTGTCTGAGACCCTCTGTCTCAGACCGTATGTCTCAGACCGTCTCTCTCAGACTGTCTGTCTCAGACCGTCTGTCTCAGACCGTCTGTCTCAGACCGTATGTCTCAGACCGTCTCTCTCAGACTGTCTGTCTCAGACCGCCTGTCGCAGACCGTCTGTCTCAGGCCTTCTGGCTCAGACCGCCTTTCTCAAACTGTCTGTCTCAGACCGTCTGTCAAAGAACGTGTGTGTCAGACAGCCTGTCTCAGACCGTCTGTCTCAGAACGTCTGTGTCAGACCGTCTGTCTCAGACTGGCTATCTCAGTCCGTCTGTCTCAGTCCATCTGTCTCAGACCGTCTGTCAAAGAACGTGTGTGTCAGACAGCCTTTCTCAGACCGTCTGTCTCAGAACGTCTGTGTCAGACCGTCTGTCTCAGACCGTCTGTCTCAGACCGCCTGTCTCAGTCCGTCTGTCTCGGTCCGTCTGTCTCAGACCGTCTGTCTCAGGCCGTCTGTCTCAGTCCGTGTATCTCAGACCGTCTGTCTCAGTCCGTATGTCTCACACCGTCTGTCTCAGTCAGCCTATCTCAGACCGTCCGTCTCAATCCGCCTGCCACTATCGGGCAGCGTCTGTTCGCCTGTCCCTGTCCTTCTGTCTCAGACTGTCAGTCACAGACTGTCAGTCTAAGTCCGTCTGTCTCTGTCCGTCTGTCTCAGACCGTCTGTCTCAGACCGTCCGACTCAGACCGCCTGTCTCAGTCCGTCTGTCTCAGACCGTCTGTCAAAGAACGTGTGTGTCAGACAGCCTGTCTCAGACCGTCTGTCTCAGACCGTCTGTCTCAGACCGTCTGTCTCAGACCGTCTGTCTCAGACCGTCTGTCTCATACCGTCTGTCTCAGACCGTCTGTCTCAGACCGCCTATACAAGAACGTCTGTCTCAGGCCACCTGTCTCAAACCGTCTGTCTCAGACCGTCTGTCTCAGACCGTCTGTCTCAGACCGTCTGTCTCAGACCGTCTGTCTCAGACCGCCTGTCTCAGTCCGTCCGTCTCAGTCCGTCTGTCTCAGTCCGCCGATCTCAGACCGTCCGACTCAGACCGCCTGTCTCAGTCCGTCTGTCTCAGACCGTCTGTCAAAGAACGTGTGTGTCAGACAGCCTGTCTCAGACCGTCTGTCTCAGACCGTCTGTCTCAGACAGTCTGTCTCAGACCGCCTGTCTCAGACCGTCTGTCTCAGACCGCCTATACAAGAACGTCTGTCTCAGGCCACCTGTCTCAGACCGTCTGTCTCAGACCGTCTGTCTCAGACCGTCTGTCTCAGACCGTATGTCTCAGACCGTCTCTCTCAGACTGTCTGTCTCAGACCGTCTGTCTCAGACCGTCTGTCTCAGACCGTATGTCTCAGACCGTCTGTCTCAGACCGTCTGTCTCAGACCGTCTGTCTCAGACCGTCTGTCTCAGACCGTCTGTCTCAGACCGTCTGTCTCGGGCCGTCTGTTTCAGGCCGCCTGTCTCTGACCGTCTGTCTCAGACCGTCTGTCTCAGACCGTCTGTCTCAGACCGTCTGTCTCAGACCGCCTGTCTCAGACCGTCTGTCTCAGACCGTCTGTATCACACCGTCTGTATCAGACTGTCTTTCTCAGACTGTCTGTCTCAGGCCGTATGTCTAAGACCGTCTGTCGCAGACCGCCTGTCTCAGACCGCCTGTCTCTGACAGTCTGTCTCAGGCCGTCTGTCTCAGGCCGTCTGTCTCAGACCGTCTGTCTCAGGCCGCCTGTCTCTGACCGTCTGTGTCAGACCGTCTGTCTCAGACCGCCTGTCTCAGACCGTCTGTCTCAGACCGTCTGTATCACACCGTCTGTATCAGACTGTCTTTCTCAGACTGTCTGTCTCAGGCCGTATGTCTAAGACCGTCTGTCGCAGACCGCCTGTCTCAGACCGCCTGTCTCTGACAGTCTGTCTCAGGCCGTCTGTCTCAGGCCGTCTGTCTCAGACCGTCTGTCTCAGGCCGCCTGTCTCTGACCGTCTGTCTCAATCCCTCTGTCTCGAACCGTCTGTCTCAGACCGTCTGTCTCAGACCGTCTGTCTCCGTTCGTCTGTCTCAGACCGCCTATCTCAGACCGTCTATCTGAGACCGTCTGTCTCTGACCGTCTGTCTCAGACCGTCTGTCTCAGACCGCCTGTCTCAGACCGCCTGTCTCATACCGCCTGTCTCAGATCGTCTGTCTCAGACCGTCTGTCTCAATCCCTCTGTCTCGAATCGTCTGTCTCAGACCGCCTATCTCAGACCGTCTGTCTCAGACCGTCTGTCTCAGACCGTCTGTCTCAGACCGTCTGTCTCAGACCGTCTGTATCACACCGTCTGTATCAGACTGTCTGTCTCAGACTGTCAGTCTCAGGCCGTATGTCTAAGACCGTCTGTCGCAGACCGCCTGTCTCTGACAATCTGTCTCAGGCCGTCTGTCTCAGGCCGTCTGTCTCAGGCCGCCTGTCTCTGACCGTCTGTGTCAGACCGTCTGTCTCAATCCCTCTGTCTCGAATCGTCTGTCTCAGACCGCCTATCTCAGACCGTCTGTCTCAGACCGTCTGTCTCAGACCGTCTGTCTCAGACCGTCAGTCTCAGTCCGTATGACTCAGACCGTCTGTCTCAGAACGTCTGTGTCAGACCGGCTGTCCCAGAACGTCTGTGTCAGACCGCCTGTCTCAGACCGTCTGTCTCCGAACGTCTGTGTCAGACCGTCTGTCTCTGTCCGTATGTCTCAGACCGTCTGTCCCAGAACGTCTGTGTCAGACCGTCTGTCTCAGTCCGTCTGTCTCAGACCGTTTATCTCAGACCGCCTGTCTCAGACCGTCTGTCTCAGACCGTCTGTCTCAGAGCGTCTGTCCCAGACCGCCTGTCTCAGGCCGCCTATATCAGAACGTCTGTCTCAGACCGACTGTCTCAGTCCGTCTGTCTCAGTCCGTCTGTCTCAGTCCGCCGATCTCAGACCGTCCGACTCATACGGCCTGTCTCAGACCGTCTATCTCAGACCGTCTGCCACAGACCGTCTGTCTCTGACCGTCTGTCTCAGACCGTCAGTCTCAGTCCGTATGACTCAGACCGTCTGTCTCAGACGGACTGTCTCAGTCCGTCTGTCTCAGTCCGTCTGTCTCAGTCCGTCTGTCTCAGACCGTCTGTCTCAGTCCGTCTGTCTCAGTCCGTATGACTCAGACCGTCTGTCTCAGACCGGCTGTCCCAGAACGTTTGTGTCAGACTGCCTGTCTCGGGCAGCCTATATCAGACCGTCTGTCTCAGACCGTCTGTCTCAGACGGACTGTCTCAGTCCGTCTGTCTCAGTCCGTCTGTCTCAGTCCGTCTGTCTCAGACCGTCTGTCTCAGTCCGTATGACTCAGACCGTCTGTCTCAGACCGGCTGTCCCAGAACGTATGTGTCAGACCGCCTGTCTCAGGCCGCCTATATCAGACCGTCTGTCTCAGACCGTCTGTCTCAGACCGTCTGTCTCAGACCGTCTGTCTCAGACCGTCTGTCTCAGACCGTCTGTCTCAGACCGTCTGTCTCAGACCGTCTGTCTCAGACCGTCTGTCTCAGACCGTCTGTCTCAGACCGTCTGTCTCAGACCGTCTGTCTCAGACCGTCTGTCTCAGACCGTCTGTCTCAGACCGTCTGTCTCAGACCGTCTGTCTCAGACCGTCTGTCTCAGACCGTCTGCCTCAGACCGTCTGTCTCAGACAGTCAGTCTCAGTCCGTATGACTCAGACCGTCTGTCTCAGAACGTCAGTCTCAGTCCGTCTGTCTCAGTCCGTCTGTCTCAGTCCGTCTGTCTCAGTCCGTCTGTCTCAGTCCGTCTGTCTCAGTCCGTCTGTCTCAGTCCGCCGATCTCAGACCGTCCGACTCAGACGGCCTGTCTCAGACCGTCTGTCTCAGACCGTCTGCCACAGACCGTCTGTCTCTGACCGTCTGTCTCAGACCGTCAGTCTCAGTCCGTATGACTCAGACCGTCTGTCTCAGTCCGTCTGTCTCAGTCCGTCGGTCTCAGTCCGTCTGTCTCAGACCGTCTGTCTCAGTCCGTCTGTCTAATACCGTCTGTCTCAGTCCGTATGACTCAGACCGTCTCTCTCAGACCGTCTGTCTCAGCGGACTGACTCAGTCCGTCTGTCTCAGTCCGTCTGTCTCAGTCCGTCTGTCTCAGTCCGCCGATCTCAGACCGTCCGACTCAGACCGTCCGACTCAGACCGTCTGTCTCAGACCGTCTGTCTCAGACCGTCTGTCTCAGACCGTCAGTCTCAGTCCGTATGACTCAGACCGTCTGTCTCAGAACGTCTGTCTCAGTCCGTCTGTCTCAGTCCGTCTGTCTCAGTCCGCCGATCTCAGACCCTCCGACACAGACGGCCTGTCTCAGACCGTCTGTCTCAGACCGTCTGCCACAGACCGTCTGTCTCTGACCGTCTGTCTCAGACCGTCAGTCTCAGTCCGTATGACTCAGACCGTCTGTCTCAGTCCGTCTGTCTCAGTCCGTCGGTCTCAGTCCGTCTGTCTCAGACCGTCTGTCTCAGTCCGTCTGTCTCAGACCGTCTGTCTCAGCCCGTATGACTCAGACCGTTTCTCTCAGACCGTCTGTCTCAGCGGACTGACTCAGTCCGTCTGTCTCATTCCGTCTGTCTCAGTCCGTCTGTCTCAGTCCGCCGATCTCAGACCGTCCGACTCAGACCGTCCGACTCAGACCGTCTGTCTCAGACCGTCTGTCTCAGACCGTCTGTCTCAGACCGTCAGTCTCAGTCCGTATGACTCAGACCGTCTGTCTCAGAACGTCTGTGTCAGACCGGCTGTCCCAGAACGTCTGTGTCAGACCGTCTGTCTCAGGCCGTCTGTCTCAGACCGTCTGTCTCAGGCCGCCTGTCTGAGACCCTCTGTCTCAGACCGTATGTCTCAGACCGTCTCTCTCAGACTGTCTGTCTCAGACCGTCTGTCTCAGACCGTCTGTCTCAGACCGTATGTCTCAGACCGTCTCTCTCAGACTGTCTGTCTCAGACCGCCTGTCGCAGACCGTCTGTCTCAGGCCTTCTGGCTCAGACCGCCTTTCTCAAACTGTCTGTCTCAGACCGTCTGTCAAAGAACGTGTGTGTCAGACAGCCTGTCTCAGGCCGTCTGTCTCAGAACGTCTGTGTCAGACCGTCTGTCTCAGACCGTCTGTCTCAGACCGCCTGTCTCAGTCCGTCTGTCTCGGTCCGTCTGTCTCAGACCGTCTGTCTCAGGCCGTCTGTCTCAGTCCGTGTATCTCAGACCGTCTGTCTCAGTCCGTATGTCTCACACCGTCTGTCTCAGTCAGCCTATCTCAGACCGTCCGTCTCAATCCGCCTGCCACTATCGGGCAGCGTCTGTTCGCCTGTCCCTGTCCTTCTGTCTCAGACTGTCAGTCACAGACTGTCAGTCTAAGTCCGTCTGTCTCTGTCCGTCTGTCTCAGACCGTCCGACTCAGACCGCCTGTCTCAGTCCGTCTGTCTCAGACCGTCTGTCAAAGAACGTGTGTGTCAGACAGACTGTCTCAGACCGTCTGTCTCAGACCGTCTGTCTCGGACCGTCTGTCTCAGACCGTCTGTCTCAGACCGTCTGTCTCATACCGTCTGTCTCAGACCGTCTGTCTCAGACCGCCTATACAAGAACGTCTGTCTCAGGCCACCTGTCTCAAACCGTCTGTCTCAGACCGTCTGTCTCAGACCGTCTGTCTCAGACCGTCTGTCTCAGACCGTCTGTCTCAGACCGCCTGTCTCAGTCCGTCCGTCTCAGTCCGTCTGTCTCAGTCCGCCGATCTCAGACCGTCCGACTCAGACCGCCTGTCTCAGTCCGTCTGTCTCAGACCGTCTGTCAAAGAACGTGTGTGTCAGACAGCCTGTCTCAGACCGTCTGTCTCAGACCGTCTGTCTCAGACAGTCTGTCTCAGACCGCCTGTCTCAGACCGTCTGTCTCAGACCGCCTATACAAGAACGTCTGTCTCAGGCCACCTGTCTCAGACCGTCTGTCTCAGACCGTCTGTCTCAGACCGTCTGTCACAGACCGCCTGTCTCAGTCCGTCTGTCTCAGACCGTCTGTCTCAGGCCGTCTGTCTCAGACCGTCTATCTCAGACCGTCTGTCTCAGTCCGTATGTCTCACACCGTCTGTCTCAGTCAGCCTATCTCAGACCGTCCGTCTCAATCCGCCTGAAGCTATCGGGCAGCGTCTGTTCGCCTGTCCCTGTCCTTCTGTCTCAGTCCGTCTGTCTCAGACCGCCTGTCTCAGACCGCCTGACTCAGACCGTCTGTCTCAGACCGTCTGTCTCAGACCGTCTGTCTCAGACCGTCTGTCTCAGACCGTCTGTCTCAGACCGTCTTTCTCCGACCGTCTGTCTGAGACCCTCTGTCTCAGACCGTCTTTCTCAGACCGCCTGTCTCAGACCGTCTGTCTCAGTCCGTCTGTCTCAGCGGACTGTCTCAGTCCGTCTGTCTCAGTCCGTCTGTCTCAGTCCGTCCGTCTCAGACCGTCTGTCTCAGTCCGTATGACTCAGACCGTCTGCCTCAGACCGGCTGTCCCAGAACGTTTGTGTCAGACCGCCTGTCTCAGGCCGCCTATATCAGACCGTCTGTCTCAGACCGCCTGTCTCAGTCCGTCTGTCTCAGACCGTCTGTCTCAGACCGCCTATATCAGAACGTCTGTCTCAGGCCACCTGTCTCAGACCGTCTGCCTCAGACCGTCTGTCTCAGACCGCCTGTCTCAGTCCGTCTGTCTCAGTCCGTCTGTCTCAGACCGTCTGTCTCAGGCCGTCTGTCTCAGACCGTCTATCTCAGACCATCTGTCTCAGTCCGTATGTCTCACACCGTCTGTCTCAGTCAGCCTATCTCAGACCGTCCGTCTCAATCCGCCTCAAGCTATCGGGCAGCGTCTGTTCGCCTGTCCCTGTCCTTCTGTCTCAGTCCGTCTGTCTCAGACCGTCTGTCTCAGACCGTCTGTCTCAGACCGTCTGTCTCAGACCGTCTGTCTCAGACCGTCTGTCTCAGACCGTCAGTCTCAGTCCGTATGACTCAGACCGTCTGTCTCAGTCCGTATGACTCAGACCGTCTCTCTCAGACCGTCTGTCTCAGCGGACTGACTCAGTCCGTCTGTCTCAGTCCGTCTGTCTCAGTCCGTCTGTCTCAGTCCGCCGATCTCAGACCGTCCGACTCAGACCGTCCGACTCAGACCGTCTGTCTCAGACCGTCTGTCTCAGACCGTCTGTCTCAGACCGTCTGTCTCAGACCGTCTGTCTCAGACCGTCAGTCTCAGTCCGTATGACTCAGACCGTCTGTCTCAGAACGTCTGTCTCAGTCCGTCTGTCTCAGTCCGTCTGTCTCAGTCCGCCGATCTCAGACCCTCCGACACAGACGGCCTGTCTCAGACCGTCTGTCTCAGACCGTCTGCCACAGACCGTCTGTCTCTGACCGTCTGTCTCAGACCGTCAGTCTCAGTCCGTATGACTCAGACCGTCTGTCTCAGAACGTTTGTGTCAGACCGGCTGTCCCAGAACGTCTGTGTCAGACCGTCTGTCTCAGGCCGTCTGTCTCAGACCGTCTGCCTCAGACCGGCTGTCCCAGAACGTTTGTGTCAGACCGCCTGTCTCAGGCCGCCTATATCAGACCGTCTGTCTCAGTCCGTCTGTCTCAGTCCGTCGGTCTCAGTCCGTCTGTCTCAGACCGTCTGTCTCAGTCCGTCTGTCTCAGACCGTCTGTCTCAGCCCGTATGACTCAGACCGTTTCTCTCAGACCGTCTGTCTCAGCGGACTGACTCAGTCCGTCTGTCTCATTCCGTCTGTCTCAGTCCGTCTGTCTCAGTCCGCCGATCTCAGACCGTCCGACTCAGACCGTCCGACTCAGACCGTCTGTCTCAGACCGTCTGTCTCAGACCGTCAGTCTCAGTCCGTATGACTCAGACCGTCTGTCTCAGAACGTCTGTGTCAGACCGGCTGTCCCAGAACGTCTGTGTCAGACCGTCTGTCTCAGGCCGTCTGTCTCAGACCGTCTGTCTCAGGCCGCCTGTCTGAGACCCTCTGTCTCAGACCGTATGTCTCAGACCGTCTCTCTCAGACTGTCTGTCTCAGACCGTCTGTCTCAGACCGTCTGTCTCAGACCGTATGTCTCAGACCGTCTCTCAGACTGTCTGTCTCAGACCGCCTGTCGCAGACCGTCTGTCTCAGGCCTTCTGGCTCAGACCGCCTTTCTCAAACTGTCTGTCTCAGACCGTCTGTCAAAGAACGTGTGTGTCAGACAGCCTGTCTCAGACCGTCTGTCTCAGAACGTCTGTGTCAGACCGTCTGTCTCAGACCGGCTATCTCAGGCCGCCTATATCGGAAAGTCTGTCTCAGACCGCCTGTCTCAGACCGCCTGACTCAGACCGTCTGTCTCAGACCGTCTGTCTCAGACCGTCTGTCTCAGACCGTCTGTCTCAGACCGTCTGTCTCAGACCGTCTTTCTCCGACCGTCTGTCTGAGACCCTCTGTCTCAGACCGTCTTTCTCAGACCGCCTGTCTCAGACCGTCTGTCTCAGTCCGTCTGTCTCAGCGGACTGTCTCAGTCCGTCTGTCTCAGTCCGTCTGTCTCAGTCCGTCCGTCTCAGACCGTCTGTCTCAGTCCGTATGACTCAGACCGTCTGCCTCAGACCGGCTGTCCCAGAACGTTTGTGTCAGACCGCCTGTCTCAGGCCGCCTATATCAGACCGTCTGTCTCAGACCGCCTGTCTCAGTCCGTCTGTCTCAGACCGTCTGTCTCAGACCGCCTATATCAGAACGTCTGTCTCAGGCCACCTGTCTCAGACCGTCTGCCTCAGACCGTCTGTCTCAGACCGCCTGTCTCAGTCCGTCTGTCTCAGTCCGTCTGTCTCAGACCGTCTGTCTCAGGCCGTCTGTCTCAGACCGTCTATCTCAGACCATCTGTCTCAGTCCGTATGTCTCACACCGTCTGTCTCAGTCAGCCTATCTCAGACCGTCCGTCTCAATCCGCCTCAAGCTATCGGGCAGCGTCTGTTCGCCTGTCCCTGTCCTTCTGTCTCAGTCCGTCTGTCTCAGACCGTCTGTCTCAGACCGTCTGTCTCAGACCGTCTGTCTCAGACCGTCTGTCTCAGACCGTCTGTCTCAGACCGTCAGTCTCAGTCCGTATGACTCAGACCGTCTGTCTCAGTCCGTATGACTCAGACCGTCTCTCTCAGACCGTCTGTCTCAGCGGACTGACTCAGTCCGTCTGTCTCAGTCCGTCTGTCTCAGTCCGTCTGTCTCAGTCCGCCGATCTCAGACCGTCCGACTCAGACCGTCCGACTCAGACCGTCTGTCTCAGACCGTCTGTCTCAGACCGTCTGTCTCAGACCGTCTGTCTCAGACCGTCTGTCTCAGACCGTCAGTCTCAGTCCGTATGACTCAGACCGTCTGTCTCAGAACGTCTGTCTCAGTCCGTCTGTCTCAGTCCGTCTGTCTCAGTCCGCCGATCTCAGACCCTCCGACACAGACGGCCTGTCTCAGACCGTCTGTCTCAGACCGTCTGCCACAGACCGTCTGTCTCTGACCGTCTGTCTCAGACCGTCAGTCTCAGTCCGTATGACTCAGACCGTCTGTCTCAGAACGTTTGTGTCAGACCGGCTGTCCCAGAACGTCTGTGTCAGACCGTCTGTCTCAGGCCGTCTGTCTCAGACCGTCTGCCTCAGACCGGCTGTCCCAGAACGTTTGTGTCAGACCGCCTGTCTCAGGCCGCCTATATCAGACCGTCTGTCTCAGTCCGTCTGTCTCAGTCCGTCGGTCTCAGTCCGTCTGTCTCAGACCGTCTGTCTCAGTCCGTCTGTCTCAGACCGTCTGTCTCAGCCCGTATGACTCAGACCGTTTCTCTCAGACCGTCTGTCTCAGCGGACTGACTCAGTCCGTCTGTCTCATTCCGTCTGTCTCAGTCCGTCTGTCTCAGTCCGCCGATCTCAGACCGTCCGACTCAGACCGTCCGACTCAGACCGTCTGTCTCAGACCGTCTGTCTCAGACCGTCAGTCTCAGTCCGTATGACTCAGACCGTCTGTCTCAGAACGTCTGTGTCAGACCGGCTGTCCCAGAACGTCTGTGTCAGACCGTCTGTCTCAGGCCGTCTGTCTCAGACCGTCTGTCTCAGGCCGCCTGTCTGAGACCCTCTGTCTCAGACCGTATGTCTCAGACCGTCTCTCTCAGACTGTCTGTCTCAGACCGTCTGTCTCAGACCGTCTGTCTCAGACCGTATGTCTCAGACCGTCTCTCAGACTGTCTGTCTCAGACCGCCTGTCGCAGACCGTCTGTCTCAGGCCTTCTGGCTCAGACCGCCTTTCTCAAACTGTCTGTCTCAGACCGTCTGTCAAAGAACGTGTGTGTCAGACAGCCTGTCTCAGACCGTCTGTCTCAGAACGTCTGTGTCAGACCGTCTGTCTCAGACCGGCTATCTCAGGCCGCCTATATCGGAAAGTCTGTCTCAGACCGCCTGTCTCAGACCGCCTGACTCAGACCGTCTGTCTCAGACCGTCTGTCTCAGACCGTCTGTCTCAGACCGTCTGTCTCAGACCGTCTGTCTCAGACCGTCTTTCTCCGACCGTCTGTCTGAGACCCTCTGTCTCAGACCGTCTTTCTCAGACCGCCTGTCTCAGACCGTCTGTCTCAGTCCGTCTGTCTCAGCGGACTGTCTCAGTCCGTCTGTCTCAGTCCGTCTGTCTCAGTCCGTCCGTCTCAGACCGTCTGTCTCAGTCCGTATGACTCAGACCGTCTGTCTCAGACCGGCTGTCCCAGAACGTTTGTGTCAGACCGCCTGTCTCAGGCCGCCTATATCAGACCGTCTGTCTCAGACCGCCTGTCTCAGTCCGTCTGTCTCAGTCCGTCTGTCTCAGTCCGTCTGTCTCAGTCCGTCTGTCTCAGTCCGTCTGTCAAAGAACGTGTGTGTCAGACAGACTGTCTCAGACCGTCTGTCTCAGAACGTCTGTGTCAGACCGTCTGTCTCAGACCGACTGTCTCAGTCCGTCTGTCTCAGTCCGTCTGTCTCAGTCCGCCGATCTCAGAACGTCCGACTCAGACCGCCTGTCTCAGACCGTCTGTCTCGGACTGTCTGTCTCAGACCGTCTGTCTCGGACTGTCTGTCTGAGACCGTCTGTCTCAGTCCGTATGTCTCAGACGGTCTGTCTCCGAACGTCTGTGTCAGACCGTCTGTCTCAGTCCGTCTGTCTCAGACCGTCTGTCTCAGTCCGTATGACTCAGACCATCTGTCTCAGACCGGCTGTCCCAGAACGTTTGTGTCAGACCGCCTGTCTCAGGCCGTCTGTCTCAGACCGCCGATATCAGAACGTCTGTCTCAGACCGCCTGTCTCAGACGGTCTGTCTCAGGCCGTCTGTCTCAGACCGCCTGTCTCAGTCCGTCTGTCTCAGTCCGTCTGTCTCAGTCCGCCGATCTCAGACCGTCCGACTCAGACCGCCTCTCTCAGTCCGTCTGTCTCAGACCGTCTGTCAAAGAACGTGTGTGTCAGACAGCCTGTCTCAGGCCGTCTGTCTCAGACCGTCTGTCTCAGACCGTCTGTCTCAGACCGTCTGTCTCAGACCGTCTGTCTCAGACCGCCTATATCAGAACGTCTGTCTCAGGCCACCTGTCTCAGACCGTCTGCCTCAGACCGTCTGTCTCAGACCGCCTGTCTCAGTCCGTCTGTCTCAGTCCGTCTGTCTCAGACCGTCTGTCTCAGGCCGTCTGTCTCAGACCGTCTATCTCAGACCATCTGTCTCAGTCCGTATGTCTCACACCGTCTGTCTCAGTCAGCCTATCTCAGACCGTCCGTCTCAATCCGCCTCAAGCTATCGGGCAGCGTCTGTTCGCCTGTCCCTGTCCTTCTGTCTCAGTCCGTCTGTCTCAGACCGTCTGTCTCAGACCGTCTGTCTCAGACCGTCTGTCTCAGACCGTCTGTCTCAGACCGTCTGTCTCAGACCGTCTGACTCAGACCGTCAGTCTCAGTCCGTATGATTCAGACCGGCTGTCCCAGAACGTTTGTGTCAGACCGCCTATATCAGACCGTCTGTCTCAGTCCGTGTGTCTCGGACCGTCTGTCTCAGACCGTCTGTCTCAGTCCGTATGACTCAGACCGTCTCTCTCAGACCGTCTGTCTCAGCGGACTGACTCAGTCCGTCTGTCTCAGTCCGTCTGTCTCAGTCCGTCTGTCTCAGTCCGCCGATCTCAGACCGTCCGACTCAGACCGTCCGACTCAGACCGTCTGTCTCAGACCGTCTGTCTCAGACCGTCAGTCTCAGTCCGTATGTCTCAGACGGTCTGTCTCCGAACGTCTGTGTCAGACCGTCTGTCTCAGTCCGTCTGTCTCAGACCGTCTGTCTCAGTCCGTATGACTCAGACCGTCTGTCTCAGACCGGCTGTCCCAGAACGTTTGTGTCAGACCGCCTGTCTCAGGCCGTCTGTCTCAGACCGCCGATATCAGAACGTCTGTCTCAGACCGCCTGTCTCAGACGGTCTGTCTCAGGCCGTCTGTCTCAGACCGCCTGTCTCAGTCCGTCTGTCTCAGTCCGTCTGTCTCAGTCCGCCGATCTCAGACCGTCCGACTCAGACCGCCTCTCTCAGTCCGTCTGTCTCAGACCGTCTGTCAAAGAACGTGTGTGTCAGACAGCCTGTCTCAGTCCGTCTGTCTCAGACCGTCTGTCAAAGAACGTGTGTGTCAGACAGCCTGTCTCAGACCGTCTGTCAAAGAACGTGTGTGTCAGACAGCCTGTCTCAGACCGTCTGTCTCAGACCGTCTGTCTCAGACCGTCTGTCCCAGACCGTTTATCTCAGACCGCCTGTGTCAGACCGTTTGTCTCAGACCGTCTGTCTCAGACCGTCTGTCTCAGTCCGTATGTCTCAGACCGTCTGTCTCAGACCGTCTGTCTCAGACCGTCTGTCTCAGTCCGTATGTCTCAGACCGTCTGTCTCAGTCAGCCTATCTCAGACCGTCGGTCTCAATCCGCCTGCCGCTATCGGGCAGCGTCTGTTCGCCTGTCCCTGTTCTTCTGTCTCAGACCGTCAGTCTAAGTCCGTCTGTCTCAGTGCGTTTCTCACACCCCGTCTGTCTCAGACCGTCTGTCTCAGACCAGCTGTCTCAGTCCGTCTGTCTCAGTCCGACTGTCTCAGACCGACTGTCTCAGTCCGTCAGTCTCAGTCCGTCTGTCTCAGTCCGCCGATCTCAGAACGTCCGACTCAGGCCGCCTGTCTCAGACCGTCTGTCTCGGACTGTCTGTCTGAGACCGTCTGTCTCAGTCCATATGTCTCGGACGGTCTGTCTCCGAACGTCTGTGTCAGACCGTCTGTCTCTGTCCGTATGTCTCAGACCGTCTGTCTCAGTACGTCTGTGTCAGACCGTTTATCTCAGACCGCCTGTCTCAGACCGTCTGTCTCAGGCCGTCTGTCTCAGACCTTCTGTCTCAGAACGTCTGTCTCAGACCGCCTGTCTCAGTCCGTCTGTCTCAGGCCGCCTGTCTCTTGCCGCCTATATCAGAACGTCTGTCTCAGACCGTCTGTCTCAGACCGTCTGTCTCAGACCGACTGTCTCAGTCCGTCTGTCTCAGTCCGTCTGTCTCAGTCCGCCGGTCTCAGACCGTCCGACTCAGACCGCCTGTCTCAGACCGTCTGTCTCAGACCGTCTGTCTCAGACCGTCTGTCTCAGACCACCTGTCTCAATCCGTCTGTATCGGTCTGACTGTCTCAGACCGTCTGTCTCAGGCCGCCTGTCTCAGACCGTCTGTCTCAGACCGTCTGCCACAGACCGTCTGGCTCAGACCGCCATTCTCAGACCGCCAGTCTCGGACCGTCTGTCTCAGACCGTCTTTCTCAGACTGTCTGTCTGAGACCCTCTGTCTCAGACCGTCTGCCTCAGACCGCCTGTCTCAGACCGCCTGTCTCAGACCGTCTGTCTCAGACCGTCTGTCTCAGATCGTCTGTCTCAGTCCGTCTGTCTCAGTCCGTCTGTCTCAGTCCGCCGATCTCAGACCGTCTGTCTCAGGCCGCTTGTCTCAGACCGTCTGTCTCAGACCGTCTGCCACAGACCGTCTGGCTCAGACCGCCATTCTCAGACCGCCAGTCTCGGACCGTCTGTCTCAGACCGTCTTTCTCAGACTGTCTGTCTGGGACCCTCTGTCTCAGACCGTCTGCCTCAGACCGCCTGTCTCAGACCGCCTGTCTCAGACCGTCCGTCTCAGACCGTCTGTCTCAGACCGTCTGTCTCAGACGGACTGTCTCAGTCCGTCTGTCTCAGTCCGTCTGTCTCAGTCCGTCTGTCTCAGTCCGTCTGTCTCAGACCGTCTGTCTCAGACCGACTGTCTCAGTCCGTCTGTCTCAGTCCGTCTGTCTCAGTCCGCCGGTCTCAGACCGTCCGACTCAGACCGCCTGTCTCAGACCGTCTGTCTCAGACCGTCTGTCTCAGTCCGTCTGTCTCAGTCCGCCGATCTCAGACTGTCCGACTCAGACGGCCTGTCTCAGACGGACTGTCTCAGTCCGTATATCTCAGACCGTCGGTCTCAATCCGCCTGCCGCTATCGGGCAGCCTCTGTTCGCCTGTCCCTGTCCTTCTGTCTTAGACCGTCAGTCTAAGTCCGTCTGTCTCAGTGCGTCTCTCACAGCCCGTCTGTCTCAGACCAGCTGTCTCAGTCCGTCTGTCTCAGTCCGACTGTCTCAGACCGTCTGTCTCAGGCCGCCTGTCTCAGACCGTCTGTCTCAGACCGTCTGTCACAGACCGTCTGTCACAGACCGTCTGGCTCAGACCGCCTTTCTCAGACCGTCTGTCTCGGAACGTCTGTGTCAGACGGTCTGTCTCAGACCGTCTGTCTCAGAACGACTGTCTCAGTCCGTCAGTCTCAGTCCGTCTGTCTCAGACCGTCTGCCTCAGACCGTCTGCCTCAGACCGTCGGCCTCAGACCGTCTGTCTCAGTCCGTCTGTCTCAGACCGTCTGTCAAAGAACGTGTGTGTCAGACAGCCTGTCTCAGACCGTATGTCTCAACCCGTCTGTCTCAGACCGTCTGTCTCAGACCGACTGTCTCAGTCCGTCTGTCTCAGTCCGTCTGTCTCAGTCCGCCGATCTCAGAACGTCCGACTCAGACCGCCTGTCTCAGACCGTCTGTCTCGGACTGTCTGTCTCAGACCGTCTGTCTCGGACTGTCTGTCTGAGACCCTCTGTCTCAGACCGTCTGCCTCAGACCGGCTGTCCCAGAACGTTTGTGTCAGACCGCCTGTCTCAGGCCGCCTATATCAGACCCTCTGTCTCAGTCCGTCTGTCTCAGACCGTGTGTCTCAGACCGTCTGTCTCAGACCGTCTGTCTCAGACCGTCTGTATCAGACCGTCTGTCTCAGACCGTCTGTCTCAGACCGTCTGTCTCAGACCGTCTGTCTCAGACCGTCTGCCTCAGACCGTCTGTCACAGACCGTCTGGCTCAGACCGCCTTTCTCAGACCGTCTGCCTCGGAACGTCTGTGTCAGACCGTCTGTCTCATACCGTCTGTCTCAGACCGATTGTCTCAGTCCGTATGTCTCGGACGGTCTGTCTCCGAACGTTTGTGTCAGACCGTCTGTCTCTGTCCGTATGTCTCAGATCGCCTGTCTCTGACCGTCTGTCTCAGACCGTCTGTCTCAGACCGTCTGTCTCAGACCTTCTATCTCAGAACGTCTGTCTCAGACCGCCTGTCTCAGTCCGTCTGTCTCAGGCCGCCTATATCAGAACGTCTGTCTCAGACCGTCTGTCTCCGACCGACTGTCTCAGTTCGTCTGTCTCAGTCCGTCTGTCTCAGACCGTCCGACTCAGACGGCCTGTCTCAAACCGTCTGTCTCGGACCGTCTGTCTCAGACAACCTGTCTCAGTCCGTCTGTATCGGTCTGACTGTCTCAGACCGTCTGTCTCAGGCCGCCTGTCTCAGACCGTCTGTCTCAGACCGTCTGCCACAGACCGTCTGGCTCGGACCGTCTGTCTCAGTCCGTCTGTCTCCGACCGTCTGTCAAAGAACGTGTGTGTCATACAGCCTGTCTCAGACCGTCTGTCTCAGTACGTCTGTCTCAGTCCGTCTGTCTCAGTCCGTCTGCCTCAGGCCGACTGTCTCAGTCCGTCTGTCTCAGTCCGTCTGTCTCAGTCCGCCGATCTCAGAACGTCCGAATCAGACCGCCTGTCTCAGACCGTCTGTCTCGGACTGTCTGTCTCAGACCGTCTGTCACGGACTGTCTGTCTGAGACCCTCTGTCTCAGACCGTCTGCCTCAGACCGGCTGTCCCAGAACGTTTGTGTCAGATCGCCTGTCTCAGGCCGCCTATATCAGACCGTCTGTCTCAGTCCGTCTGTCTCAGACCGTCTGTCTCAGAACGTCTGTGTCAGACCGTCTGTCTCAGTCCGTCTGTCTCAGACCGTCTGTCTCAGACCGACTGTCTCAGTCCGTCTGTCTCAGTCCGTCTGTCTCAGTCCGCCGGTCTCAGACCGTCCGACTCAGACCGCCTGTCTCAGACCGTCTGTCTGAGACCCTCTGTCTCAAACCGTCTGTCTCAGACCGCCTGTCTCAGACCGTATGTCTCAGACCGTCAGTCTCAGTCCGTCTGTCTCAGACCGTCTGCCTCAGACCGTCTGCCTCAGACCGTCTGCCTCAGACCGTCTGTCTCAGAACGTCTGTGTCAGACCGCCTGTCTCAGACCGTCTGTCTCAGACCGTCTGTCTCAGTCCGTCTGTCTCAGACCATCTGTCTCAGTCCGTCTGTCTCAGACCGTCTGTCTCGGACTGTCTGTCTGAGACCCTCTGTCTCAGACCGTCTGCCTCAGGCCGGCTGTCCCAGAACGTTTGTGTCAGACCGCCTGTCTCAGGCCGCCTATATCAGACCCTCTGTCTCAGTCCGTCTGTCTCAGACCGTGTGTCTCAGACCGTCTGTCTCAGACCGTCTGTCTCAGACCGTCTGTCTCAGACCGTCTGTCTCAGACCGTCTGCCTCAGACCGTCTGTCACAGACCGTCTGGCTCAGACCGCCTTTCTCAGACCGTCTGTCTCGGAACGTCTGTGTCAGACCGTCTGTCTCACACCGTCTGTCTCAGACCGATTGTCTCAGTCCGTATGTCTCGGACGGTCTGTCTCCGAACGTTTGTGTCAGACCGTCTGTCTCTGTCCGTATGTCTCAGATCGCCTGTCTCTGACCGTCTGTCTCAGACCGTCTGTCTCAGACCTTCTATCTCAGAACGTCTGTCTCAGACCGCCTGTCTCAGTCCGTCTGTCTCAGGCCGCCTATATCAGAACGTCTGTCTCAGACCGTCTGTCTCAGACCGACTGTCTCAGTTCGTCTGTCTCAGTCCGTGTGTCTCAGACCGTCCGACTCAGACGGCCTGTCTCAAACCGTCTGTCTCGGACCGTCTGTCTCAGACAACCTGTCTCAGTCCGTCTGTATCGGTCTGACTGTCTCAGACCGTCTGTCTCAGGCCGCCTGTCTCAGACCGTCTGTCTCAGACCGTCTGCCACAGACCGTCTGGCTCAGACCGCCATTCTCAGACCGCCAGTCTCAGTCCGTCTGTCTCAGTCCGCCGGTCTCAGACCGTCCGACTCAGACCGCCTGTCTCAGACCGTCTGTCTCAGACCGCCTGTCTCAGTCCGTCTGTCTCAGTCCGTCTGCCTCAGACCGTCTGTCTCAGAGCGTCTGCCTCAGACCGTCTATCCCCGACCGTCTGTCTCAAACCGCCTGTCTCAGTCCGTCAGTCTCAGTCCGTCTGTCTCAGACCGTCTGCCTCAGACCGTATGTCTCAGACCGTCTGCCTCAGACCGTCTGTCGAAGTCCGTCTGTCTCCGACCGTCTGTCAAAGAACGTGTGTGTCATACAGCCTGTCTCAGACCGTCTGTCTCAGTACGTCTGTCTCAGTCCGTCTGTCTCAGTCCGTCTGCCTCAGGCCGACTGTCTCAGTCCGTCTGTCTCAGTCCGTCTGTCTCAGTCCGCCGATCTCAGAACGTCCGACTCAGACCGCCTGTCTCAGACCGTCTGTCTCGGACTGTCTGTCTCAGACCGTCTGTCTCGGACTGTCTGTCTGAGACCGTCTGTCTCAGTCCGTATGTCTCAGACGGTCTGTCTCCGAACGTCTGTGTCAGACCGTCTGTCTCAGTCCGTCTGTCTCAGACCGTCTGTCTCAGTCCGTATGACTCAGACCATCTGTCTCAGACCGGCTGTCCCAGAACGTTTGTGTCAGACCGCCTGTCTCAGGCCGTCTGTCTCAGACCGCCGATATCAGAACGTCTGTCTCAGACCGCCTGTCTCAGACGGTCTGTCTCAGGCCGTCTGTCTCAGACCGCCTGTCTCAGTCCGTCTGTCTCAGTCCGTCTGTCTCAGTCCGCCGATCTCAGACCGTCCGACTCAGACCGCCTCTCTCAGTCCGTCTGTCTCAGACCGTCTGTCAAAGAACGTGTGTGTCAGACAGCCTGTCTCAGGCCGTCTGTCTCAGACCGTCTGTCTCAGACCGTCTGTCTCAGACCGTCTGTCTCAGACCGTCTGTCTCAGACCGCCTATATCAGAACGTCTGTCTCAGGCCACCTGTCTCAGACCGTCTGCCTCAGACCGTCTGTCTCAGACCGCCTGTCTCAGTCCGTCTGTCTCAGTCCGTCTGTCTCAGACCGTCTGTCTCAGCCCGTCTGTCTCAGACCGTCTATCTCAGACCATCTGTCTCAGTCCGTATGTCTCACACCGTCTGTCTCAGTCAGCCTATCTCAGACCGTCCGTCTCAATCCGCCTCAAGCTATCGGGCAGCGTCTGTTCGCCTGTCCCTGTCCTTCTGTCTCAGTCCGTCTGTCTCAGACCGTCTGTCTCAGACCGTCTGTCTCAGACCGTCTGTCTCAGACCGTCTGTCTCAGACCGTCTGTCTCAGACCGTCTGTCTCAGACCGTCTGACTCAGACCGTCAGTCTCAGTCCGTATGATTCAGACCGGCTGTCCCAGAACGTTTGTGTCAGACCGCCTATATCAGACCGTCTGTCTCAGTCCGTGTGTCTCGGACCGTCTGTCTCAGACCGTCTGTCTCAGTCCGTATGACTCAGACCGTCTCTCTCAGACCGTCTGTCTCAGCGGACTGACTCAGTCCGTCTGTCTCAGTCCGTCTGTCTCAGTCCGTCTGTCTCAGTCCGCCGATCTCAGACCGTCCGACTCAGACCGTCCGACTCAGACCGTCTGTCTCAGACCGTCTGTCTCAGACCGTCAGTCTCAGTCCGTATGTCTCAGACGGTCTGTCTCCGAACGTCTGTGTCAGACCGTCTGTCTCAGTCCGTCTGTCTCAGACCGTCTGTCTCAGTCCGTATGACTCAGACCGTCTGTCTCAGACCGGCTGTCCCAGAACGTTTGTGTCAGACCGCCTGTCTCAGGCCGTCTGTCTCAGACCGCCGATATCAGAACGTCTGTCTCAGACCGCCTGTCTCAGACGGTCTGTCTCAGGCCGTCTGTCTCAGACCGCCTGTCTCAGTCCGTCTGTCTCAGTCCGTCTGTCTCAGTCCGCCGATCTCAGACCGTCCGACTCAGACCGCCTCTCTCAGTCCGTCTGTCTCAGACCGTCTGTCAAAGAACGTGTGTGTCAGACAGCCTGTCTCAGTCCGTCTGTCTCAGACCGTCTGTCAAAGAACGTGTGTGTCAGACAGCCTGTCTCAGACCGTCTGTCAAAGAACGTGTGTGTCAGACAGCCTGTCTCAGACCGTCTGTCTCAGACCGTCTGTCTCAGACCGTCTGTCCCAGACCGTTTATCTCAGACCGCCTGTGTCAGACCGTTTGTCTCAGACCGTCTGTCTCAGACCGTCTGTCTCAGTCCGTATGTCTCAGACCGTCTGTCTCAGACCGTCTGTCTCAGACCGTCTGTCTCAGTCCGTATGTCTCAGACCGTCTGTCTCAGTCAGCCTATCTCAGACCGTCGGTCTCAATCCGCCTGCCGCTATCGGGCAGCGTCTGTTCGCCTGTCCCTGTTCTTCTGTCTCAGACCGTCAGTCTAAGTCCGTCTGTCTCAGTGCGTTTCTCACACCCCGTCTGTCTCAGACCGTCTGTCTCAGACCAGCTGTCTCAGTCCGTCTGTCTCAGTCCGACTGTCTCAGACCGACTGTCTCAGTCCGTCAGTCTCAGTCCGTCTGTCTCAGTCCGCCGATCTCAGAACGTCCGACTCAGGCCGCCTGTCTCAGACCGTCTGTCTCGGACTGTCTGTCTGAGACCGTCTGTCTCAGTCCATATGTCTCGGACGGTCTGTCTCCGAACGTCTGTGTCAGACCGTCTGTCTCTGTCCGTATGTCTCAGACCGTCTGTCTCAGTACGTCTGTGTCAGACCGTTTATCTCAGACCGCCTGTCTCAGACCGTCTGTCTCAGGCCGTCTGTCTCAGACCTTCTGTCTCAGAACGTCTGTCTCAGACCGCCTGTCTCAGTCCGTCTGTCTCAGGCCGCCTGTCTCTTGCCGCCTATATCAGAACGTCTGTCTCAGACCGTCTGTCTCAGACCGTCTGTCTCAGACCGACTGTCTCAGTCCGTCTGTCTCAGTCCGTCTGTCTCAGTCCGCCGGTCTCAGACCGTCCGACTCAGACCGCCTGTCTCAGACCGTCTGTCTCAGACCGTCTGTCTCAGACCGTCTGTCTCAGACCACCTGTCTCAATCCGTCTGTATCGGTCTGACTGTCTCAGACCGTCTGTCTCAGGCCGCCTGTCTCAGACCGTCTGTCTCAGACCGTCTGCCACAGACCGTCTGGCTCAGACCGCCATTCTCAGACCGCCAGTCTCGGACCGTCTGTCTCAGACCGTCTTTCTCAGACTGTCTGTCTGAGACCCTCTGTCTCAGACCGTCTGCCTCAGACCGCCTGTCTCAGACCGCCTGTCTCAGACCGTCTGTCTCAGACCGTCTGTCTCAGATCGTCTGTCTCAGTCCGTCTGTCTCAGTCCGTCTGTCTCAGTCCGCCGATCTCAGACCGTCTGTCTCAGGCCGCTTGTCTCAGACCGTCTGTCTCAGACCGTCTGCCACAGACCGTCTGGCTCAGACCGCCATTCTCAGACCGCCAGTCTCGGACCGTCTGTCTCAGACCGTCTTTCTCAGACTGTCTGTCTGGGACCCTCTGTCTCAGACCGTCTGCCTCAGACCGCCTGTCTCAGACCGCCTGTCTCAGACCGTCCGTCTCAGACCGTCTGTCTCAGACCGTCTGTCTCAGACGGACTGTCTCAGTCCGTCTGTCTCAGTCCGTCTGTCTCAGTCCGTCTGTCTCAGTCCGTCTGTCTCAGACCGTCTGTCTCAGACCGACTGTCTCAGTCCGTCTGTCTCAGTCCGTCTGTCTCAGTCCGCCGGTCTCAGACCGTCCGACTCAGACCGCCTGTCTCAGACCGTCTGTCTCAGACCGTCTGTCTCAGTCCGTCTGTCTCAGTCCGCCGATCTCAGACTGTCCGACTCAGACGGCCTGTCTCAGACGGACTGTCTCAGTCCGTATATCTCAGACCGTCGGTCTCAATCCGCCTGCCGCTATCGGGCAGCCTCTGTTCGCCTGTCCCTGTCCTTCTGTCTTAGACCGTCAGTCTAAGTCCGTCTGTCTCAGTGCGTCTCTCACAGCCCGTCTGTCTCAGACCAGCTGTCTCAGTCCGTCTGTCTCAGTCCGACTGTCTCAGACCGTCTGTCTCAGGCCGCCTGTCTCAGACCGTCTGTCTCAGACCGTCTGTCACAGACCGTCTGTCACAGACCGTCTGGCTCAGACCGCCTTTCTCAGACCGTCTGTCTCGGAACGTCTGTGTCAGACGGTCTGTCTCAGACCGTCTGTCTCAGAACGACTGTCTCAGTCCGTCAGTCTCAGTCCGTCTGTCTCAGACCGTCTGCCTCAGACCGTCTGCCTCAGACCGTCGGCCTCAGACCGTCTGTCTCAGTCCGTCTGTCTCAGACCGTCTGTCAAAGAACGTGTGTGTCAGACAGCCTGTCTCAGACCGTATGTCTCAACCCGTCTGTCTCAGACCGTCTGTCTCAGACCGACTGTCTCAGTCCGTCTGTCTCAGTCCGTCTGTCTCAGTCCGCCGATCTCAGAACGTCCGACTCAGACCGCCTGTCTCAGACCGTCTGTCTCGGACTGTCTGTCTCAGACCGTCTGTCTCGGACTGTCTGTCTGAGACCCTCTGTCTCAGACCGTCTGCCTCAGACCGGCTGTCCCAGAACGTTTGTGTCAGACCGCCTGTCTCAGGCCGCCTATATCAGACCCTCTGTCTCAGTCCGTCTGTCTCAGACCGTGTGTCTCAGACCGTCTGTCTCAGACCGTCTGTCTCAGACCGTCTGTATCAGACCGTCTGTCTCAGACCGTCTGTCTCAGACCGTCTGTCTCAGACCGTCTGTCTCAGACCGTCTGCCTCAGACCGTCTGTCACAGACCGTCTGGCTCAGACCGCCTTTCTCAGACCGTCTGCCTCGGAACGTCTGTGTCAGACCGTCTGTCTCATACCGTCTGTCTCAGACCGATTGTCTCAGTCCGTATGTCTCGGACGGTCTGTCTCCGAACGTTTGTGTCAGACCGTCTGTCTCTGTCCGTATGTCTCAGATCGCCTGTCTCTGACCGTCTGTCTCAGACCGTCTGTCTCAGACCGTCTGTCTCAGACCTTCTATCTCAGAACGTCTGTCTCAGACCGCCTGTCTCAGTCCGTCTGTCTCAGGCCGCCTATATCAGAACGTCTGTCTCAGACCGTCTGTCTCCGACCGACTGTCTCAGTTCGTCTGTCTCAGTCCATCTGTCTCAGACCGTCCGACTCAGACGGCCTGTCTCAAACCGTCTGTCTCGGACCGTCTGTCTCAGACAACCTGTCTCAGTCCGTCTGTATCGGTCTGACTGTCTCAGACCGTCTGTCTCAGGCCGCCTGTCTCAGACCGTCTGTCTCAGACCGTCTGCCACAGACCGTCTGGCTCAGACCGTCTGTCTCAGTCCGTCTGTCTCCGACCGTCTGTCAAAGAACGTGTGTGTCATACAGCCTGTCTCAGACCGTCTGTCTCAGTACGTCTGTCTCAGTCCGTCTGTCTCAGTCCGTCTGCCTCAGGCCGACTGTCTCAGTCCGTCTGTCTCAGTCCGTCTGTCTCAGTCCGCCGATCTCAGAACGTCCGAATCAGACCGCCTGTCTCAGACCGTCTGTCTCGGACTGTCTGTCTCAGACCGTCTGTCACGGACTGTCTGTCTGAGACCCTCTGTCTCAGACCGTCTGCCTCAGACCGGCTGTCCCAGAACGTTTGTGTCAGATCGCCTGTCTCAGGCCGCCTATATCAGACCGTCTGTCTCAGTCCGTCTGTCTCAGACCGTCTGTCTCAGAACGTCTGTGTCAGACCGTCTGTCTCAGTCCGTCTGTCTCAGACCGTCTGTCTCAGACCGACTGTCTCAGTCCGTCTGTCTCAGTCCGTCTGTCTCAGTCCGCCGGTCTCAGACCGTCCGACTCAGACCGCCTGTCTCAGACCGTCTGTCTGAGACCCTCTGTCTCAAACCGTCTGTCTCAGACCGCCTGTCTCAGACCGTATGTCTCAGACCGTCAGTCTCAGTCCGTCTGTCTCAGACCGTCTGCCTCAGACCGTCTGCCTCAGACCGTCTGCCTCAGACCGTCTGTCTCAGAACGTCTGTGTCAGACCGCCTGTCTCAGACCGTCTGTCTCAGACCGTCTGTCTCAGTCCGTCTGTCTCAGACCGTCTGTCTCAGTCCGTCTGTCTCAGACCGTCTGTCTCGGACTGTCTGTCTGAGACCCTCTGTCTCAGACCGTCTGCCTCAGGCCGGCTGTCCCAGAACGTTTGTGTCAGACCGCCTGTCTCAGGCCGCCTATATCAGACCCTCTGTCTCAGTCCGTCTGTCTCAGACCGTGTGTCTCAGACCGTCTGTCTCAGACCGTCTGTCTCAGACCGTCTGTCTCAGACCGTCTGTCTCAGACCGTCTGCCTCAGACCGTCTGTCACAGACCGTCTGGCTCAGACCGCCTTTCTCAGACCGTCTGTCTCGGAACGTCTGTGTCAGACCGTCTGTCTCACACCGTCTGTCTCAGACCGATTGTCTCAGTCCGTATGTCTCGGACGGTCTGTCTCCGAACGTTTGTGTCAGACCGTCTGTCTCTGTCCGTATGTCTCAGATCGCCTGTCTCTGACCGTCTGTCTCAGACCGTCTGTCTCAGACCTTCTATCTCAGAACGTCTGTCTCAGACCGCCTGTCTCAGTCCGTCTGTCTCAGGCCGCCTATATCAGAACGTCTGTCTCAGACCGTCTGTCTCAGACCGACTGTCTCAGTTCGTCTGTCTCAGTCCGTGTGTCTCAGACCGTCCGACTCAGACGGCCTGTCTCAAACCGTCTGTCTCGGACCGTCTGTCTCAGACAACCTGTCTCAGTCCGTCTGTATCGGTCTGACTGTCTCAGACCGTCTGTCTCAGGCCGCCTGTCTCAGACCGTCTGTCTCAGACCGTCTGCCACAGACCGTCTGGCTCAGACCGCCATTCTCAGACCGCCAGTCTCGGACCGTCTGTCTCAGACCGTCGTTCTCAGACTGTCTGTCTGAGACCCTCTGTCTCAGACCGTCTGTCTCAGTCCGTCTGTCTCAGTCCGCCGGTCTCAGACCGTCCGACTCAGACCGCCTGTCTCAGACCGTCTGTCTCAGACCGCCTGTCTCAGTCCGTCTGTCTCAGTCCGTCTGCCTCAGACCGTCTGTCTCAGAGCGTCTGCCTCAGACCGTCTATCCCCGACCGTCTGTCTCAAACCGCCTGTCTCAGTCCGTCAGTCTCAGTCCGTCTGTCTCAGACCGTCTGCCTCAGACCGTATGTCTCAGACCGTCTGCCTCAGACCGTCTGTCGAAGTCCGTCTGTCTCCGACCGTCTGTCAAAGAACGTGTGTGTCATACAGCCTGTCTCAGACCGTCTGTCTCAGTACGTCTGTCTCAGTCCGTCTGTCTCAGTCCGTCTGCCTCAGGCCGACTGTCTCAGTCCGTCTGTCTCAGTCCGTCTGTCTCAGTCCGCCGATCTCAGAACGTCCGAATCAGACCGCCTGTCTCAGACCGTCTGTCTCGGACTGTCTGTCTCAGACCGTCTGTCACGGACTGTCTGTCTGAGACCCTCTGTCTCAGACCGTCTGCCTCAGACCGGCTGTCCCAGAACGTTTGTGTCAGATCGCCTGTCTCAGGCCGCCTATATCAGACCGTCTGTCTCAGTCCGTCTGTCTCAGACCGTGTGTCTCAGACCGTCTGTCTCAGACCGTCTGTCTCAGACCGTCTGTCTCAGAACGTCTGTGTCAGACCGTCTGTCTCAGTCCGTCTGTCTCAGACCGTCTGTCTCAGACCGACTGTCTCAGTCCGTCTGTCTCAGTCCGTCTGTCTCAGTCCGCCGGTCTCAGACCGTCCGACTCAGACCGCCTGTCTCAGACCGTCTGTCTCTGGCCGTCTGTGTCAGACCGTCTGTCTCAGACCGCCTGTCTCAGTCCGTCTGTCTCAGTCCGTCTGCCTCAGACCGTCTGTCTCAGAGCGTCTGCCCCAGACCGTCTATCTCCGACCGTCTGTCTCAGACCGCCTGTCTCAGTCCGTCAGTCTCAGTCCGTCTGTCTCAGACCGTCTGCCTCAGACCGTCTGCCTCAGACCGTCGGCCTCAGACCGTCCGTCTCAGTCCGTCTGTCTCAGACCGTCTGTCTCAGACCGACTGTCTCAGTCCGTCTGTCTCAGTCCGTCTGTCTCAGTCCGCCGGTCTCAGACCGTCCGACTCAGACCGCCTGTCTCAGACCGTCTGTCTCAGACCGTCTGTCTCAGACCGTCTGTCTCAGACCATCTGCCTCAGACCGTCTGTCTCAGAACGTTTGTGTCAGACCGCCTGTCTCAGGCCGCCTATATCAGACCCTCTGTCTCCGTCCGTCTGTCTCAGACCGTGTGTCTCAGACCGTCTGTCTCAGACCGACTGTCTCAGTCCGTCTGTCTCAGTCCGTCTGTCTCAGTCCGCCGGTCTTAGACCGTCTGTCTCAGACCGTCAGTCTCAGTCCGTCTGTCTCAGACCGTCTGTCAAAGAACGTGTGTGTCAGACAGCCTGTCTTAGACCGTCTGTCTCAGAACGTCTGTGTCAGACCGTCTGTCTCAGACCGTCTGTCTCAGACCGTCTGTCTCAGACCGACTGTCTCAGTCCGTCTGTCTCAGTCCGTCTGTCTCAGTCCGCCGGTCTCAGACCGTCCGACTCAGACCGCCTGTCTCAGACCGTCTGTCTCAGACCGTCTGTCTCAGACCGTCTGTCTCAGACCATCTGCCTCAGACCGTCTGTCTCAGAACGTTTGTGTCAGACCGCCTGTCTCAGGCCACCTATATCAGACCCTCTGTCTCAGTCCGTCTGTCTCAGACCGTCTTTCTCAGACTGTCTGTCTGGGACCCTCTGTCTCAGACCGTCTGCCTCAGACCGCCTGTCTCAGACCGCCTGTCTCAGACCGTCCGTCTCAGACCGTCTGTCTCAGACCGTCTGTCTCAGACGGACTGTCTCAGTCCGTCTGTCTCAGTCCGTCTGTCTCAGTCCGTCTGTCTCAGTCCGTCTGTCTCAGACCGTCTGTCTCAGACCGACTGTCTCAGTCCGTCTGTCTCAGTCCGTCTGTCTCAGTCCGCCGGTCTCAGACCGTCCGACTCAGACCGCCTGTCTCAGACCGTCTGTCTCAGACCGTCTGTCTCAGTCCGTCTGTCTCAGTCCGCCGATCTCAGACTGTCCGACTCAGACGGCCTGTCTCAGACGGACTGTCTCAGTCCGTATATCTCAGACCGTCGGTCTCAATCCGCCTGCCGCTATCGGGCAGCCTCTGTTCGCCTGTCCCTGTCCTTCTGTCTTAGACCGTCAGTCTAAGTCCGTCTGTCTCAGTGCGTCTCTCACAGCCCGTCTGTCTCAGACCAGCTGTCTCAGTCCGTCTGTCTCAGTCCGACTGTCTCAGACCGTCTGTCTCAGGCCGCCTGTCTCAGACCGTCTGTCTCAGACCGTCTGTCACAGACCGTCTGTCACAGACCGTCTGGCTCAGACCGCCTTTCTCAGACCGTCTGTCTCGGAACGTCTGTGTCAGACGGTCTGTCTCAGACCGTCTGTCTCAGAACGACTGTCTCAGTCCGTCAGTCTCAGTCCGTCTGTCTCAGACCGTCTGCCTCAGACCGTCTGCCTCAGACCGTCGGCCTCAGACCGTCTGTCTCAGTCCGTCTGTCTCAGACCGTCTGTCAAAGAACGTGTGTGTCAGACAGCCTGTCTCAGACCGTATGTCTCAACCCGTCTGTCTCAGACCGTCTGTCTCAGACCGACTGTCTCAGTCCGTCTGTCTCAGTCCGTCTGTCTCAGTCCGCCGATCTCAGAACGTCCGACTCAGACCGCCTGTCTCAGACCGTCTGTCTCGGACTGTCTGTCTCAGACCGTCTGTCTCGGACTGTCTGT
This sequence comes from Coelioxys conoideus, assembly GCA_947623535.1. Classification (NCBI taxonomy): domain Eukaryota; kingdom Metazoa; phylum Arthropoda; class Insecta; order Hymenoptera; family Megachilidae; genus Coelioxys; species Coelioxys conoideus. The sequence goes on along the minus strand of CANQJN010000036.1, from coordinate 1,576,765 downwards.
CTGAGACCCTCTGTCTCAGACCGTCTGCCTCAGACCGGCTGTCCCAGAACGTTTGTGTCAGACCGCCTGTCTCAGGCCGCCTATATCAGACCCTCTGTCTCAGTCCGTCTGTCTCAGACCGTGTGTCTCAGACCGTCTGTCTCAGACCGTCTGTCTCAGACCGTCTGTATCAGACCGTCTGTCTCAGACCGTCTGTCTCAGACCGTCTGTCTCAGACCGTCTGTCTCAGACCGTCTGCCTCAGACCGTCTGTCACAGACCGTCTGGCTCAGACCGCCTTTCTCAGACCGTCTGCCTCGGAACGTCTGTGTCAGACCGTCTGTCTCATACCGTCTGTCTCAGACCGATTGTCTCAGTCCGTATGTCTCGGACGGTCTGTCTCCGAACGTTTGTGTCAGACCGTCTGTCTCTGTCCGTATGTCTCAGATCGCCTGTCTCTGACCGTCTGTCTCAGACCGTCTGTCTCAGACCGTCTGTCTCAGACCTTCTATCTCAGAACGTCTGTCTCAGACCGCCTGTCTCAGTCCGTCTGTCTCAGGCCGCCTATATCAGAACGTCTGTCTCAGACCGTCTGTCTCCGACCGACTGTCTCAGTTCGTCTGTCTCAGTCCATCTGTCTCAGACCGTCCGACTCAGACGGCCTGTCTCAAACCGTCTGTCTCGGACCGTCTGTCTCAGACAACCTGTCTCAGTCCGTCTGTATCGGTCTGACTGTCTCAGACCGTCTGTCTCAGGCCGCCTGTCTCAGACCGTCTGTCTCAGACCGTCTGCCACAGACCGTCTGGCTCAGACCGTCTGTCTCAGTCCGTCTGTCTCCGACCGTCTGTCAAAGAACGTGTGTGTCATACAGCCTGTCTCAGACCGTCTGTCTCAGTACGTCTGTCTCAGTCCGTCTGTCTCAGTCCGTCTGCCTCAGGCCGACTGTCTCAGTCCGTCTGTCTCAGTCCGTCTGTCTCAGTCCGCCGATCTCAGAACGTCCGAATCAGACCGCCTGTCTCAGACCGTCTGTCTCGGACTGTCTGTCTCAGACCGTCTGTCACGGACTGTCTGTCTGAGACCCTCTGTCTCAGACCGTCTGCCTCAGACCGGCTGTCCCAGAACGTTTGTGTCAGATCGCCTGTCTCAGGCCGCCTATATCAGACCGTCTGTCTCAGTCCGTCTGTCTCAGACCGTCTGTCTCAGAACGTCTGTGTCAGACCGTCTGTCTCAGTCCGTCTGTCTCAGACCGTCTGTCTCAGACCGACTGTCTCAGTCCGTCTGTCTCAGTCCGTCTGTCTCAGTCCGCCGGTCTCAGACCGTCCGACTCAGACCGCCTGTCTCAGACCGTCTGTCTGAGACCCTCTGTCTCAAACCGTCTGTCTCAGACCGCCTGTCTCAGACCGTATGTCTCAGACCGTCAGTCTCAGTCCGTCTGTCTCAGACCGTCTGCCTCAGACCGTCTGCCTCAGACCGTCTGCCTCAGACCGTCTGTCTCAGAACGTCTGTGTCAGACCGCCTGTCTCAGACCGTCTGTCTCAGACCGTCTGTCTCAGTCCGTCTGTCTCAGACCGTCTGTCTCAGTCCGTCTGTCTCAGACCGTCTGTCTCGGACTGTCTGTCTGAGACCCTCTGTCTCAGACCGTCTGCCTCAGGCCGGCTGTCCCAGAACGTTTGTGTCAGACCGCCTGTCTCAGGCCGCCTATATCAGACCCTCTGTCTCAGTCCGTCTGTCTCAGACCGTGTGTCTCAGACCGTCTGTCTCAGACCGTCTGTCTCAGACCGTCTGTCTCAGACCGTCTGTCTCAGACCGTCTGCCTCAGACCGTCTGTCACAGACCGTCTGGCTCAGACCGCCTTTCTCAGACCGTCTGTCTCGGAACGTCTGTGTCAGACCGTCTGTCTCACACCGTCTGTCTCAGACCGATTGTCTCAGTCCGTATGTCTCGGACGGTCTGTCTCCGAACGTTTGTGTCAGACCGTCTGTCTCTGTCCGTATGTCTCAGATCGCCTGTCTCTGACCGTCTGTCTCAGACCGTCTGTCTCAGACCTTCTATCTCAGAACGTCTGTCTCAGACCGCCTGTCTCAGTCCGTCTGTCTCAGGCCGCCTATATCAGAACGTCTGTCTCAGACCGTCTGTCTCAGACCGACTGTCTCAGTTCGTCTGTCTCAGTCCGTGTGTCTCAGACCGTCCGACTCAGACGGCCTGTCTCAAACCGTCTGTCTCGGACCGTCTGTCTCAGACAACCTGTCTCAGTCCGTCTGTATCGGTCTGACTGTCTCAGACCGTCTGTCTCAGGCCGCCTGTCTCAGACCGTCTGTCTCAGACCGTCTGCCACAGACCGTCTGGCTCAGACCGCCATTCTCAGACCGCCAGTCTCGGACCGTCTGTCTCAGACCGTCGTTCTCAGACTGTCTGTCTGAGACCCTCTGTCTCAGACCGTCTGTCTCAGTCCGTCTGTCTCAGTCCGCCGGTCTCAGACCGTCCGACTCAGACCGCCTGTCTCAGACCGTCTGTCTCAGACCGCCTGTCTCAGTCCGTCTGTCTCAGTCCGTCTGCCTCAGACCGTCTGTCTCAGAGCGTCTGCCTCAGACCGTCTATCCCCGACCGTCTGTCTCAAACCGCCTGTCTCAGTCCGTCAGTCTCAGTCCGTCTGTCTCAGACCGTCTGCCTCAGACCGTATGTCTCAGACCGTCTGCCTCAGACCGTCTGTCGAAGTCCGTCTGTCTCCGACCGTCTGTCAAAGAACGTGTGTGTCATACAGCCTGTCTCAGACCGTCTGTCTCAGTACGTCTGTCTCAGTCCGTCTGTCTCAGTCCGTCTGCCTCAGGCCGACTGTCTCAGTCCGTCTGTCTCAGTCCGTCTGTCTCAGTCCGCCGATCTCAGAACGTCCGAATCAGACCGCCTGTCTCAGACCGTCTGTCTCGGACTGTCTGTCTCAGACCGTCTGTCACGGACTGTCTGTCTGAGACCCTCTGTCTCAGACCGTCTGCCTCAGACCGGCTGTCCCAGAACGTTTGTGTCAGATCGCCTGTCTCAGGCCGCCTATATCAGACCGTCTGTCTCAGTCCGTCTGTCTCAGACCGTGTGTCTCAGACCGTCTGTCTCAGACCGTCTGTCTCAGACCGTCTGTCTCAGAACGTCTGTGTCAGACCGTCTGTCTCAGTCCGTCTGTCTCAGACCGTCTGTCTCAGACCGACTGTCTCAGTCCGTCTGTCTCAGTCCGTCTGTCTCAGTCCGCCGGTCTCAGACCGTCCGACTCAGACCGCCTGTCTCAGACCGTCTGTCTCTGGCCGTCTGTGTCAGACCGTCTGTCTCAGACCGCCTGTCTCAGTCCGTCTGTCTCAGTCCGTCTGCCTCAGACCGTCTGTCTCAGAGCGTCTGCCCCAGACCGTCTATCTCCGACCGTCTGTCTCAGACCGCCTGTCTCAGTCCGTCAGTCTCAGTCCGTCTGTCTCAGACCGTCTGCCTCAGACCGTCTGCCTCAGACCGTCGGCCTCAGACCGTCCGTCTCAGTCCGTCTGTCTCAGACCGTCTGTCTCAGACCGACTGTCTCAGTCCGTCTGTCTCAGTCCGTCTGTCTCAGTCCGCCGGTCTCAGACCGTCCGACTCAGACCGCCTGTCTCAGACCGTCTGTCTCAGACCGTCTGTCTCAGACCGTCTGTCTCAGACCATCTGCCTCAGACCGTCTGTCTCAGAACGTTTGTGTCAGACCGCCTGTCTCAGGCCGCCTATATCAGACCCTCTGTCTCCGTCCGTCTGTCTCAGACCGTGTGTCTCAGACCGTCTGTCTCAGACCGACTGTCTCAGTCCGTCTGTCTCAGTCCGTCTGTCTCAGTCCGCCGGTCTTAGACCGTCTGTCTCAGACCGTCAGTCTCAGTCCGTCTGTCTCAGACCGTCTGTCAAAGAACGTGTGTGTCAGACAGCCTGTCTTAGACCGTCTGTCTCAGAACGTCTGTGTCAGACCGTCTGTCTCAGACCGTCTGTCTCAGACCGTCTGTCTCAGACCGACTGTCTCAGTCCGTCTGTCTCAGTCCGTCTGTCTCAGTCCGCCGGTCTCAGACCGTCCGACTCAGACCGCCTGTCTCAGACCGTCTGTCTCAGACCGTCTGTCTCAGACCGTCTGTCTCAGACCATCTGCCTCAGACCGTCTGTCTCAGAACGTTTGTGTCAGACCGCCTGTCTCAGGCCACCTATATCAGACCCTCTGTCTCAGTCCGTCTGTCTCAGACCGTGTGTCTCAGACCGTCTGTCTCAGACCGACTGTCTCAGTCCGTCTGTCTCAGTCCGTCTGTCTCAGTCCGCCGGTCTTAGACCGTCTGTCTCAGACCGTCAGTCTCAGTCCGTCTGTCTCAGACCGTCTGCCTCAGACCGTCTGCCTCAGACCGTCTGCCTCAGACCGTCTGCCTCAGACCGTCTGTCTCAGAACGTTTGTGTCAGACCGTCTGTCTCAGACCGACTGTCTCAGTCCGTCTGTCTCAGTCCGTCTGTCTCAGACCGCCGGTCTCAGACCGTCCGACTCAGACCGCCTGTCTCAGACCGTCTGTCTGAGACCCTCTGTCTCAAACCGTCTGTCTCAGACCGCCTGTCTCAGACCGTATGTCTCAGACCGTCAGTTTCAGTCCGTCTGTCTCAGACCGTCTGCCTCAGGCCGTCTGTCTCAGAGCGTCTGCCCCAGACCGTCTATCTCCGACCGTCTGTCTCAGACCGCCTGTCTCAGTCCGTCAGTCTCAGTCCGTCTGTCTCAGACCGTCTGCCTCAGACCGTCGGCCTCAGACCGTCTGTCTCAGTCCGTCTGTCTCAGACCGTCTGTCAAAGAACGTGTGTGTCAGACAGCCTGTCTCAGACCGTCTGTCTCAGAACGTCTGTGTCAGACCGTCTGTCTCAGAACGTCTGTGTCAGACCGTCTGTCTCAGACCGCCTGTCTCAGGCCGCCTATATCAGACCCTCTGTCTCAGTCCGTCTGTCTCAGACCGTGTGTCTCAGACCGTCTGTCTCAGACCGACTGTCTCAGTCCGTCTGTCTCAGTCCGTCTGTCTCAGTCCGCCGGTCTTAGACCGTCTGTCTCAGACCGTCAGTCTCAGTCCGTCTGTCTCAGACCGTCTGCCTCAGACCGTCTGCCTCAGACCATCTGCCTCAGACCGTCTGCCTCAGACCGTCTGTCTCAGAACGTTTGTGTCAGACCGTCTGTCTCAGACCGACTGTCTCAGTCCGTCTGTCTCAGTCCGTCTGTCTCAGACCGCCGGTCTCAGACCGTCCGACTCAGACCGCCTGTCTCAGACCGTCTGTCTGAGACCCTCTGTCTCAAACCGTCTGTCTCAGACCGCCTGTCTCAGACCGTATGTCTCAGACCGTCAGTTTCAGTCCGTCTGTCTCAGACCGTCTGCCTCAGACCGTCTGTCTCAGAGCGTCTGCCCCAGACCGTCTATCTCCGACCGTCTGTCTCAGACCGCCTGTCTCAGTCCGTCAGTCTCAGTCCGTCTGTCTCAGACCGTCTGCCTCAGACCGTCGGCCTCAGACCGTCTGTCTCAGTCCGTCTGTCTCAGACCGTCTGTCAAAGAACGTGTGTGTCAGACAGCCTGTCTCAGACCGTCTGTCTCAGAACGTCTGTGTCAGACCGTCTGTCTCAGAACGTCTGTGTCGGACCGTCTGTCTCAGACCGTCTGTCTCAGACCGTCTGTCTCAGACCGACTGTCTCAGTCCGTCTGTCTCAGTCCGTCTGTCTCAGTCCGCCGGTCTCAGACCGTCCGACTCAGACCGCCTGTCTCAGACCGTCTGTCTCAGACCGTCTGTCTCAGTCCGTCTGTCTCGGACTGTCTGTCTGAGACCCTCTGTCTCAGACCGTCTGCCTCAGACCGTCTGTCTCAGACCGTCAGTCTCAGTCCGTCTGTCTCAGACCGTCTGCCTCAGACCGTCTGCCTCAGACCGTCTGCCTCAGACCGTCTGTCTCAGGCCGCCTATATCAGACCCTCTGTCTCAGTCCGTCTGTCTCAGACCGTGTGTCTCAGACCGTCTGTCTCAGACCGTCTGTCTCAGACCGTCTGTCTCAGACCGTCTGTCTCAGACCGTCTGTCTCAGACCGTCTGTCTCAGACCGTCTGTCTCAGACCGTCTGTCTCAGACCGTCAGTCTCAGTCCGTCTGTCTCAGACCGTCTGCCTCAGACCGTCTGCCTCAGACCGTCTGCCTCAGACCGTCTGTCTCAGAACGTCTGTGTCAGACCGCCTGTCTCAGACCGTCTGTCTCAGACCGTCTGTCTCAGACCGTCTGTCTCAGACCGCCTGTCTCAGACCGTCTGTCTCAGGCCGTCTGTCTCTGGCCGTCTGTGTCAGACCGTCTGTCTCAGACCGCCTGTCTCAGACCGTCTGTCAATGAACGTGTGTGTCAGACAGCTTGTCTCAGTCCGTCTGTCTCAGAACGTCTGTGTCAGACCGTCAGTCTCAGTCCGTCTGTCTCAAACCGTCTGTCTCAGACCGCCTGTCTCAGACCGTATGTCTCAGACCGTCAGTCTCAGTCCGTCTGTCTCAGACCGTCTGCCTCAGACCGTCTGCCTCAGACCGTCTGTCTCAGAACGTCTGTGTCAGATCGCCTGTCTCAGACCGTCTGTCTCAGACCGTCTGTCTCAGACCGTCTGTCTCAGACCGTCTGTCTCAGACCGCCTGTCTCAGACCGTCTGTCTCAGGCCGTCTGTCTCTGGCCGTCTGTGTCAGACCGTCTGTCTCAGACCGCCTGTCTCAGTCCGTCTGTCTCAGTCCGTCTGCCTCAGACCGTCTGTCTCAGAGCGTCTGCCCCAGACCGTCTATCTCCGACCGTCTGTCTCAGACCGCCTGTCTCAGTCCGTCAGTCTCAGTCCGTCTGTCTCAGACCGTCTGCCTCAGACCGTCTGCCTCAGACCGTCGGCCTCAGACCGTCTGTCTCAGTCCGTCTGTCTCAGACCGTCTGTCAAAGAACGTGTGTGTCAGACAGCCTGTCTCAGACCGTCTGTCTCAGAACGTCTGTGTCAGACCGTCTGTCTCAGACCGTCTGTCTCAGACCGTCTGTCTCAGACCGACTGTCTCAGTCCGTCTGTCTCAGTCCGTCTGTCTCAGTCCGCCGATCTCAGAACGTCCGACTCAGACCGCCTGTCTCAGACCGTCTGTCTCGGACTGTCTGTCTCAGACCGTCTGTCTCGGACTGTCTGTCTGAGACCCTCTGTCTCAGACCGTCTGCCTCAGACCGGCTGTCCCAGATCGTTTGTGTCAGACCGCCTGTCTCAGGCCGCCTATATCAGACCCTCTGTCTCAGTCCGTCTGTCTCAGACCGTCTGTCTCAGTCCGTCTGTCTCAGACCGTTTATCTCAGACCGCCTGTCTCAGACCCTCTGTCTCAGACCGTCTGTCTCAGACCGCCTGTCTCAGACCGTATGTCTCAGACCGTCTGTCTCAGACCGTCTATCTCAGACCGTCTGTCTCAGACCGCCTGTCTCAGACCGTCTGCCACAGACCGTCTCGCTCAGACCGCCATTCTCAGACCGCCAGTCTCGCACCGTCTGTCTCAGACCGTCTTTCTCAGACCGCCTGTCTCAGACCGTATGTCTCAGACCGTCTGTCTCGGACCGTCTGTCTCAGACCGTCTTTCTCAGACCGCCTGTCTCAGACCGCCTGTCTCAGACCGTCTGTCTCAGACCGTCTGTCTCAGACCGTCTGTCTCAGACCGTCTGTCTCAGACCGCCTGTCTCAGACCGTCTGTCTCAGGCCGCCTGTCTCAGGCCGCCTGTCTCAGGCCGCCTATATCAGAACGTCTGTCTCAGACCGCCTGTCTCAGTCCGTCTGTCTCAGTCCGTCTGCCTCAGACCGTCTGTCTCAGAGCGTCTGCCCCAGACCGTCTATCTCCGACCGTCTGTCTCAGACCGCCTGTCTCAGTCCGTCAGTCTCAGTCCGTCTGTCTCAGACCGTCTGCCTCAGACCGTCTGCCTCAGACCGTCGGCCTCAGACCGTCTGTCTCAGTCCGTCTGTCTCAGACCGTCTGTCAAAGAACGTGTGTGTCAGACAGCCTGTCTCAGACCGTCTGTCTCAGAACGTCTGTGTCAGACCGTCTGTCTCAGACCGTCTGTCTCAGACCGTCTGTCTCAGACCGACTGTCTCAGTCCGTCTGTCTCAGTCCGTCTGTCTCAGTCCGCCGATCTCAGAACGTCCGACTCAGACCGCCTGTCTCAGACCGTCTGTCTCGGACTGTCTGTCTCAGACCGTCTGTCTCGGACTGTCTGTCTGAGACCCTCTGTCTCAGACCGTCTGCCTCAGACCGGCTGTCCCAGATCGTTTGTGTCAGACCGCCTGTCTCAGGCCGCCTATATCAGACCCTCTGTCTCAGTCCGTCTGTCTCAGACCGTCTGTCTCAGTCCGTCTGTCTCAGACCGTTTATCTCAGACCGCCTGTCTCAGACCCTCTGTCTCAGACCGTCTGTCTCAGACCGCCTGTCTCAGACCGTATGTCTCAGACCGTCTGTCTCAGACCGTCTATCTCAGACCATCTGTCTCAGACCGCCTGTCTCAGACCGTCTGCCACAGACCGTCTCGCTCAGACCGCCATTCTCAGACCGCCAGTCTCGCACCGTCTGTCTCAGACCGTCTTTCTCAGACCGCCTGTCTCAGACCGTATGTCTCAGACCGTCTGTCTCGGACCGTCTGTCTCAGACCGTCTTTCTCAGACCGCCTGTCTCAGACCGCCTGTCTCAGACCGCCTGTCTCAGACCGTCTGTCTCAGACCGTCTGTCTGAGACCCTCTGTCTCAGACCGTCTGTCTCAGACCGTCTGTCTCAGGCCGCCTGTCTCAGGCCGCCTATATCAGAACGTCTGTTTCAGACCGTCTGTCTCAGACCGACTGTCTCAGTCCGTCTGTCTCAGTCCGCCGATCTCAGACCGTCCGAATCAGACCGCCTGTCTCAGACCGTCTGTCTGAGACCCTCTGTCTCAGACCGTCTGTCTCAGACCGCCTGTCTCAGACCGTATGTCTCAGACCGTCTGTCTCAGACCGTCTATCTCAGACCGTCTGTTTCAGACCGCCTGTCTCAGACCGTCTGCCACAGACCGTCTGGCTCAGACCGCTATTCTCAGACCGCCAGTCTCGGACCGTCTGTCTCAGACTGTCTTTCTCAGACCGCCTGTCTCAGACCGTATGTCTCAGACCGTCTGTCTCGGACCGTCTGTCTCAGACCGTCTTTCTCAGACCGCCTGTCTCAGACCGCCTGTCTCAGACCGCCTGTCTCAGACCGTCTGTCTCAGACCGTCTGTCTGAGACCCTCTGTCTCAGACCGTCTGTCTCAGTCCGTATGTCTCAGACGGTCTGTCTCCGAACGTCTGTGTCAGACCGTCTGTATCTGTCCGTCTGTCTCAGACCGTCTGTCTCAGACCGTCTGTCTCAGTCCGTCTGTCTCAGTCCGTCTGTCTCAGTCCGCCGATCTCAGAACGTCCGACTCAGACCGCCTGTCTCAGACCGTCTGTCTCGGACTGTCTGTCTCAGACCGTCTGTCTCGGACTGTCTGTCTGAGACCCTCTGTCTCAGACCGTCTGCCTCAGACCGGCTGTCCCAGATCGTTTGTGTCAGACCGCCTGTCTCAGGCCGCCTATATCAGACCCTCTGTCTCAGTCCGTCTGTCTCAGACCGTCTGTCTCAGTCCGTCTGTCTCAGACCGTTTATCTCAGACCGCCTGTCTCAGACCCTCTGTCTCAGACCGTCTGTCTCAGACCGCCTGTCTCAGACCGTATGTCTCAGACCGTCTGTCTCAGACCGTCTATCTCAGACCATCTGTCTCAGACCGCCTGTCTCAGACCGTCTGCCACAGACCGTCTCGCTCAGACCGCCATTCTCAGACCGCCAGTCTCGCACCGTCTGTCTCAGACCGTCTTTCTCAGACCGCCTGTCTCAGACCGTATGTCTCAGACCGTCTGTCTCGGACCGTCTGTCTGAGACCCTCTGTCTCAGACCGTCTGTCTCAGACCGTCTGTCTCAGGCCGCCTGTCTCAGGCCGCCTATATCAGAACGTCTGTTTCAGACCGTCTGTCTCAGACCGACTGTCTCAGTCCGTCTGTCTCAGTCCGCCGATCTCAGACCGTCCGAATCAGACCGCCTGTCTCAGACCGTCTGTCTGAGACCCTCTGTCTCAGACCGTCTGTCTCAGACCGCCTGTCTCAGACCGTATGTCTCAGACCGTCTGTCTCAGACCGTCTATCTCAGACCGTCTGTTTCAGACCGCCTGCCTCAGACCGTCTGCCTCAGACCGTCTGTCTCAGAACGTCTGTGTCAGATCGCCTGTCTCAGACCGTCTGTCTCAGACCGTCTGTCTCAGACCGTCTGTCTCAGACCGTCTGTCTCAGACCGCCTGTCTCAGACCGTCTGTCTCAGGCCGTCTGTCTCTGGCCGTCTGTGTCAGACCGTCTGTCTCAGACCGCCTGTCTCAGTCCGTCTGTCTCAGTCCGTCTGCCTCAGACCGTCTGTCTCAGAGCGTCTGCCCCAGACCGTCTATCTCCGACCGTCTGTCTCAGACCGCCTGTCTCAGTCCGTCAGTCTCAGTCCGTCTGTCTCAGACCGTCTGCCTCAGACCGTCTGCCTCAGACCGTCGGCCTCAGACCGTCTGTCTCAGTCCGTCTGTCTCAGACCGTCTGTCAAAGAACGTGTGTGTCAGACAGCCTGTCTCAGACCGTCTGTCTCAGAACGTCTGTGTCAGACCGTCTGTCTCAGACCGTCTGTCTCAGACCGTCTGTCTCAGACCGACTGTCTCAGTCCGTCTGTCTCAGACGGTCTGTCTCCGAACGTCTGTGTCAGACCGTCTGTCTCTGTCCGTCTGTCTCAGTCCGTCTGTCTCAGAACGTCTGTGTCAGACCGTCTGTCTCAGACCGTCTGTCTCAGACCGTCTTTCTCAGACCGCCTGTCTCAGACCGCCTGTCTCAGACCGCCTGTCTCAGACCGTCTGTCTCAGACCGTCTGTCTGAGACCCTCTGTCTCAGACCGTCTGTCTCAGTCCGTATGTCTCAGACGGTCTGTGTCCGAACGTCTGTGTCAGACCGTCTGTCTCTGTCCGTCTGTCTCAGACCGTCTGTCTCAGACCGTCTGTCTGAGACCCTCTGTCTCAGACCGTCTGTCTCAGTCCGTATGTCTTAGACCGTCTGTCTCAGACCGTCTGTCTCAGACCGTCTGTCTCAGACCGTCTGTCTCAGTCCGTATGTCTCAGACGGTCTGTCTCCGAACGTCTGTGTCAGACCGTCTGTCTCAGACCGTCTGTCTGAGACCCTCTGTCTCAGACCGTCTGTCTCAGTCCGTATGTCTCAGACGGTCTGTCTCCGAACGTCTGTGTCAGACCGTCTGTCTCTGTCCGTCTGTCTCAGACCGTCTGTCTCAGACCGTCTGTCTCAGACCGTCTGTCTCAGACCGCCTGTCTCAGTCCGTCTGTCTCAGTCCGTCTGTCTCAGACCGTCTGTCAAAGAACGTGTGTGTCAGACAGCCTGTCTCAGACCGTCTGTCTCAGGCCGTCTGTCTCAGACCGTCTGTCTCAAACTGTCCGTCTCAGACCGTCTGTCTCAGACCGCCTGTCTCAGTCCGTCTGTCTCAGTCCGTCTGTCTCAGACCGTCTGTCAAAGAACGTGTGTGTCAGACAGCCTGTCTCAGACCGTCTGTCTCAGAACGTCTGTGTCAGACCGTCTGTCTCAGACCGCCTGTCTCAGTCCGTCTGTCTCTGGCCGTCTGTCTGAGACCGTCTGTCAAAGAACGTGTGTGTCAGACCGCCTGTCTCAGACCGTCTGTCTCAGAACGTCTGTGTCAGACCGTCTGTCTCAGACCGTCTGTCTCAGACCGTATGTCTCAGACCGTCTGTCTTAGTCCGTATGTCTCAGACCGTCTGTCTCAGTCAGCCTATCTCAGACCGTCGGTCTCAATCCGCCTGCCGCTATCGGGCAGCGTCTGTTCGCCTGTCCCTGTCCTTCTGTCTCAGACTGTCAGTCTAAGTCCGTCTGTCTCAGTCCGTCTTTCACAGCCCGTCTGTCTCATACCGTCTGTCTCAGACCACCTGTCTCAGTCCGTCTGTCTCAGTCCGACTGTCTCAGACCGTCTGTCTCAGGCCGCCTGTCTCAGACCGTCTGTCTCAGACCGTCTGTCACAGACCGTCTGGCTCAGACCGCCTTTCTCAGACCGTCTGTCTCGGAACGTCTGTGTCAGACCGTCTGTCTCAGACCGTCTGTCTCAGACCGACTGTTTCAGTCCGTCTGTCTCAGTCCGCCGATCTCAGAACGTCCGACTCAGACCGCCTGTCTCAGACCGTCTGTCTCGGACTGTCTGTCTGAGACCGTCTGTCTCAGTCCGTATGTCTCGGACGGTCTGTCTCCGAACGTCTGTCTCAGTCCGTCTGTCTCAGTCCGTCTGCCTCAGACCGTCTGTCTCAGAGCGTCTGCCCCAGACCGTCTATCTCCGACCGTCTGTCTCAGACCGCCTGTCTCAGTCCGTCAGTCTCAGTCCGTCTGTCTCAGACCGTCTGCCTCAGACCGTCTGCCTCAGACCGTCGGCCTCAGACCGTCTGTCTCAGTCCGTCTGTCTCAGACCGTCTGTCTCAGACCGACTGTCTCAGTCCGTCTGTCTCAGTCCGTCTGTCTCAGTCCGCCGGTCTCAGACCGTCCGACTCAGACCGCCTGTCTCAGACCGTCTGTCTCAGACCGTCTGTCTCAGACCGTCTGTCTCAGACCATCTGCCTCAGACCGTCTGTCTCAGAACGTTTGTGTCAGACCGCCTGTCTCAGGCCGCCTATATCAGACCCTCTGTCTCAGTCCGTCTGTCTCAGACCGTGTGTCTCAGACCGTCTGTCTCAGACCGACTGTCTCAGTCCGTCTGTCTCAGTCCGTCTGTCTCAGTCCGCCGGTCTTAGACCGTCTGTCTCAGACCGTCAGTCTCAGTCCGTCTGTCTCAGACCGTCTGCCTCAGACCGTCTGCCTCAGACCGTCTGCCTCAGACCGTCTGCCTCAGACCGTCTGTCTCAGAACGTCTGTCTCAGAACGTTTGTGTCAGACCGTCTGTCTCAGACCGACTGTCTCAGTCCGTCTGTCTCAGTCCGTCTGTCTCAGACCGCCGGTCTCAGACCGTCCGACTCAGACCGCCTGTCTCAGACCGTCTGTCTGAGACCCTCTGTCTCAAACCGTCTGTCTCAGACCGCCTGTCTCAGACCGTACGTCTCAGACCGTCAGTCTCAGTCCGTCTGTCTCAGACCGTCTGCCTCAGACCGTCTGTCTCAGAGCGTCTGCCCCAGACCGTCTATCTCCGACCGTCTGTCTCAGACCGCCTGTCTCAGTCCGTCAGTCTCAGTCCGTCTGTCTCAGACCGTCTGTCTCAGAGCGTCTGCCCCAGACCGTCTATCTCCGACCGTCTGTCTCAGACCGCCTGTCTCAGTCCGTCAGTCTCAGTCCGTCTGTCTCAGACCGTCTGCCTCAGACCGTCTGCCTCAGACCGTCGGCCTCAGACCGTCTGTCTCAGTCCGTCTGTCTCAGACCGTCTGTCAAAGAACGTGTGTGTCAGACAGCCTGTCTTAGACCGTCTGTCTCAGAACGTCTGTGTCAGACCGTCTGTCTCAGACCGTCTGTCTCAGACCGTCTGTCTCAGACCGACTGTCTCAGTCCGTCTGTCTCAGTCCGTCTGTCTCAGTCCGCCGGTCTCAGACCGTCCGACTCAGACCGCCTGTCTCAGACCGTCTGTCTCAGACCGTCTGTCTCAGACCGTCTGTCTCAGACCATCTGCCTCAGACCGACTGTCTCAGAACGTTTGTGTCAGACCGCCTGTCTCAGGCCGCCTATATCAGACCCTCTCTCTCAGTCCGTCTGTCTCAGACCGTGTGTCTCAGACCGTCTGTCTCAGACCGACTGTCTCAGTCCGTCTGTCTCAGTCCGTCTGTCTCAGTCCGCCGGTCTTAGACCGTCTGTCTCAGACCGTCAGTCTCAGTCCGTCTGTCTCAGACCGTCTGCCTCAGACCGTCTGCCTCAGACCGTCTGCCTCAGACCGTCTGCCTCAGACCGTCTGTCTCAGAACGTTTGTGTCAGACCGTCTGTCTCAGACCGACTGTCTCAGTCCGTCTGTCTCAGTCCGTCTGTCTCAGACCGCCGGTCTCAGACCGTCCGACTCAGACCGCCTGTCTCAGACCGTCTGTCTGAGACCCTCTGTCTCAAACCGTCTGTCTCAGACCGCCTGTCTCAGACCGTATGTCTCAGACCGTCAGTTTCAGTCCGTCTGTCTCAGACCGTCTGCCTCAGACCGTCTGTCTCAGAGCGTCTGCCCCAGACCGTCTATCTCCGACCGTCTGTCTCAGACCGCCTGTCTCAGTCCGTCAGTCTCAGTCCATCTGTCTCAGACCGTCTGCCTCAGACCGTCGGCCTCAGACCGTCTGTCTCAGTCCGTCTGTCTCAGACCGTCTGTCAAAGAACGTGTGTGTCAGACAGCCTGTCTCAGACCGTCTGTCTCAGAACGTCTGTGTCAGACCGTCTGTCTCAGAACGTCTGTGTCAGACCGTCTGTCTCAGACCGTCTGTCTCAGACCGTCTGTCTCAGACCGACTGTCTCAGTCCGTCTGTCTCAGTCCGTCTGTCTCAGTCCGCCGGTCTCAGACCGTCCGACTCAGACCGCCTGTCTCAGACCGTCTGTCTCAGACCGTCTGTCTCAGTCCGTCTGTCTCGGACTGTCTGTCTGAGACCCTCTGTCTCAGACCGTCTGCCTCAGACCGTCTGTCTCAGACCGTCAGTCTCAGTCCGTCTGTCTCAGACCGTCTGCCTCAGACCGTCTGCCTCAGACCGTCTGCCTCAGACCGTCTGTCTCAGAACGTTTGTGTCAGACCGCCTGTCTCAGGCCGCCTATATCAGACCCTCTGTCTCAGTCCGTCTGTCTCAGACCGTGTGTCTCAGACCGTCTGTCTCAGACCGTCTGTCTCAGACCGTCTGTCTCAGACCGTCTGTCTCAGACCGTCTGTCTCAGACCATCTGTCTCAGACCGTCTGTCTCAGACCGTCAGTCTCAGTCCGTCTGTCTCAGACCGTCTGCCTCAGACCGTCTGCCTCAGACCGTCTGCCTCAGACCGTCTGCCTCAGACCGTCTGTCTCAGAACGTCTGTGTCAGACCGCCTGTCTCAGACCGTCTGTCTCAGACCGTCTGTCTCAGACCGTCTGTCTCAGACCGCCTGTCTCAGACCGTCTGTCTCAGGCCGTCTGTCTCTGGCCGTCTGTGTCAGACCGTCTGTCTCAGACCGCCTGTCTCAGACCGTCTGTCAATGAACGTGTGTGTCAGACAGCTTGTCTCAGTCCGTCTGTCTCAGAACGTCTGTGTCAGACCGTCAGTCTCAGTCCGTCTGTCTCAAACCGTCTGTCTCAGACCGCCTGTCTCAGACCGTATGTCTCAGACCGTCAGTCTCAGTCCGTCTGTCTCAGACCGTCTGCCTCAGACCGTCTGCCTCAGACCGTCTGTCTCAGAACGTCTGTGTCAGACCGCCTGTCTCAGAGCGTCTGCCCCAGACCGTCTATCTCCGACCGTCTGTCTCAGACCGCCTGTCTCAGTCCGTCAGTCTCAGTCCGTCTGTCTCAGTCCGTCTGCCTCAGACCGTCTGTCTCAGAGCGTCTGCCCCAGACCGTCTATCTCCGACCGTCTGTCTCAGACCGCCTGTCTCAGTCCGTCAGTCTCAGTCCGTCTGTCTCAGACCGTCTGCCTCAGACCGTCTGCCTCAGACCGTCGGCCTCAGACCGTCTGTCTCAGTCCGTCTGTCTCAGACCGTCTGTCAAAGAACGTGTGTGTCAGACAGCCTGTCTCAGACCGTCTGTCTCAGAACGTCTGTGTCAGACCGTCTGTCTCAGACCGTCTGTCTCAGACCGTCTGTCTCAGACCGACTGTCTCAGTCCGTCTGTCTCAGTCCGTCTGTCTCAGTCCGCCGATCTCAGAACGTCCGACTCAGACCGCCTGTCTCAGACCGTCTGTCTCGGACTGTCTGTCTCAGACCGTCTGTCTCGGACTGTCTGTCTGAGACCCTCTGTCTCAGACCGTCTGCCTCAGACCGGCTGTCCCAGATCGTTTGTGTCAGACCGCCTGTCTCAGGCCGCCTATATCAGACCCTCTGTCTCAGTCCGTCTGTCTCAGACCGTCTGTCTCAGTCCGTCTGTCTCAGACCGTTTATCTCAGACCGCCTGTCTCAGACCCTCTGTCTCAGACCGTCTGTCTCAGACCGCCTGTCTCAGACCGTATGTCTCAGACCGTCTGTCTCAGACCGTCTATCTCAGACCGTCTGTCTCAGACCGCCTGTCTCAGACCGTCTGCCACAGACCGTCTCGCTCAGACCGCCATTCTCAGACCGCCAGTCTCGCACCGTCTGTCTCAGACCGTCTTTCTCAGACCGCCTGTCTCAGACCGTATGTCTCAGACCGTCTGTCTCGGACCGTCTGTCTCAGACCGTCTTTCTCAGACCGCCTGTCTCAGACCGCCTGTCTCAGACCGCCTGTCTCAGACCGTCTGTCTCAGACCGTCTGTCTGAGACCCTCTGTCTCAGACCGTCTGTCTCAGACCGTCTGTCTCAGGCCGCCTGTCTCAGGCCGCCTATATCAGAACGTCTGTTTCAGACCGTCTGTCTCAGACCGACTGTCTCAGTCCGTCTGTCTCAGTCCGCCGATCTCAGACCGTCCGAATCAGACCGCCTGTCTCAGACCGTCTGTCTGAGACCCTCTGTCTCAGACCGTCTGTCTCAGACCGCCTGTCTCAGACCGTATGTCTCAGACCGTCTGTCTCAGACTGTCTATCTCAGACCGTCTGTTTCAGACCGCCTGTCTCAGACCGTCTGCCACAGACCGTCTGGCTCAGACCGCTATTCTCAGACCGCCAGTCTCGGACCGTCTGTCTCAGACTGTCTTTCTCAGACCGCCTGTCTCAGACCGTATGTCTCAGACCGTCTGTCTCGGACCGTCTGTCTCAGACCGTCTTTCTCAGACCGCCTGTCTCAGACCGCCTGTCTCAGACCGCCTGTCTCAGACCGTCTGTCTCAGACCGTCTGTCTGAGACCCTCTGTCTCAGACCGTCTGTCTCAGTCCGTATGTCTCAGACGGTCTGTCTCCGAACGTCTGTGTCAGACCGTCTGTCTCTGTCCGTCTGTCTCAGACCGTCTGTCTCAGACCGTCTGTCTCAGACCGTCTGCCTCAGACCGTCTGCCTCAGACCGTCTGTCTCAGAACGTCTGTGTCAGACCGCCTGTCTCAGAGCGTCTGCCCCAGACCGTCTATCTCCGACCGTCTGTCTCAGACCGCCTGTCTCAGTCCGTCAGTCTCAGTCCGTCTGTCTCAGTCCGTCTGCCTCAGACCGTCTGTCTCAGAGCGTCTGCCCCAGACCGTCTATCTCCGACCGTCTGTCTCAGACCGCCTGTCTCAGTCCGTCAGTCTCAGTCCGTCTGTCTCAGACCGTCTGCCTCAGACCGTCTGCCTCAGACCGTCGGCCTCAGACCGTCTGTCTCAGTCCGTCTGTCTCAGACCGTCTGTCAAAGAACGTGTGTGTCAGACAGCCTGTCTCAGACCGTCTGTCTCAGAACGTCTGTGTCAGACCGTCTGTCTCAGACCGTCTGTCTCAGACCGTCTGTCTCAGACCGACTGTCTCAGTCCGTCTGTCTCAGTCCGTCTGTCTCAGTCCGCCGATCTCAGAACGTCCGACTCAGACCGCCTGTCTCAGACCGTCTGTCTCGGACTGTCTGTCTCAGACCGTCTGTCTCGGACTGTCTGTCTGAGACCCTCTGTCTCAGACCGTCTGCCTCAGACCGGCTGTCCCAGATCGTTTGTGTCAGACCGCCTGTCTCAGGCCGCCTATATCAGACCCTCTGTCTCAGTCCGTCTGTCTCAGACCGTCTGTCTCAGTCCGTCTGTCTCAGACCGTTTATCTCAGACCGCCTGTCTCAGACCCTCTGTCTCAGACCGTCTGTCTCAGACCGCCTGTCTCAGACCGTATGTCTCAGACCGTCTGTCTCAGACCGTCTATCTCAGACCGTCTGTCTCAGACCGCCTGTCTCAGACCGTCTGCCACAGACCGTCTCGCTCAGACCGCCATTCTCAGACCGCCAGTCTCGCACCGTCTGTCTCAGACCGTCTTTCTCAGACCGCCTGTCTCAGACCGTATGTCTCAGACCGTCTGTCTCGGACCGTCTGTCTCAGACCGTCTTTCTCAGACCGCCTGTCTCAGACCGCCTGTCTCAGACCGCCTGTCTCAGACCGTCTGTCTCAGACCGTCTGTCTGAGACCCTCTGTCTCAGACCGTCTGTCTCAGACCGTCTGTCTCAGGCCGCCTGTCTCAGGCCGCCTATATCAGAACGTCTGTTTCAGACCGTCTGTCTCAGACCGACTGTCTCAGTCCGTCTGTCTCAGTCCGCCGATCTCAGACCGTCCGAATCAGACCGCCTGTCTCAGACCGTCTGTCTGAGACCCTCTGTCTCAGACCGTCTGTCTCAGACCGCCTGTCTCAGACCGTATGTCTCAGACCGTCTGTCTCAGACTGTCTATCTCAGACCGTCTGTTTCAGACCGCCTGTCTCAGACCGTCTGCCACAGACCGTCTGGCTCAGACCGCTATTCTCAGACCGCCAGTCTCGGACCGTCTGTCTCAGACTGTCTTTCTCAGACCGCCTGTCTCAGACCGTATGTCTCAGACCGTCTGTCTCGGACCGTCTGTCTCAGACCGTCTTTCTCAGACCGCCTGTCTCAGACCGCCTGTCTCAGACCGCCTGTCTCAGACCGTCTGTCTCAGACCGTCTGTCTGAGACCCTCTGTCTCAGACCGTCTGTCTCAGTCCGTATGTCTCAGACGGTCTGTCTCCGAACGTCTGTGTCAGACCGTCTGTCTCTGTCCGTCTGTCTCAGACCGTCTGTCTCAGACCGTCTGTCTCAGACCGTCTGTCTCAGACCGTCTGTCTCAGACCGTCTGTCTGAGACCCTCTGTCTCAGACCGTCTGTCTCAGTCCGTATGTCTTAGACCGTCTGTCTCAGACCGTCTGTCTCAGACCGTCTGTCTCAGACCGTCTGTCTCAGTCCGTATGTCTCAGACGGTCTGTCTCCGAACGTCTGTGTCAGACCGTCTGTCTCAGACCGTCTGTCTGAGACCCTCTGTCTCAGACCGTCTGTCTCAGTCCGTATGTCTCAGACGGTCTGTCTCCGAACGTCTGTGTCAGACCGTCTGTCTCTGTCCGTCTGTCTCAGACCGTCTGTCTCAGACCGTCTGTCTCAGACCGTCTGTCTCAGACCGCCTGTCTCAGTCCGTCTGTCTCAGTCCGTCTGTCTCAGACCGTCTGTCAAAGAACGTGTGTGTCAGACAGCCTGTCTCAGACCGTCTGTCTCAGGCCGTCTGTCTCAGACCGTCTGTCTCAAACTGTCCGTCTCAGACCGTCTGTCTCAGACCGCCTGTCTCAGTCCGTCTGTCTCAGTCCGTCTGTCTCAGACCGTCTGCCAAAGAACGTGTGTGTCAGACAGCCTGTCTCAGACCGTCTGTCTCAGAACGTCTGTGTCAGACCGTCTGTCTCAGACCGCCTGTCTCAGTCCGTCTGTCTCAGTCCGTCTGTCTGAGACCGTCTGTCAAAGAACGTGTGTGTCAGACCGCCTGTCTCAGACCGTCTGTCTCAGAACGTCTGTGTCAGACCGTCTGTCTCAGACCGTCTGTCTCAGACCGTATGTCTCAGACCGTCTGTCTTAGTCCGTATGTCTCAGACCGTCTGTCTCAGTCAGCCTATCTCAGACCGTCGGTCTCAATCCGCCTGCCGCTATCGGGCAGCGTCTGTTCGCCTGTCCCTGTCCTTCTGTCTCAGACTGTCAGTCTAAGTCCGTCTGTCTCAGTCCGTCTTTCACAGCCCGTCTGTCTCATACCGTCTGTCTCAGACCACCTGTCTCAGTCCGTCTGTCTCAGTCCGACTGTCTCAGACCGTCTGTCTCAGGCCGCCTGTCTCAGACCGTCTGTCTCAGACCGTCTGTCACAGACCGTCTGGCTCAGACCGCCTTTCTCAGACCGTCTGTCTCGGAACGTCTGTGTCAGACCGTCTGTCTCAGACCGTCTGTCTCAGACCGACTGTTTCAGTCCGTCTGTCTCAGTCCGCCGATCTCAGAACGTCCGACTCAGACCGCCTGTCTCAGACCGTCTGTCTCGGACTGTCTGTCTGAGACCGTCTGTCTCAGTCCGTATGTCTCGGACGGTCTGTCTCCGAACGTCTGTGTCAGACCGTCTGTCTCAGACCGTCTGCCTCAGACCGTCTGTCTCAGAACGTCTGTCTCAGACCGTCTGTCTCAAACCGACTGTCTCAGTCCGTCTGTCTCAGTCCGCCGATCTCAGACCGTCCGACTCAGACCGCCTGTCTCAGACCGTCTGTCTGAGACCCTCTGTCTCAGACCGTCTGTCTCAGACCGCCTGTCTCAGACTGTATGTCTCAGACCGTCTGTCTCAGACCGTCTATCTCAGACCGTCTGTCTCAGACCGCCTGTCTCAGACCGTCTGCCACAGACCGTCTGCCACAGACCGTCTGGCTCAGACCGCCATTCTCGGACCGCCAGTCTCGGACCGTCTGTCTCGGACCGTCTTTCTCAGACCGCCTGTCTCAGACCGTCTGTGTCAGAACGTCTGCCTCAGACCGTCTGTCTCAGTCCGTCTGCCTCGGACCGTCTGCCTCGGACCGTCTGCCTCGGACCGTCTGCCTCGGACCGTCTGCCTCGGACCGTCTGCCTCGGACCGTCTGCCTCGGACCGTCTGCCTCGGACCGTCTGCCTCGGACCGTCTGCCTCAGACCGGCTATCCCAGAACGTTTGTGTCAGACCGCCTATCTCAGGCCGCCTATATCAGACCGTCTGTCTCAGACCGTCTGTCTCAGTCCGTATGTATCAGACGGTCTGGCTCCGAACGTCTGTGTCAGACCGTCTGTCCCTGTCAGCATGTCTCAGACCGTCTGTCTCAGAACGTCTGTGTCAGACCGTCTGCCTCAGACCGTCTGTCTCAGTCCGTCTGCCTCGGACCGTCTGCCTCGGACCGTCCGCCTCGGACCGTCCGCCTCGGACCGTCTGCCTCAGACCGGCTATCCCAGAACGTTTGTGTCAGACCGCCTGTCTCAGGCCGCCTATATCAGACCGTCTGTCTCCGAACGTCTGTGTCAGACCGTCTGTCTCTGTCCGTATGTCTCAGACCGTCTGTCTCAGACCGTCTGTCTTAGACCGTCTGTCTCAGACCGTCTGTCTCAGACCGTCTGTCTCAGACCGTCTGTCTCAGACCGTCTGTCTCAGACCGCCTGTCTCAGACCGTCTGTCTCAGACCGTCAGTCTCAGTCCGTATGACTCAGACCGTCTGTCTCAGAACGTCTGTGTCAGACGGGCTGTCCCAGAACGTCTGTGTTAGACCGTCTGTCTCAGGCCGTCTGTCTCAGACCGTCTGTCTCAAACTGTCCGTCTCAGACCGTCTGTCTCAGACCGCCTGTCTCAGTCCGTCTGTCTCAGTCCGTCTGTCTCAGACCGTCTGTCAAAGAACGTGTGTGTCAGACAGCCTGTCTCAGACCGTCTGTCTCAGGCCGTCTGTCTCAGACCGTCTGTCTCAAACTGTCCGTCTCAGACCGTCTGTCTCAGACCGCCTGTCTCGGTCCGTCTGTCTCAGTCCGTCTGTCTCAGACCGTCTGTCAAAGAACGTGTGTGTCAGACAGCCTGTCTCAGACCGTCTGTCTCAGAACGTCTGTGTCAGACCGTCTGTCTCAGACCGCCTGTCTCAGTCCGTCTGTCTCAGTCCGTCTGTCTGAGACCGTCTGTCAAAGAACGTGTGTGTCAGACCGCCTGTCTCAGACCGTCTGTCTCAGAACGTCTGTGTCAGACCGTCTGTCTCAGACCGTCTGTCTCAGACCGTCTGTCTTAGTCCGTATGTCTCAGACCGTCTGTCTCAGTCAGCCTATCTCAGACCGTCGGTCTCAATCCGCCTGCCGCTATCGGGCAGCGTCTGTTCGCCTGTCCCTGTCCTTCTGTCTCAGACTGTCAGTCTAAGTCCGTCTGTCTCAGTCCGTCTCGCACAGCCCGTCTGTCTCAGACCGTCTGTCTCAGACCACCTGTCTCAGTCCGTCTGTCTCAGTCCGACTGTCTCAGACCGTCTGTCTCAGGCCCCCTGTCTCAGACCGTCTGTCTCAGACCGTCTGTCACAGACCGTCTGGCTCAGACCGCCTTTCTCAGACCGTCTGTCTCGGAACGTCTGTCTCAGACCGTCTGTCTCAGACCGTCTGTCTCAGACCGTCTGTCTCAGACCGTCTGTCTCAGACCGACTGTCTCAGTCCGTCTGTCTCAGTCCGTCTGTCTCAGTCCGCCTATATCAGAACGTCTGTTTCAGACCGTCTGTCTCAATCCGACTGTCTCAGTCCGTCTGTCTCAGTCCGCCGATCTCAGACCGTCCGACTCAGACCGCCTGTCTCAGACCGTCTGTCTGAGACCCTCTGTCTCAGACCGTCTGTCTCAGACCGCCTGTCTCAGACTGTATGTCTCAGTCCGCCGATCTCAGACCGTCTGTCTCGGACCGTCTTTCTCAGACCGTCTGTCTCAGACCGTCTGTCTCAGACCGTCTGTCTCAGACCGTCTGTCTCAGACCACCTGTCTCAATCCGTCTGTATCGGTCTGACTGTCTCAGACCGTCTGTCTCAGGCCGCCTGTCTCAGACCGTCTGTCTCAGACCGTCTGCCACAGACCGTCTGGCTCAGACCGCCATTCTCAGACCGCCAGTCTCGGACCGTCTGTCTCAGACCGTCTTTCTCAGACTGTCTGTCTGAGACCCTCTGTCTCAGACCGTCTGCCTCAGACCGCCTGTCTCAGACCGTCGGTCTCAGACCGTCTGTCTCAGACGGACTGTCTCAGTCCATCTGTCTCAGTCCGTCTGTCTCAGTCCGGCGATCTCAGACCGTCTGTCAAAGAACGTGTGTGTCAGACAGCCTGTCTCAGACCGTCTGTCTCAGAACGTCTGTGTCAGACCGTCTGTCTCAGACCGCCTGTCTCAGTCCGTCTGTCTCAGTCCGTCTGTCTGAGACCGTCTGTCAAAGAACGTGTGTGTCAGACCGCCTGTCTCAGACCGTCTGTCTCAGAACGTCTGTGTCAGACCGTCTGTCTCAGACCGTCTGTCTCAGACCGTCTGTCTCAGACCGTCTGTCTTAGTCCGTATGTCTCAGACCGTCTGTCTCAATCCGCCTGCCGCTATCGGGCAGCGTCTGTTCGCCTGTCCCTGTCCTTCTGTCTCAGACTGTCAGTCTAAGTCCGTCTGTCTCAGTCCGTCTCGCACAGCCCGTCTGTCTCAGACCGTCTGTCTCAGACCACCTGTCTCAGTCCGTCTGTCTCAGTCCGACTGTCTCAGACCGTCTGTCTCAGGCCCCCTGTCTCAGACCGTCTGTCTCAGACCGTCTGTCACAGACCGTCTGGCTCAGACCGCCTTTCTCAGACCGTCTGTCTCGGAACGTCTGTCTCAGACCGTCTGTCTCAGACCGTCTGTCTCAGACCGTCTGTCTCAGACCGTCTGTCTCAGACCGACTGTCTCAGTCCGTCTGTCTCAGTCCGTCTGTCTCAGTCCGCCTATATCAGAACGTCTGTTTCAGACCGTCTGTCTCAATCCGACTGTCTCAGTCCGTCTGTCTCAGTCCGCCGATCTCAGACCGTCCGACTCAGATCGCCTGTCTCAGACCGTCTGTCTGAGACCCTCTGTCTCAGACCGTCTGTCTCAGACCGCCTGTCTCAGACTGTATGTCTCAGACCGTCTGTCTCAGACCGTCTATCTCAGACCGTCTGTCTCAGACCGCCTGTCTCAGACCGTCTGCCACAGACCGCCTGTCTCAGACTGTCTGTCTGAGACCCTCTGTCTCAGACCGTCTGCCTCAGACCGCCTGTCTCAGACCGTCGGTCTCAGACCGTCTGTCTCAGACGGACTGTCTCAGTCCATCTGTCTCAGTCCGTCTGTCTCAGTCCGGCGATCTCAGACCGTCCGACTCAGACGGCCTGTCTCAGACGGACTGTCTCAGTCCGTATGTCTCAGACCGTCTGTCTCAGTCAGCCTATCTCAGACCGTCGGTCTCAATCCGCCTGCCGCTATTGGGCAGCGTCTGTTCGCCTGTCCCTGTCCTTCTGTCTTAGACCGTCAGTCTAAGTCCGTCTGTCTCAGTGCGTCTCTCACAGCCCGTCTGTCTCAGACCGTCTGTCTCAGACCAGCTGTCTCAGTCCGTCTGTCTCAGTCCGACTGTCTCAGACCGTCTGTCTCAGGCCGCCTGTCTCAGACCGTCTGTCTCAGACCGTCTGTCACAGACCGTCTGTCACAGACCGTCTGGCTCAGACCGCCTTTCTCAGGCCGTCTGTCTCGGAACGTCTGTGTCAGACGGTCTGTCTCAGACCGTCTGTCTCAGAACGACTGTCTCAGTCCGTCTGTCTCAGTCCGTCTGTCTCAGTCCGCCGATCTCAGAACGTCCGACTCAGGCCGCCTGTCTCAGACCGTCTGTCTCGGACTGTCTGTCTGAGACCGCCTGTCTCAGTCCGTATGTCTCGGACGGTCTGTCTCCGAACGTCTGTGTCAGACCGTCTGTCTCTGTCCGTATGTCTCAGACCGTCTGTCTCAGTACGTCTGTGTCAGACCGTCTGTCTCAGTCCGTCTGTCTCAGACCGTTTATCTCAGATCGCCTGTCTCTGACCGTCTGTCTCAGACCGTCTGTCTCAGACCTGTCTCAGAACGTCTGTCTCAGACCGCCTGTCTCAGTCCGTCTGTCTCAGGCCGCCTATATCAGAACGTCTGTCTCAGACCGTCCGACTCAGACGGCCTGTCTCAAACCGTCTGTCTCAGACCGTCTGTCTCAGACAACCTGTCTCAGTCCGTCTGTATCGGTCTGACTGTCTCAGACCGTCTGTCTCAGGCCGCCTATCTCAGACCGTCTGTCTCAGACCGTCTGCCACAGACCGCCTGTCTCAGACCGTCTGTCTCAGACCGCCTGTCTCAGTCCGTCTGTCTCAGTCCGTCTGCCTCTGACCGTCTGTCTCAGAGCGTCTGCCCCAGACCGTCTATCTCCGACCGTCTGTCTCAGACCGCCTGTCTCAGTCCGTCAGTCTCAGTCCGTTTGTCTCAGACCGTCTGCCTCAGACCGTCTGCCTCAGACCGTCGGCCTCAGACCGTCTGTCTCAGTCCGTCTGTCTGAGACCGTCTGTCAAAGAACGTGTGTGTCAGACCGCCTGTCTCAGACCGTCTGTCTCAGAACGTCTGTGTCAGACCGTCTGTCTCAGTGCGTCTCTCACAGCCCGTCTGTCTCAGACCGTCTGTCTCAGACCAGCTGTCTCAGTCCGTCTGTCTCAGTCCGACTGTCTCAGACCGTCTGTCTCAGGCCGCCTGTCTCAGACCGTCTGTCTCAGACCGTCTGTCACAGACCGTCTGTCACAGACCGTCTGGCTCAGACCGCCTTTCTCAGGCCGTCTGTCTCGGAACGTCTGTGTCAGACGGTCTGCCTCAGACCGTCTGTCTCAGAACGACTGTCTCAGTCCGTCTGTCTCAGTCCGTCTGTCTCAGTCCGCCGATCTCAGAACGTCCGACTCAGGCCGCCTGTCTCAGACCGTCTGTCTCGGACTGTCTGTCTGAGACCGCCTGTCTCAGTCCGTATGTCTCGGACGGTCTGTCTCCGAACGTCTGTGTCAGACCGTCTGTCTCTGTCCGTATGTCTCAGACCGTCTGTCTCAGTACGTCTGTGTCAGACCGTCTGTCTCAGTCCGTCTGTCTCAGACCGTTTATCTCAGATCGCCTGTCTCTGACCGTCTGTCTCAGACCGTCTGTCTCAGACCCGTCTCAGAACGTCTGTCTCAGACCGCCTGTCTCAGTCCGTCTGTCTCAGGCCGCCTATATCAGAACGTCTGTCTCAGACCGTCCGACTCAGACGGCCTGTCTCAAACCGTCTGTCTCAGACCGTCTGTCTCAGACAACCTGTCTCAGTCCGTCTGTATCGGTCTGACTGTCTCAGACCGTCTGTCTTAGTCCGTATGTCTCAGACCGTCTGTCTCAGTCAGCCTATCTCAGACCGTCGGTCTCAATCCGCCTGCCGCTATCGGGCAGCGTCTGTTCGCCTGTCCCTGTCCTTCTGTCTCAGACTGTCAGTCTAAGTCCGTCTGTCTCAGTCCGTCTCGCACAGCCCGTCTGTCTCAGACCGTCTGTCTCAGACCACCTGTCTCAGTCCGTCTGTCTCAGTCCGACTGTCTCAGACCGTCTGTCTCAGGCCCCCTGTCTCAGACCGTCTGTCTCAGACCGTCTGTCACAGACCGTCTGGCTCAGACCGCCTTTCTCAGACCGTCTGTCCCGGAACGTCTGTCTCAGACCGTCTGTCTCAGACCGTCTGTCTCAGACCGTCTGTCTCAGACCGACTGTCTCAGTCCGTCTGTCTCAGTCCGTCTGTCTCAGTCCGCCTATATCAGAACGTCTGTTTCAGACCGTCTGTCTCAATCCGACTGTCTCAGTCCGTCTGTCTCAGTCCGCCGATCTCAGACCGTCCGACTCAGACCGCCTGTCTCAGACCGTCTGTCTGAGACCCTCTGTCTCAGACCGTCTGTCTCAGACCGCCTGTCTCAGCCTGTATGTCTCAGACCGTCTGTCTCAGACCGTCTATCTCAGACCGTCTGTCTCAGACCGCCTGTCTCAGACCGTCTGCCACAGACCGTCTGCCACAGACCGTCTGGCTCAGACCGCCATTCTCGGACCGCCAGTCTCGGACCGTCTGTCTCAGACCGTGTGTCTCAGACCGTCTGTCTCAGACCGTCTGTCTCAGACCGTCTGTCTCAGACCGTCTGTCTCAGACCGTCTGTCTCAGACCGTCTGTCTCAGACCATCTGTCTCAGACCGTCTGTCTCAGACCGTCGGTCTCAGACCGTCTGCCTCAGACCGTCTGTCACAGACCGTCTGGCTCAGACCGCCTTTCTCAGACCGTCTGTCTCGGAACGTCTGTGTCAGACCGTCTGTCTCATACCGTCTGTCTCAGACCGATTGTCTCAGTCCGTATGTCTCGGACGGTCTGTCTCCGAACGTTTGGGTCAGACCGTCTGTCTCTGTCCGTATGTCTCAGATCGCCTGTCTCTGACCGTCTGTCTCAGACCGTCTGTCTCAGACCTTCTGCCTCAGACCGTCTGTCTCAGACCGTCTGCCACAGACCGTCTGGCTCAGACCGCCATTCTCAGACCGCCAGTCTCGGACCGTCTGTCTCAGACCGTCGTTCTCAGACCGTCTGTCAAAGAACGTGTGTGTCATACAGCCTGTCTCAGACCGTCTGTCTCAGTACGTCTGTCTCAGTCCGTCTGTCTCAGTCCGTCTGCCTCAGGCCGACTGTCTCAGTCCGTCTGTCTCAGTCCGTCTGTCTCAGTCCGCCGATCTCAGAACGTCCGAATCAGACCGCCAGTCTCAGACCGTCTGTCTCGGACTGTCTGTCTCAGGCCGTCTGTCACGGACTGTCTGTCTGAGACCCTCTGTCTCAGACCGTCTGCCTCAGACCGGCTGTCCCAGAACGTTTGTGTCAGATCGCCTGTCTCAGGCCGCCTATATCAGACCGTTTGTCTCAGTCCATCTGTCTCAGACCGTGTGTCTCAGACCGTCTGTCTCAGACCGTCTGTCTCAGAACGTCTGTGTCAGACCGTCTGTCTCAGTCCGTCTGTCTCAGACCGTCTGTCTCAGACCGACTGTCTCAGTCCGTCTGTCTCAGTCCGTCTGTCTCAGTCCGCCGGTCTCAGACCGTCCGACTCAGACCGCCTGTCTCAGACCGTCTGTCTGAGACCCTCTGTCTCAAACCGTCTGTCTCAGACCGCCTGTCTCAGACCGTATGTCTCAGACCGTCAGTCTCCGTCCGTCTGTCTCAGACCGTCTGCCTCAGACCGTCTGCCTCAGACCGTCTGTCTCAGAACGTCTGTGTCAGACCGCCTGTCTCAGACCGTCTGTCTCAGACCGTCTGTCTCAGACCGTCTGTCTCAGACCGCCTGTCTCAGACCGTCTGTCTCAGGCCGTCTGTGTCTGGCCGTCTGTGTCAGACCGTCTGTCTCAGACCGCCTGTCTCAGTCCGTCTGTCTCAGTCCGTCTGCCTCAGACCGTCTGTCTCAGAGCGTCTGCCCCAGACCGTCTATCTCCGACCGTCTGTCTCAGACCGCCTGTCTCAGTCCGTCAGTCTCAGTCCGTCTGTCTCAGACCGTCTGCCTCAGACCGTCTGCCTCAGACCGTCGGCCTCAGACCGTCTGTCTCAGTCCGTCTGTCTCAGACCGTCTGTCAAAGAACGTGTGTGTCAGACAGCCTGTCTCAGACCGTCTGTCTCAGAACGTCTGTGTCAGACCGTCTCTCTCAGACCGTCTGTCTCAGACCGTCTGCCTCAGACCGACTGTCTCAGTCCGTCTGTCTCAGTCCGTCTGTCTCAGTTCGCCGATCTCAGAACGTCCGACTCAGACCGCCTGTCACAGACCGTCTGTCTCGGACTGTCTGTCTCAGACCGTCTGTCTCGGACTGTCTGTCTGAGACCCTCTGTCTCAGACCGTCTGCCTCAGACCGGCTGTCCCAGAACGTTTGTGTCAGACCGCCTGTCTCAGGCCGCCTATATCTGACCCTCTGTCTCAGTCCGTCTGTCTCAGACCGTGTGTCTCAGACCGTCTGTCTCAGACCGCCTGTCTCAGACCGTCTCTCTCAGACCGTCTGTCTCAGACCGTCTGTCTCAGACCATCTGTCTCAGACCGTCTGTCTCAGACCGTCTGCCAAAGAACGTGTGTGTCAGACAGCCTGTCTCAGACCGTCTGTCTCAGACCGTCTGTCTCAGACCGTCTGTCTCAGAACGTCTGTGTCAGACGGGCTGACCCAGAACGTCTGTGTCAGACCGTCTGTCTCAGGCCGTCTGTCTCAGACCGTCTGTCTCAAACCGTCCGTCTCAGACCCTCTGTCTCAAACCGTCCGTCTCAGACCGTCTGTCTCACACCGCCTGTCTCAGTCCGTCTGTCTCAGTCCGTCTGTCTCAGACCGTCTGTCAAAGAACGTGTGTGTCAGACAGCCTGTCTCAGACCGTCTGTCTCAGAACGTCTGTGTCAGACCGTCTGTCTCAGACCGTCTGTCTCAGACCGTCTGTCTCAGACCGTCTGTCTCAGACCGTCTGTCTCAGACCGTCTGTCTCAGTCCGTATGTCTCAGACCGCCTGTCTCAGACCCTCTGTCTCAAACCGTCCGTCTCAGACCGTCTGTCTCACACCGCCTGTCTCAGTCCGTCTGTCTCAGTCCGTCTGTCTCAGACCGTCTGTCAAAGAACGTGTGTGTCAGACAGCCTGTCTCAGACCGTCTGTCTCAGAACGTCTGTGTCAGACCGTCTGTCTCAGACCGTCTGTCTCAGACCGTCTGTCTCAGACCGTCTGTCTCAGACCGTCTGTCTCAGACCGTCTGTCTCAGACCGTCTGTCTCAGTCCGTATGTCTCAGACCGCCTGTCTCAGTCAGCCTATCTCAGACCGTCGGTCTCAATCCGCCTGCCGCTATCGGGCAGCGTCTGTTCGCCTGTCCCTGTCCTTCTGTCTCAGACCGTCTGTCTCAGACCGTCTGTCTCAGACCATCTGTCTCAGACCGTCTGTCTCAGACCGCCTGTCTCAGACCGTCTGTCTCAGACCGTCTGTCTCAGACCGTCTGTCTCAGACCGTCTGCCTCAGACCGACTGTCTCAGTCCGTCTGTCTCAGTCCGTCTGTCTCAGTTCGCCGATCTCAGAACGTCCGACTCAGACCGCCTGTCACAGACCGTCTGTCTCGGACTGTCTGTCTCAGACCGTCTGTCTCGGACTGTCTGTCTGAGACCCTCTGTCTCAGACCGTCTGCCTCAGACCGGCTGTCCCAGAACGTTTGTGTCAGACCGCCTGTCTCAGGCCGCCTATATCTGACCCTCTGTCTCAGTCCGTCTGTCTCAGACCGTGTGTCTCAGACCGTCTGTCTCAGACCGCCTGTCTCAGACCGTCTCTCTCAGACCGTCTGTCTCAGACCGTCTGTCTCAGACCATCTGTCTCAGACCGTCTGTCTCAGACCGTCTGCCAAAGAACGTGTGTGTCAGACAGCCTGTCTCAGACCGTCTGTCTCAGACCGTCTGTCTCAGACCGTCTGTCTCAGAACGTCTGTGTCAGACGGGCTGACCCAGAACGTCTGTGTCAGACCGTCTGTCTCAGGCCGTCTGTCTCAGACCGTCTGTCTCAAACCGTCCGTCTCAGACCCTCTGTCTCAAACCGTCCGTCTCAGACCGTCTGTCTCACACCGCCTGTCTCAGTCCGTCTGTCTCAGTCCGTCTGTCTCAGACCGTCTGTCAAAGAACGTGTGTGTCAGACAGCCTGTCTCAGACCGTCTGTCTCAGAACGTCTGTGTCAGACCGTCTGTCTCAGACCGTCTGTCTCAGACCGTCTGTCTCAGACCGTCTGTCTCAGACCGTCTGTCTCAGACCGTCTGTCTCAGTCCGTATGTCTCAGACCGCCTGTCTCAGACCCTCTGTCTCAAACCGTCCGTCTCAGACCGTCTGTCTCACACCGCCTGTCTCAGTCCGTCTGTCTCAGTCCGTCTGTCTCAGACCGTCTGTGTCAGACCGTCTGTCTCAGACCGTCTGTCTCAGACCGTCTGTCTCAGACCGTCTGTCTCAGACCGTCTGTCTCAGACCGTCTGTCTCAGACCGTCTGTCTCAGACCGTCTGTCTCAGTCCGTATGTCTCAGACCGCTTGTCTCAGTCAGCCTATCTCAGACCGTCGGTCTCAATCCGCCTGCCGCTATCGGGCAGCGTCTGTTCGCCTGTCCCTGTCCTTCTGTCTCAGACCGTCTGTCTCAGACCGTCTGTCTCAGACCATCTGTCTCAGACCGTCTGTCTCAGACCGCCTGTCTCAGACCGTCTGTCTCAGACCGTCTGTCTCAGACCGTCTGTCTCAGACCGTCTGTCTCAGTCCGTCTGTCTCAGTCCGTCTCTCACAGCCCGTCTGTCTCATACCGTCTGTCTCAGACCACCTGTCTCAGTCCGTCTGTCTCAGTCCGACTGTCTCAGAGCGTCTGTCTCAGGCCGCCTGTCTCAGACCGTCTGTCTCAGACCGTCTCTCACAGACCGTCTGGCTCAGACCGTCTGTTTCAGACCGTCTGTCTCAGACCGTCTGTCTCAGACCGTCTGTCTCATACCGCCTGTCTCAGACCGTCTGTCTCAGACCGTCAGTCTCAGTCCGTATGACTCAGACCGTCTGTCTCAGAACGTATGTGTCAGACGGGCTGTCCCAGAACGTCTGTGTTATACGGTCTGTCTCAGGCCGTCTGTCTCAGACCGTCTGTCTCAGACCGTCTGTCTCAGACCGTCTGTCTCAGTCCGTCTGTCTCAGTCCGTCTGTCTCAGACCGTCTGTCAAAGAACGTGTGTGTCAGACAGACTGTCTCAGACCGTCTGTCTCAGAACGTCTGTGTCAGACCGTCTGTCTCAGACCGTCTGTCTCAGACCGTCTGTCTCAGACCGTCTGTCTCAGTCCGTATGTCTCAGACCGCCTGTCTCAGTCAGCCTATCTCAGACCGTCGGTCTCAATCCGCCTGCCGCTATCGGGCAGCGTCTGTTCGCCTGTCCCTGTCCTTCTGTCTCAGACCGTCTGTCTCAGACCGTCTGTCTCAGACCATCTGTCTCAGACCGTCTGTCTCAGACCGCCTGTCTCAGACCGTCTGTCTCAGACCGTCTGTCTCAGACCGTCTGTCTCAGACCGTCTGTCTCAGACCGTCTGTCTCAGTCCGTCTGTCTCAGTCCGTCTCTCACAGCCCGTCTGTCTCATACCGTCTGTCTCAGACCACCTGTCTCAGTCCGTCTGTCTCAGTCCGACTGTCTCAGAGCGTCTGTCTCAGGCCGCCTGTCTCAGACCGTCTGTCTCAGGCCGTCTGTCTCAGACCGTCTGTTTCAGACCGTCTGTCTCAGACCGTCTGTCTCAGACCGTCTGTCTCAGACCGTCTGTCTCAGACCGTCTGTCTCAGACCGTCTGTCTCATACCGCCTGTCTCAGACCGTCTGTCTCAGACCGTCAGTCTCAGTCCGTATGACTCAGACCGTCTGTCTCAGAACGTCTGTGTCAGACGGGCTGTCCCAGAACGTCTGTGTTAGACGGTCTGTCTCAGGCCGTCTGTCTCAGACCGTCTGTCTCAGACCGTCTGTCAAAGAACGTGTGTGTCAGACAGCCTGCCTCAGACCGTCTGTCTCAGAACGTCTGTGTCAGACCGTCTGTCTCAGACCGCCTGTCTCAGTCCGTCTGTCTCAGTCCGTCTGTCTCAGACCGTCTGTCAAAGAACGTGTGTGTCAGACCGCCTGTCTCAGACCGTCTGTCTCAGAACGTCTGTGTCAGACCGTCTGTCTCAGACCGTCTGTCTCAGACCGTCTGTCTCAGGCCGTCTGTCTCAGTCCGTATGTCTCAGACCGTCTGTCTCAGTCAGCCTTTCTCAGACCGTCGGTCTCAATCCGCCTGCCGCTATCGGGCAGCGTCTGTTCGCCTGTCCCTGTCCTTCTATCTCAGACTGTCAGTCTAAGTCCGTCTGTCTCAGTCCGTCTCTCACAGCCCGTCTGTCTCATACCGTCTGTCTCAGACCACCTGTCTCAGTCCGTCTGTCTCAGTCCGACTGTCTCAGACCGTCTGTCTCAGGCCGCCTGTCTCAGACCGTCTGTCGCAGATCGTCTGTCACAGACCGTCTGGCTCAGACCGCCTTTCTCAGACCGTCTGTCTCGGAACGTCTGTGTCAGACCGTCTGTCTCAGACCGTCTGTCTCAGACCGTCTGCCTCAGACCGACTGTCTCAGTCCGTCTGTCTCAGTCCGTCTGTCTCAGTCCGTCTGTCTCAGACCGTCTGTCAAAGAACGTGTGTGTCAGACAGCCTGTCTCAGACCGTCTGTCTCAGACCGTCTGTCTCAGACCGTCTGTCTCAGTCCGTATGTCTCAGACCGCCTGTCTCAGTCAGCCTATCTCAGACCGTCGGTCTCAATCCGCCTGCCGCTATCGGGCAGCGTCTGTTCGCCTGTCCCTGTCCTTCTGTCTCAGACCGTCTGTCTCAGACCGTCTGTCTCAGACCATCTGTCTCAGACCGTCTGTCTCAGACCGCCTGTCTCAGACCGTCTGTCAAAGAACGTGTGTGTCAGACCGCCTGTCTCAGACCGTCTGTCTCAGACCGTCTGTCTCAGACCGTCTGTCTCAGACCGTCTGTCTCAGACCGTCTGTCTCAGACCGTCTGTCTCAGACCGTCTGTCTCAGTCCGTATGTCTCAGACCGCCTGTCTCAGTCAGCCTATCTCAGACCGTCGGTCTCAATCCGCCTGCCGCTATCGGGCAGCGTCTGTTCGCCTGTCCCTGTCCTTCTGTCTCAGACCGTCTGTCTCAGACCGTCTGTCTCAGACCATCTGTCTCAGACCGTCTGTCTCAGACCGCCTGTCTCAGACCGTCTGTCTCAGACCGTCTGTCTCAGACCGTCTGTCTCAGACCGTCTGTCTCAGACCGTCTGTCTCAGTCCGTCTGTCTCAGTCCGTCTCTCACAGCCCGTCTGTCTCATACCGTCTGTCTCAGACCACCTGTCTCAGTCCGTCTGTCTCAGTCCGACTGTCTCAGAGCGTCTGTCTCAGGCCGCCTGTCTCAGACCGTCTGTCTCAGGCCGTCTGTCTCAGACCGTCTGTCTCAGACCGTCTGTCTCAGACCGTCTGTCTCAGACCGTCTGTCTCAGACCGTCTGTCTCAGACCGTCTGTCTCAGACCGTCTGTCTCATACCGCCTGTCTCAGACCGTCTGTCTCAGACCGTCAGTCTCAGACCGTCTGTCTCATACCGCCTGTCTCAGACCGTCTGTCTCAGACCGTCAGTCTCAGTCCGTATGACTCAGACCGTCTGTCTCAGAACGTCTGTGTCAGACGGGCTGTCCCAGAACGTCTGTGTTATACGGTCTGTCTCAGGCCGTCTGTCTCAGTCCGTCTCTCACAGCCCGTCTGTCTCATACCGTCTGTCTCAGACCACCTGTCTCAGTCCGTCTGTCTCAGTCCGACTGTCTCAGAGCGTCTGTCTCAGGCCGCCTGTCTCAGACCGTCTGTCTCAGGCCGTCTGTCTCAGACCGTCTGTCTCAGACCGTCTGTCTCAGACCGTCTGTCTCAGACCGTCTGTCTCAGACCGTCTGTCTCATACCGCCTGTCTCAGACCGTCTGTCTCAGACCGTCAGTCTCAGTCCGTATGACTCAGACCGTCTGTCTCAGAACATCTGTGTCAGACGGGCTGTCCCAGAACGTCTGTGTTAGACGGTCTGTCTCAGGCCGTCTGTCTCAGACCGTCTGTCTCAGACCGTCTGTCAAAGAACGTGTGTGTCAGACAGCCTGTCTCAGACCGTCTGTCTCAGAACGTCTGTGTCAGACCGTCTGTCTCAGACCGTCTGTCTCAGACCGTCTGTCTCAGGCCGTCTGTCTCAGTCCGTATGTCTCAGACCGTCTGTCTCAGTCAGCCTTTCTCAGACCGTCGGTCTCAATCCGCCTGCCGCTATCGGGCAGCGTCTGTTCGCCTGTCCCTGTCCTTCTATCTCAGACTGTCAGTCTAAGTCCGTCTGTCTCAGTCCGTCTCTCACAGCCCGTCTGTGTCAGACCGTCTGCCTCAGACCGACTGTCTCAGTCCGTCTGTCTCAGTCCGTCTGTCTCAGACCGTCTGTCAAAGAACGTGTGTGTCAGACAGCCTGTCTCAGACCGTCTGTCTCAGAACGTTTGTGTCAGACCGTCTCTCTCAGACCGTCTGTCTCAGACCGTCTGTCTCAGACCATCTGTCTCAGACCGTCTGTCTCAGACCGCCTGTCTCAGACCGTCTGTCTCAGACCGTCTGTCTCAGACCGTCTGTCTCAGACCGTCTGTCTCAGACCGTCTGTCTCAGTCCGTCTGTCTCAGTCCGTCTCTCACAGCCCGTCTGTCTCATACCGTCTGTCTCAGACCACCTGTCTCAGTCCGTCTGTCTCAGTCCGACTGTCTCAGAGCGTCTGTCTCAGGCCGCCTGTCTCAGACCGTCTGTCTCAGGCCGTCTGTCTCAGACCGTCTGTCTCAGACCGTCTGTCTCAGACCGTCTGTCTCAGACCGTCTGTCTCAGACCGTCTGTCTCAGACCGTCTGTCTCAGACCGTCTGTCTCATACCGCCTGTCTCAGACCGTCTGTCTCAGACCGTCAGTCTCAGACCGTCTGTCTCATACCGCCTGTCTCAGACCGTCTGTCTCAGACCGTCAGTCTCAGTCCGTATGACTCAGACCGTCTGTCTCAGAACGTCTGTGTCAGACGGGCTGTCCCAGAACGTCTGTGTTATACGGTCTGTCTCAGGCCGTCTGTCTCAGACCGTCTGTCTCAGACCGTCTGTCTCAGACCGTCTGTCTCAGACCGTCTGTCTCAGTCCGTCTGTCTCAGTCCGTCTGTCTCAGACCGTCTGTCAAAGAACGTGTGTGTCAGACAGCCTGTCTCAGACCGTCTGTCTCAGAACGTCTGTGTCAGACCGTCTGTCTCAGACCATCTGTCTCAGACCGTCTGTCTCAGACCGTCTGTCTCAGACCGTCTGTCTCAGTCCGTATGTCTCAGACCGCCTGTCTCAGTCAGCCTATCTCAGACCGTCGGTCTCAATCCGCCTGCCGCTATCGGGCAGCGTCTGTTCGCCTGTCCCTGTCCTTCTGTCTCAGACCGTCTGTCTCAGACCGTCTGTCTCAGACCATCTGTCTCAGACCGCCTGTCTCAGACCGTCTGTCTCAGACCGTCTGTCTCAGACCGTCTGTCTCAGACCGTCTGTCTCAGTCCGTCTGTCTCAGTCCGTCTCTCACAGCCCGTCTGTCTCATACCGTCTGTCTCAGACCACCTGTCTCAGTCCGTCTGTCTCAGTCCGACTGTCTCAGAGCGTCTGTCTCAGGCCGCCTGTCTCAGACCGTCTGTCTCAGGCCGTCTGTCTCAGACCGTCTGTCTCAGACCGTCTGTCTCAGACCGTCTGTCTCAGACCGTCTGTCTCAGACCGTCTGTCTCATACCGCCTGTCTCAGACCGTCTGTCTCAGACCGTCAGTCTCAGTCCGTATGACTCAGACCGTCTGTCTCAGAACATCTGTGTCAGACGGGCTGTCCCAGAACGTCTGTGTTAGACGGTCTGTCTCAGGCCGTCTGTCTCAGACCGTCTGTCTCAGACCGTCTGTCAAAGAACGTGTGTGTCAGACAGCCTGTCTCAGACCGTCTGTCTCAGAACGTCTGTGTCAGACCGTCTGTCTCAGACCGCCTGTCTCAGTCCGTCTGTCTCAGTCCGTCTGTCTCAGACCGTCTGTCAAAGAACGTGTGTGTCAGACCGCCTGTCTCAGACCGTCTGTCTCAGAACGTCTGTGTCAGACCGTCTGTCTCAGACCGTCTGTCTCAGACCGTCTGTCTCAGGCCGTCTGTCTCAGTCCGTATGTCTCAGACCGTCTGTCTCAGTCAGCCTTTCTCAGACCGTCGGTCTCAATCCGCCTGCCGCTATCGGGCAGCGTCTGTTCGCCTGTCCCTGTCCTTCTATCTCAGACTGTCAGTCTAAGTCCGTCTGTCTCAGTCCGTCTCTCACAGCCCGTCTGTGTCAGACCGTCTGCCTCAGACCGACTGTCTCAGTCCGTCTGTCTCAGTCCGTCTGTCTCAGACCGTCTGTCAAAGAACGTGTGTGTCAGACAGCCTGTCTCAGACCGTCTGTCTCAGAACGTTTGTGTCAGACCGTCTCTCTCAGACCGTCTGTCTCAGACCGTCTGCCTCAGACCGACTGTCTCAGTCCGTCTGTCTCAGTCCGTCTGTCTCAGTTCGCCGATCTCAGAACGTCCGACTCAGACCGCCTGTCTCAGACCGTCTGTCTCGGACTGTCTGTCTCAGACCGTCTGTCTCGGACTGTCTGTCTGAGACCCTCTGTCTCAGACCGTCTGCCTCAGACCGGCTGTCCCAGAACGTTTGTGTCAGACCGCCTGTCTCAGGCCGCCTATATCTGACCCTCTGTCTCAGTCCGTCTGTCTCAGACCGTGTGTCTCAGACCGTCTGTCTCAGACCGTCTGTCTCAGACCGTCTGTCTCAGACCGTCTGTCTCAGACCATCTGTCTCAGACCGTCTGTCTCAGACCGTCTGTCAAAGAACGTGTGTGTCAGACAGCCTGTCTCAGACCGTCTGTCTCAGACCGTCTGTCTCAGACCGTCTGTCTCAGACCGTCTGTCTCAGAACGTCTGTGTCAGACGGGCTGACCCAGAACGTCTGTGTCAGATCGTCTGTCTCAGGCCGTCTGTCTCAGACCGTCTGTCTCAAACCGTCCGTCTCAGACCGTCTGTCTCAAACCGTCCGTCTCAGACCGTCTGTCTCAGACCGTCTGTCTCAGTCCGTATGTCTCAGACCGTCTGTCTCAGTCAGCCTATCTCAGACCGTCGGTCTCAATCCGCCTGCCGCTATCGGGCAGCGTCTGTTCGCCTGTCCCTGTCCGTCTGTCTCAGACCGTCAGTCTAAGTCCGTCTGTCTCAGTCCGTCTCTCACAGCCCGTCCGTCTCAGACCGTCTGTCTCAGACCACCTGTCTCAGTCCGTCTGTCTCAGTCCGACTGTCTCAGAGCGTCTGTCTCAGACCGCCTGTCTCAGACCGTCTGTCTCAGACCGCCTTTCTCAGACCGTCTGTCTCGGAACGTCTGCCTCAGACCGACTGTCTCAGTCCGTCTGTCTCAGTCCGTCTGTCTCAGTTCGCCGATCTCAGAACGTCCGACTCAGACCGCCTGTCTCAGACCGTCTGTCTCGGACTGTCTGTCTCAGACCGTCTGTCTCGGACTGTCTGTCTGAGACCCTCTGTCTCAGACCGTCTGCCTCAGACCGGCTGTCCCAGAACGTTTGTGTCAGACCGCCTGTCTCAGGCCGCCTATATCTGACCCTCTGTCTCAGTCCGTCTGTCTCAGACCGTGTGTCTCAGACCGTCTGTCTCAGACCGTCTGTCTCAGACCGTCTCTCTCAGACCGTCTGTCTCAGACCGTCTGTCTCAGACCATCTGTCTCAGACCGTCTGTCTCAGACCGTCTGTCAAAGAACGTGTGTGTCAGACAGCCTGTCTCAGACCGTCTGTCTCAGACCGTCTGTCTCAGACCGTCTGTCTCAGACCGTCTGTCTCAGAACGTCTGTGTCAGACGGGCTGACCCAGAACGTCTGTGTCAGACCGTCTGTCTCAGGCCGTCTGTCTCAGACCGTCTGTCTCAAACCGTCCGTCTCAGACCGTCTGTCTCAAACCGTCCGTCTCAGACCGTCTGTCTCAGACCGCCTGTCTCATTCCGTCTGTCTCAGTCCGTCTGTCTCAGACCGTCTGTCAAAGAACGTGTGTGTCAGACAGCCTGTCTCAGACCGTCTGTCTCAGATCGTCTGTGTCAGACCGTCTGTCTCAGACCGTCTGTCTCAGACCGTCTGTCTCAGACCGTCTGTCTCAGACCGTCTGTCTCAGTCCGTATGTCTCAGACCGCCTGTCTCAGTCCGTCTGTCTCAGTCCGTCTGTCTCAGACCGTCTGTCAAAGAACGTGTGTGTCAGACAGCCTGTCTCAGACCGTCTGTCTCAGAACGTCTGTGTCAGACCGTCTGTCTCAGACCGTCTGTCTCAGACCGTCTGTCTCAGACCGTCTGTCTCAGACCGTCTGTCTCAGTCCGTCTGTCTCAGTCCGTATGTCTCAGACCGCCTGTCTCAGTCAGCCTATCTCAGACCGTCGGTCTCAATCCGCCTGCCGCTATCGGGCAGCGTCTGTTCGCCTGTCCCTGTCCTTCTGTCTCAGACCGTCTGTCTCAGACCGTCTGTCTCAGACCATCTGTCTCAGACCGTCTGTCTCAGACCGCCTGTCTCAGACCGTCTGTCTCAGACCGTCTGTCTCAGACCGTCTGTCTCAGTCCGTATGTCTCAGACCGTCTGTCTCAGTCAGCCTATCTCAGACCGTCGGTCTCAATCCGCCTGCCGCTATCGGGCAGCGTCTGTTCGCCTGTCCCTGTCCTTCTGTCTCAGACCGTCAGTCTAAGTCCGTCTGTCTCAGTCCGTCTCTCACAGCCCGTCCGTCTCAGACCGTCTGTCTCAGACCACCTGTCTCAGTCCGTCTGTCTCAGTCCGACTGTCTCAGAGCGTCTGTCTCAGACCGCCTGTCTCACACCGTCTGTCTCAGACCGCCTTTCTCAGACCGTCTGTCTCGGAACGTCTGCCTCAGACCGACTGTCTCAGTCCGTCTGTCTCAGTCCGTCTGTCTCAGTTCGCCGATCTCAGAACGTCCGACTCAGACCGCCTGTCTCAGACCGTCTGTCTCGGACTGTCTGTCTCAGACCGTCTGTCTCGGACTGTCTGTCTGAGACCCTCTGTCTCAGACCGTCTGCCTCAGACCGGCTGTCCCAGAACGTTTGTGTCAGACCGCCTGTCTCAGGCCGCCTATATCTGACCCTCTGTCTCAGTCCGTCTGTCTCAGACCGTGTGTCTCAGGCCGTCTGTCTCAGACCGTCTGTCTCAGACCGTCTGTCTCAGACCGTCTGTCTCAGACCATCTGTTTCAGACCGTCTGTCTCAGACCGTCTGTCAAAGAACGTGTGTGTCAGACAGCCTGTCTCAGACCGTCTGTCTCAGACCGTCTGTCTCAGACCGTCTGTCTCAGAACGTCTGTGTCAGACGGGCTGACGCAGAACGTCTGTGTCAGACCGTCTGTCTCAGGCCGTCTGTCTCAGACCGTCTGTCTCAAACCGTCCGTCTCAGACCGTCTGTCTCAAACCGTCCGTCTCAGACCGTCTGTCTCAGACCGCCTGTCTCAGTCCGTCTGTCTCAGTCCGTCTGTCTCAGACCGTCTGTCAAAGAACGTGTGTGTCAGACAGCCTGTCTCAGACCGTCTGTCTCAGAACGTCTGTGTCAGACCGTCTGTCTCAGACCGTCTGTCTCAGACCGTCTGTCTCAGACCGTCTGTCTCAGTCCGTATGTCTCAGACCGCCTGTCTCAGTCAGCCTATCTCAGACCGTCGGTCTCAATCCGCCTGCCGCTATCGGGCAGCGTCTGTTCGCCTGTCCCTGTCCTTCTGTCTCAGACCGTCTGTCTCAGACCGTCTGTCTCAGACCATCTGTCTCAGACCGTCTGTCTCAGACCGCCTGTCTCAGACCGTCTGTCTCAGACCGTCTGTCTCAGACCGTCTGTCTCAGACCGTCTGTCTCAGTCCGTATGTCTCAGACCGTCTGTCTCAGTCAGCCTATCTCAGACCGTCGGTCTCAATCATCCTGCCGCTATCGGGCAGCGTCTGTTCGCCTGTCCCTGTCCTTCTGTCTCAGACCGTCAGTCTAAGTCCGTCTGTCTCAGTCCGTCTCTCACAGCCCGTCCGTCTCAGACCGTCTGTCTCAGACCACCTGTCTCAGTCCGTCTGTCTCAGTCCGACTGTCTCAGAGCGTCTGTCTCAGGCCGCCTGTCTCAGACCGTCTGTCTCAGACCGTCTGTCACAGACCGTCTGGCTCAGACCGCCTTTCTCAGACCGTCTGTCTCGGAACGTTTGTGTCAGACCGTCTGTCTCAGACCGTCTGTTTCAGACCGACTGTCTCAGTCCGTCTGTCTCAGTCCGTCTGTCTCAGTCCGCCGATCACAGAACGTCCGACTCAGACCGCCTGTCTCAGACCGTCTGTCTCGGACTGTCTGTCTGAGACCGTCTGTCTCAGTCCGTATGTCTCGGACGGTCTGTCTCCGAACGTCTGTGTCAGACCGTCTGTCTCTGTCCGTATGTCTCAGACCGTCTGTCTCAGAACGTCTGTGTCAGACCGTCTGTCTCAGTCCGTCTGTCTCAGACCGTTTATCTCAGACCGCCTGTCTCAGACCGTCTGTCTCAGAACGTCTGTCTCAGACCGCCTGTCTCAGTCCGTCTGTCTCAGTCCGTCTGTCTCAGACCGTCTGTCTCAGACCGTCTGCCTCAGACCGTCTGTCTCAGAACGTCTGTGTCAGACCGCCTGTCTCAGACCGTCTGTCTCAGACCGTCTGTCTCAGGCCGCCTGTCTCAGGCCGCCTATATCAGAACGTCTGTTTCAGACCGTCTGTCTCAGACCGACTGTCTCAGTCCGTCTGTCTCAGTCCGCCGATCTCAGACCGTCCGAATCAGACCGCCTGTCTCAGACCGTCTGTCTGAGACCCTCTGTCTCAGACCGTCTGTCTCAGACCGCCTGTCTCAGACCGTATGTCTCAGACCGTCTGTCTCAGACCGTCTATCTCAGACCGTCTGTCCCAGACCGCCTGTCTCAGACCGTCTGCCACAGACCGTCTGGCTCAGACCGCCATTCTCAGACCGCCAGTCTCGGACCGTCTGTCTCAGACCGTCTTTCTCAGACCGCCTGTCTCAGACCGTATGTCTCAGACCGTCTGTCTCGGACCGTCTGTCTCAGACCGTCTTTCTCAGACCGCCCGTCTCAGACCGCCTGTCTCAGACCGTCTGTCTCAGACCATCTGTCTCAGACCGTCTGTCTCAGACCGTCTGTCAAAGAACGTGTGTGTCAGACAGCCTGTCTCAGACCGTCTGTCTCAGACCGTCTGTCTCAGACCGTCTGTCTCAGACCGTCTGTCTCAGAACGTCTGTGTCAGACGGGCTGACCCAGAACGTCTGTGTCAGACCGTCTGTCTCAGGCCGTCTGTCTCAGACCGTCTGTCTCAAACCGTCCGTCTCAGACCGTCTGTCTCAAACCGTCCGTCTCAGACCGTCTGTCTCAGACCGCCTGTCTCAGTCCGTCTGTCTCAGTCCGTCTGTCTCAGACCGTCTGTCAAAGAACGTGTGTGTCAGACAGCCTGTCTCAGACCGCCTGTGTCAGACCGTCTGTCTCAGACCGTCTGTCTCAGACCGTCTGTCTCAGACCGTCTGTCTCAGACCGTCTGTCTCAGTCCGTATGTCTCA
Organism: Coelioxys conoideus; assembly: GCA_947623535.1. Classification (NCBI taxonomy): domain Eukaryota; kingdom Metazoa; phylum Arthropoda; class Insecta; order Hymenoptera; family Megachilidae; genus Coelioxys; species Coelioxys conoideus. The sequence continues at coordinate 1,534,949 of CANQJN010000036.1, read as the reverse complement.
GACCGCCTGTCTCAGTCAGCCTATCTCAGACCGTCGGTCTCAATCCGCCTGCCGCTATCGGGCAGCGTCTGTTCGCCTGTCCCTGTCCTTCTGTCTCAGACCGTCTGTCTCAGACCGTCTGTCTCAGACCATCTGTCTCAGACCGTCTGTCTCAGACCGCCTGTCTCAGACCGTCTGTCTCAGACCGTCTGTCTCAGACCGTCTGTCTCAGACCGTCTGTCTCAGTCCGTATGTCTCAGACCGTCTGTCTCAGTCAGCCTATCTCAGACCGTCGGTCTCAATCCGCCTGCCGCTATCGGGCAGCGTCTGTTCGCCTGTCCCTGTCCTTCTGTCTCAGACCGTCAGTCTAAGTCCGTCTGTCTCAGTCCGTCTCTCACAGCCCGTCCGTCTCAGACCGTCTGTCTCAGACCACCTGTCTCAGTCCGTCTGTCTCAGTCCCACTGTCTCAGAGCGTCTGTCTCAGGCCGCCTGTCTCAGACCGTCTGTCTCAGACCGTCTGTCACAGACCGTCTGGCTCAGACCGCCTTTCTCAGACCGTCTGTCTCGGAACGTCTGTGTCAGACCGTCTGTCTCAGACCGTCTGTTTCAGACCGACTGTCTCAGTCCGTCTGTCTCAGTCCGTCTGTCTCAGTCCGCCGATCACAGAACGTCCGACTCAGACCGCCTGTCTCAGACCGTCTGTCTCGGACTGTCTGTCTGAGACCGTCTGTCTCAGTCCGTATGTCTCGGACGGTCTGTCTCCGAACGTCTGTGTCAGACCGTCTGTCTCTGTCCGTATGTCTCAGACCGTCTGTCTCAGAACGTCTGTGTCAGACCGTCTGTCTCAGTCCGTCTGTCTCAGACCGTTTATCTCAAACCGTCCGTCTCAGACCGTCTGTCTCAGACCGCCTGTCTCAGTCCGTCTGTCTCAGTCCGTCTGTCTCAGACCGTCTGTCAAAGAACGTGTGTGTCAGACAGCCTGTCTCAGACCGTCTGTGTCAGACCGTCTGTCTCAGACCGTCTGTCTCAGACCGTCTGTCTCAGACCATCTGTCTCAGACCGTCTGTCTCAGACCGCCTGTCTCAGACAGCCTGTCTCAGACCGTCTGTCTCAGAACGTCTGTCTCAGACCGCCTGTCTCGGTCCGTCTGTCTCAGTCCGTCTGTCTCAGACCGTCTGTCTCAGACCGTCTGCCTCAGACCGTCTGTCTCAGACCGTCTGTCTCAGACCGTCTGTCTCAGACCGTCTGTCTCAGAACGTCTGTGTCAGACGGGCTGACCCAGAACGTCTGTGTCAGACCGTCTGTCTCAGGCCGTCTGTCTCAGACCGTCTGTCTCAAACCGTCCGTCGACCGTCTGTCTCAAACCGTGCGTCTCAGACCGTCTGTCTCAGACCGCCTGTCTCAGTCCGTCTGTCTCAGTCCGTCTGTCTCAGACCGTCTGTCAAAGAACGTGTGTGTCAGACAGCCTGTCTCAGACCGTCTGTCTCAGACCGTCTGTCTCAGACCGTCTGTCTCAGAACGTCTGTGTCAGACGGGCTGACGCAGAACGTCTGTGTCAGACCGTCTGTCTCAGGCCGTCTGTCTCAGACCGTCTGTCTCAAACCGTCCGTCTCAGACCGTCTGTCTCAAACCGTCCGTCTCAGACCGTCTGTCTCAGACCGCCTGTCTCAGTCCGTCTGTCTCAGTCCGTCTGTCTCAGACCGTCTGTCAAAGAACGTGTGTGTCAGACAGCCTGTCTCAGACCGTCTGTCTCAGAACGTCTGTGTCAGACCGTCTGTCTCAGACCGTCTGTCTCAGACCGTCTGTCTCAGACCGTCTGTCTCAGTCCGTATGTCTCAGACCGCCTGTCTCAGTCAGCCTATCTCAGACCGTCGGTCTCAATCCGCCTGCCGCTATCGGGCAGCGTCTGTTCGCCTGTCCCTGTCCTTCTGTCTCAGACCGTCTGTCTCAGACCGTCTGTCTCAGACCATCTGTCTCAGACCGTCTGTCTCAGACCGCCTGTCTCAGACCGTCTGTCTCAGACCGTCTGTCTCAGACCGTCTGTCTCAGACCGTCTGTCTCAGTCCGTATGTCTCAGACCGTCTGTCTCAGTCAGCCTATCTCAGACCGTCGGTCTCAATCATCCTGCCGCTATCGGGCAGCGTCTGTTCGCCTGTCCCTGTCCTTCTGTCTCAGACCGTCAGTCTAAGTCCGTCTGTCTCAGTCCGTCTCTCACAGCCCGTCCGTCTCAGACCGTCTGTCTCAGACCACCTGTCTCAGTCCGTCTGTCTCAGTCCGACTGTCTCAGAGCGTCTGTCTCAGGCCGCCTGTCTCAGACCGTCTGTCTCAGACCGTCTGTCACAGACCGTCTGGCTCAGACCGCCTTTCTCAGACCGTCTGTCTCGGAACGTTTGTGTCAGACCGTCTGTCTCAGACCGTCTGTTTCAGACCGACTGTCTCAGTCCGTCTGTCTCAGTCCGTCTGTCTCAGTCCGCCGATCACAGAACGTCCGACTCAGACCGCCTGTCTCAGACCGTCTGTCTCGGACTGTCTGTCTGAGACCGTCTGTCTCAGTCCGTATGTCTCGGACGGTCTGTCTCCGAACGTCTGTGTCAGACCGTCTGTCTCTGTCCGTATGTCTCAGACCGTCTGTCTCAGAACGTCTGTGTCAGACCGTCTGTCTCAGTCCGTCTGTCTCAGACCGTTTATCTCAGACCGCCTGTCTCAGACCGTCTGTCTCAGAACGTCTGTCTCAGACCGCCTGTCTCAGTCCGTCTGTCTCAGTCCGTCTGTCTCAGACCGTCTGTCTCAGACCGTCTGCCTCAGACCGTCTGTCTCAGAACGTCTGTGTCAGACCGCCTGTCTCAGACCGTCTGTCTCAGACCGTCTGTCTCAGGCCGCCTGTCTCAGGCCGCCTATATCAGAACGTCTGTTTCAGACCGTCTGTCTCAGACCGACTGTCTCAGTCCGTCTGTCTCAGTCCGCCGATCTCAGACCGTCCGAATCAGACCGCCTGTCTCAGACCGTCTGTCTGAGACCCTCTGTCTCAGACCGTCTGTCTCAGACCGCCTGTCTCAGACCGTATGTCTCAGACCGTCTGTCTCAGACCGTCTATCTCAGACCGTCTGTCCCAGACCGCCTGTCTCAGACCGTCTGCCACAGACCGTCTGGCTCAGACCGCCATTCTCAGACCGCCAGTCTCGGACCGTCTGTCTCAGACCGTCTTTCTCAGACCGCCTGTCTCAGACCGTATGTCTCAGACCGTCTGTCTCGGACCGTCTGTCTCAGACCGTCTTTCTCAGACCGCCCGTCTCAGACCGCCTGTCTCAGACCGTCTGTCTCAGACCATCTGTCTCAGACCGTCTGTCTCAGACCGTCTGTCAAAGAACGTGTGTGTCAGACAGCCTGTCTCAGACCGTCTGTCTCAGACCGTCTGTCTCAGACCGTCTGTCTCAGACCGTCTGTCTCAGAACGTCTGTGTCAGACGGGCTGACCCAGAACGTCTGTGTCAGACCGTCTGTCTCAGGCCGTCTGTCTCAGACCGTCTGTCTCAAACCGTCCGTCTCAGACCGTCTGTCTCAAACCGTCCGTCTCAGACCGTCTGTCTCAGACCGCCTGTCTCAGTCCGTCTGTCTCAGTCCGTCTGTCTCAGACCGTCTGTCAAAGAACGTGTGTGTCAGACAGCCTGTCTCAGACCGCCTGTGTCAGACCGTCTGTCTCAGACCGTCTGTCTCAGACCGTCTGTCTCAGACCGTCTGTCTCAGACCGTCTGTCTCAGTCCGTATGTCTCAGACCGCCTGTCTCAGTCAGCCTATCTCAGACCGTCGGTCTCAATCCGCCTGCCGCTATCGGGCAGCGTCTGTTCGCCTGTCCCTGTCCTTCTGTCTCAGACCGTCTGTCTCAGACCGTCTGTCTCAGACCATCTGTCTCAGACCGTCTGTCTCAGACCGCCTGTCTCAGACCGTCTGTCTCAGACCGTCTGTCTCAGACCGTCTGTCTCAGACCGTCTGTCTCAGTCCGTATGTCTCAGACCGTCTGTCTCAGTCAGCCTATCTCAGACCGTCGGTCTCAATCCGCCTGCCGCTATCGGGCAGCGTCTGTTCGCCTGTCCCTGTCCTTCTGTCTCAGACCGTCAGTCTAAGTCCGTCTGTCTCAGTCCGTCTCTCACAGCCCGTCCGTCTCAGACCGTCTGTCTCAGACCACCTGTCTCAGTCCGTCTGTCTCAGTCCCACTGTCTCAGAGCGTCTGTCTCAGGCCGCCTGTCTCAGACCGTCTGTCTCAGACCGTCTGTCACAGACCGTCTGGCTCAGACCGCCTTTCTCAGACCGTCTGTCTCGGAACGTCTGTGTCAGACCGTCTGTCTCAGACCGTCTGTTTCAGACCGACTGTCTCAGTCCGTCTGTCTCAGTCCGTCTGTCTCAGTCCGCCGATCACAGAACGTCCGACTCAGACCGCCTGTCTCAGACCGTCTGTCTCGGACTGTCTGTCTGAGACCGTCTGTCTCAGTCCGTATGTCTCGGACGGTCTGTCTCCGAACGTCTGTGTCAGACCGTCTGTCTCTGTCCGTATGTCTCAGACCGTCTGTCTCAGAACGTCTGTGTCAGACCGTCTGTCTCAGTCCGTCTGTCTCAGACCGTTTATCTCAAACCGTCCGTCTCAGACCGTCTGTCTCAGACCGCCTGTCTCAGTCCGTCTGTCTCAGTCCGTCTGTCTCAGACCGTCTGTCAAAGAACGTGTGTGTCAGACAGCCTGTCTCAGACCGTCTGTGTCAGACCGTCTGTCTCAGACCGTCTGTCTCAGACCGTCTGTCTCAGACCATCTGTCTCAGACCGTCTGTCTCAGACCGCCTGTCTCAGACAGCCTGTCTCAGACCGTCTGTCTCAGAACGTCTGTCTCAGACCGCCTGTCTCGGTCCGTCTGTCTCAGTCCGTCTGTCTCAGACCGTCTGTCTCAGACCGTCTGCCTCAGACCGTCTGTCTCAGACCGTCTGTCTCAGACCGTCTGTCTCAGACCGTCTGTCTCAGAACGTCTGTGTCAGACGGGCTGACCCAGAACGTCTGTGTCAGACCGTCTGTCTCAGGCCGTCTGTCTCAGACCGTCTGTCTCAAACCGTCCGTCGACCGTCTGTCTCAAACCGTGCGTCTCAGACCGTCTGTCTCAGACCGCCTGTCTCAGTCCGTCTGTCTCAGTCCGTCTGTCTCAGACCGTCTGTCAAAGAACGTGTGTGTCAGACAGCCTGTCTCAGACCGTCTGTGTCAGACCGTCTGTCTCAGACCGTCTGTCTCAGACCGTCTGTCTCAGTCCGTATGTCTCAGACCGCCTGTCTCAGTCAGCCTATCTCAGACCGTCGGTCTCAATCCGCCTGCCGCTATCGGGCAGCGTCTGTTCGCCTGTCCCTGTCCTTCTGTCTCAGACCGTCTGTCTCAGACCGTCTGTCTCAGACCATCTGTCTCAGACCGTCTGTCTCAGACCGCCTGTCTCAGACCGTCTGTCTCAGACCGTCTGTCTCAGACCGTCTGTCTCAGACCGTCTGTCTCAGACCGTCTGTCTCAGTCCGTATGTCTCAGACCGTCTGTCTCAGTCAGCCTATCTCAGACCGTCGGTCTCAATCCGCCTGCCGCTATCGGGCAGCGTCTGTTCGCCTGTCCCTGTCCTTCTGTCTCAGACCGTTAGTCTAAGTCCGTCTGTCTCAGTCCGTCTCTCACAGCCCGTCCGTCTCAGACCGTCTGTCTCAGACCACCTGTCTCAGTCCGTCTGTCTCAGTCCGACTGTCTCAGAGCGTCTGTCTCAGGCCGCCTGTCTCAGACCGTCTGTCTCAGACCGTCTGTCACAGACCGTCTGGCTCAGACCGCCTTTCTCAGACCGTCTGTCTCGGAACGTCTGTGTCAGACCGTCTGTCTCAGACCGTCTGTTTCAGACCGACTGTCTCAGTCCGTCTGTCTCAGTCCGTCTGTCTCAGTCCGCCGATCACAGAACGTCCGACTCAGACCGCCTGTCTCAGACCGTCTGTCTCGGACTGTCTGTCTGAGACCGTCTGTCTCAGTCCGTATGTCTCGGACGGTCTGTCTCCGAACGTCTGTGTCAGACCGTCTGTCTCTGTCCGTATGTCTCAGACCGTCTGTCTCAGAACGTCTGTGTCAGACCGTCTGTGTCAGACCGTCTGTCTCAGACCGTCTGTCTCAGACCGTCTGTCTCAGACCATCTGTCTCAGACCGTCTGTCTCAGACCGCCTGTCTCAGACCGCCTGTCTCAGACCGTCTGTCTCAGAACGTCTGTCTCAGACCGCCTGTCTCGGTCCGTCTGTCTCAGTCCGTCTGTCTCAGACCGTCTGTCTCAGACCGTCTGCCTCAGACCGTCTGTCTCAGACCGTCTGTCTCAGACCGTCTGTCTCAGACCGTCTGTCTCAGACCGTCTGTCTCAGAACGTCTGTGTCAGACGGGCTGACCCAGAACGTCTGTGTCAGACCGCCTGTCTCAGACCGTCTGCCACAGACCGTCTGGCTCAGACCGCCATTCTCAGACCGCCAGTCTCGGACCGTCTGTCTCAGACCGTCTTTCTCAGACCGCCTGTCTCAGACCGTATGTCTCAGACCGTCTGTCTCGGACCGTCTGTCTCAGACCGTCTTTCTCAGACCGCCTGTCTCAGACCGCCTGTCTCAGACCGCCTGTCTCAGACCGTCTGTCTCAGACCGTCTGCCTCAGACCGGCTGTCCCAGAACGTTTGTGTCAGACCGCCTCTCTCAGGCCGCCTATATCTGACCCTCTGTCTCAGTCCGTCTGTCTCAGACCGTGTGTCTCAGACCGTCTGTCTCAGACCGTCTGTCTCAGACCGTCTGTCTCAGACCGTCTGTCTCAGACCGTCTGTCTCAGACCGTCTGTCTCAGAACGTCTGTGTCAGACGGGCTGACCCAGAACGTCTGTGTCAGACCGTCTGTCTCAAGCCGTCTGTCTCAGACCGTCTGTCTCAAACCGTCCGTCTCAGACCGTCTGTCTCAAACCGTCCGTCTCAGACCGTCTGTCTCAGACCGCCTGTCTCAGACCATCTGTCTCAGACCGTCTGTCTCAGACCGTCTGTCAAAGAACGTGTGTGTCAGACAGCCTGTCTCAGACCGTCTGTCTCAGACCGTCTGTCTCAGACCGTCTGTCTCAGACCGTCTGTCTCAGACCGTCTGTCTCAGAACGTCTGTGTCAGACGGGCTGACCCAGAACGTCTGTGTCAGACCGTCTGTCTCAAGCCGTCTGTCTCAGACCGTCTGTCTCAAACCGTCCGTCTCAGACCGTCTGTCTCAAACCGTCCGTCTCAGACCGTCTGTCTCAGACCGTCTGTCTCAGACCGTCTGTCTCAGACCGTCTCTCTCAGTCCGTATGTCTCAGACCGCCTGTCTCAGTCCGTATGTCTCAGACCGCCTGTCTCAGTCAGCCTATCTCAGACCGTCGGTCTCAATCCGCCTGCCGCTATCGGGCAGCGTCTGTTCGCCTGTCCCTGTCCTTCTGTCTCAGACCGTCTGTCTCAGACCGTCTGTCTCAGACCATCTGTCTCAGACCGTCTGTCTCAGACCGCCTGTCTCAGACCGTCTGTCTCAGACCGTCTGTCTCAGACCGTCTGTCTCAGACCGTCTGTCTCAGTCCGTATGTCTCAGACCGTCTGTCTCAGTCAGCCTATCTCAGACCGTCGGTCTCAATCCGCCTGCCGCTATCGGGCAGCGTCTGTTCGCCTGTCCCTGTCCTTCTGTCTGAGACCGTCAGTCTAAGTCTGTCTGTCTCAGTCCGTCTCTCACAGCCCGTCCGTCTCAGACCGTCTGTCTCAGACCACCTGTCTCAGTCCGTCTGTCTCAGTCCGACTGTCTCAGAGCGTCTGTCTCAGGCCGCCTGTCTCAGACCGTCTGTCTCAGACCGTCTGTCACAGACCGTCTGGCTCAGACCGCCTTTCTCAGACCGTCTGTCTCGGAACGTCTGTGTCAGACCGTCTGTCTCAGACCGTCTGTTTCAGACCGACTGTCTCAGTCCGTCTGTCTCAGTCCGTCTGTCTCAGTCCGCCGATCACAGAACGTCCGACTCAGACCGCCTGTCTCAGACCGTCTGTCTGAGACCCTCTGTCTCAGACCGTCTGTCTCAGACCGCCTGTCTCAGACCGTATGTCTCAGACCGTCTGTCTCAGACCGTCTATCTCAGACCGTCTGTCTCAGACCGCCTGTCTCAGACCGTCTGCCACAGACCGTCTGGCTCAGACCGCCATTCTCAGACCGCCAGTCTCGGACCGTCTGTCTCAGACCGTCTTTCTCAGACCGCCTGTCTCAGACCGTATGTCTCAGACCGTCTGTCTCGGACCGTCTGTCTCAGACCGTCTTTCTCAGACCGCCTGTCTCAGACCGCCTGTCTCAGACCGCCTGTCTCAGACCGTCTGTCTCAGACCGTCTGTCTGAGACCCTCTGTCTCAGACCGTCTGTCTCAGTCCGTATGTCTCAGACGGTCTGTCTCCGAACGTCTGTGTCAGACCGTCTGTCCCTGTCAGCATGTCTCAGACCGTCTGTCTCAGAACGTCTGTGTCAGACCGTCTGCCTCAGACCGTCTGTCTCAGTCCGTCTGCCTCGGACCGTCAGCCTCGGACCGTCCGCCTCGGACCGGATATCCCAGAACGTTTGTGTCAGACCGCCTGTCTCAGGCCGCCTATATCAGACCGTCTGTCTCCGAACGTCTGTGTCAGACCGTCTGTCTCTGTCCGTATGTCTCAGACCGTCTGTCTCAGACCGTCTGTCTCAGACCGTCTGTCTCAGACCGTCTGTCTCAGACCGTCTGTCTCAGACCGTCTGTCTCAGACCGTCTGTCTCAGACCGTCTGTCTCAGACCGTCTGTCTCAGACCGTCTGTCTCAGACCGTCTGTCTCATACCGCCTGTCTCAGACCGTCTGTCTCAGACTGTCAGTCTCAGTCCGTATGACTCAGACCGTCTGTCTCAGAACGTCTGTGTCAGACGGGCTGTCCCAGAACGTCTGTGTTAGACGGTCTGTCTCAGGCCGTCTGTCTCAGACCGTCTGTGTCAGACCGTCTGTCTCTGTCCGTATGTCTCAGACCGTCTGTCTCAGACCGTCTGTCTCAGACCGTCTGTCTCAGAACGTCTGTGTCAGACGGGCTGTCCCAGAACGTCTGTGTTAAACGGTCTGTCTCAGGCCGTCTGTCTCAGACCGTCTGTCTCAGACCGTCTGTCTCAGACCGCCTGTCTCAGACCGTCTGTCTCAGACCGTCTGTCTCAGACCGTCTGTCTCAGACCGTCTGTCTCAGTCCGTATGTCTCAGACCGTCTGTCTCAGTCAGCCTATCTCAGACCGTCGGTCTCAATCCGCCTGCCGCTATCGGGCAGCGTCTGTTCGCCTGTCCCTGTCCTTCTGTCTCAGACCGTCAGTCTAAGTCCGTCTGTCTCAGTCCGTCTCTCACAGCCCGTCCGTCTCAGACCGTCTGTCTCAGACCACCTGTCTCAGTCCGTCTGACTCAGACCGACTGTCTCAGAGCGTCTGTCTCAGGCCGCCTGTCTCAGACCGTCTGTCTCAGACCGTCTGTCACAGACCGTCTGGCTCAGACCGCCTTTCTCAGACCGTCTGTCTCGGAACGTCTGTGTCAGACCGTCTGTCTCAGACCGTCTGTCTCAGACCGTCTGCCTCAGACCGACTGTCTCAGTCCGTCTGTCTCAGTCCGTCTGTCTCAGTCCGTCTGTCTCAGACCGTCTGTCAAAGAACGTGTGTGTCAGACAGCCTGTCTCAGACCGTCTGTCTCAGAACGTCTGTGTCAGGCCGTCTCTCTCAGACCGTCTGTCTCAGACCGTCTGCCTCAGACCGTCTGTCTCAGACCGTCTGCCACAGACCGTCTGGCTCAGACCGCCATTCTCAGACCGCCAGTCTCGGACCGTCTGTCTCAGACCGTCTTTCTCAGACCGCCTGTCTCAGACCGTATGTCTCAGACCGTCTGTCTCGGACCGTCTGTCTCAGACCGTCTTTCTCAGACCGCCTGTCTCAGACCGCCTGTCTCAGACCGCCTGTCTCAGACCGTCTGTCTCAGACCGTCTGCCTCAGACCGGCTGTCCCAGAACGTTTGTGTCAGACCGCCTGTCTCAGGCCGCCTATATCTGACCCTCTGTCTCAGTCCGTCTGTCTCAGACCGTGTGTCTCAGACCGTCTGTCTCAGACCGTCTGTCTCAGACCGTCTGTCTCAGACCGTCTGTCTCAGACCGTCTGTCTCAGACCATCTGTCTCAGACCGTCTGTCTCAGACCGTCTGTCAAAGAACGTGTGTGTCAGACAGCCTGTCTCAGACCGTCTGTCTCAGACCGTCTGTCTCAGACCGTCTGTCTCAGACCGTCTGTCTCAGAACGTCTGTGTCAGACGGGCTGACCCAGAACGTCTGTGTCAGACCGTCTGTCTCAAGCCGTCTGTCTCAGACCGTCTGTCTCAAACCGTCCGTCTCAGACCGTCTGTCTCAAACCGTCCGTCTCAGACCGTCTGTCTCAGACCGCCTGTCTCAGTCCGTCTGTCTCAGTCCGTCTGTCTCAGACCGTCTGTCAAAGAACGTGTGTGTCAGACAGCCTGTCTCAGACCGTCTGTCTCAGAACGTCTGTGTCAGACCGTCTGTCTCAGACCGTCTGTCTCAGACCGTCTGTCTCAGACCGTCTGTCTCAGTCCGTATGTCTCAGACCGCCTGTCTCAGTCAGCCTATCTCAGACCGTCGGTCTCAATCCGCCTGCCGCTATCGGGCAGCGTCTGTTCGCCTGTCCCTGTCCTTCTGTCTCAGACCGTCTGTCTCAGACCGTCTGTCTCAGACCATCTGTCTCAGACCGTCTGTCTCAGACCGCCTGTCTCAGACCGTCTGTCTCAGACCGTCTGTCTCAGACCGTCTGTCTCAGACCGTCTGTCTCAGTCCGTATGTCTCAGACCGTCTGTCTCAGTCAGCCTATCTCAGACCGTCGGTCTCAATCCGCCTGCCGCTATCGGGCAGCGTCTGTTCGCCTGTCCCTGTCCTTCTGTCTCAGACCGTCAGTCTAAGTCCGTCTGTCTCAGTCCGTCTCTCACAGCCCGTCCGTCTCAGACCGTCTGTCTCAGACCACCTGTCTCAGTCCGTCTGTCTCAGTCCGACTGTCTCAGAGCGTCTGTCTCAGGCCGCCTGTCTCAGACCGTTTGTCTCAGACCGTCTGTCACAGACCGTCTGGCTCAGACTGCCTTTCTCAGACCGTCTGTCTCGGAACGTCTGTGTCAGACCGTCTGTCTCAGACCGTCTGTTTCAGACCGACTGTCTCAGTCCGTCTGTCTCAGTCCGTCTGTCTCAGTCCGCCGATCACAGAACGTCCGACTCAGACCGCCTGTCTCAGACCGTCTGTCTCGGACTGTCTGTCTGAGACCGTCTGTCTCAGTCCGTATGTCTCGGACGGTCTGTCTCCGAACGTCTGTGTCAGACCGTCTGTCTCTGTCCGTATGTCTCAGACCGTCTGTCTCAGACCGTCTGTCTCAGAACGTCTGTGTCAGACCGTCTGTCTCAGTCCGTCTGTCTCAGACCGTTTATCTCAGACCGCCTGTCTCAGACCGTCTGTCTCAGAACGTCTGTCTCAGACCGCCTGTCTCAGACCGCCTGTCTCAGACCGTCTGTCTCAGACCGTCTGTCTCAGGCCGCCTGTCTCAGGCCGCCTATATCAGAACGTCTGTTTCAGACCGTCTGTCTCAGACCGACTGTCTCAGTCCGTCTGTCTCAGTCCGCCGATCTCAGACCGTCCGAATCAGACCGCCTGTCTCAGACCGTCTGTCTGAGACCCTCTGTCTCAGACCGTCTGTCTCAGACCGCCTGTCTCAGACCGTCTTTCTCAGACCGCCTGTCTCAGACCGTATGTCTCAGACCGTCTGTCTCGGACCGTCTGTCTCAGACCGTCTTTCTCAGACCGCCTGTCTCAGACCGCCTGTCTCAGACCGCCTGTCTCAGACCGTCTGTCTCAGACCGTCTGTCTGAGACCCTCTGTCTCAGACCGTCTGTCTCAGTCCGTATGTCTCAGACGGTCTGTCTCCGAACGTCTGTGTCAGACCGTCTGTCCCTGTCAGCATGTCTCAGACCGTCTGTCTCAGAACGTCTGTGTCAGACCGTCTGCCTCAGACCGTCTGTCTCAGTCCGTCTGCCTCGGACCGTCAGCCTCGGACCGTCCGCCTCGGACCGGCTATCCCAGAACGTTTGTGTCAGACCGCCTGTCTCAGGCCGCCTATATCAGACCGTCTGTCTCCGAACGTCTGTCTCAGACCGCCTGTCTCAGTCCGTCTGTCTCAGTCCGTCTGTCTCAGACCGTCTGTCAAAGAACGTGTGTGTCAGACAGCCTGTCTCAGACCGTCTGTCTCAGAACGTCTGTGTCAGACCGTCTGTCTCAGACCGTCTGTCTTAGACCGTCTGTCTCAGACCGTCTGTCTCAGACCGTCTGTCTCAGACCATCTGTCTCAGACCGTCTGTCTCAGACCGCCTGTCTCAGACCGTCTGTCTCAGACCGTCTGTCTCAGTCCGTATGTCTCAGACCGTCTGTCTCAGTCAGCCTATCTCAGACCGTCGGTCTCAATCCGCCTGCCGCTATCGGGCAGCGTCTGTTCGCCTGTCCCTGTCCTTCTGTCTCAGACCGTCAGTCTAAGTCCGTCTGTCTCAGTCCGTCTCTCACAGCCCGTCCGTCTCAGACCGTCTGTCTCAGACCACCTGTCTCAGTCCGTCTGTCTCAGTCCGACTGTCTCAGAGCGTCTGTCTCAGGCCGCCTGTCTCAGACCGTCTGTCTCAGACCGTCTGTCACAGACCGTCTGGCTCAGACCGCCTTTCTCAGACCGTCTGTCTCGGAACGTCTGTGACAGACCGTCTGTCTCAGACCGTCTGTTTCAGACCGACTGTCTCAGTCCGTCTGTCTCAGTCCGTCTGTCTCAGTCCGCCGATCACAGAACGTCCGACTCACACCGCCTGTCTCAGACCGTCTGTCTCGGACTGTCTGTCTGAGACCGTCTGTCTCAGTCCGTATGTCTCGGACGGTCTGTCTCCGAACGTCTGTGTCAGACCGTCTGTCTCTGTCCGTATGTCTCAGACCGTCTGTCTCAGAACGTCTGTGTCAGACCGTCTGTCTCAGTCCGTCTGTCTCAGACCGTTTATCTCAGACCGCCTGTCTCAGACCGTCTGTCTCAGAACGTCTGTCTCAGACCGCCTGTCTCAGTCCGTCTGTCTCAGTCCGTCTGTCTCTGTCCGTATGTCTCAGACCGTCTGTCTCAGAACGTCTGTGTCAGACCGTCTGTCTCAGGCCGCCTGTCTCAGGCCGCCTATATCAGAACGTCTGTTTCAGACCGTCTGTCTCAGACCGACTGTCTCAGTCCGTCTGTCTCAGTCCGCCGATCTCAGACCGTCCGAATCAGACCGCCTGTCTCAGACCGTCTGTCTGAGACCCTCTGTCTCAGACCGTCTGTCTCAGACCGCCTGTCCCAGACCGTATGTCTCAGACCGTCTGTCTCAGACCGTCTATCTCAGACCGTCTGTCTCAGACCGCCTGTCTCAGACCGTCTGCCACAGACCGTCTGGCTCAGACCGCCATTCTCAGACCGCCAGTCTCGGACCGTCTGTCTCAGACCGTCTTTCTCAGACCGCCTGTCTCAGACCGTATGTCTCTGACCGTCTGTCTCGGACCGTCTGTCTCAGACCGTCTTTCTCAGACCGCCTGTCTCAGACCGCCTGTCTCAGACCGCCAGTCTCAGACCGTCTGTCTCAGACCGTCTGTCTGAGACCCTCTGTCTCAGACCGTCTGTCTCAGTCCGTATGTCTCAGACGGTCTGTCTCCGAACGTCTGTGTCAGACCGTCTGTCCCTGTCAGCATGTCTCAGACCGTCTGTCTCAGAACGTCTGTGTCAGACCGTCTGCCTCAGACCGTCTGTCTCAGTCCGTCTGCCTCGGACCGTCAGCCTCGGACCGTCCGCCTCGGACCGGATATCCCAGAACGTTTGTGTCAGACCGCCTGTCTCAGGCCGCCTATATCAGACCGTCTGTCTCCGAACGTCTGTGTCAGACCGTCTGTCTCTGTCCGTATGTCTCAGACCGTCTGTCTCAGACCGTCTGTCTCAGACCGTCTGTCTCAGACCGTCTGTCTCAGTCCGTCTCTCACAGCCCGTCCGTCTCAGACCGTCTGTCTCAGACCACCTGTCTCAGTCCGTCTGTCTCAGTCCGACTGTCTCAGAGCGTCTGTCTCAGGCCGCCTGTCTCAGACCGTCTGTCTCAGACCGTCTGTCACAGACCGTCTGGCTCAGACCGCCTTTCTCAGACCGTCTGTCTCGGAACGTCTGTGTCAGACCGTCTGTCTCAGACCGTCTGTTTCAGACCGACTGTCTCAGTCCGTCTGTCTCAGTCCGTCTGTCTCAGTCCGCCGATCACAGAACGTCCGACTCAGACCGCCTGTCTCAGACCGTCTGTCTCGGACTGTCTGTCTGAGACCGTCTGTCTCAGTCCGTATGTCTCGGACGGTCTGTCTCCGAACGTCTGTGTCAGACCGTCTGTCTCTGTCCGTATGTCTCAGACCGTCTGTCTCAGACCGTCTGTCTCAGAACGTCTGTGTCAGACCGTCTGTCTCAGTCCGTCTGTCTCAGACCGTTTATCTCAGACCGCCTGTCTCAGACCGTCTGTCTCAGAACGTCTGTCTCAGACCGCCTGTCTCAGACCGCCTGTCTCAGACCGTCTGTCTCAGACCGTCTGTCTCAGGCCGCCTGTCTCAGGCCGCCTATATCAGAACGTCTGTTTCAGACCGTCTGTCTCAGACCGACTGTCTCAGTCCGTCTGTCTCAGTCCGCCGATCTCAGACCGTCCGAATCAGACCGCCTGTCTCAGACCGTCTGTCTGAGACCCTCTGTCTCAGACCGTCTGTCTCAGACCGCCTGTCTCAGACCGTCTTTCTCAGACCGCCTGTCTCAGACCGTATGTCTCAGACCGTCTGTCTCGGACCGTCTGTCTCAGACCGTCTTTCTCAGACCGCCTGTCTCAGACCGCCTGTCTCAGACCGCCTGTCTCAGACCGTCTGTCTCAGACCGTCTGTCTGAGACCCTCTGTCTCAGACCGTCTGTCTCAGTCCGTATGTCTCAGACGGTCTGTCTCCGAACGTCTGTGTCAGACCGTCTGTCCCTGTCAGCATGTCTCAGACCGTCTGTCTCAGAACGTCTGTGTCAGACCGTCTGCCTCAGACCGTCTGTCTCAGTCCGTCTGCCTCGGACCGTCAGCCTCGGACCGTCCGCCTCGGACCGGCTATCCCAGAACGTTTGTGTCAGACCGCCTGTCTCAGGCCGCCTATATCAGACCGTCTGTCTCCGAACGTCTGTCTCAGACCGCCTGTCTCAGTCCGTCTGTCTCAGTCCGTCTGTCTCAGACCGTCTGTCAAAGAACGTGTGTGTCAGACAGCCTGTCTCAGACCGTCTGTCTCAGAACGTCTGTGTCAGACCGTCTGTCTCAGACCGTCTGTCTTAGACCGTCTGTCTCAGACCGTCTGTCTCAGACCGTCTGTCTCAGACCATCTGTCTCAGACCGTCTGTCTCAGACCGCCTGTCTCAGACCGTCTGTCTCAGACCGTCTGTCTCAGTCCGTATGTCTCAGACCGTCTGTCTCAGTCAGCCTATCTCAGACCGTCGGTCTCAATCCGCCTGCCGCTATCGGGCAGCGTCTGTTCGCCTGTCCCTGTCCTTCTGTCTCAGACCGTCAGTCTAAGTCCGTCTGTCTCAGTCCGTCTCTCACAGCCCGTCCGTCTCAGACCGTCTGTCTCAGACCACCTGTCTCAGTCCGTCTGTCTCAGTCCGACTGTCTCAGAGCGTCTGTCTCAGGCCGCCTGTCTCAGACCGTCTGTCTCAGACCGTCTGTCACAGACCGTCTGGCTCAGACCGCCTTTCTCAGACCGTCTGTCTCGGAACGTCTGTGACAGACCGTCTGTCTCAGACCGTCTGTTTCAGACCGACTGTCTCAGTCCGTCTGTCTCAGTCCGTCTGTCTCAGTCCGCCGATCACAGAACGTCCGACTCACACCGCCTGTCTCAGACCGTCTGTCTCGGACTGTCTGTCTGAGACCGTCTGTCTCAGTCCGTATGTCTCGGACGGTCTGTCTCCGAACGTCTGTGTCAGACCGTCTGTCTCTGTCCGTATGTCTCAGACCGTCTGTCTCAGAACGTCTGTGTCAGACCGTCTGTCTCAGTCCGTCTGTCTCAGACCGTTTATCTCAGACCGCCTGTCTCAGACCGTCTGTCTCAGAACGTCTGTCTCAGACCGCCTGTCTCAGTCCGTCTGTCTCAGTCCGTCTGTCTCTGTCCGTATGTCTCAGACCGTCTGTCTCAGAACGTCTGTGTCAGACCGTCTGTCTCAGGCCGCCTGTCTCAGGCCGCCTATATCAGAACGTCTGTTTCAGACCGTCTGTCTCAGACCGACTGTCTCAGTCCGTCTGTCTCAGTCCGCCGATCTCAGACCGTCCGAATCAGACCGCCTGTCTCAGACCGTCTGTCTGAGACCCTCTGTCTCAGACCGTCTGTCTCAGACCGCCTGTCCCAGACCGTATGTCTCAGACCGTCTGTCTCAGACCGTCTATCTCAGACCGTCTGTCTCAGACCGCCTGTCTCAGACCGTCTGCCACAGACCGTCTGGCTCAGACCGCCATTCTCAGACCGCCAGTCTCGGACCGTCTGTCTCAGACCGTCTTTCTCAGACCGCCTGTCTCAGACCGTATGTCTCTGACCGTCTGTCTCGGACCGTCTGTCTCAGACCGTCTTTCTCAGACCGCCTGTCTCAGACCGCCTGTCTCAGACCGCCAGTCTCAGACCGTCTGTCTCAGACCGTCTGTCTGAGACCCTCTGTCTCAGACCGTCTGTCTCAGTCCGTATGTCTCAGACGGTCTGTCTCCGAACGTCTGTGTCAGACCGTCTGTCCCTGTCAGCATGTCTCAGACCGTCTGTCTCAGAACGTCTGTGTCAGACCGTCTGCCTCAGACCGTCTGTCTCAGTCCGTCTGCCTCGGACCGTCAGCCTCGGACCGTCCGCCTCGGACCGGATATCCCAGAACGTTTGTGTCAGACCGCCTGTCTCAGGCCGCCTATATCAGACCGTCTGTCTCCGAACGTCTGTGTCAGACCGTCTGTCTCTGTCCGTATGTCTCAGACCGTCTGTCTCAGACCGTCTGTCTCAGACCGTCTGTCTCAGACCGTCTGTCTCAGACCGTCTGTCTCAGACCGTCTGTCTCAGACCGTCTGTCTCAGACCGTCTGTCTCAGACCGTCTGTCTCAGACCGTCTGTCTCAGACCGTCTGTCTCAGACCGTCTGTCTCAGACCGTCTGTCTCAGACCGTCTGTCTCAGACCGTCAGTCTCAGACCGTCTGTCTCAGACCGTCTGTCCCAGACCGTCTGTCTCAGACCGTCTGTCTCAGACCGTCTGTCTCAGACCGTCTGTCTCAGACCGTCTGTCTCAGACCGTCTGTCTCAGACCGTCTGTCTCAGACCGTCTGTCTCAGACCGTCTGTCTCAGACCGTCTGTCTCATACCGCCTGTCTCAGACCGTCTGTCTCAGACTGTCAGTCTCAGTCCGTATGACTCAGACCGTCTGTCTCAGAACGTCTGTGTCAGACGGGCTGTCCCAGAACGTCTGTGTTAGACGGTCTGTCTCAGGCCGTCTGTCTCAGACCGTCTGTGTCAGACCGTCTGTCTCTGTCCGTATGTCTCAGACCGTCTGTCTCAGATCGTCTGTCTCAGACCGTCTGTCTCAGAACGTCTGTGTCAGACGGGCTGTCCCAGAACGTCTGTGTTAGACGGTCTGTCTCAGGCCGTCTGTCTCAGACCGTCTGTCTCAGACCGTCTGTCTCTGTCCGTATGTCTCAGTCCGTATGTCTCAGACCGTCTGTCTCAGTCAGCCTATCTCAGACCGTCGGTCTCAATCCGCCTGCCGCTATCGGGCAGCGTCTGTTCGCCTGTCCCTGTCCTTCTGTCTCAGACCGTCAGTCTAAGTCCGTCTGTCTCAGTCCGTCTCTCACAGCCCGTCCGTCTCAGACCGTCTGTCTCAGACCACCTGTCTCAGTCCGTCTGTCTCAGTCCGACTGTCTCAGACCGTCTGTCTCAGACCGCCTGTCTCAGGCCGCCTATATCTGACCCTCTGTCTCAGTCCGTCTGTCTCAGACCGTGTGTCTCAGACCGTCTGTCTCAGACCGTCTGTCTCAGACCGTCTGTCTCAGACCGTCTGTCTCAGACCATCTGTCTCAGACCGTCTGTCTCAGACCGTCTGTCAAAGAACGTGTGTGTCAGACAGCCTGTCTCAGACCGTCTGTCTCAGACCGTCTGTCTCAGACCGTCTGTCTCAGACCGTCTGTCTCAGACCGTCTGTCTCAGACCGTCTGTCTCAGACCGTCTGTCTCAGACCGTCTGTCTCAGACCGTCTGTCTCAGACCGTCAGTCTCAGACCGTCTGTCTCAGACCGTCTGTCCCAGACCGTCTGTCTCAGACCGTCTGTCTCAGACCGTCTGTCTCAGACCGTCTGTCTCAGACCGTCTGTCTCAGACCGTCTGTCTCAGACCGTCTGTCTCAGACCGTCTGTCTCAGACCGTCTGTCTCAGACCGTCTGTCTCATACCGCCTGTCTCAGACCGTCTGTCTCAGACTGTCAGTCTCAGTCCGTATGACTCAGACCGTCTGTCTCAGAACGTCTGTGTCAGACGGGCTGTCCCAGAACGTCTGTGTTAGACGGTCTGTCTCAGGCCGTCTGTCTCAGACCGTCTGTGTCAGACCGTCTGTCTCTGTCCGTATGTCTCAGACCGTCTGTCTCAGATCGTCTGTCTCAGACCGTCTGTCTCAGAACGTCTGTGTCAGACGGGCTGTCCCAGAACGTCTGTGTTAGACGGTCTGTCTCAGGCCGTCTGTCTCAGACCGTCTGTCTCAGACCGTCTGTCTCAGACCGCCTGTCTCAGACCGTCTGTCTCAGACCGTCTGTCTCAGACCGTCTGTCTCAGGCCGTCTGTCTCAGAACGTCTGTGTCAGACGGGCTGTCTCAGACCGTCTGTCTCAGACCGTCTGTCTCAGACCGTCTGTCTCAGACCGTCTGTCTCAGACCATCTGTCTCAGACCGTCTGTCTCAGACCGTCTGTCAAAGAACGTGTGTGTCAGACAGCCTGTCTCAGACCGTCTGTCTCAGACCGTCTGTCTCAGACCGTCTGTCTCAGACCGTCTGTCTCAGACCGTCTGTCTCAGACCGTCTGTCTCAGACCGTCTGTCTCAGACCGTCTGTCTCAGACCGTCTGTCTCAGACCGTCTGTCTCAGACCGTCTGTCTCAGACCGTCTGTCTCAGACCGTCTGTCTCAGACCGTCTGTCTCAGAACGTCTGTGTCAGACGGGCTGACCCAGAACGTCTGTGTCAGACCGTCTGTCTCAGGCCGTCTGTCTCAGACCGTCTGTCTCAAACCGTCCGTCTCAGACCGTCTGTCTCAAACCGTCCGTCTCAGACCGTCTGTCTCAGACCGCCTGTCTCAGTCCGTCTGTCTCAGTCCGTCTGTCTCAGACCGTCTGTCAAAGAACGTGTGTGTCAGACAGCCTGTCTCAGACCGCCTGTCTCAGACCGTCTGTCTCAGACCGTCTGTCTCAGTCCGTATGTCTCAGACCGTCTGTCTCAGTCAGCCTATCTCAGACCGTCGGTCTCAATCCGCCTGCCGCTATCGGGCAGCGTCTGTTCGCCTGTCCCTGTCCTTCTGTCTCAGACCGTCAGTCTAAGTCCGTCTGTCTCAGTCCGTCTCTCACAGCCCGTCCGTCTCAGACCGTCTGTCTCAGACCACCTGTCTCAGTCCGTCTGTCTCAGTCCGACTGTCTCAGAGCGTCTGTCTCAGGCCGCCTGTCTCAGACCGTCTGTCTCAGACCGTCTGTCACAGACCGTCTGGCTCAGACCGCCTTTCTCAGACCGTCTGTCTCGGAACGTCTGTGTCAGACCGTCTGTCTCAGACCGTCTGTTTCAGACCGACTGTCTCAGTCCGTCTGTCTCAGTCCGTCTGTCTCAGTCCGCCGATCACAGAACGTCCGACTCACACCGCCTGTCTCAGACCGTCTGTCTCGGACTGTCTGTCTGAGACCGTCTGTCTCAGTCCGTATGTCTCGGACGGTCTGTCTCCGAACGTCTGTGTCAGACCGTCTGTCTCTGTCCGTATGTCTCAGACCGTCTGTCTCAGAACGTCTGTGTCAGACCGTCTGTCTCAGTCCGTCTGTCTCAGACCGTTTATCTCAGACCGCCTGTCTCAGACCGTCTGTCTCAGAACGTCTGTCTCAGACCGCCTGTCTCAGTCCGTCTGTCTCAGTCCGTCTGTCTCAGACCGTCTGTCTCAGACCGTCTGCCTCAGACCGTCTGTCTCAGAACGTCTGTGTCAGACCGCCTGTCTCAGACCGTCTGTCTCAGACCGTCTGTCTCAGGCCGCCTGTCTCAGGCCGCCTATATCAGAACGTCTGTTTCAGACCGTCTGTCTCAGACCGACTGTCTCAGTCCGTCTGTCTCAGTCCGCCGATCTCAGACCGTCCGAATCAGACCGCCTGTCTCAGACCGTCTGTCTGAGACCCTCTGTCTCAGACCGTCTGTCTCAGACCGCCTGTCCCAGACCGTATGTCTCAGACCGTCTGTCTCAGACCGTCTATCTCAGACCGTCTGTCTCAGACCGCCTGTCTCAGACCGTCTGCCACAGACCGTCTGGCTCAGACCGCCATTCTCAGACCGCCAGTCTCGGACCGTCTGTCTCAGACCGTCTTTCTCAGACCGCCTGTCTCAGACCGTATGTCTCAGACCGTCTGTCTCGGACCGTCTGTCTCAGACCGTCTTTCTCAGACCGCCTGTCTCAGACCGCCTGTCTCAGACCGCCAGTCTCAGACCGTCTGTCTCAGACCGTCTGTCTGAGACCCTCTGTCTCAGACCGTCTGTCTCAGTCCGTATGTCTCAGACGGTCTGTCTCCGAACGTCTGTGTCAGACCGTCTGTCCCTGTCAGCATGTCTCAGACCGTCTGTCTCAGAACGTCTGTGTCAGACCGTCTGCCTCAGACCGTCTGTCTCAGTCCGTCTGCCTCGGACCGTCAGCCTCGGACCGTCCGCCTCGGACCGGATATCCCAGAACGTTTGTGTCAGACCGCCTGTCTCAGGCCGCCTATATCAGACCGTCTGTCTCCGAACGTCTGTGTCAGACGGGCTGTCCCAGAACGTCTGTGTTAGACGGTCTGTCTCAGGCCGTCTGTCTCAGACCGTCTGTGTCAGACCGTCTGTCTCTGTCCGTATGTCTCAGACCGTCTGTCTCAGACCGCCTGTCCCAGACCGTATGTCTCAGACCGTCTGTCTCAGACCGTCTATCTCAGACCGTCTGTCTCAGACCGTCTGTCTCATACCGCCTGTCTCAGACCGTCTGTCTCAGACTGTCAGTCTCAGTCCGTATGACTCAGACCGTCTGTCTCAGAACGTCTGTGTCAGACGGGCTGTCCCAGAACGTCTGTGTTAGACGGTCTGTCTCAGGCCGTCTGTCTCAGACCGTCTGTGTCAGACCGTCTGTCTCTGTCCGTATGTCTCAGACCGTCTGTCTCAGACCGTCTGTCTCAGACCGTCTGTCTCAGAACGTCTGTGTCAGACGGGCTGTCCCAGAACGTCTGTGTTAGACGGTCTGTCTCAGGCCGTCTGTCTCAGACCGTCTGTCTCAGACCGTCTGTCTCAGACCGCCTGTCTCAGACCGTCTGTCTCAGACCGTCTGTCTCAGACCGTCTGTCTCAGGCCGTCTGTCTCAGTCCGTATGTCTCAGACCGTCTGTCTCAGTCAGCCTATCTCAGACCGTCGGTCTCAATCCGCCTGCCGCTATCGGGCAGCGTCTGTTCGCCTGTCCCTGTCCTTCTGTCTCAGACCGTCAGTCTAAGTCCGTCTGTCTCAGTCCGTCTCTCACATCCCGTCCGTCTCAGACCGTCTGTCTCAGACCACCTGTCTCAGTCCGTCTGACTCAGTCCGACTGTCTCAGAGCGTCTGTCTCAGGCCGCCTGTCTCAGACCGTCTGTCTCAGACCGTCTGTCACAGACCGTCTTGCTCAGACCGCCTTTCTCAGACCGTCTGTCTCGGAACGTCTGTGTCAGACCGTCTGTCTCAGACCGTCTGTCTCAGACCGTCTGTCTCAGACCGTCTGCCTCAGACCGACTGTCTCAGTCCGTCTGTCTGAGTCCGTCTGTCTCAGTCCGTCTGTCTCAGACCGTCTGTCAAAGAACGTGTGTGTCAGACAGCCTGTCTCAGACCGTCTGTCTCCGAACGTCTGTGTCAGACCGTCTGTCCCTGTCAGCATGTCTCAGACCGTCTGTCTCAGAACGTCTGTGTCAGACCGTCTGCCTCAGACCGTCTGCCTCAGTCCGTCTGCCTCGGACCGTCAGCCTCGGACCGTCCGCCTCGGACCGGATATCCCAGAACGTTTGTGTCAGACCGCCTGTCTCAGGCCGCCTATATCAGACCGTCTGTCTCCGAACGTCTGTGTCAGACCGTCTGTCTCTGTCCGTATGTCTCAGACCGTCTGTCTCAGACCGTCTGTCTCAGACCGTCTGTCTCAGACCGTCTGTCTCAGACCGTCTGTCTCAGACCGTCTGTCTCAGACCGTCTGTCTCAGACCGTCTGTCTCAGACCGTCTGTCTCAGACCGTCTGTCTCAGACCGTCTGTCTCAGACCGTCAGTCTCAGACCGTCTGTCTCAGACCGTCTGTCCCAGACCGTCTGTCTCAGACCGTCTGTCTCAGACCGTCTGTCTCAGACCGTCTGTCTCAGACCGTCTGTCTCAGACCGTCTGTCTCAGACCGTCTGTCTCAGACCGTCTGTCTCAGACCGTCTGTCTCAGACCGTCTGTCTCATACCGCCTGTCTCAGACCGTCTGTCTCAGACTGTCAGTCTCAGTCCGTATGACTCAGACCGTCTGTCTCAGAACGTCTGTGTCAGACGGGCTGTCCCAGAACGTCTGTGTTAGACGGTCTGTCTCAGGCCGTCTGTCTCAGACCGTCTGTGTCAGACCGTCTGTCTCTGTCCGTATGTCTCAGACCGTCTGTCTCAGATCGTCTGTCTCAGACCGTCTGTCTCAGAACGTCTGTGTCAGACGGGCTGTCCCAGAACGTCTGTGTTAGACGGTCTGTCTCAGGCCGTCTGTCTCAGACCGTCTGTCTCAGACCGTCTGTCTCAGACCGCCTGTCTCAGACCGTCTGTCTCAGACCGTCTGTCTCAGACCGTCTGTCTCAGGCCGTCTGTCTCAGAACGTCTGTGTCAGACGGGCTGTCCCAGAACGTCTGTGTTAGACGGTCTGTCTCAGGCCGTCTGTCTCAGACCGTCTGTCTCAGACCGTCTGTCTCAGACCGCCTGTCTCAGGCCGCCTATATCTGACCCTCTGTCTCAGTCCGTCTGTCTCAGACCGTGTGTCTCAGACCGTCTGTCTCAGACCGTCTGTCTCAGACCGTCTGTCTCAGACCGTCTGTCTCAGACCATCTGTCTCAGACCGTCTGTCTCAGACCGTCTGTCAAAGAACGTGTGTGTCAGACAGCCTGTCTCAGACCGTCTGTCTCAGACCGTCTGTCTCAGACCGTCTGTCTCAGACCGTCTGTCTCAGAACGTCTGTGTCAGACGGGCTGACCCAGAACGTCTGTGTCAGACCGTCTGTCTCAGGCCGTCTGTCTCAGACCGTCTGTCTCAAACCGTCCGTCTCAGACCGTCTGTCTCAAACCGTCCGTCTCAGACCGTCTGTCTCAGACCGCCTGTCTCAGTCCGTCTGTCTCAGTCCGTCTGTCTCAGACCGTCTGTCAAAGAACGTGTGTGTCAGACAGCCTGTCTCAGACCGCCTGTCTCAGACCGTCTGTCTCAGACCGTCTGTCTCAGTCCGTATGTCTCAGACCGTCTGTCTCAGTCAGCCTATCTCAGACCGTCGGTCTCAATCCGCCTGCCGCTATCGGGCAGCGTCTGTTCGCCTGTCCCTGTCCTTCTGTCTCAGACCGTCAGTCTAAGTCCGTCTGTCTCAGTCCGTCTCTCACAGCCCGTCCGTCTCAGACCGTCTGTCTCAGACCACCTGTCTCAGTCCGTCTGTCTCAGTCCGACTGTCTCAGACCGTCTGTCTCAGACCGCCTGTCTCAGGCCGCCTATATCTGACCCTCTGTCTCAGTCCGTCTGTCTCAGACCGTGTGTCTCAGACCGTCTGTCTCAGACCGTCTGTCTCAGACCGTCTGTCTCAGACCGTCTGTCTCAGACCATCTGTCTCAGACCGTCTGTCTCAGACCGTCTGTCAAAGAACGTGTGTGTCAGACAGCCTGTCTCAGACCGTCTGTCTCAGACCGTCTGTCTCAGACCGTCTGTCTCAGACCGTCTGTCTCAGACCGTCTGTCTCAGACCGTCTGTCTCAGACCGTCTGTCTCAGACCGTCTGTCTCAGACCGTCTGTCTCAGACCGTCTGTCTCAGACCGTCTGTCTCAGACCGTCTGTCTCAGAACGTCTGTGTCAGACGGGCTGACCCAGAACGTCTGTGTCAGACCGTCTGTCTCAGGCCGTCTGTCTCAGACCGTCTGTCTCAAACCGTCCGTCTCAGACCGTCTGTCTCAAACCGTCCGTCTCAGACCGTCTGTCTCAGACCGCCTGTCTCAGTCCGTCTGTCTCAGTCCGTCTGTCTCAGACCGTCTGTCAAAGAACGTGTGTGTCAGACAGCCTGTCTCAGACCGCCTGTCTCAGACCGTCTGTCTCAGACCGTCTGTCTCAGTCCGTATGTCTCAGACCGTCTGTCTCAGTCAGCCTATCTCAGACCGTCGGTCTCAATCCGCCTGCCGCTATCGGGCAGCGTCTGTTCGCCTGTCCCTGTCCTTCTGTCTCAGACCGTCAGTCTAAGTCCGTCTGTCTCAGTCCGTCTCTCACAGCCCGTCCGTCTCAGACCGTCTGTCTCAGACCACCTGTCTCAGTCCGTCTGTCTCAGTCCGACTGTCTCAGAGCGTCTGTCTCAGGCCGCCTGTCTCAGACCGTCTGTCTCAGACCGTCTGTCACAGACCGTCTGGCTCAGACCGCCTTTCTCAGACCGTCTGTCTCGGAACGTCTGTGTCAGACCGTCTGTCTCAGACCGTCTGTTTCAGACCGACTGTCTCAGTCCGTCTGTCTCAGTCCGTCTGTCTCAGTCCGCCGATCACAGAACGTCCGACTCACACCGCCTGTCTCAGACCGTCTGTCTCGGACTGTCTGTCTGAGACCGTCTGTCTCAGTCCGTATGTCTCGGACGGTCTGTCTCCGAACGTCTGTGTCAGACCGTCTGTCTCAGTCCGTATGTCTCAGACGGTCTGTCTCCGAACGTCTGTGTCAGACCGTCTGTCCCTGTCAGCATGTCTCAGACCGTCTGTCTCAGAACGTCTGTGTCAGACCGTCTGCCTCAGACCGTCTGTCTCAGTCCGTCTGCCTCGGACCGTCAGCCTCGGACCGTCCGCCTCGGACCGTCCGCCTCGGACCGGATATCCCAGAACGTTTGTGTCAGACCGCCTGTCTCAGGCCGCCTATATCAGACCGTCTGTCTCCGAACGTCTGTGTCAGACGGGCTGTCCCAGAACGTCTGTGTTAGACGGTCTGTCTCAGGCCGTCTGTCTCAGACCGTCTGTGTCAGACCGTCTGTCTCTGTCCGTATGTCTCAGACCGTCTGTCTCAGACCGCCTGTCCCAGACCGTATGTCTCAGACCGTCTGTCTCAGACCGTCTATCTCAGACCGTCTGTCTCAGACCGTCTGTCTCATACCGCCTGTCTCAGACCGTCTGTCTCAGACTGTCAGTCTCAGTCCGTATGACTCAGACCGTCTGTCTCAGAACGTCTGTGTCAGACGGGCTGTCCCAGAACGTCTGTGTTAGACGGTCTGTCTCAGGCCGTCTGTCTCAGACCGTCTGTGTCAGACCGTCTGTCTCTGTCCGTATGTCTCAGACCGTCTGTCTCAGACCGTCTGTCTCAGACCGTCTGTCTCAGAACGTCTGTGTCAGACGGGCTGTCCCAGAACGTCTGTGTTAGACGGTCTGTCTCAGGCCGTCTGTCTCAGACCGTCTGTCTCAGACCGTCTGTCTCAGACCGTCTGTCTCAGACCGCCTGTCTCAGACCGTCTGTCTCAGACCGTCTGTCTCAGACCGTCTGTCTCAGGCCGTCTGTCTCAGTCCGTATGTCTCAGACCGTCTGTCTCAGTCAGCCTATCTCAGACCGTCGGTCTCAATCCGCCTGCCGCTATCGGGCAGCGTCTGTTCGCCTGTCCCTGTCCTTCTGTCTCAGACCGTCAGTCTAAGTCCGTCTGTCTCAGTCCGTCTCTCACATCCCGTCCGTCTCAGACCGTCTGTCTCAGACCACCTGTCTCAGTCCGTCTGACTCAGTCCGACTGTCTCAGAGCGTCTGTCTCAGGCCGCCTGTCTCAGACCGTCTGTCTCAGACCGTCTGTCACAGACCGTCTTGCTCAGACCGCCTTTCTCAGACCGTCTGTCTCGGAACGTCTGTGTCAGACCGTCTGTCTCAGACCGTCTGTCTCAGACCGTCTGTCTCAGACCGTCTGCCTCAGACCGACTGTCTCAGTCCGTCTGTCTGAGTCCGTCTGTCTCAGTCCGTCTGTCTCAGACCGTCTGTCAAAGAACGTGTGTGTCAGACAGCCTGTCTCAGACCGTCTGTCTCCGAACGTCTGTGTCAGACCGTCTGTCCCTGTCAGCATGTCTCAGACCGTCTGTCTCAGAACGTCTGTGTCAGACCGTCTGCCTCAGACCGTCTGTCTCAGTCAGTCTGCCTCGGACCGTCAGCCTCGGACCGTCCGCCTCGGACCGGATATCCCAGAACGTTTGTGTCAGACCGCCTGTCTCAGGCCGCCTATATCAGACCGTCTGTCTCCGAACGTCTGTGTCAGACCGTCTGTCTCTGTCCGTATGTCTCAGACCGTCTGTCTCAGACCGTCTGTCTCAGACCGTCTGTCTCAGACCGTCTGTCTCAGACCGTCTGTCTCAGACCGTCTGTCTCAGACCGTCTGTCTCAGACCGTCTGTCTCAGACCGTCTGTCTCATACCGCCTGTCTCAGACCGTCTGTCTCAGACTGTCAGTCTCAGTCCGTATGACTCAGACCGTCTGTCTCAGAACGTCTGTGTCAGACGGGCTGTCCCAGAACGTCTGTGTTGGACGGTCTGTCTCAGGCCGTCTGTCTCAGACCGTCTGTGTCAGACCGTCTGTCTCTGTCCGTATGTCTCAGACCGTCTGTCTCAGACCGTCTGTCTCAGACCGTCTGTCTCAGAACGTCTGTGTCAGACGGGCTGTCCCAGAACGTCTGTGTTAGACGGTCTGTCTCAGGCCGTCTGTCTCAGACCGTCTGTCTCAGACCGTCTGTCTCAGACCGCCTGTCTCAGGCCGCCTATATCTGACCCTCTGTCTCAGTCCGTCTGTCTCAGACCGTGTGTCTCAGACCGTCTGTCTCAGACCGTCTGTCTC
The DNA here is from genome assembly GCA_947623535.1 of Coelioxys conoideus. Taxonomy (NCBI): domain Eukaryota; kingdom Metazoa; phylum Arthropoda; class Insecta; order Hymenoptera; family Megachilidae; genus Coelioxys; species Coelioxys conoideus. Next base: position 1,507,544 of record CANQJN010000036.1, on the reverse strand, counting down.
AGACCGTCTGTCTCAGACCGTCTGTCTCAGACCATCTGTCTCAGACCGTCTGTCTCAGACCGTCTGTCAAAGAACGTGTGTGTCAGACAGCCTGTCTCAGACCGTCTGTCTCAGACCGTCTGTCTCAGACCGTCTGTCTCAGACCGTCTGTCTCAGACCGTCTGTCTCAGACCGTCTGTCTCAGACCGTCTGTCTCAGAACGTCTGTGTCAGACGGGCTGACCCAGAACGTCTGTGTCAGACCGTCTGTCTCAGGCCGTCTGTCTCAGACCGTCTGTCTCAAACCGTCCGTCTCAGACCGTCTGTCTCAAACCGTCCGTCTCAGACCGTCTGTCTCAGACCGCCTGTCTCAGTCCGTCTGTCTCAGTCCGTCTGTCTCAGACCGTCTGTCAAAGAACGTGTGTGTCAGACAGCCTGTCTCAGACCGTCTGTCTCAGAACGTCTGTGTCAGACCGTCTGTCTCAGACCGTCTGTCTCAGACCGTCTGTCTCAGACCGTCTGTCTCAGTCCGTATGTCTCAGACCGCCTGTCTCAGTCAGCCTATCTCAGACCGTCGGTCTCAATCCGCCTGCCGCTATCGGGCAGCGTCTGTTCGCCTGTCCCTGTCCTTCTGTCTCAGACCGTCAGTCTAAGTCCGTCTGTCTCAGTCCGTCTCTCACAGCCCGTCCGTCTCAGACCGTCTGTCTCAGACCACCTGTCTCAGTCCGTCTGACTCAGTCCGACTGTCTCAGAGCGTCTGTCTCAGGCCGCCTGTCTCAGACCGTCTGTCTCAGACCGTCTGTCACAGACCGTCTGGCTCAGACCGCCTTTCTCAGACCGCCTTTCTCAGACCGTCTGTCTCGGAACGTCTGTGTCAGACCGTCTGTCTCAGACCGTCTGTCTCAGACCGTCTGCCTCAGACCGACTGTCTCAGTCCGTCTGTCTCAGTCCGTCTGTCTCAGTCCGTCTGTCTCAGACCGCCTGTCTCAGGCCGCCTATATCTGACCCTCTGTCTCAGTCCGTCTGTCTCAGAACGTCTGTGTCAGACCGTCTCTCTCAGACCGTCTGTCTCAGACCGTCTGTCTCAGACCGTCTGTCTCAGACCATCTGTCTCAGACCGTCTGTCTCAGACCGTCTGTCAAAGAACGTGTGTGTCAGACAGCCTGTCTCAGACCGTCTGTCTCAGACCGTCTGTCTCAGACCGTCTGTCTCAGACCGTCTGTCTCAGACCGTCTGTCTCAGAACGTCTGTGTCAGACGGGCTGACCCAGAACGTCTGTGTCAGACCGTCTGTCTCAGGCCGTCTGTCTCAGACCGTCTGTCTCAAACCGTCCGTCTCAGACCGTCTGTCTCAAACCGTCCGTCTCAGACCGTCTGTCTCAGACCGCCTGTCTCAGTCCGTCTGTCTCAGTCCGTCTGTCTCAGACCGTCTGTCAAAGAACGTGTGTGTCAGACAGCCTGTCTCAGACCGTCTGTCTCAGAACGTCTGTGTCAGACCGTCTGTCTCAGACCGTCTGTCTCAGACCGTCTGTCTCAGACCGTCTGTCTCAGTCCGTATGTCTCAGACCGCCTGTCTCAGTCAGCCTATCTCAGACCGTCGGTCTCAATCCGCCTGCCGCTATCGGGCAGCGTCTGTTCGCCTGTCCCTGTCCTTCTGTCTCAGACCGTCTGTCTCAGACCGTCTGTCTCAGACCATCTGTCTCAGAACGTCTGTGTCAGACCGTCTCTCTCAGACCGTCTGTCTCAGACCGTCTGCCTCAGACCGACTGTCTCAGTCCGTCTGTCTCAGTCCGTCTGTCTCAGTTCGCCGATCTCAGAACGTCCGACTCAGACCGCCTGTCTCAGACCGTCTGTCTCGGACTGTCTGTCTCAGACCGTCTGTCTCGGACTGTCTGTCTGAGACCCTCTGTCTCAGACCGTCTGCCTCAGACCGGCTGTCCCAGAACGTTTGTGTCAGACCGCCTGTCTCAGGCCGCCTATGTCTGACCCTCTGTCTCAGTCCGTCTGTCTCAGACCGTGTGTCTCAGACCGTCTGTCTCAGACCGTCTGTCTCAGACCGTCTGTCTCAGACCGTCTGTCTCAGACCATCTGTCTCAGACCGTCTGTCTCAGACCGTCTGTCTCAGACCGCCTGTCAAAGAACGTGTGTGTCAGACTGCCTGTCTCAGACCGTCTGTCTCAGACCGTCTGTCTCAGACCGTCTGTCTCAGACCGTCTGTCTCAGACCGTCTGTCTCAGAACGTCTGTGTCAGACGGGCTGACCCAGAACGTCTGTGTCAGACCGTCTGTCTCAGGCCGTCTGTCTCAGACCGTCTGTCTCAAACCGTCCGTCTCAGACCGTCTGTCTCAAACCGTCCGTCTCAGACCGTCTGTCTCAGACCGCCTGTCTCAGTCCGTCTGTCTCAGTCCGTCTGTCTCAGACCGTCTGTCAAAGAACGTGTGTGTCAGACAGCCTGTCTCAGACCGTCTGTCTCAGAACGTCTGTGTCAGACCGTCTGTCTCAGACCGTCTGTCTCAGACCGTCTGTCTCAGACCGTCTGTCTCAGTCCGTATGTCTCAGACCGCCTGTCTCAGTCAGCCTATCTCAGACCGTCGGTCTCAATCCGCCTGCCGCTATCGGGCAGCGTCTGTTCGCCTGTCCCTGTCCTTCTGTCTCAGACCGTCAGTCTAAGTCCGTCTGTCTCAGTCCGTCTCTCACAGCCCGTCCGTCTCAGACCGTCTGTCTCAGACCACCTGTCTCTGTCCGTCTGTCTCAGTCCGACTGTCTCAGAGCGTCTGTCTCAGGCCGCCTGTCTCAGACCGTCTGTCTCAGACCGTCTGTCACAGACCGTCTGGCTCAGACCGCCTTTCTCAGACCGTCTGTCTCGGAACGTCTGTGTCAGACCGTCTGTCTCAGACCGTCTGTTTCAGACCGACTGTCTCAGTCCGTCTGTCTCAGTCCGTCTGTCTCAGTCCGCCGATCACAGAACGTCCGACTCAGACCGCCTGTCTCAGACCGTCTGTCTCGGACTGTCTGTCTGAGACCGTCTGTCTCAGTCCGTATGTCTCGGACGGTCTGTCTCCGAACGTCTGTGTCAGACCGTCTGTCTCTGTCCGTATGTCTCAGACCGTCTGTCTCAGAACGTCTGTGTCAGACCGTCTGTCTCAGTCCGTCTGTCTCAGACCGTCTGTCTCAGACCGTCTGTCTCAGACCGTCTGTCTCAGAACGTCTGTGTCAGACGGGCTGACCCAGAACGTCTGTGTCAGACCGTCTGTCTCAGGCCGTCTGTCTCAGACCGTCTGTCTCAAACCGTCCGTCTCAGACCGTCTGTCTCAAACCGTCCGTCTCAGACCGTCTGTCTCAGACCGCCTGTCTCAGTCCGTCTGTCTCAGTCCGTCTGTCTCAGACCGTCTGTCAAAGACCGCCTGTCTCAGACCGTATGTCTCAGACCGTCTGTCTCAGACCGTCTATCTCAGACCGTCTGTCTCAGACCGCCTGTCTCAGACCGTCTGCCACAGACCGTCTGGCTCAGACCGCCATTCTCAGACCGCCAGTCTCGGACCGTCTGTCTCAGACCGTCTTTCTCAGACCGCCTGTCTCAGACCGTATGTCTCAGACCGTCTGTCTCGGACCGTCTGTCTCAGACCGTCTTTCTCAGACCGCCTGTCTCAGACCGCCTGTCTCAGACCGCCTGTCTCAGACCGTCTGTCTCAGACCGTCTGCCTCAGACCGGCTGTCCCAGAACGTTTGTGTCAGACCGCCTGTCTCAGGCCGCCTATATCTGACCCTCTGTCTCAGTCCGTCTGTCTCAGACCGTGTGTCTCAGACCGTCTGTCTCAGACCGTCTGTCTCAGACCGTCTGTCTCAGACCGTCTGTCTCAGACCGTCTGTCTCAGACCATCTGTCTCAGACCGTCTGTCTCAGACCGTCTGTCAAAGAACGTGTGTGTCAGACAGCCTGTCTCAGACCGTCTGTCTCAGACCGTCTGTCTCAGACCGTCTGTCTCAGACCGTCTGTCTCAGACCGTCTGTCTCAGAACGTCTGTGTCAGACGGGCTGACCCAGAACGTCTGTGTCAGACCGTCTGTCTCAGGCCGTCTGTCTCAGACCGTCTGTCTCAAACCGTCCGTCTCAGACCGTCTGTCTCAAACCGTCCGTCTCAGACCGTCTGTCTCAGACCGCCTGTCTCAGACCGTCTGTCTCAGACCGTCTGTCTCAGACCGTCTGTCTCAGACCATCTGTCTCAGACCGTCTGTCTCAGACCGTCTGTCAAAGAACGTGTGTGTCAGACAGCCTGTCTCAGACCGTCTGTCTCAGACCGTCTGTCTCAGACCGTCTGTCTCAGACCGTCTGTCTCAGACCGTCTGTCTCAGACCGTCTGTCTCAGAACGTCTGTGTCAGACGGGCGGACCCAGAACGTCTGTGTCAGACCGTCTGTCTCAGGCCGTCTGTCTCAGACCGTCTGTCTCAAACCGTCCGTCTCAGACCGTCTGTCTCAAACCGTCCGTCTCAGACCGTCTGTCTCAGACCGCCTGTCTCAGTCCGTCTGTCTCAGTCCGTCTGTCTCAGACCGTCTGTCAAAGAACGTGTGTGTCAGACAGCCTGTCTCAGACCGTCTGTCTCAGAACGTCTGTGTCAGACCGTCTGTCTCAGACCGTCTGTCTCAGACCGTCTGTCTCAGACCGTCTGTCTCAGTCCGTATGTCTCAGACCGCCTGTCTCAGTCAGCCTATCTCAGACCGTCGGTCTCAATCCGCCTGCCGCTATCGGGCAGCGTCTGTTCGCCTGTCCCTGTCCTTCTGTCTCAGACCGTCTGTCTCAGACCGTCTGTCTCAGACCATCTGTCTCAGACCGTCTGTCTCAGACCGCCTGTCTCAGACCGTCTGTCTCAGACCGTCTGTCTCAGACCGTCTGTCTCAGTCCGTATGTCTCAGACCGTCTGTCTCAGTCAGCCTATCTCAGACCGTCGGTCTCAATCCGCCTGCCGCTATCGGGCAGCGTCTGTTCGCCTGTCCCTGTCCTTCTGTCTCAGACCGTCAGTCTAAGTCCGTCTGTCTCAGTCCGTCTCTCACAGCCCGTCCGTCTCAGACCGTCTGTCTCAGACCACCTGTCTCTGTCCGTCTGTCTCAGTCCGACTGTCTCAGAGCGTCTGTCTCAGGCCGTATGTCTCAGACCGTCTGTCTCAGTCAGCCTATCTCAGACCGTCGGTCTCAATCCGCCTGCCGCTATCGGGCAGCGTCTGTTCGCCTGTCCCTGTCCTTCTGTCTCAGACCGTCTGTCTCAGACCGTCTGTCTCAGACCGTCTGTCTCAGTCCGTATGTCTCAGACCGTCTGTCTCAGTCAGCCTATCTCAGACCGTCGGTCTCAATCCGCCTGCCGCTATCGGGCAGCGTCTGTTCGCCTGTCCCTGTCCTTCTGTCTCAGACCGTCAGTCTAAGTCCGTCTGTCTCAGTCCGTCTCTCACAGCCCGTCCGTCTCAGACCGTCTGTCTCAGACCACCTGTCTCTGTCCGTCTGTCTCAGTCCGACTGTCTCAGAGCGTCTGTCTCAGGCCGCCTGTCTCAGACCGTCTGTCTCAGACCGTCTGTCACAGACCGTCTGGCTCAGACCGCCTTTCTCAGACCGTCTGTCTCGGAACGTCTGTGTCAGACCGTCTGTCTCAGACCGTCTGTTTCAGACCGACTGTCTCAGTCCGTCTGTCTCAGTCCGTCTGTCTCAGTCCGCCGATCACAGAACGTCCGACTCAGACCGCCTGTCTCAGACCGTCTGTCTCGGACTGTCTGTCTGAGACCGTCTGTCTCAGTCCGTATGTCTCGGACGGTCTGTCTCCGAACGTCTGTGTCAGACCGTCTGTCTCTGTCCGTATGTCTCAGACCGTCTGTCTCAGAACGTCTGTGTCAGACCGTCTGTCTCAGTCCGTCTGTCTCAGACCGTCTGTCTCAGACCGTCTGTCTCAGACCGTCTGTCTCAGAACGTCTGTGTCAGACGGGCTGACCCAGAACGTCTGTGTCAGACCGTCTGTCTCAGGCCGTCTGTCTCAGACCGTCTGTCTCAAACCGTCCGTCTCAGACCGTCTGTCTCAAACCGTCCGTCTCAGACCGTCTGTCTCAGACCGCCTGTCTCAGTCCGTCTGTCTCAGTCCGTCTGTCTCAGACCGTCTGTCTCAGACCGTCTGTCTCAGACCGTCTGTCTCAGACCGTCTGTCTCAGAACGTCTGTGTCAGACGGGCTGACCCAGAACGTCTGTGTCAGACCGTCTGTCTCAGGCCGTCTGTCTCAGACCGTCTGTCTCAAACCGTCCGTCTCAGACCGTCTGTCTCAAACCGTCCGTCTCAGACCGTCTGTCTCAGACCGCCTGTCTCAGACCGTCTGTCTCAGACCGTCTGTCTCAGACCGTCTGTCTCAGACCATCTGTCTCAGACCGTCTGTCTCAGACCGTCTGTCAAAGAACGTGTGTGTCAGACAGCCTGTCTCAGACCGTCTGTCTCAGACCGTCTGTCTCAGACCGTCTGTCTCAGACCGTCTGTCTCAGACCGTCTGTCTCAGACCGTCTGTCTCAGACCGTCTGTCTCAGAACGTCTGTGTCAGACGGGCGGACCCAGAACGTCTGTGTCAGACCGTCTGTCTCAGGCCGTCTGTCTCAGACCGTCTGTCTCAAACCGTCCGTCTCAGACCGTCTGTCTCAAACCGTCCGTCTCAGACCGTCTGTCTCAGACCGCCTGTCTCAGTCCGTCTGTCTCAGTCCGTCTGTCTCAGACCGTCTGTCAAAGAACGTGTGTGTCAGACAGCCTGTCTCAGACCGTCTGTCTCAGAACGTCTGTGTCAGACCGTCTGTCTCAGACCGTCTGTCTCAGACCGTCTGTCTCAGACCGTCTGTCTCAGTCCGTATGTCTCAGACCGCCTGTCTCAGTCAGCCTATCTCAGACCGTCGGTCTCAATCCGCCTGCCGCTATCGGGCAGCGTCTGTTCGCCTGTCCCTGTCCTTCTGTCTCAGACCGTCTGTCTCAGACCGTCTGTCTCAGACCATCTGTCTCAGACCGTCTGTCTCAGACCGCCTGTCTCAGACCGTCTGTCTCAGACCGTCTGTCTCAGACCGTCTGTCTCAGACCGTCTGTCTCAGTCCGTATGTCTCAGACCGTCTGTCTCAGTCAGCCTATCTCAGACCGTCGGTCTCAATCCGCCTGCCTCTATCGGGCAGCGTCTGTTCGCCTGTCCCTGTCCTTCTGTCTCAGACCGTCAGTCTAAGTCCGTCTGTCTCAGTCCGTCTCTCACAGCCCGTCCGTCTCAGACCGTCTGTCTCAGACCACCTGTCTCTGTCCGTCTGTCTCAGTCCGACTGTCTCAGAGCGTCTGTCTCAGGCCGTATGTCTCAGACCGTCTGTCTCAGTCAGCCTATCTCAGACCGTCGGTCTCAATCCGCCTGCCGCTATCGGGCAGCGTCTGTTCGCCTGTCCCTGTCCTTCTGTCTCAGACCGTCAGTCTAAGTCCGTCTGTCTCAGTCCGTCTCTCACAGCCCGTCCGTCTCAGACCGTCTGTCTCAGACCACCTGTCTCTGTCCGTCTGTCTCAGTCCGACTGTCTCAGAGCGTCTGTCTCAGGCCGCCTGTCTCAGACCGTCTGTCTCAGACCGTCTGTCACAGACCGTCTGGCTCAGACCGCCTTTCTCAGACCGTCTGTCTCGGAACGTCTGTGTCAGACCGTCTGTCTCAGACCGTCTGTTTCAGACCGACTGTCTCAGTCCGTCTGTCTCAGTCCGTCTGTCTCAGTCCGCCGATCACAGAACGTCCGACTCAGACCGCCTGTCTCAGACCGTCTGTCTCGGACTGTCTGTCTGAGACCGTCTGTCTCAGTCCGTATGTCTCGGACGGTCTGTCTCCGAACGTCTGTGTCAGACCGTCTGTCTCTGTCCGTATGTCTCAGACCGTCTGTCTCAGAACGTCTGTGTCAGACCGTCTGTCTCAGTCCGTCTGTCTCAGACCGTCTGTCTCAGACCGTCTGTCTCAGAACGTCTGTGTCAGACGGGCTGACCCAGAACGTCTGTGTCAGACCGTCTGTCTCAGACCGTCTGTCTCAGAACGTCTGTGTCAGACGGGCGGACCCAGAACGTCTGTGTCAGACCGTCTGTCTCAGGCCGTCTGTCTCAGACCGTCTGTCTCAAACCGTCCGTCTCAGACCGTCTGTCTCAAACCGTCCGTCTCAGACCGTCTGTCTCAGACCGCCTGTCTCAGTCCGTCTGTCTCAGTCCGTCTGTCTCAGACCGTCTGTCAAAGAACGTGTGTGTCAGACAGCCTGTCTCAGACCGTCTGTCTCAGAACGTCTGTGTCAGACCGTCTGTCTCAGACCGTCTGTCTCAGACCGTCTGTCTCAGACCGTCTGTCTCAGTCCGTATGTCTCAGACCGCCTGTCTCAGTCAGCCTATCTCAGACCGTCGGTCTCAATCCGCCTGCCGCTATCGGGCAGCGTCTGTTCGCCTGTCCCTGTCCTTCTGTCTCAGACCGTCTGTCTCAGACCGTCTGTCTCAGACCATCTGTCTCAGACCGTCTGTCTCAGACCGCCTGTCTCAGACCGTCTGTCTCAGACCGTCTGTCTCAGACCGTCTGTCTCAGACCGTCTGTCTCAGTCCGTATGTCTCAGACCGTCTGTCTCAGTCAGCCTATCTCAGACCGTCGGTCTCAATCCGCCTGCCTCTATCGGGCAGCGTCTGTTCGCCTGTCCCTGTCCTTCTGTCTCAGACCGTCAGTCTAAGTCCGTCTGTCTCAGTCCGTCTCTCACAGCCCGTCCGTCTCAGACCGTCTGTCTCAGACCACCTGTCTCTGTCCGTCTGTCTCAGTCCGACTGTCTCAGAGCGTCTGTCTCAGGCCGTATGTCTCAGACCGTCTGTCTCAGTCAGCCTATCTCAGACCGTCGGTCTCAATCCGCCTGCCGCTATCGGGCAGCGTCTGTTCGCCTGTCCCTGTCCTTCTGTCTCAGACCGTCAGTCTAAGTCCGTCTGTCTCAGTCCGTCTCTCACAGCCCGTCCGTCTCAGACCGTCTGTCTCAGACCACCTGTCTCTGTCCGTCTGTCTCAGTCCGACTGTCTCAGAGCGTCTGTCTCAGGCCGCCTGTCTCAGACCGTCTGTCTCAGACCGTCTGTCACAGACCGTCTGGCTCAGACCGCCTTTCTCAGACCGTCTGTCTCGGAACGTCTGTGTCAGACCGTCTGTCTCAGACCGTCTGTTTCAGACCGACTGTCTCAGTCCGTCTGTCTCAGTCCGTCTGTCTCAGTCCGCCGATCACAGAACGTCCGACTCAGACCGCCTGTCTCAGACCGTCTGTCTCGGACTGTCTGTCTGAGACCGTCTGTCTCAGTCCGTATGTCTCGGACGGTCTGTCTCCGAACGTCTGTGTCAGACCGTCTGTCTCTGTCCGTATGTCTCAGACCGTCTGTCTCAGAACGTCTGTGTCAGACCGTCTGTCTCAGTCCGTCTGTCTCAGACCGTCTGTCTCAGACCGTCTGTCTCAGAACGTCTGTGTCAGACGGGCTGACCCAGAACGTCTGTGTCAGACCGTCTGTCTCAGGCCGTCTGTCTCAGACCGTCTGTCTCAAACCGTCCGTCTCAGACCGTCTGTCTCAAACCGTCCGTCTCAGACCGTCTGTCTCAGACCGCCTGTCTCAGTCCGTCTGTCTCAGTCCGTCTGTCTCAGACCGTCTGTCAAAGACCGCCTGTCTCAGACCGTATGTCTCAGACCGTCTGTCTCAGACCACCTGTCTCTGTCCGTCTGTCTCAGTCCGACTGTCTCAGAGCGTCTGTCTCAGGCCGTATGTCTCAGACCGTCTGTCTCAGTCAGCCTATCTCAGACCGTCGGTCTCAATCCGCCTGCCGCTATCGGGCAGCGTCTGTTCGCCTGTCCCTGTCCTTCTGTCTCAGACCGTCTGTCTCAGACCGTCTGTCTCAGACCGTCTGTCTCAGTCCGTATGTCTCAGACCGTCTGTCTCAGTCAGCCTATCTCAGACCGTCGGTCTCAATCCGCCTGCCGCTATCGGGCAGCGTCTGTTCGCCTGTCCCTGTCCTTCTGTCTCAGACCGTCAGTCTAAGTCCGTCTGTCTCAGTCCGTCTCTCACAGCCCGTCCGTCTCAGACCGTCTGTCTCAGACCACCTGTCTCTGTCCGTCTGTCTCAGTCCGACTGTCTCAGAGCGTCTGTCTCAGGCCGCCTGTCTCAGACCGTCTGTCTCAGACCGTCTGTCACAGACCGTCTGGCTCAGACCGCCTTTCTCAGACCGTCTGTCTCGGAACGTCTGTGTCAGACCGTCTGTCTCAGACCGTCTGTTTCAGACCGACTGTCTCAGTCCGTCTGTCTCAGTCCGTCTGTCTCAGTCCGCCGATCACAGAACGTCCGACTCAGACCGCCTGTCTCAGACCGTCTGTCTCGGACTGTCTGTCTGAGACCGTCTGTCTCAGTCCGTATGTCTCGGACGGTCTGTCTCCGAACGTCTGTGTCAGACCGTCTGTCTCTGTCCGTATGTCTCAGACCGTCTGTCTCAGAACGTCTGTGTCAGACCGTCTGTCTCAGTCCGTCTGTCTCAGACCGTCTGTCTCAGACCGTCTGTCTCAGACCGTCTGTCTCAGAACGTCTGTGTCAGACGGGCTGACCCAGAACGTCTGTGTCAGACCGTCTGTCTCAGGCCGTCTGTCTCAGACCGTCTGTCTCAAACCGTCCGTCTCAGACCGTCTGTCTCAAACCGTCCGTCTCAGACCGTCTGTCTCAGACCGCCTGTCTCAGTCCGTCTGTCTCAGTCCGTCTGTCTCAGACCGTCTGTCTCAGACCGTCTGTCTCAGACCGTCTGTCTCAGACCGTCTGTCTCAGAACGTCTGTGTCAGACGGGCTGACCCAGAACGTCTGTGTCAGACCGTCTGTCTCAGGCCGTCTGTCTCAGACCGTCTGTCTCAAACCGTCCGTCTCAGACCGTCTGTCTCAAACCGTCCGTCTCAGACCGTCTGTCTCAGACCGCCTGTCTCAGACCGTCTGTCTCAGACCGTCTGTCTCAGACCGTCTGTCTCAGACCATCTGTCTCAGACCGTCTGTCTCAGACCGTCTGTCAAAGAACGTGTGTGTCAGACAGCCTGTCTCAGACCGTCTGTCTCAGACCGTCTGTCTCAGACCGTCTGTCTCAGACCGTCTGTCTCAGACCGTCTGTCTCAGACCGTCTGTCTCAGACCGTCTGTCTCAGAACGTCTGTGTCAGACGGGCGGACCCAGAACGTCTGTGTCAGACCGTCTGTCTCAGGCCGTCTGTCTCAGACCGTCTGTCTCAAACCGTCCGTCTCAGACCGTCTGTCTCAAACCGTCCGTCTCAGACCGTCTGTCTCAGACCGCCTGTCTCAGTCCGTCTGTCTCAGTCCGTCTGTCTCAGACCGTCTGTCAAAGAACGTGTGTGTCAGACAGCCTGTCTCAGACCGTCTGTCTCAGAACGTCTGTGTCAGACCGTCTGTCTCAGACCGTCTGTCTCAGACCGTCTGTCTCAGACCGTCTGTCTCAGTCCGTATGTCTCAGACCGCCTGTCTCAGTCAGCCTATCTCAGACCGTCGGTCTCAATCCGCCTGCCGCTATCGGGCAGCGTCTGTTCGCCTGTCCCTGTCCTTCTGTCTCAGACCGTCTGTCTCAGACCGTCTGTCTCAGACCATCTGTCTCAGACCGTCTGTCTCAGACCGCCTGTCTCAGACCGTCTGTCTCAGACCGTCTGTCTCAGACCGTCTGTCTCAGACCGTCTGTCTCAGTCCGTATGTCTCAGACCGTCTGTCTCAGTCAGCCTATCTCAGACCGTCGGTCTCAATCCGCCTGCCTCTATCGGGCAGCGTCTGTTCGCCTGTCCCTGTCCTTCTGTCTCAGACCGTCAGTCTAAGTCCGTCTGTCTCAGTCCGTCTCTCACAGCCCGTCCGTCTCAGACCGTCTGTCTCAGACCACCTGTCTCTGTCCGTCTGTCTCAGTCCGACTGTCTCAGAGCGTCTGTCTCAGGCCGTATGTCTCAGACCGTCTGTCTCAGTCAGCCTATCTCAGACCGTCGGTCTCAATCCGCCTGCCGCTATCGGGCAGCGTCTGTTCGCCTGTCCCTGTCCTTCTGTCTCAGACCGTCAGTCTAAGTCCGTCTGTCTCAGTCCGTCTCTCACAGCCCGTCCGTCTCAGACCGTCTGTCTCAGACCACCTGTCTCTGTCCGTCTGTCTCAGTCCGACTGTCTCAGAGCGTCTGTCTCAGGCCGCCTGTCTCAGACCGTCTGTCTCAGACCGTCTGTCACAGACCGTCTGGCTCAGACCGCCTTTCTCAGACCGTCTGTCTCGGAACGTCTGTGTCAGACCGTCTGTCTCAGACCGTCTGTTTCAGACCGACTGTCTCAGTCCGTCTGTCTCAGTCCGTCTGTCTCAGTCCGCCGATCACAGAACGTCCGACTCAGACCGCCTGTCTCAGACCGTCTGTCTCGGACTGTCTGTCTGAGACCGTCTGTCTCAGTCCGTATGTCTCGGACGGTCTGTCTCCGAACGTCTGTGTCAGACCGTCTGTCTCTGTCCGTATGTCTCAGACCGTCTGTCTCAGAACGTCTGTGTCAGACCGTCTGTCTCAGTCCGTCTGTCTCAGACCGTCTGTCTCAGACCGTCTGTCTCAGAACGTCTGTGTCAGACGGGCTGACCCAGAACGTCTGTGTCAGACCGTCTGTCTCAGGCCGTCTGTCTCAGACCGTCTGTCTCAAACCGTCCGTCTCAGACCGTCTGTCTCAAACCGTCCGTCTCAGACCGTCTGTCTCAGACCGCCTGTCTCAGTCCGTCTGTCTCAGTCCGTCTGTCTCAGACCGTCTGTCAAAGACCGCCTGTCTCAGACCGTATGTCTCAGACCGTCTGTCTCGGACCGTCTGTCTCAGACCGTCTTTCTCAGACCGCCTGTCTCAGACCGCCTGTCTCAGACCGCCTGTCTCAGACCGTCTGTCTCAGACCGTCTGCCTCAGACCGGCTGTCCCAGAACGTTTGTGTCAGACCGCCTGTCTCAGGCCGCCTATATCTGACCCTCTGTCTCAGTCCGTCTGTCTCAGACCGTGTGTCTCAGACCGTCTGTCTCAGACCGTCTGTCTCAGACCGTCTGTCTCAGACCGTCTGTCTCGGACGGTCTGTCTCCGAACGTCTGTGTCAGACCGTCTGTCTCTGTCCGTATGTCTCAGACCGTCTGTCTCAGAACGTCTGTGTCAGACCGTCTGTCTCAGTCCGTCTGTCTCAGACCGTCTGTCTCAGACCGTCTGTCTCAGAACGTCTGTGTCAGACGGGCTGACCCAGAACGTCTGTGTCAGACCGTCTGTCTCAGGCCGTCTGTCTCAGACCGTCTGTCTCAAACCGTCCGTCTCAGACCGTCTGTCTCAAACCGTCCGTCTCAGACCGTCTGTCTCAGACCGCCTGTCTCAGTCCGTCTGTCTCAGTCCGTCTGTCTCAGACCGTCTGTCAAAGACCGCCTGTCTCAGACCGTATGTCTCAGACCGTCTGTCTCGGACCGTCTGTCTCAGACCGTCTTTCTCAGACCGCCTGTCTCAGACCGCCTGTCTCAGACCGCCTGTCTCAGACCGTCTGTCTCAGACCGTCTGCCTCAGACCGGCTGTCCCAGAACGTTTGTGTCAGACCGCCTGTCTCAGGCCGCCTATATCTGACCCTCTGTCTCAGTCCGTCTGTCTCAGACCGTGTGTCTCAGACCGTCTGTCTCAGACCGTCTGTCTCAGACCGTCTGTCTCAGACCGTCTGTCTCAGACCGTCTGTCTCAGACCATCTGTCTCAGACCGTCTGTCTCAGACCGTCTGTCAAAGAACGTGTGTGTCAGACAGCCTGTCTCAGACCGTCTGTCTCAGACCGTCTGTCTCAGACCGTCTGTCTCAGACCGTCTGTCTCAGACCGTCTGTCTCAGAACGTCTGTGTCAGACGGGCTGACCCAGAACGTCTGTGTCAGACCGTCTGTCTCAGGCCGTCTGTCTCAGACCGTCTGTCTCAAACCGTCCGTCTCAGACCGTCTGTCTCAGACCGCCTGACTCAGACCGTCTGTCTCAGACCGTCTGTCTCAGACCGTCTGTCTCAGACCATCTGTCTCAGACCGTCTGTCTCAGACCGTCTGTCAAAGAACGTGTGTGTCAGACAGCCTGTCTCAGACCGTCTGTCTCAGACCGTCTGTCTCAGACCGTCTGTCTCAGACCGTCTGTCTCAGAACGTCTGTGTCAGACGGGCTGACCCAGAACGTCTGTGTCAGACCGTCTGTCTCAGGCCGTCTGTCTCAGACCGTCTGTCTCAAACCGTCCGTCTCAGACCGTCTGTCTCAAACCGTCCGTCTCAGACCGTCTGTCTCAGACCGCCTGTCTCAGTCCGTCTGTCTCAGTCCGTCTGTCTCAGACCGTCTGTCAAACAACGTGTGTGTCAGACAGCCTGTCTCAGACCGTCTGTCTCAGAACGTCTGTGTCAGACCGTCTGTCTCAGACCGTCTGTCTCAGACCGTCTGTCTCAGTCCGTATGTCTCAGACCGCCTGTCTCAGTCAGCCTATCTCAGACCGTCGGTCTCAATCCGCCTGCCGCTATCGGGCAGCGTCTGTTCGCCTGTCCCTGTCCTTCTGTCTCAGACCGTCTGTCTCAGACCGTCTGTCTCAGACCATCTGTCTCAGACCGTCTGTCTCAGACCGCCTGTCTCAGAACGTCTGTCTCAGACCGTCTGTCTCAGACCGTCTGTCTCAGACCGTCTGTCTCAGTCCGTATGTCTCAGACCGTCTGTCTCAGTCAGCCTATCTCAGACCGTCGGTCTCAATCCGCCTGCCGCTATCGGGCAGCGTCTGTTCGCCTGTCCCTGTCCTTCTGTCTCAGACCGTCAGTCTAAGTCCGTCTGTCTCAGTCCGTCTCTCACAGCCCGTCCGTCTCAGACCGTCTGTCTCAGACCACCTGTCTCTGTCCGTCTGTCTCAGTCCGACTGTCTCAGAGCGTCTGTCTCAGGCCGCCTGTCTCAGACCGTCTGTCTCAGACCGTCTGTCACAGACCGTCTGGCTCAGACCGCCTTTCTCAGACCGTCTGTCTCGGAACGTCTGTGTCAGACCGTCTGTCTCAGACCGTCTGTTTCAGACCGACTGTCTCAGTCCGTCTGTCTCAGTCCGTCTGTCTCAGTCCGCCGATCACAGAACGTCCGACTCAGACCGCCTGTCTCAGACCGTCTGTCTCGGACTGTCTGTCTGAGACCGTCTGTCTCAGTCCGTATGTCTCGGACGGTCTGTCTCCGAACGTCTGTGTCAGACCGTCTGTCTCTGTCCGTATGTCTCAGACCGTCTGTCTCAGAACGTCTGTGTCAGACCGTCTGTCTCAGTCCGTCTGTCTCAGACCGTCTGTCTCAGACCGTCTGTCTCAGAACGTCTGTGTCAGACGGGCTGACCCAGAACGTCTGTGTCAGACCGTCTGTCTCAGGCCGTCTGTCTCAGACCGTCTGTCTCAAACCGTCCGTCTCAGACCGTCTGTCTCAAACCGTCCGTCTCAGACCGTCTGTCTCAGACCGCCTGTCTCAGTCCGTCTGTCTCAGTCCGTCTGTCTCAGACCGTCTGTCAAAGACCGCCTGTCTCAGACCGTATGTCTCAGACCGTCTGTCTCAGACCGTCTATCTCAGACCGTCTGTCTCAGACCGCCTGTCTCAGACCGTCTGCCACAGACCGTCTGGCTCAGACCGCCATTCTCAGACCGCCAGTCTCGGACCGTCTGTCTCAGACCGTCTTTCTCAGACCGCCTGTCTCAGACCGTCTGTCTCAGACCGTCTGTCTCAGAACGTCTGTGTCAGACGGGCTGACCCAGAACGTCTGTGTCAGACCGTCTGTCTCAGGCCGTCTGTCTCAGACCGTCTGTCTCAAACCGTCCGTCTCAGACCGTCTATCTCAGACCGTCTGTCTCAGACCGCCTGTCTCAGACCGTCTGCCACAGACCGTCTGGCTCAGACCGCCATTCTCAGACCGCCAGTCTCGGACCGTCTGTCTCAGACCGTCTTTCTCAGACCGCCTGTCTCAGACCGTATGTCTCAGACCGTCTGTCTCGGACCGTCTGTCTCAGACCGTCTTTCTCAGACCGCCTGTCTCAGACCGCCTGTCTCAGACCGCCTGTCTCAGACCGTCTGTCTCAGACCGTCTGCCTCAGACCGGCTGTCCCAGAACGTTTGTGTCAGACCGCCTGTCTCAGGCCGCCTATATCTGACCCTCTGTCTCAGTCCGTCTGTCTCAGACCGTGTGTCTCAGACCGTCTGTCTCAGACCGTCTGTCTCAGACCGTCTGTCTCAGACCGTCTGTCTCAGACCGTCTGTCTCAGACCATCTGTCTCAGACCGTCTGTCTCAGACCGTCTGTCAAAGAACGTGTGTGTCAGACAGCCTGTCTCAGACCGTCTGTCTCAGACCGTCTGTCTCAGACCGTCTGTCTCAGACCGTCTGTCTCAGACCGTCTGTCTCAGAACGTCTGTGTCAGACGGGCTGACCCAGAACGTCTGTGTCAGACCGTCTGTCTCAGGCCGTCTGTCTCAGACCGTCTGTCTCAAACCGTCCGTCTCAGACCGTCTGTCTCAAACCGTCCGTCTCAGACCGTCTGTCTCAGACCGCCTGTCTCAGACCGTCTGTCTCAGACCGTCTGTCTCAGACCGTCTGTCTCAGACCATCTGTCTCAGACCGTCTGTCTCAGACCGTCTATCAAAGAACGTGTGTGTCAGACAGCCTGTCTCAGACCGTCTGTCTCAGACCGTCTGTCTCAGACCGTCTGTCTCAGACCGTCTGTCTCAGAACGTCTGTGTCAGACGGGCTGACCCAGAACGTCTGTGTCAGACCGTCTGTCTCAGGCCGTCTGTCTCAGACCGTCTGTCTCAAACCGTCCGTCTCAGACCGTCTGTCTCAAACCGTCCGTCTCAGACCGTCTGTCTCAGACCGCCTGTCTCAGTCCGTCTGTCTCAGTCCGTCTGTCTCAGACCGTCTGTCAAAGAACGTGTGTGTCAGACAGCCTGTCTCAGACCGTCTGTCTCAGAACGTCTGTGTCAGACCGTCTGTCTCAGACCGTCTGTCTCAGACCGTCTGTCTCAGACCGTCTGTCTCAGTCCGTATGTCTCAGACCGCCTGTCTCAGTCAGCCTATCTCAGACCGTCGGTCTCAATCCGCCTGCCGCTATCGGGCAGCGTCTGTTCGCCTGTCCCTGTCCTTCTGTCTCAGACCGTCTGTCTCAGACCGTCTGTCTCAGACCATCTGTCTCAGACCGTCTGTCTCAGACCGCCTGTCTCAGACCGTCTGTCTCAGACCGTCTGTCTCAGACCGTCTGTCTCAGACCGTCTGTCTCAGTCCGTATGTCTCAGACCGTCTGTCTCAGTCAGCCTATCTCAGACCGTCGGTCTCAATCCGCCTGCCGCTATCGGGCAGCGTCTGTTGGCCTGTCCCTGTCCTTCTGTCTCAGACCGTCAGTCTAAGTCCGTCTGTCTCAGTCCGTCTCTCACAGCCCGTCCGTCTCAGACCGTCTGTCTCAGACCGTCTGTCTCAGACCGTCTGCCTCAGACCGACTGTCTCAGTCCGTCTGTCTCAGTCCGTCTGTCTCAGTCCGTCTGTCTCAGACCGTCTGTCAAAGAACGTGTGTGTCAGACAGCCTGTCTCAGACCGTCTGTCTCAGAACGTCTGTGTCAGACCGTCTCTCTCAGACCGTCTGTCTCAGACCGTCCGTCTCAGACCGTCTGTCTCAAACCGTCCGTCTCAGACCGTCTGTCTCAGACCGCCTGTCTCAGTCCGTCTGTCTCAGTCCGTCTGTCTCAGACCGTCTGTCTCAGTCAGCCTATCTCAGACCGTCGGTCTCAATCCGCCTGCCGCTATCGGGCAGCGTCTGTTCGCCTGTCCCTGTCCTTCTGTCTCAGACCGTCAGTCTAAGTCCGTCTGTCTCAGTCCGTCTCTCACAGCCCGTCCGTCTCAGACCGTCTGTCTCAGACCACCTGTCTCTGTCCGTCTGTCTCAGTCCGACTGTCTCAGAGCGTCTGTCTCAGGCCGCCTGTCTCAGACCGTCTGTCTCAGACCGTCTGTCACAGACCGTCTGGCTCAGACCGCCTTTCTCAGACCGTCTGTCTCGGAACGTCTGTGTCAGACCGTCTGTCTCAGACCGTCTGTTTCAGACCGACTGTCTCAGTCCGTCTGTCTCAGTCCGTCTGTCTCAGTCCGCTGATCACAGAACGTCCGACTCAGACCTCCTGTCTCAGACCGTCTGTCTCGGACTGTCTGTCTGAGACCGTCTGTCTCAGACCGTCTGTCAAAGACCGCCTGTCTCAGACCGTATGTCTCAGACCGTCTGTCTCAGACCGTCTATCTCAGACCGTCTGTCTCAGACCGCCTGTCTCAGACCGTCTGCCACAGACCGTCTGGCTCAGACCGCCATTCTCAGACCGCCAGTCTCGGACCGTCTGTCTCAGACCGTCTTTCTCAGACCGCCTGTCTCAGACCGTATGTCTCAGACCGTCTGTCTCGGACCGTCTGTCTCAGACCGTCTTTCTCAGACCGCCTGTCTCAGACCGCCTGTCTCAGACCGCCTGTCTCAGACCGTCTGTCTCAGACCGTCTGCCTCAGACCGGCTGTCCCAGAACGTTTGTGTCAGACCGCCTGTCTCAGGCCGCCTATATCTGACCCTCTGTCTCAGTCCGTCTGTCTCAGACCGTGTGTCTCAGACCGTCTGTCTCAGACCGTCTGTCTCAGACCGTCTGTCTCAGACCGTCTGTCTCAGACCGTCTGTCTCAGACCATCTGTCTCAGACCGTCTGTCTCAGACCGTCTGTCAAAGAACGTGTGTGTCAGACAGCCTGTCTCAGACCGTCTGTCTCAGACCGTCTGTCTCAGACCGTCTGTCCCAGACCGTCTGTCTCAGACCGTCTGTCTCAGAACGTCTGTGTCAGACGGGCTGACCCAGAACGTCTGTGTCAGACCGTCTGTCTCAGGCCGTCTGTCTCAGACCGTCTGTCTCAAACCGTCCGTCTCAGACCGTCTGTCTCAAACCGTCCGTCTCAGACCGTCTGTCTCAGACCGCCTGTCTCAGTCCGTCTGTCTCAGTCCGTCTGTCTCAGACCGTCTGTCAAAGAACGTGTGTGTCAGACAGCCTGTCTCAGACCGTCTGTCTCAGAACGTCTGTGTCAGACCGTCTGTCTCAGACCGTCTGTCTCAGACCGTCTGTCTCAGACCGTCTGTCTCAGACCGTCTGTCTCAGTCCGTATGTCTCAGACCGCCTGTCTCAGTCAGCCTATCTCAGACCGTCGGTCTCAATCCGCCTGCCGCTATCGGGCAGCGTCTGTTCGCCTGTCCCTGTCCTTCTGTCTCAGACCGTCTGTCTCAGACCGTCTGTCTCAGACCATCTGTCTCAGACCGTCTGTCTCAGACCGCCTGTCTCAGACCGTCTGTCTCAGACCGTCTGTCTCAGACCGTCTGTCTCAGACCGTCTGTCTCAGACCGTCTGTCTCAGTCCGTATGTCTCAGACCGTCTGTCTCAGTCAGCCTATCTCAGACCGTCGGTCTCAATCCGCCTGCCGCTATCGGGCAGCGTCTGTTGGCCTGTCCCTGTCCTTCTGTCTCAGACCGTCAGTCTAAGTCCGTCTGTCTCAGTCCGTCTCTCACAGCCCGTCCGTCTCAGACCGTCTGTCTCAGACCGTCTGTCTCAGACCGTCTGTCTCAGACCGTCTGCCTCAGACCGACTGTCTCAGTCCGTCTGTCTCAGTCCGTCTGTCTCAGTCCGTCTGTCTCAGACCGTCTGTCAAAGAACGTGTGTGTCAGACAGCCTGTCTCAGACCGTCTGTCTCAGAACGTCTGTGTCAGACCGTCTCTCTCAGACCGTCTGTCTCAGACCGTCCGTCTCAGACCGTCTGTCTCAAACCGTCCGTCTCAGACCGTCTGTCTCAGACCGCCTGTCTCAGTCCGTCTGTCTCAGTCCGTCTGTCTCAGACCGTCTGTCAAAGAACGTGTGTGTCAGACAGCCTGTCTCAGACCGTCTGTCTCAGAACGTCTGTGTCAGACCGTCTGTCTCAGACCGTCTGTCTCAGACCGTCTGTCTCAGTCCGTATGTCTCAGACCGCCTGTCTCAGTCAGCCTATCTCAGACCGTCGGTCTCAATCCGCCTGCCGCTATCGGGCAGCGTCTGTTCGCCTGTCCCTGTCCTTCTGTCTCAGACCGTCTGTCTCAGACCGTCTGTCTCAGACCATCTGTCTCAGACCGTCTGTCTCAGACCGCCTGTCTCAGACCGTCTGTCTCAATCCGCCTGCCGCTATCGGGCAGCGTCTGTTCGCCTGTCCCTGTCCTTCTGTCTCAGACCGTCAGTCTAAGTCCGTCTGTCTCAGTCCGTCTCTCACAGCCCGTCCGTCTCAGACCGTCTGTCTCAGACCACCTGTCTCAGTCCGTCTGTCTCAGTCCGACTGTCTCAGAGCGTCTGTCTCAGGCCGCCTGTCTCAGACCGTCTGTCTCAGACCGTCTGTCTCAGACCGTCTGTCTCGGAACGTCTGTGTCAGACCGTCTGTCTCAGACCGTCTGTTTCAGACCGACTGTCTCAGTCCGTCTGTCTCAGTCCGTCTGTCTCAGTCCGCCGATCACAGAACGTCCGACTCAGACCGCCTGTCTCAGACCGTCTGTCTCGGACTGTCTGTCTGAGACCGTCTGTCTCAGTCCGTATGTCTCGGACGGTCTGTCTCCGAACGTCTGTGTCAGACCGTCTGTCTCTGTCCGTATGTCTCAGACCGTCTGTCTCAGTCCGTATGTCTCAGACCGTCAGTCTAAGTCCGTCTGTCTCAGTCCGTCTCTCACAGCCCGTCCGTCTCAGACCGTCTGTCTCAGACCACCTGTCTCAGTCCGTCTGTCTCAGTCCGACTGTCTCAGAGCGTCTGTCTCAGGCCGCCTGTCTCAGACCGTCTGTCTCAGACCGTCTGTCACAGACCGTCTGGCTCAGACCGCCTTTCTCAGACCGTCTGTCTCGGAACGTCTGTGTCAGACCGTCTGTCTCAGACCGTCTGTTTCAGACCGACTGTCTCAGTCCGTCTGTCTCAGTCCGTCTGTCTCAGTCCGCCGATCACAGAACGTCCGACTCACACCGCCTGTCTCAGACCGTCTGTCTCCGAACGTCTGTGTCAGACCGTCTGTCTCTGTCCGTATGTCTCAGACCGTCTGTCTCAGACCGTCTGTCTCAGACCGTTTGTCTCAGACCGTCTGTCTCAGACCGTCTGTCTCAGACCGTCTGTCTCAGACCGTCTGTCTCAGACCGTCTGTCTCAGACCGTCTGTCTCAGACCGTCTGTCTCAGACCGTCTGTCTCATACCGCCTGTCTCAGACCGTCTGTCTCAGACTGTCAGTCTCAGTCCGTATGACTCAGACCGTCTGTCTCAGACCGTCTGTCTCAGACCGTCTGTCTCAGACCGTCTGTCTCAGTCCGTATGTCTCAGACCGTCTGTCTCAGTCAGCCTATCTCAGACCGTCGGTCTCAATCCGCCTGCCGCTATCGGGCAGCGTCTGTTCGCCTGTCCCTGTCCTTCTGTCTCAGACCGTCAGTCTAAGTCCGTCTGTCTCAGTCCGTCTCTCACAGCCCGTCCGTCTCAGACCGTCTGTCTCAGACCACCTGTCTCAGTCCGTCTGACTCAGTCCGACTGTCTCAGAGCGTCTGTCTCAGGCCGCCTGTCTCAGACCGTCTGTCTCAGACCGTCTGTCACAGACCGTCTGGCTCAGACCGCCTTTCTCAGACCGTCTGTCTCGGAACGTCTGTGTCAGACCGTCTGTCTCAGACCGTCTGTTTCAGACCGACTGTCGAAGTCCGTCTGTCTCAGTCCGCCGATCACAGAACGTCCGACTCAGACCGCCTGTCTCAGACCGTCTGTCTCGGACTGTCTGTCTGAGACCGTCTGTCTCAGTCCGTATGTCTCGGACGGTCTGTCTCCGAACGTCTGTGTCAGACCGTCTGTCTCTGTCCGTATGTCTCAGACCGTCTGTCTCAGAACGTCTGTGTCAGACCGTCTGTCTCAGTCCGTCTGTCTCAGACCGTTTATCTCAGACCGCCTGTCTCAGACCGTCTGTCTCAGAACGTCTGTCTCAGACCGCCTGTCTCAGTCCGTCTGTCTCAGTCCGTCTGTCTCAGAACGTCTGTGTCAGACCGCCTGTCTCAGACCGACTGTCTCAGTCCGTCTGTCTCAGTCCGCCGATCTCAGACCGTCCGAATCAGACCGCCTGTCTCAGACCGTCTGTCTCAGTCCGTATGTCTCAGACGGTCTGTCTCCGAACGTCTGTGTCAGACCGTCTGTCCCTGTCAGCATGTCTCAGACCGTCTGTCTCAGAACGTCTGTGTCAGACCGTCTGTCTCTGTCCGTATGTCTCGGACCGTCTGTCTCGGACCGTCTGTCTCTGTCCGTATGTCTCGGACCGTCTGTCTCGGACCGTCTGTCTCGGACCGTCTGTCTCGGACCGTCTGCCTCGGACCGTCTGCCTCGGACCGTCTGCCTCGGACCGTCTGCCTCGGACCGTCTGCCTCGGACCGTCTGCCTCGGACCGTCTGCCTCGGACCGTCTGCCTCGGACCGTCTGCCTCGGACCGTCTGCCTCGGACCGTCTGCCTCGGACCGTCTGCCTCGGACCGTCTGCCTCGGACCGTCTGCCTCGGACCGTCTGCCTCGGTCCGTCTGCCTCGGACCGTCTGCCTCGGACCGTCTGCCTCGGACCGTCTGCCTCGGACCGTCTGCCTCGGACCGTCTGCCTCGGACCGTCTGCCTCGGACCGTCTGCCTCGGACCGTCTGCCTCGGACCGTCTGCCTCGGACCGTCTGCCTCGGACCGGCTGTCTCAGTCCGTCTGCCTCGGACCGTCTGCCTCGGACCGTCCGCCTCGGACCGTCCGCCTCGGACCGTCTGCCTCAGACCGGCTATCCCAGAACGTTTGTGTCAGACCGCCTGTCTCAGGCCGCCTATATCAGACCGTCTGTCTCCGAACGTCTGTGTCAGACCGTCTGTCCCTGTCCGTATGTCTCAGACCGTCTGTCTCAGACCGTCTGTCTCAGACCGTCTGTCTCAGACCGTCTGTCTCAGACCGCCTGTCTCAGACCGTCTGTCTCAGACCGTCAGTCTCAGTCCGTATGACTCAGACCGTCTGTCTCAGAACGTCTGTGTCAGACGGGCTGTCCCAGAACGTCTGTGTTAGACCGTCTGTCTCAGACCGTCTGTCTCAAACTGTCCGTCTCAGACCGTCTGTCTCAGACCGCCTGTCTCAGTCCGTCTGTCTCAGTCCGTCTGTCTCAGACCGTCTGTCAAAGAACGTGTGTGTCAGACAGCCTGTCTCAGACCGTCTGTCTCAGGCCGTCTGTCTCAGACCGTCTGTCTCAAACTGTCCGTCTCAGACCGTCTGTCTCAGACCGCCTGTCTCAGTCCGTCTGTCTCAGACCGACTGTCTCAGTCCGTCTGTCTCAGTCCGTCTGTCTCAGAACGTCTGTGTCAGACCGTCTGTCTCAGTCCGTCTGTCTCAGACCGTTTATCTCAGACCGCCTGTCTCAGACCGTCTGTCTCAGAACGTCTGTCTCAGACCGCCTGTCTCAGTCCGTCTGTCTCAGTCCGTCTGTCTCAGAACGTCTGTGTCAGACCGCCTGTCTCAGACCGACTGTCTCAGTCCGTCTGTCTCAGTCCGCCGATCTCAGACCGTCCGAATCAGACCGCCTGTCTCAGACCGTCTGTCTCAGTCCGTATGTCTCAGACGGTCTGTCTCCGAACGTCTGTGTCAGACCGTCTGTCCCTGTCAGCATGTCTCAGACCGTCTGTCTCAGAACGTCTGTGTCAGACCGTCTGCCTCAGACCGTCTGTCTCAGAACGTCTGTGTCAGACCGTCTGCCTCAGACCGTCTGTCTCAGTCCGTCTGCCTCGGACCGTCAGCCTCGGACCGTCCGCCTCGGACCGGATATCCCAGAACGTTTGTGTCAGACCGCCTGTCTCAGGCCGCCTATATCAGACCGTCTGTCTCCGAACGTCTGTGTCAGACCGTCTGTCTCTGTCCGTATGTCTCGGACCGTCTGTCTCTGTCCGTATGTCTCGGACCGTCTGTCTCGGACCGTCTGTCTCGGACCGTCTGTCTCGGACCGTCTGCCTCGGACCGTCTGCCTCGGACCGTCTGCCTCGGACCGTCTGCCTCGGACCGTCTGCCTCGGACCGTCTGCCTCGGACCGTCTGCCTCGGACCGTCTGCCTCGGACCGTCTGCCTCGGACCGTCTGCCTCGGACCGTCTGCCTCGGACCGTCTGCCTCGGACCGTCTGCCTCGGTCCGTCTGCCTCGGACCGTCTGCCTCGGACCGTCTGCCTCGGACCGTCTGCCTCGGACCGTCTGCCTCGGACCGTCTGCCTCGGACCGTCTGCCTCGGACCGTCTGCCTCGGACCGTCTGCCTCGGACCGTCTGCCTCGGACCGTCTGCCTCGGACCGTCTGCCTCGGACCGGCTGTCTCAGTCCGTCTGCCTCGGACCGTCTGCCTCGGACCGTCCGCCTCGGACCGTCCGCCTCGGACCGTCTGCCTCAGACCGGCTATCC
Source organism: Coelioxys conoideus (assembly GCA_947623535.1). Taxonomy (NCBI): domain Eukaryota; kingdom Metazoa; phylum Arthropoda; class Insecta; order Hymenoptera; family Megachilidae; genus Coelioxys; species Coelioxys conoideus. Next base: position 1,483,059 of record CANQJN010000036.1, on the reverse strand, counting down.
CAGAACGTTTGTGTCAGACCGCCTGTCTCAGGCCGCCTATATCAGACCGTCTGTCTCCGAACGTCTGTGTCAGACCGTCTGTCCCTGTCCGTATGTCTCAGACCGTCTGTCTCAGACCGTCTGTCTCAGACCGTCTGTCTCAGACCGTCTGTCTCAGACCGCCTGTCTCAGACCGTCTGTCTCAGACCGTCAGTCTCAGTCCGTATGACTCAGACCGTCTGTCTCAGAACGTCTGTGTCAGACGGGCTGTCCCAGAACGTCTGTGTTAGACCGTCTGTCTCAGACCGTCTGTCTCAGACCGTCTGTCTCAAACTGTCCGTCTCAGACCGTCTGTCTCAGACCGCCTGTCTCAGTCCGTCTGTCTCAGTCCGTCTGTCTCAGACCGTCTGTCAAAGAACGTGTGTGTCAGACAGCCTGTCTCAGACCGTCTGTCTCAGGCCGTCTGTCTCAGACCGTCTGTCTCAAACTGTCCGTCTCAGACCGTCTGTCTCAGACCGCCTGTCTCAGTCCGTCTGTCTCAGACCGACTGTCTCAGTCCGTCTGTCTCAGTCCGTCTGTCTCAGAACGTCTGTGTCAGACCGTCTGTCTCAGACCGTCTGTCTCAGTCCGTATGACTCAGACCGTCTGTCTCAGAACGTCTGTGTCAGACCGCCTGTCTCAGTCCGTCTGTCTCAGTCCGTCTGTCTCAGGCCGTCTGTCAAAGAACGTGTGTGTCAGACAGCCTGTCTCAGACCGTCTGTCTCAGAACGTCTGTGTCAGACCGTCTGTCTCAGACCGCCTGTCTCAGTCCGTCTGTCTCAGTCCGTCTGTCTGAGACCGTCTGTCAAAGAACGTGTGTGTCAGACCGCCTGTCTCAGACCGTCTGTCTCAGAACGTCTGTGTCAGACCGTCTGTCTCAGACCGTCTGTCTCAGACCGTCTGTCTCAGTCCGTCTGTCTCAGAACGTCTGTGTCAGACCGTCTGTCTCAGACCGCCTGTCTCAGTCCGTCTGTCTCAGTCCGTCTGTCTCAGACCGTCTGTCAAAGAACGTGTGTGTCAGACCGCCTGTCTCAGACCGTCTGTCTCAGACCGTCTGTCTCAGACCGTCTGTCTCAGTCCGTATGTCTCAGACCGTCTGTCTCAGTCAGCCTATCTCAGACCGTCGGTCTCAATCCGCCTGCCGCTATCGGGCAGCGTCTGTTCGCCTGTCCCTGTCCTTCTGTCTCAGACTGTCAGTCTAAGTCCGTCTGTCTCAGTCCGTCTCTCACAGCCCGTCTGTCTCAGACCGTCTGTCTCAGTCCATCTGTCTCAGTCCGACTGTCTCAGACCGTCTGTCTCAGGCCGCCTGTCTCAGACCGTCTGTCTCAGACCGTCCGACTCAGACCGCCTGTCTCAGACCGTCTGTCTCAGAACGTCTGTGTCAGACCGCCTGTCTCATGCCGTCTGTCTCAGACCGTCTGTCTCAGACCACCTGTCTCAGTCCGTCTGTCTCGGTCTGACTGTCTCAGACCGTCTGTCTCAGACCGTCTGTCTCAGACCGTCTGTCTGAGACCCTCTGTCTCAGACCGTCTGTCTCTGTCCGTATGTCTCAGACGGTCTGTCTCCGAACGTCTGTGTCAGACCGTCTGTATCAGTCCGCCGGTCTCAGACCGTCCGTCTCAGACCGCCTGTCTCAGTCCGTCTGTCTCAGACCGTCTGTCAAAGAACGTGTGTGTCAGACAGCCTGTCTCAGACCGTCTGTCTCAGACTGTCTGTCTCAGACCGTCTGTCTCAGACCGTCTGTCTCAGACCGTCTGTCTCAGACCGTCTGTCTCAGACCGTCTGTCTCAGACCGTCTGTCTCAGACCGTCTGTCTCAGACCGTCTGTCTCAGACCGTCTGTCTCAGACCGTCTGTCTCAGACCGTCTGTCTCAGACCGTCTGTCTCAGACCGTCTGTCTCAGACCGTCTGTCTCAGACCGTCTGTCTCAGACCGTCCGTCTCAGACCGTCTGCCACAGACCGTCTGGATCAGACCGCCATTCTCAGACCGCCTGTCTCAGACCGCCTGTCTCAGTACGTCTGTCTCAGTCCGTCTTTCTCAGACCGTCTGTCAAAGAATGTGTGTGTCAGAGAGCCTGTCTCAGACCGTCTGTCTCAGACCCTCTATCTCAGAGCGTCTGTCTGATACCCTCTGTCTCAGACCGTCTGTCTCAGACCGTCGGTCTCAGACCGTCTGTCTCAGTCCGTCTCACTCAGACCGTCTGTCGAAGAACGTGTGTGTCAGACAGCCTGTCTCAGACCGTCTTTCTCAGACCGTCTGTCTGAGACCGTCTGTCTCAGACCGTCTGTCTCAGACCGTATGTCTCAGGCCATCTGTCTCAGACCCTCTGTCTCAGACCGTATGTCTCAGACCGTCTGTCTCAGACCGTCTGTCTCAGACCGTCTGTCTCAGACCGCCTGTCTCAGTCCGTCTGTCTCAGTCCGTCTGACTCAGACCGTCTGTCAAAGAACGTGTGTGTCAGACCGTCTGTCTCAGACCACCTGTCTCAGTCCGTCTGTCTCGGTCCGACTATCTCAGACCGTCTGTCTCAGGCCGCCTGTCTCAGACCGTCAGTCTCAGACCGTCTTTCTCAGACCGTCTGTCTGAGACCCTCTGTCTCAGACCGTCTGTCTCAGACCGTCTGTCTCAGACCGCCTGTCTCAGTCCGTCTGTCTCAGTCCGTCTGTCTCAGACCGTCTGTCAAAGAACGTGTGTGTCAGACAGCCTGTCTCAGACCGTCTGTCTCAGTCCGTCTGTCTCAGTCCGCCGGTCTCAGACCGTCCGACTCAGACCGTCTGTCTCAGACCGTCTGTCTCAGACCGTCTGTCTCAGACCGTCTGTCTCAGACCGTCTGTCTCAGACCGTCTGTCTCAGACCGTCTGTCTCAGACCGTCTGTCTCAGACCGTCTGTCTCAGACCGTCTGTCTCAGACCGTCTGTCTCAGACCGTCTGTCTCAGACCGTCTGTCTCAGACCGTCTGTCTCAGACCGTCTGTCTCAGACCGTCTGTCTCACACCGTCTGTCTCAGACCGTCTGTCTCAGACCGTCCGTCTCAGACCGTCTGTCTCAGACCGTCTGTCTCAGACCGTCTGTCTCAGACCGTCTGTCTCAGACCACCTGTCTCAGACCACCTGTCACAGTCCGTCTGTCTCAGTCCGTCTGTCTCAGACCGTCTGTCAAAGAACGTGTGTGTCAGACAGCCTGTCTCAGACAGTCTGTCTCAGACCGTCTGCCACAGACCGTCTGGCTCAGACCGCCATTCTCAGACCGCCTGTCTCAGACCGCCTGTCTCAGTACGTCTGTCTCAGTCCGTCTTTCTCAGACCGTCTGTCAAAGAATGTGTGTGTCAGACAGCCTGTCTCAGACCGTCTGTCTCAGACCCTCTATCTCAGAGCGTCTGTCTGATACCCTCAGTCTCAGACCGTCTGTCTCAGACCGTCTGTCTCAGACCGTCTGTCTCAGTCCGTCTCACTCAGACCGTCTGTCGAAGAACGTGTGTGTCAGACAGCCTGTCTCAGACCGTCTTTCTCAGACCGTCTGTCTGAGACCGTCTGTCTCAGACCGTCTGTCTCAGACCGTCAGTCTCAGGCCGTCTGTCTCAGACCGTCTGTCTCAGAACGTCTGTCTTAGACCGTCTGTCTCAGACCGTCTGTCTCAGACCGTCTGTCTCAGACCGTCTGTCTCAGACCGTCTGTCTCAGACCGTCTGTCTGAGACCGTCTGTCTCAGACCGTCTGTCTCAGTCCGTCTCACTCAGACCCTCTGTCTCAGACCGTCTGTCTCAGACCGTCTGTCTCAGACCGTCTGTCTCAGACCGTCTGTCAAAGAACGTGTGTGTCAGACCGTCTGTCTCAGACCGTCTGTCTCAGACCGCCTGTCTCAGACCGTGTGTCTCAGGCCGTCTGTCTCAGACCCTCTGTCTCAGACCGTATGTCTCAGACCGTCTGTCTCAGACCGTCTGTCTCAGACCGTCTGTCTCAGACCGTCTGTCTCAGACCGTCTGTCTCAGACCGTCTGTCTCAGACCGTCTGACTCAGACCGTCTGTCAAAGAACGTGTGTGTCAGACCGTCTGTCTCAGACCGCCTGTCTCAGACCGTGTGTCTCAGGCCGTCTGTCTCAGACCCTCTGTCTCAGACCGTCAGTCTCAGACCGTCTGTCTCAGACCACCTGTCTCAGTCCGTCTGTCTCGGTCCGACTGTCTCAGGCCGTCTGTCTCAGACCGTCTGTCTCAGACCGTCTGTCTCAGACCGTCTGTCAAAGAACGTGTGTGTCAGACCGTCTGTCTCAGACCGCCTGTCTCAGACCGTGTGTCTCAGGCCGTCTGTCTCAGACCCTCTGTCTCAGACCGTATGTCTCAGACCCTCTGTCTCAGACCGTATGTCTCAGACCCTCTGTCTCAGACCGTCTGTCTCAGACCGTCTGTCTCAGACCGTCTGTCTCAGACCGTCTGTCAAAGAACGTGTGTGTCAGACCGTCTGTCTCAGACCGTCTGTCTCAGACCGCCTGTCTCAGACCGCCTGTCTCAGACCGTCTGTCTCAGGCCGTCAGTCTCAGACCGTCTGTCTCAGACCACCTGTTGCAGTCCATCTGTCTCGGTCCGACTGTCTCAGACCGTCTGTCTCAGACCGTCTGCCACAGACCGTCTGTCTCAGACCGTCGGTCTCAGTCCGTCTCACTCAGACCGTCTGTCGAAGAACGTGTGTGTCAGACAGCCTGTCTCAGACCGTCTTTCTCAGACCGTCTGTCTGAGACCGTCTGTCTCAGACCGTCTGTCTCAGACCGTCTGTCTCAGGCCGTCTGTCTCAGACCGTCTGTCTCAGAACGTCTGTCTTAGACCGTCTGTCTCAGACCGTCTGTCTCAGACCGTCTGTCTCAGACCGTCTTTCTCAGACCGTCTGTCAAAGAATGTGTGTGTCAGACAGCCTGTCTCAGACCGTCTGTCTCAGACCCTCTATCTCAGAGCGTCTGTCTGATACCCTCTGTCTCAGACCGTCTGTCTCAGACCGTCTGTCTCAGTCCGTGTCACTCAGACCGTCTGTCTCAGACCGTCTGTCTCAGACCGTCTGTCTCAGACCGTCTGTCTCAGACCGTCTGACTCAGACCGTCTGTCAAAGAACGTGTGTGTCAGACCGTCTGTCTCAGACCGCCTGTCTCAGACCGTGTGTCTCAGGCCGTCTGTCTCAGACCCTCTGTCTCAGACCGTCAGTCTCAGACCGTCTGTCTCAGACCACCTGTCTCAGTCCGTCTGTCTCGGTCCGACTGTCTCAGACCGTCTGTCTCAGACCGTCTGTCTCAGTCCGTCTCACTCAGACCGTCTGTCGAAGAACGTGTGTGTCAGACAGCCTGTCTCAGACCGTCTTTCTCAGACCGTCTGTCTGAGACCGTCTGTCTCAGACCGTCTGTCTCAGACCGTCTGTCTCAGGCCGTCTGTCTCAGACCGTCTGTCTCAGAACGTCTGTCTTACACCGTCTGTCTCAGACCGTCTGTCTCAGACCGTCTTTCTCAGACCGTCTGTCAAAGAATGTGTGTGTCAGACAGCCTGTCTCAGACCGTCTGGCTCAGACCCTCTATCTCAGAGCGTCTGTCTGATACCCTCTGTCTCAGACCGTCTGTCTCAGACCGTCTGTCTCAGTCCGTGTCACTCAGACCGTCTGTCTCAGACCGTCTGTCTCAGACCGTCTGTCTCAGACCGCCTATATCAGAACGTCTGTCTCAGACCGCCTGTCTCAGACCGTCTGTCTCAGGCCGTCAGTCTCAGACCGTCTGTCTCAGACCACCTGTCTCAGTCCATCTGTCTCGGTCCGACTGTCTCAGACCGTCTGTCTCAGACCGTCTGCCACAGACCGTCTGGCTCAGACCGTCTGTCTCAGACCGTCTGTCTCAGAACGTCTGTCTTAGACCGTCTGTCTCAGACCGTCTGTCTCAGACCGTCTGTCTCAGACCGTCTGTCTCAGACCGTCTGTCTCAGTCCGTCTCACTCAGACCGTCTGTCTCAGACCGTCTGTCTCAGACCGTCTGTCTCAGACCGTCTGTCTCAGACCGTCTGTCTCAGACCGTCTGTCTCAGACCACCTGTTGCAGTCCATCTGTCTCGGTCCGACTGTCTCAGACCGTCTGTCTCAGACCGTCTGCCACAGACCGTCTGTCTCAGACCGTCTGTCTCAGACCGTCTGTCTCAGACCGTCTGTCTCAGACCGTCTGTCTCAGACCGTCTGTCTCAGACCGTCTGACTCAGACCGTCTGTCAAAGAACGTGTGTGTCAGACCGTCTGTCTCAGACCGCCTGTCTCAGACCGTGTGTCTCAGGCCGTCTGTCTCAGACCCTCTGTCTCAGACCGTCAGTCTCAGACCGTCTGTCTCAGACCACCTGTCTCAGTCCGTCTGTCTCGGTCCGACTGTCTCAGACCGTCTGTCTCAGACCGTCTGTCTCAGACGGTCTGTCTCAGACCGTCTGTCAAAGAACGTGTGTGTCAGACCGTCTGTCTCAGACCGCCTGTCGCAGACCGTGTGTCTCAGGCCGTCTGTCTCAGACCCTCTGTCTCAGACCGTATGTCTAAGACCCTCTGTCTCAGACCGTATGTCTCAGACCGTCTGTCTCAGACCGTCTGTCTCAGACCGCCTATATCAGAACGTCTGTCTCAGACCGCCTGTCTCAGACCGTCTGTCTCAGGCCGTCTGCCACAGACCGTCTGTCTCAGACCGTCTGTCTCAGTCCGTCTCACTCAGACCGTCTGTCGAAGAACGTGTGTGTCAGACAGCCTGTCTCAGACCGTCTTTCTCAGACCGTCTGTCTGAGACCGTCTGTCTCAGACCGTCTGTCTCAGACCGTCTGTCTCAGGCCGTCTGTCTCAGACCGTCTGTCTCAGAACGTCTGTCTTAGACCGTCTGTCTTAGACCGTCTGTCTCAGACCGTCTGTCTCAGACCGTCTGTCTCAGACCGTCTTTCTCAGACCGTCTGTCAAAGAATGTGTGTGTCAGACAGCCTGTCTCAGACCGTCTGGCTCAGACCCTCTATCTCAGAGCGTCTGTCTGATACCCTCTGTCTCAGACCGTCTGTCTCAGACCGTCTGTCTCAGTCCGTGTCACTCAGACCGTCTGTCTCAGACCGTCTGTCTCAGACCGTCTGTCTCAGACCGCCTATATCAGAACGTCTGTCTCAGACCGCCTGTCTCAGACCGTCTGTCTCAGGCCGTCAGTCTCAGACCGTCTGTCTCAGACCACCTGTCTCAGTCCATCTGTCTCGGTCCGACTGTCTCAGACCGTCTGTCTCAGACCGTCTGCCACAGACCGTCTGGCTCAGACCGTCTGTCTCAGACCGTCTGTCTCAGAACGTCTGTCTTAGACCGTCTGTCTCAGACCGTCTGTCTCAGACCGTCTGTCTCAGACCGTCTGTCTCAGACCGTCTGTCTCAGTCCGTCTCACTCAGACCGTCTGTCTCAGACCGTCTGTCTCAGACCGTCTGTCTCAGACCACCTGTTGCAGTCCATCTGTCTCGGTCCGACTGTCTCAGACCGTCTGTCTCAGACCGTCTGCCACAGACCGTCTGTCTCAGACCGTCTGTCTCAGACCGTCTGTCTCAGACCGTCTGTCTCAGACCGTCTGTCTCAGACCGTCTGTCTCAGACCGTCTGACTCAGACCGTCTGTCAAAGAACGTGTGTGTCAGACCGTCTGTCTCAGACCGCCTGTCTCAGACCGTGTGTCTCAGGCCGTCTGTCTCAGACCCTCTGTCTCAGACCGTCAGTCTCAGACCGTCTGTCTCAGACCACCTGTCTCAGTCCGTCTGTCTCGGTCCGACTGTCTCAGACCGTCTGTCTCAGACCGTCTGTCTCAGACGGTCTGTCTCAGACCGTCTGTCAAAGAACGTGTGTGTCAGACCGTCTGTCTCAGACCGCCTGTCGCAGACCGTGTGTCTCAGGCCGTCTGTCTCAGACCCTCTGTCTCAGACCGTATGTCTAAGACCCTCTGTCTCAGACCGTATGTCTCAGACCGTCTGTCTCAGACCGTCTGTCTCAGACCGCCTATATCAGAACGTCTGTCTCAGACCGCCTGTCTCAGACCGTCTGTCTCAGGCCGTCAGTCTCAGACCGTCTGTCTCAGACCACCTGTTGCAGTCCATCTGTCTCGGTCCGACTGTCTCAGACCGTCTGTCTCTGACCGTCTGCCACAGACCGTCTGTCTCAGACCGTCTGTCTCAGTCCGTCTCACTCAGACCGTCTGTCGAAGAACGTGTGTGTCAGACAGCCTGTCTCAGACCGTCTTTCTCAGACCGTCTGTCTGAGACCGTCTGTCTCAGACCGTCTGTCTCAGACCGTCTGTCTCAGGCCGTCTGTCTCAGACCGTCTGTCTCAGAACGTCTGTCTTAGACCGTCTGTCTCAGACCGTCTGTCTCAGACCGTCTGTCTCAGACCGTCTTTCTCAGACCGTCTGTCAAAGAATGTGTGTGTCAGACAGCCTGTCTCAGACCGTCTGTCTCAGACCCTCTATCTCAGAGCGTCTGTCTGATACCCTCTGTCTCAGACCGTCTGTCTCAGACCGTCTGTCTCAGTCCGTGTCACTCAGACCGTCTGTCTCAGACCGTCTGTCTCAGACCGTCTGTCTCAGACCGTCTGTCTCAGACCGTCTGTCTCAGACCGTCTGTCTCAGACCGTCTGTCTCAGACCACCTGTTGCAGTCCATCTGTCTCGGTCCGACTGTCTCAGACCGTCTGTCTCAGACCGTCTGCCACAGACCGTCTGTCTCAGACCGTCTGTCTCAGACCGTCTGTCTCAGACCGTCTGTCTCAGACCGTCTGTCTCAGACCGTCTGTCTCAGACCGTCTGTCTCAGACCGTCTGTCTCAGACCGTCTGACTCAGACCGTCTGTCAAAGAACGTGTGTGTCAGACCGTCTGTCTCAGACCGCCTGTCTCAGACCGTGTGTCTCAGGCCGTCTGTCTCAGACCCTCTGTCTCAGACCGTCAGTCTCAGACCGTCTGTCTCAGACCACCTGTCTCAGTCCGTCTGTCTCGGTCCGACTGTCTCAGACCGTCTGTCTCAGACCGTCTGTCTCAGACCGTCTGTCTCAGACGGTCTGTCTCAGACCGTCTGTCAAAGAACGTGTGTGTCAGACCGTCTGTCTCAGACCGCCTGTCGCAGACCGTGTGTCTCAGGCCGTCTGTCTCAGACCCTCTGTCTCAGACCGTATGTCTAAGACCCTCTGTCTCAGACCGTATGTCTCAGACCGTCTGTCTCAGACCGTCTGTCTCAGACCGCCTATATCAGAACGTCTGTCTCAGACCGCCTGTCTCAGACCGTCTGTCTCAGGCCGTCAGTCTCAGACCGTCTGTCTCAGACCACCTGTTGCAGTCCATCTGTCTCGGTCCGACTGTCTCAGACCGTCTGTCTCAGACCGTCTGCCACAGACCGTCTGTCTCAGACCGTCTGTCTCAGTCCGTCTCACTCAGACCGTCTGTCGAAGAGCGTGTGTGTCAGACAGCCTGTCTCAGACCGTCTTTCTCAGACCGTCTGTCTGAGACCGTCTGTCTCAGACCGTCTGTCTCAGACCGTCTGTCTCAGGCCGTCTGTCTCAGACCGTCTGTCTCAGAACGTCTGTCTTAGACCGTCTGTCTCAGACCGTCTGTCTCAGACCGTCTGTCTCAGACCGTCTTTCTCAGACCGTCTGTCAAAGAATGTGTGTGTCAGACAGCCTGTCTCAGACCGTCTGTCTCAGACCCTCTATCTCAGAGCGTCTGTCTGATACCCTCTGTCTCAGACCGTCTGTCTCAGACCGTCTGTCTCAGTCCGTGTCACTCAGACCGTCTGTCTCAGACCGTCTGTCTCAGACCGTCTGTCTCAGACCGTCTGTCTGAAACCCTCTGTCTCAGACCGTCTGTCTCAGTCCGTATGTCTCAGACGGTCTGTCTCCGAACGTCTGTGTCAGACCGTCTGTCCCTGTCAGCATGTCTCAGACCGTCTGTCTCAGAACGTCTGTGTCAGACCGTCTGCCTCAGACCGTCTGTCTCAGTCCGTCTGCCTCGGACCGTCAGCCTCGGACCGTCCGCCTCGGACCGGCTATCCCAGAACGTTTGTGTCAGACCGCCTGTCTCAGGCCGCCTATATCAGACCGTCTGTCTCCGAACGTCTGTCTCAGACCGCCTGTCTCAGTCCGTCTGTCTCAGTCCGTCTGTCTCAGACCGTCTGTCAAAGAACGTGTGTGTCAGACAGCCTGTCTCAGACCGTCTGTCTCAGAACGTCTGTGTCAGACCGTCTGTCTCAGACCGTCTGTCTCAGACCGTCTGTCTCAGACCGTCTGTCTCAGACCATCTGTCTCAGACCGTCTGTCTCAGACCGCCTGTCTCAGACCGTCTGTCTCAGACCGTCTGTCTCAGTCCGTATGTCTCAGACCGTCAGTCTAAGTCCGTCTGTCTCAGTCCGTCTCTCACAGCCCGTCCGTCTCAGACCGTCTGTCTCAGACCACCTGTCTCAGTCCGTCTGTCTCAGTCCGACTGTCTCAGAGCGTCTGTCTCAGGCCGCCTGTCTCAGACCGTCTGTCTCAGACCGTCTGTCACAGACCGTCTGGCTCAGACCGCCTTTCTCAGACCGTCTGTCTCGGAACGTCTGTGTCAGACCGTCTGTCTCAGACCGTCTGTTTCAGACCGACTGTCTCAGTCCGTCTGTCTCAGTCCGTCTGTCTCAGTCCGCCGATCACAGAACGTCCGACTCACACCGCCTGTCTCAGACCGTCTGTCTCCGAACGTCTGTGTCAGACCGTCTGTCTCTGTCCGTATGTCTCAGACCGTCTGTCTCAGACCGTCTGTCTCAGACCGTTTGTCTCAGACCGTCTGTCTCAGACCGTCTGTCTCAGACCGTCTGTCTCAGACCGTCTGTCTCAGACCGTCTGTCTCAGACCGTCTGTCTCAGACCGTCTGTCTCAGACCGTCTGTCTCATACCGCCTGTCTCAGACCGTCTGTCTCAGACTGTCAGTCTCAGTCCGTATGACTCAGACCGTCTGTCTCAGACCGTCTGTCTCAGACCGTCTGTCTCAGACCGTCTGTCTCAGTCCGTATGTCTCAGACCGTCTGTCTCAGTCAGCCTATCTCAGACCGTCGGTCTCAATCCGCCTGCCGCTATCGGGCAGCGTCTGTTCGCCTGTCCCTGTCCTTCTGTCTCAGACCGTCAGTCTAAGTCCGTCTGTCTCAGTCCGTCTCTCACAGCCCGTCCGTCTCAGACCGTCTGTCTCAGACCACCTGTCTCAGTCCGTCTGACTCAGTCCGACTGTCTCAGAGCGTCTGTCTCAGGCCGCCTGTCTCAGACCGTCTGTCTCAGACCGTCTGTCACAGACCGTCTGGCTCAGACCGCCTTTCTCAGACCGTCTGTCTCGGAACGTCTGTGTCAGACCGTCTGTCTCAGACCGTCTGTTTCAGACCGACTGTCGAAGTCCGTCTGTCTCAGTCCGCCGATCACAGAACGTCCGACTCAGACCGCCTGTCTCAGACCGTCTGTCTCGGACTGTCTGTCTGAGACCGTCTGTCTCAGTCCGTATGTCTCGGACGGTCTGTCTCCGAACGTCTGTGTCAGACCGTCTGTCTCTGTCCGTATGTCTCAGACCGTCTGTCTCAGAACGTCTGTGTCAGACCGTCTGTCTCAGTCCGTCTGTCTCAGACCGTTTATCTCAGACCGCCTGTCTCAGACCGTCTGTCTCAGAACGTCTGTCTCAGACCGCCTGTCTCAGTCCGTCTGTCTCAGTCCGTCTGTCTCAGAACGTCTGTGTCAGACCGCCTGTCTCAGACCGACTGTCTCAGTCCGTCTGTCTCAGTCCGCCGATCTCAGACCGTCCGAATCAGACCGCCTGTCTCAGACCGTCTGTCTCAGTCCGTATGTCTCAGACGGTCTGTCTCCGAACGTCTGTGTCAGACCGTCTGTCCCTGTCAGCATGTCTCAGACCGTCTGTCTCAGAACGTCTGTGTCAGACCGTCTGCCTCAGACCGTCTGTCTCAGTCCGTCTGCCTCGGACCGTCAGCCTCGGACCGTCCGCCTCGGACCGGATATCCCAGAACGTTTGTGTCAGACCGCCTGTCTCAGGCCGCCTATATCAGACCGTCTGTCTCCGAACGTCTGTGTCAGACCGTCTGTCTCTGTCCGTATGTCTCGGACCGTCTGTCTCGGACCGTCTGTCTCTGTCCGTATGTCTCGGACCGTCTGTCTCGGACCGTCTGTCTCGGACCGTCTGTCTCGGACCGTCTGCCTCGGACCGTCTGCCTCGGACCGTCTGCCTCGGACCGTCTGCCTCGGACCGTCTGCCTCGGACCGTCTGCCTCGGACCGTCTGCCTCGGACCGTCTGCCTCGGACCGTCTGCCTCGGACCGTCTGCCTCGGACCGTCTGCCTCGGACCGTCTGCCTCGGACCGTCTGCCTCGGACCGTCTGCCTCGGACCGTCTGCCTCGGTCCGTCTGCCTCGGACCGTCTGCCTCGGACCGTCTGCCTCGGACCGTCTGCCTCGGACCGTCTGCCTCGGACCGTCTGCCTCGGACCGTCTGCCTCGGACCGTCTGCCTCGGACCGTCTGCCTCGGACCGTCTGCCTCGGACCGTCTGCCTCGGACCGGCTGTCTCAGTCCGTCTGCCTCGGACCGTCTGCCTCGGACCGTCCGCCTCGGACCGTCCGCCTCGGACCGTCTGCCTCAGACCGGCTATCCCAGAACGTTTGTGTCAGACCGCCTGTCTCAGGCCGCCTATATCAGACCGTCTGTCTCCGAACGTCTGTGTCAGACCGTCTGTCCCTGTCCGTATGTCTCAGACCGTCTGTCTCAGACCGTCTGTCTCAGACCGTCTGTCTCAGACCGTCTGTCTCAGACCGCCTGTCTCAGACCGTCTGTCTCAGACCGTCAGTCTCAGTCCGTATGACTCAGACCGTCTGTCTCAGAACGTCTGTGTCAGACGGGCTGTCCCAGAACGTCTGTGTTAGACCGTCTGTCTCAGACCGTCTGTCTCAAACTGTCCGTCTCAGACCGTCTGTCTCAGACCGCCTGTCTCAGTCCGTCTGTCTCAGTCCGTCTGTCTCAGACCGTCTGTCAAAGAACGTGTGTGTCAGACAGCCTGTCTCAGACCGTCTGTCTCAGGCCGTCTGTCTCAGACCGTCTGTCTCAAACTGTCCGTCTCAGACCGTCTGTCTCAGACCGCCTGTCTCAGTCCGTCTGTCTCAGACCGACTGTCTCAGTCCGTCTGTCTCAGTCCGTCTGTCTCAGAACGTCTGTGTCAGACCGTCTGTCTCAGTCCGTCTGTCTCAGACCGTTTATCTCAGACCGCCTGTCTCAGACCGTCTGTCTCAGAACGTCTGTCTCAGACCGCCTGTCTCAGTCCGTCTGTCTCAGTCCGTCTGTCTCAGAACGTCTGTGTCAGACCGCCTGTCTCAGACCGACTGTCTCAGTCCGTCTGTCTCAGTCCGCCGATCTCAGACCGTCCGAATCAGACCGCCTGTCTCAGACCGTCTGTCTCAGTCCGTATGTCTCAGACGGTCTGTCTCCGAACGTCTGTGTCAGACCGTCTGTCCCTGTCAGCATGTCTCAGACCGTCTGTCTCAGAACGTCTGTGTCAGACCGTCTGCCTCAGACCGTCTGTCTCAGTCCGTCTGCCTCGGACCGTCAGCCTCGGACCGTCCGCCTCGGACCGGATATCCCAGAACGTTTGTGTCAGACCGCCTGTCTCAGGCCGCCTATATCAGACCGTCTGTCTCCGAACGTCTGTGTCAGACCGTCTGTCTCTGTCCGTATGTCTCGGACCGTCTGTCTCTGTCCGTATGTCTCGGACCGTCTGTCTCGGACCGTCTGTCTCGGACCGTCTGTCTCGGACCGTCTGCCTCGGACCGTCTGCCTCGGACCGTCTGCCTCGGACCGTCTGCCTCGGACCGTCTGCCTCGGACCGTCTGCCTCGGACCGTCTGCCTCGGACCGTCTGCCTCGGACCGTCTGCCTCGGACCGTCTGCCTCGGACCGTCTGCCTCGGACCGTCTGCCTCGGACCGTCTGCCTCGGTCCGTCTGCCTCGGACCGTCTGCCTCGGACCGTCTGCCTCGGACCGTCTGCCTCGGACCGTCTGCCTCGGACCGTCTGCCTCGGACCGTCTGCCTCGGACCGTCTGCCTCGGACCGTCTGCCTCGGACCGTCTGCCTCGGACCGTCTGCCTCGGACCGTCTGCCTCGGACCGGCTGTCTCAGTCCGTCTGCCTCGGACCGTCTGCCTCGGACCGTCCGCCTCGGACCGTCCGCCTCGGACCGTCTGCCTCAGACCGGCTATCCCAGAACGTTTGTGTCAGACCGCCTGTCTCAGGCCGCCTATATCAGACCGTCTGTCTCCGAACGTCTGTGTCAGACCGTCTGTCCCTGTCCGTATGTCTCAGACCGTCTGTCTCAGACCGTCTGTCTCAGACCGTCTGTCTCAGACCGTCTGTCTCAGACCGCCTGTCTCAGACCGTCTGTCTCAGACCGTCAGTCTCAGTCCGTATGACTCAGACCGTCTGTCTCAGAACGTCTGTGTCAGACGGGCTGTCCCAGAACGTCTGTGTTAGACCGTCTGTCTCAGACCGTCTGTCTCAGACCGTCTGTCTCAAACTGTCCGTCTCAGACCGTCTGTCTCAGACCGCCTGTCTCAGTCCGTCTGTCTCAGTCCGTCTGTCTCAGACCGTCTGTCAAAGAACGTGTGTGTCAGACAGCCTGTCTCAGACCGTCTGTCTCAGGCCGTCTGTCTCAGACCGTCTGTCTCAAACTGTCCGTCTCAGACCGTCTGTCTCAGACCGCCTGTCTCAGTCCGTCTGTCTCAGACCGACTGTCTCAGTCCGTCTGTCTCAGTCCGTCTGTCTCAGAACGTCTGTGTCAGACCGTCTGTCTCAGACCGTCTGTCTCAGTCCGTATGACTCAGACCGTCTGTCTCAGAACGTCTGTGTCAGACCGCCTGTCTCAGTCCGTCTGTCTCAGTCCGTCTGTCTCAGGCCGTCTGTCAAAGAACGTGTGTGTCAGACAGCCTGTCTCAGACCGTCTGTCTCAGAACGTCTGTGTCAGACCGTCTGTCTCAGACCGCCTGTCTCAGTCCGTCTGTCTCAGTCCGTCTGTCTGAGACCGTCTGTCAAAGAACGTGTGTGTCAGACCGCCTGTCTCAGACCGTCTGTCTCAGAACGTCTGTGTCAGACCGTCTGTCTCAGACCGTCTGTCTCAGACCGTCTGTCTCAGTCCGTCTGTCTCAGAACGTCTGTGTCAGACCGTCTGTCTCAGACCGCCTGTCTCAGTCCGTCTGTCTCAGTCCGTCTGTCTCAGACCGTCTGTCAAAGAACGTGTGTGTCAGACCGCCTGTCTCAGACCGTCTGTCTCAGACCGTCTGTCTCAGACCGTCTGTCTCAGTCCGTATGTCTCAGACCGTCTGTCTCAGTCAGCCTATCTCAGACCGTCGGTCTCAATCCGCCTGCCGCTATCGGGCAGCGTCTGTTCGCCTGTCCCTGTCCTTCTGTCTCAGACTGTCAGTCTAAGTCCGTCTGTCTCAGTCCGTCTCTCACAGCCCGTCTGTCTCAGACCGTCTGTCTCAGTCCATCTGTCTCAGTCCGACTGTCTCAGACCGTCTGTCTCAGGCCGCCTGTCTCAGACCGTCTGTCTCAGACCGTCCGACTCAGACCGCCTGTCTCAGACCGTCTGTCTCAGAACGTCTGTGTCAGACCGCCTGTCTCATGCCGTCTGTCTCAGACCGTCTGTCTCAGACCACCTGTCTCAGTCCGTCTGTCTCGGTCTGACTGTCTCAGACCGTCTGTCTCAGACCGTCTGTCTCAGACCGTCTGTCTGAGACCCTCTGTCTCAGACCGTCTGTCTCTGTCCGTATGTCTCAGACGGTCTGTCTCCGAACGTCTGTGTCAGACCGTCTGTATCAGTCCGCCGGTCTCAGACCGTCCGTCTCAGACCGCCTGTCTCAGTCCGTCTGTCTCAGACCGTCTGTCAAAGAACGTGTGTGTCAGACAGCCTGTCTCAGACCGTCTGTCTCAGACTGTCTGTCTCAGACCGTCTGTCTCAGACCGTCTGTCTCAGACCGTCTGTCTCAGACCGTCTGTCTCAGACCGTCTGTCTCAGACCGTCTGTCTCAGACCGTCTGTCTCAGACCGTCTGTCTCAGACCGTCTGTCTCAGACCGTCTGTCTCAGACCGTCTGTCTCAGACCGTCTGTCTCAGACCGTCTGTCTCAGACCGTCTGTCTCAGACCGTCTGTCTCAGACCGTCTGTCTCAGACCGTCTGTCTCAGACCGTCTGTCTCAGACCGTCTGTCTCAGACCGTCTGTCTCAGACCGTCTGTCTCAGACCGGCTGTCTCAGACCGTCTGTCTCAGACCGTCTGTCTCAGACCGTCTGTCTCAGACCGTCTGTCTCAGACCGTCTGTCTCAGACCGCCTATATCAGAACGTCTGTCTCAGACCGCCTGTCTCAGACCGTCTGTCTCAGGCCGTCAGTCTCAGACCGTCTGTCTCAGACCACCTGTCTCAGTCCATCTGTCTCGGTCCGACTGTCTCAGACCGTCCGTCTCAGACCGTCTGCCACAGACCGTCTGGATCAGACCGCCATTCTCAGACCGCCTGTCTCAGACCGCCTGTCTCAGTACGTCTGTCTCAGTCCGTCTTTCTCAGACCGTCTGTCAAAGAATGTGTGTGTCAGAGAGCCTGTCTCAGACCGTCTGTCTCAGACCCTCTATCTCAGAGCGTCTGTCTGATACCCTCTGTCTCAGACCGTCTGTCTCAGACCGTCGGTCTCAGACCGTCTGTCTCAGTCCGTCTCACTCAGACCGTCTGTCGAAGAACGTGTGTGTCAGACAGCCTGTCTCAGACCGTCTTTCTCAGACCGTCTGTCTGAGACCGTCTGTCTCAGACCGTCTGTCTCAGACCGTATGTCTCAGGCCATCTGTCTCAGACCCTCTGTCTCAGACCGTATGTCTCAGACCGTCTGTCTCAGACCGTCTGTCTCAGACCGTCTGTCTCAGACCGCCTGTCTCAGTCCGTCTGTCTCAGTCCGTCTGACTCAGACCGTCTGTCAAAGAACGTGTGTGTCAGACCGTCTGTCTCAGACCACCTGTCTCAGTCCGTCTGTCTCGGTCCGACTATCTCAGACCGTCTGTCTCAGGCCGCCTGTCTCAGACCGTCAGTCTCAGACCGTCTTTCTCAGACCGTCTGTCTGAGACCCTCTGTCTCAGACCGTCTGTCTCAGACCGTCTGTCTCAGACCGCCTGTCTCAGTCCGTCTGTCTCAGACCGTCTGTCTCAGACCGTCTGTCTCAGACCGTCTGTCTCAGACCGTCTGTCTCAGACCGTCTGTCTCAGACCGTCTGTCTCAGACCGTCTGTCTCAGACCGTCTGTCTCAGACCGTCTGTCTCAGACCGTCTGTCTCAGACCGTCTGTCTCAGACCGTCTGTCTCACACCGTCTGTCTCAGACCGTCTGTCTCAGACCGTCCGTCTCAGACCGTCTGTCTCAGACCGTCTGTCTCAGACCGTCTGTCTCAGACCGTCTGTCTCAGACCACCTGTCTCAGACCACCTGTCACAGTCCGTCTGTCTCAGTCCGTCTGTCTCAGACCGTCTGTCAAAGAACGTGTGTGTCAGACAGCCTGTCTCAGACAGTCTGTCTCAGACCGTCTGCCACAGACCGTCTGGCTCAGACCGCCATTCTCAGACCGCCTGTCTCAGACCGCCTGTCTCAGTACGTCTGTCTCAGTCCGTCTTTCTCAGACCGTCTGTCAAAGAATGTGTGTGTCAGACAGCCTGTCTCAGACCGTCTGTCTCAGACCCTCTATCTCAGAGCGTCTGTCTGATACCCTCAGTCTCAGACCGTCTGTCTCAGACCGTCTGTCTCAGACCGTCTGTCTCAGTCCGTCTCACTCAGACCGTCTGTCGAAGAACGTGTGTGTCAGACAGCCTGTCTCAGACCGTCTTTCTCAGACCGTCTGTCTGAGACCGTCTGTCTCAGACCGTCTGTCTCAGACCGTCAGTCTCAGGCCGTCTGTCTCAGACCGTCTGTCTCAGAACGTCTGTCTTAGACCGTCTGTCTCAGACCGTCTGTCTCAGACCGTCTGTCTCAGACCGTCTGTCTCAGACCGTCTGTCTCAGACCGTCTGTCTGAGACCGTCTGTCTCAGACCGTCTGTCTCAGTCCGTCTCACTCAGACCGTCTGTCTCAGACCGTCTGTCTCAGACCGTCTGTCTCAGACCGTCTGTCTCAGACCGTCTGTCAAAGAACGTGTGTGTCAGACCGTCTGTCTCAGACCGTCTGTCTCAGACCGCCTGTCTCAGACCGTGTGTCTCAGGCCGTCTGTCTCAGACCCTCTGTCTCAGACCGTATGTCTCAGACCGTCTGTCTCAGACCGTCTGTCTCAGACCGTCTGTCTCAGACCGTCTGTCTCAGACCGTCTGTCTCAGACCGTCTGTCTCAGACCGTCTGACTCAGACCGTCTGTCAAAGAACGTGTGTGTCAGACCGTCTGTCTCAGACCGCCTGTCTCAGACCGTGTGTCTCAGGCCGTCTGTCTCAGACCCTCTGTCTCAGACCGTCAGTCTCAGACCGTCTGTCTCAGACCACCTGTCTCAGTCCGTCTGTCTCGGTCCGACTGTCTCAGACCGTCTGTCTCAGACCGTCTGTCTCAGACCGTCTGTCTCAGACCGTCTGTCAAAGAACGTGTGTGTCAGACCGTCTGTCTCAGACCGCCTGTCTCAGACCGTGTGTCTCAGGCCGTCTGTCTCAGACCCTCTGTCTCAGACCGTATGTCTCAGACCCTCTGTCTCAGACCGTATGTCTCAGACCGTCTGTCTCAGACCGTCTGTCTCAGACCGCCTATATCAGAACGTCTGTCTCAGACCGCCTGTCTCAGACCGTCTGTCTCAGGCCGTCAGTCTCAGACCGTCTGTCTCAGACCACCTGTTGCAGTCCATCTGTCTCGGTCCGACTGTCTCAGACCGTCTGTCTCAGACCGTCTGCCACAGACCGTCTGTCTCAGACCGTCGGTCTCAGTCCGTCTCACTCAGACCGTCTGTCGAAGAACGTGTGTGTCAGACAGCCTGTCTCAGACCGTCTTTCTCAGACCGTCTGTCTGAGACCGTCTGTCTCAGACCGTCTGTCTCAGACCGTCTGTCTCAGGCCGTCTGTCTCAGACCGTCTGTCTCAGAACGTCTGTCTTAGACCGTCTGTCTCAGACCGTCTGTCTCAGACCGTCTGTCTCAGACCGTCTTTCTCAGACCGTCTGTCAAAGAATGTGTGTGTCAGACAGCCTGTCTCAGACCGTCTGTCTCAGACCCTCTATCTCAGAGCGTCTGTCTGATACCCTCTGTCTCAGACCGTCTGTCTCAGACCGTCTGTCTCAGTCCGTGTCACTCAGACCGTCTGTCTCAGACCGTCTGTCTCAGACCGTCTGTCTCAGACCGTCTGTCTCAGACCGTCTGACTCAGACCGTCTGTCAAAGAACGTGTGTGTCAGACCGTCTGTCTCAGACCGCCTGTCTCAGACCGTGTGTCTCAGGCCGTCTGTCTCAGACCCTCTGTCTCAGACCGTCAGTCTCAGACCGTCTGTCTCAGACCACCTGTCTCAGTCCGTCTGTCTCGGTCCGACTGTCTCAGACCGTCTGTCTCAGACCGTCTGTCTCAGTCCGTCTCACTCAGACCGTCTGTCGAAGAACGTGTGTGTCAGACAGCCTGTCTCAGACCGTCTTTCTCAGACCGTCTGTCTGAGACCGTCTGTCTCAGACCGTCTGTCTCAGACCGTCTGTCTCAGGCCGTCTGTCTCAGACCGTCTGTCTCAGAACGTCTGTCTTACACCGTCTGTCTCAGACCGTCTGTCTCAGACCGTCTTTCTCAGACCGTCTGTCAAAGAATGTGTGTGTCAGACAGCCTGTCTCAGACCGTCTGGCTCAGACCCTCTATCTCAGAGCGTCTGTCTGATACCCTCTGTCTCAGACCGTCTGTCTCAGACCGTCTGTCTCAGTCCGTGTCACTCAGACCGTCTGTCTCAGACCGTCTGTCTCAGACCGTCTGTCTCAGACCGCCTATATCAGAACGTCTGTCTCAGACCGCCTGTCTCAGACCGTCTGTCTCAGGCCGTCAGTCTCAGACCGTCTGTCTCAGACCACCTGTCTCAGTCCATCTGTCTCGGTCCGACTGTCTCAGACCGTCTGTCTCAGACCGTCTGCCACAGACCGTCTGGCTCAGACCGTCTGTCTCAGACCGTCTGTCTCAGAACGTCTGTCTTAGACCGTCTGTCTCAGACCGTCTGTCTCAGACCGTCTGTCTCAGACCGTCTGTCTCAGACCGTCTGTCTCAGTCCGTCTCACTCAGACCGTCTGTCTCAGACCGTCTGTCTCAGACCGTCTGTCTCAGACCGTCTGTCTCAGACCGTCTGTCTCAGACCGTCTGTCTCAGACCGTCTGTCTCAGACCACCTGTTGCAGTCCATCTGTCTCGGTCCGACTGTCTCAGACCGTCTGTCTCAGACCGTCTGCCACAGACCGTCTGTCTCAGACCGTCTGTCTCAGACCGTCTGTCTCAGACCGTCTGTCTCAGACCGTCTGTCTCAGACCGTCTGTCTCAGACCGTCTGACTCAGACCGTCTGTCAAAGAACGTGTGTGTCAGACCGTCTGTCTCAGACCGCCTGTCTCAGACCGTGTGTCTCAGGCCGTCTGTCTCAGACCCTCTGTCTCAGACCGTCAGTCTCAGACCGTCTGTCTCAGACCACCTGTCTCAGTCCGTCTGTCTCGGTCCGACTGTCTCAGACCGTCTGTCTCAGACCGTCTGTCTCAGACGGTCTGTCTCAGACCGTCTGTCAAAGAACGTGTGTGTCAGACCGTCTGTCTCAGACCGCCTGTCGCAGACCGTGTGTCTCAGGCCGTCTGTCTCAGACCCTCTGTCTCAGACCGTATGTCTAAGACCCTCTGTCTCAGACCGTATGTCTCAGACCGTCTGTCTCAGACCGTCTGTCTCAGACCGCCTATATCAGAACGTCTGTCTCAGACCGCCTGTCTCAGACCGTCTGTCTCAGGCCGTCTGCCACAGACCGTCTGTCTCAGACCGTCTGTCTCAGTCCGTCTCACTCAGACCGTCTGTCGAAGAACGTGTGTGTCAGACAGCCTGTCTCAGACCGTCTTTCTCAGACCGTCTGTCTGAGACCGTCTGTCTCAGACCGTCTGTCTCAGACCGTCTGTCTCAGGCCGTCTGTCTCAGACCGTCTGTCTCAGAACGTCTGTCTTAGACCGTCTGTCTTAGACCGTCTGTCTCAGACCGTCTGTCTCAGACCGTCTGTCTCAGACCGTCTTTCTCAGACCGTCTGTCAAAGAATGTGTGTGTCAGACAGCCTGTCTCAGACCGTCTGGCTCAGACCCTCTATCTCAGAGCGTCTGTCTGATACCCTCTGTCTCAGACCGTCTGTCTCAGACCGTCTGTCTCAGTCCGTGTCACTCAGACCGTCTGTCTCAGACCGTCTGTCTCAGACCGTCTGTCTCAGACCGCCTATATCAGAACGTCTGTCTCAGACCGCCTGTCTCAGACCGTCTGTCTCAGGCCGTCAGTCTCAGACCGTCTGTCTCAGACCACCTGTCTCAGTCCATCTGTCTCGGTCCGACTGTCTCAGACCGTCTGTCTCAGACCGTCTGCCACAGACCGTCTGGCTCAGACCGTCTGTCTCAGACCGTCTGTCTCAGAACGTCTGTCTTAGACCGTCTGTCTCAGACCGTCTGTCTCAGACCGTCTGTCTCAGACCGTCTGTCTCAGACCGTCTGTCTCAGTCCGTCTCACTCAGACCGTCTGTCTCAGACCGTCTGTCTCAGACCGTCTGTCTCAGACCACCTGTTGCAGTCCATCTGTCTCGGTCCGACTGTCTCAGACCGTCTGTCTCAGACCGTCTGCCACAGACCGTCTGTCTCAGACCGTCTGTCTCAGACCGTCTGTCTCAGACCGTCTGTCTCAGACCGTCTGTCTCAGACCGTCTGTCTCAGACCGTCTGTCTCAGACCGTCTGACTCAGACCGTCTGTCAAAGAACGTGTGTGTCAGACCGTCTGTCTCAGACCGCCTGTCTCAGACCGTGTGTCTCAGGCCGTCTGTCTCAGACCCTCTGTCTCAGACCGTCAGTCTCAGACCGTCTGTCTCAGACCACCTGTCTCAGTCCGTCTGTCTCGGTCCGACTGTCTCAGACCGTCTGTCTCAGACCGTCTGTCTCAGACGGTCTGTCTCAGACCGTCTGTCAAAGAACGTGTGTGTCAGACCGTCTGTCTCAGACCGCCTGTCGCAGACCGTGTGTCTCAGGCCGTCTGTCTCAGACCCTCTGTCTCAGACCGTATGTCTAAGACCCTCTGTCTCAGACCGTATGTCTCAGACCGTCTGTCTCAGACCGTCTGTCTCAGACCGCCTATATCAGAACGTCTGTCTCAGACCGCCTGTCTCAGACCGTCTGTCTCAGGCCGTCAGTCTCAGACCGTCTGTCTCAGACCACCTGTTGCAGTCCATCTGTCTCGGTCCGACTGTCTCAGACCGTCTGTCTCTGACCGTCTGCCACAGACCGTCTGTCTCAGACCGTCTGTCTCAGTCCGTCTCACTCAGACCGTCTGTCGAAGAACGTGTGTGTCAGACAGCCTGTCTCAGACCGTCTTTCTCAGACCGTCTGTCTGAGACCGTCTGTCTCAGACCGTCTGTCTCAGACCGTCTGTCTCAGGCCGTCTGTCTCAGACCGTCTGTCTCAGAACGTCTGTCTTAGACCGTCTGTCTCAGACCGTCTGTCTCAGACCGTCTGTCTCAGACCGTCTTTCTCAGACCGTCTGTCAAAGAATGTGTGTGTCAGACAGCCTGTCTCAGACCGTCTGTCTCAGACCCTCTATCTCAGAGCGTCTGTCTGATACCCTCTGTCTCAGACCGTCTGTCTCAGACCGTCTGTCTCAGTCCGTGTCACTCAGACCGTCTGTCTCAGACCGTCTGTCTCAGACCGTCTGTCTCAGACCGTCTGTCTCAGACCGTCTGTCTCAGACCGTCTGTCTCAGACCGTCTGTCTCAGACCACCTGTTGCAGTCCATCTGTCTCGGTCCGACTGTCTCAGACCGTCTGTCTCAGACCGTCTGCCACAGACCGTCTGTCTCAGACCGTCTGTCTCAGACCGTCTGTCTCAGACCGTCTGTCTCAGACCGTCTGTCTCAGACCGTCTGTCTCAGACCGTCTGTCTCAGACCGTCTGTCTCAGACCGTCTGACTCAGACCGTCTGTCAAAGAACGTGTGTGTCAGACCGTCTGTCTCAGACCGCCTGTCTCAGACCGTGTGTCTCAGGCCGTCTGTCTCAGACCCTCTGTCTCAGACCGTCAGTCTCAGACCGTCTGTCTCAGACCACCTGTCTCAGTCCGTCTGTCTCGGTCCGACTGTCTCAGACCGTCTGTCTCAGACCGTCTGTCTCAGACGGTCTGTCTCAGACCGTCTGTCAAAGAACGTGTGTGTCAGACCGTCTGTCTCAGACCGCCTGTCGCAGACCGTGTGTCTCAGGCCGTCTGTCTCAGACCCTCTGTCTCAGACCGTATGTCTAAGACCCTCTGTCTCAGACCGTATGTCTCAGACCGTCTGTCTCAGACCGTCTGTCTCAGACCGCCTATATCAGAACGTCTGTCTCAGACCGCCTGTCTCAGACCGTCTGTCTCAGGCCGTCAGTCTCAGACCGTCTGTCTCAGACCACCTGTTGCAGTCCATCTGTCTCGGTCCGACTGTCTCAGACCGTCTGTCTCAGACCGTCTGCCACAGACCGTCTGTCTCAGACCGTCTGTCTCAGTCCGTCTCACTCAGACCGTCTGTCGAAGAGCGTGTGTGTCAGACAGCCTGTCTCAGACCGTCTTTCTCAGACCGTCTGTCTGAGACCGTCTGTCTCAGACCGTCTGTCTCAGACCGTCTGTCTCAGGCCGTCTGTCTCAGACCGTCTGTCTCAGAACGTCTGTCTTAGACCGTCTGTCTCAGACCGTCTGTCTCAGACCGTCTGTCTCAGACCGTCTTTCTCAGACCGTCTGTCAAAGAATGTGTGTGTCAGACAGCCTGTCTCAGACCGTCTGTCTCAGACCCTCTATCTCAGAGCGTCTGTCTGATACCCTCTGTCTCAGACCGTCTGTCTCAGACCGTCTGTCTCAGTCCGTGTCACTCAGACCGTCTGTCTCAGACCGTCTGTCTCAGACCGTCTGTCTCAGACCGTCTGTCTCAGACCGTCTGTCTCAGACCGTCTGACTCAGACCGTCTGTCAAAGAACGTGTGTGTCAGACCGTCTGTCTCAGACCGCCTGTCTCAGACCGTGTGTCTCAGGCCGTCTGTCTCAGACCCTCTGTCTCAGACCGTCAGTCTCAGACCGTCTGTCTCAGACCACCTGTCTCAGTCCGTCTGTCTCGGTCCGACTGTCACAGACCGTCTATCTCAGACCGTCTGTCTCAGACCGTCTGTCTCAGACCGTCTGTCTCAGACCGTCTGCCACAGACCGTCTGTCTCAGACCGTCTGTCTCAGTCCGTCTCACTCAGACCGTCTGTCGAAGAACGTGTGTGTCAGACAGCCTGTCTCAGACCGTCTGTCTCAGACCGTCTGTCTCAGACCGTCTGTCTCAGGCCGTCTGTCTCAGACCGTCTGTCTCAGAACGTCTGTCTTAGACCGTCTGTCTGAGACCGTCTGTCTCAGACCGTCTGTCTCAGACCGTCTGTCTCAGGCCGTCTGTCTCAGACCGTCTGTCTCAGAACGTCTGTCTTAGACCGTCTGTCTCAGACCACCTGTCTCAGTCCATCTGTCTCGGTCCGACTGTCTCAGACCGTCTGTCTCAGACCGTCTGCCACAGACCGTCTGGCTCAGACCGTCTGTCTCAGACCGTCTGTCTCAGTCCGTCTCACTCAGACCGTCTGTCGAAGAACGTGTGTGTCAGACAGCCTGTCTCAGACCGTCTTTCTCAGACCGTCTGTCTGAGACCGTCTGTCTCAGACCGTCTGTCTCAGACCGTCTGTCTCAGACCGTCTGTCTCAGGCTGTCTGTCTCAGACCGTCTGTCTCAGAACGTCTGTCTTAGACCGTCTGTCTCAGACCGTCTGTCTCAGACCGTCTGTCTCAGACCGTCTGTCTCAGACCGTCTGTCTCAGACCGTCTGTCTCAGACCGTCTGTCTCAGACCGTCTGTCTCAGACCGTCTGTCTCAGACCGTCTGTCTCAGACCGTCTGTCTCAGTCCGTCTCACTCAGACCGTCTGTCTCAGACCGTCTGTCTCAGACCGTCTGTCTCAGACCGTCTGTCTCAGACCGTCTGTCTCAGACCGTCTGTCTCAGACCGTCTGTCTCAGACCGTCTGTCTCAGACCGTCTGTCTCAGACCGCCTATATCAGAACGTCTGTCTCAGACCGCCTGTCTCAGACCGTCTGTCTCAGGCCGTCAGTCTCAGACTGTCTGTCTCAGACCACCTGTCTCAGTCCATCTGTCTCGGTCCGACTGTCTCAGACCGTCTGTCTCAGACCGTCTGCCACAGACCGTCTGGCTCAGACCGCCATTCTCAGACCGCCTGTCTCAGACCGCCTGTCTCAGTACGTCTGTCTCAGTCCGTCTTTCTCAGACCGTCTGTCAAAGAATGTGTGTGTCAGACAGCCTGTCTCAGACCGTCTGTCTCAGACCGTCTGTCTCAGACCGTCTGTCTCAGTCCGTCTCACTCAGACCGTCTGTCGATGAACGTGTGTGTCAGACAGCCTGTCTCAGACCGTCTTTCTCAGACCGTCTGTCTGAGACCGTCTGTCTCAGACCGTCTGTCTCAGACCGTCTGTCTCAGACCGTCTGTCTCAGACCGTCTGTCTCAGGCCGTCTGTCTCAGACCGTCTGTCTCAGACCGTCTGTCTCAGACCGTCTGTCTCAGACCGTCTGTCTCAGACCGTCTGTCTCAGTCCGTCTGTCTCAGACCGCCTGTCTCAGACCGTGTGTCTCAGTCCGTCTCACTCAGACCGTCTGTCTCAGACCGTCTGTCTCAGACCGTCTGTCTCAGACCGTCTGTCTCAGACCGTCTGTCTCAGACCGTCTGTCTCAGACCGTCTGTCTCAGACCGTCTGTCTCAGACCGTCTGTCTCAGACCGTCTGTCTCAGACCACCTGTTGCAGTCCATCTGTCTCGGTCCGACTGTCTCAGACCGTCTGTCTCAGACCGTCTGCCACAGACCGTCTGTCTCAGACCGTCTGTCTCAGTCCGTCTCACTCAGACCGTCTGTCGAAGAACGTGTGTGTCAGACAGTCTGTCTCAGACCGTCTTTCTCAGACCGTCTGTCTGAGACCGTCTGTCTCAGACCGTCTGTCTCAGACCGTCTGTCTCAGGCCGTCTGTCTCAGACCGTCTGTCTCAGAACGTCTGTCTTAGACCGTCTGTCTGAGACCGTCTGTCTCAGACCGTCTGTCTCAGACCGTCTGTCTCAGGCCGTCTGTCTCAGACCGTCTGTCTCAGAACGTCTGTCTTAGACCGTCTGTCTCAGACCACCTGTCTCAGTCCATCTGTCTCGGTCCGACTGTCTCAGACCGTCTGTCTCAGACCGTCTGCCACAGACCGTCTGTCTCAGACCGTCTGCCACAGACCGTCTGGCTCAGACCGTCTGTCTCAGACCGTCTGTCTCAGACCGTCTGTCTCAGACCGTCTGTCTCAGACCGTCTGTCTCAGGCTGTCTGTCTCAGACCGTCTGTCTCAGAACGTCTGTCTTAGACCGTCTGTCTCAGACCGTCTGTCTCAGACCGTCTGTCTCAGACCGTCTGTCTCAGACCGTCTGTGTCAGACCGTCTGTCTCAGACCGTCTGTCTCAGTCCGTCTCACTCAGACCGTCTGTCTCAGACCGTCTGTCTCAGACCGTCTGTCTCAGACCGTCTGTCTCAGACCGTCTGTCTCAGACCGTCTGTCTCAGACCGTCTGTCTCAGACCGTCTGTCTCAGACCGTCTGTCTCAGACCGTCTGTCTCAGACCGTCTGTCTCAGACCGTCTGTCTCAGTCCGTCTGTCTCAGACCGTCTGTCTCAGACCGTCTGTCTCAGACCGTCTGTCTCAGACCGTCTGTCTCAGACCGTCTGTCTCAGACCGTCTGTCTCAGACCGTCTGTCTCAGACCGCCTATATCAGAACGTCTGTCTCAGACCGCCTGTCTCAGACCGTCTGTCTCAGGCCGTCAGTCTCAGACCGTCTGTCTCAGACCACCTGTCTCAGTCCATCTGTCTCGGTCCGACTGTCTCAGACCGTCTGTCTCAGACCGTCTGCCACAGACCGTCTGGCTCAGACCGCCATTCTCAGACCGCCTGTCTCAGACCGCCTGTCTCAGTACGTCTGTCTCAGTCCGTCTTTCTCAGACCGTCTGTCAAAGAATGTGTGTGTCAGACAGCCTGTCTCAGACCGTCTGTCTCAGACCGTCTGTCTCAGACCGTCTGTCTCAGTCCGTCTCACTCAGACCGTCTGTCGAAGAACGTGTGTGTCAGACAGCCTGTCTCAGACCGTCTTTCTCAGACCGTCTGTCTGAGACCGTCTGTCTCAGACCGTCTGTCTCAGACCGTCTGTCTCAGACCGTCTGTCTCAGACCGTCTGCCTCAGGCCGTCTGTCTCAGACCGTCTGTCTCAGACCGTCTGTCTCAGACCGTCTGTCTCAGACCGTCTGTCTCAGACCGTCTGTCTCAGTCCGTCTGTCTCAGACCGTCTGTCTCAGACCGTCTGTCTCAGTCCGTCTCACTCAGACCGTCTGTCTCAGACCGTCTGTCTCAGACCGTCTGTCTCAGACCGTCTGTCTCAGACCGTCTGTCTCAGACCCTCTATCTCAGAGCGTCTGTCTGATACCCTCTGTCTCAGACCGTCTGTCTCAGACCGCCTGTCTCAGTCCGTGTCACTCAGACCGTCTGTCTCAGACCGTCTGTCTCAGACCGTCTGTCTCAGACCGTCTGTCTCAGACCGTCTGTCTCAGACCGTCTGTCTCAGACCGTCTGTCTCAGACCGTCTGTCTCAGACCGTCTGTCTCAGACCGTCTGTCTCAGACCGCCTATATCAGAACGTCTGTCTCAGACCGCCTGTCTCAGACCGTCTGTCTCAGGCCGTCAGTCTCAGACCGTCTGTCTCAGACCACCTGTTGCAGTCCATCTGTCTCGGTCTGTCGAAGAACGTGTGTGTCAGACAGCCTGTCTCAGACCGTCTTTCTCAGACCGTCTGTCTGAGACCGTCTGTCTCAGACCGTCTGTCTCAGACCGTCTGTCTCAGGCCGTCTGTCTCAGACCGTCTGTCTCAGAACGTCTGTCTTAGACCGTCTGTCTCAGACCGTCTGTCTCAGACCGTCTGTCTCAGACCGTCTTTCTCAGACCGTCTGTCAAAGAATGTGTGTGTCAGACAGCCTGTCTCAGACCGTCTGTCTCAGACCCTCTATCTCAGAGCGTCTGTCTGATACCCTCTGTCTCAGACCGTCTGTCTCAGACCGTCTGTCTCAGTCCGTGTCACTCAGACCGTCTGTCTCAGACCGTCTGTCTCAGACCGTCTGTCTCAGACCGTCTGTCTCAGACCGTCTGTCTCAGACCGTCTGACTCAGACCTTCTGTCAAAGAACGTGTGTGTCAGACCGTCTGTCTCAGACCGCCTGTCTCAGACCGTGTGTCTCAGGCCGTCTGTCTCAGACCCTCTGTCTCAGACCGTCAGTCTCAGACCGTCTGTCTCAGACCACCTGTCTCAGTCCGTCTGTCTCGGTCCGACTGTCACAGACCGTCTATCTCAGACCGTCTGTCTCAGACCGTCTGTCTCAGACCGTCTGTCTCAGACCGTCTGCCACAGACCGTCTGTCTCAGACCGTCTGTCTCAGTCCGTCTCACTCAGACCGTCTGTCGAAGAACGTGTGTGTCAGACAGCCTGTCTCAGACCGTCTTTCTCAGACCGTCTGTCTGAGACCGTCTGTCTCAGACCGTCTGTCTCAGACCGTCTGTCTCAGGCCGTCTGTCTCAGACCGTCTGTCTCAGAACGTCTGTCTTAGACCGTCTGTCTCAGACCGTCTGTCTCAGACCGTCTTTCTCAGACCGTCTGTCAAAGAATGTGTGTGTCAGACAGCCTGTCTCAGACCGTCTGGCTCAGACCCTCTATCTCAGAGCGTCTGTCTGATACCCTCTGTCTCAGACCGTCTGTCTCAGACCGTCTGTCTCAGTCCGAGTCACTCAGACCGTCTGTCTCAGACCGTCTGTCTCAGACCGCCTATATCAGAACGTCTGTCTCAGACCGCCTGTCTCAGACCGTCTGTCTCAGGCCGTCAGTCTCAGACCGTCTGTCTCAGACCACCTGTCTCAGTCCATCTGTCTCGGTCCGACTGTCTCAGACCGTCTGTCTCAGACCGTCTGCCACAGACCGTCTGGCTCAGACCGTCTGTCTCAGACCGTCTGTCTCAGAACGTCTGTCTTAGACCGTCTGTCTCAGACCGTCTGTCTCAGACCGTCTGTCTCAGTCCGTCTCACTCAGACCGTCTGTCTCAGACCGTCTGTCTCAGACCGTCTGTCTCAGACCGTCTGTCTCAGACCGTCTGTCTCAGACCGTCTGTCTCAGACCGTCTGTCTCAGACCACCTGTTGCAGTCCATCTGTCTCGGTCCGACTGTCTCAGACCGTCTGTCTCAGACCGTCTGCCACAGACCGTCTGTCTCAGACCGTCTGTCTCAGTCCGTCTCACTCAGACCGTCTGTCGAAGAACGTGTGTGTCAGACAGCCTGTCTCAGACCGTCTTTCTCAGACCGTCTGTCTGAGACCGTCTGTCTCAGACCGTCTGTCTCAGACCGTCTGTCTCAGGCCGTCTGTCTCAGACCGTCTGTCTCAGAACGTCTGTCTTAGACCGTCTGTCTGAGACCGTCTGTCTCAGACCGTCTGTCTCAGACCGTCTGTCTCAGGCCGTCTGTCTCAGACCGTCTGTCTCAGAACGTCTGTCTTAGACCGTCTGTCTCAGACCACCTGTCTCAGTCCATCTGTCTCGGTCCGACTGTCTCAGACCGTCTGTCTCAGACCGTCTGCCACAGACCGTCTGGCTCAGACCGTCTGTCTCAGACCGTCTGTCTCAGTCCGTCTCACTCAGACCGTCTGTCGAAGAACGTGTGTGTCAGACAGCCTGTCTCAGACCGTCTTTCTCAGACCGTCTGTCTGAGACCGTCTGTCTCAGACCGTCTGTCTCAGACCGTCTGTCTCAGACCGTCTGTCTCAGGCTGTCTGTCTCAGACCGTCTGTCTCAGAACGTCTGTCTGAGACCGTCTGTCTCAGACCGTCTGTCTCAGACCGTCTGTCTCAGACCGTCTGTCTCAGACCGTCTGTCTCAGACCGTCTGTCTCAGACCGTCTGTCTCAGACCGTCTGTCTCAGACCGTCTGTCTCAGACCGTCTGTCTCAGTCCGTCTCACTCAGACCGTCTGTCTCAGACCGTCTGTCTCAGACCGTCTGTCTCAGACCGTCTGTCTCAGACCGTCTGTCTCAGACCGTCTGTCTCAGACCGTCTGTCTCAGACCGTCTGTCTCAGACCGTCTGTCTCAGACCGTCTGTCTCAGACCGTCTGTCTCAGACCGTCTGTCTCAGTCCGTCTGTCTCAGACCGTCTGTCTCAGACCGTCTGTCTCAGACCGTCTGTCTCAGACCGTCTGTCTCAGACCGTCTGTCTCAGACCGTCTGTCTCAGACCGTCTGTCTCAGACCGTCTGTCTCAGACCGCCTATATCAGAACGTCTGTCTCAGACCGCCTGTCTCAGACCGTCTGTCTCAGGCCGTCAGTCTCAGACTGTCTGTCTCAGACCACCTGTCTCAGTCCATCTGTCTCGGTCCGACTGTCTCAGACCGTCTGTCTCAGACCGTCTGCCACAGACCGTCTGGCTCAGACCGCCATTCTCAGACCGCCTGTCTCAGACCGCCTGTCTCAGTACGTCTGTCTCAGTCCGTCTTTCTCAGACCGTCTGTCAAAGAATGTGTGTGTCAGACAGCCTGTCTCAGACCGTCTGTCTCAGACCGTCTGTCTCAGACCGTCTGTCTCAGTCCGTCTCACTCAGACCGTCTGTCGATGAACGTGTGTGTCAGACAGCCTGTCTCAGACCGTCTTTCTCAGACCGTCTGTCTGAGACCGTCTGTCTCAGACCGTCTGTCTCAGACCGTCTGTCTCAGACCGTCTGTCTCAGACCGTCTGTCTCAGGCCGTCTGTCTCAGACCGTCTGTCTCAGACCGTCTGTCTCAGACTGTCTGTCTCAGACCGTCTGTCTCAGACCGTCTGTCTCAGTCCGTCTGTCTCAGACCGCCTGTCTCAGACCGTGTGTCTCAGTCCGTCTCACTCAGACCGTCTGTCTCAGACCGTCTGTCTCAGACCGTCTGTCTCAGACCGTCTGTCTCAGACCGTCTGTCTCAGACCGTCTGTCTCAGACCGTCTGTCTCAGACCGTCTGTCTCAGACCGTCTGTCTCAGACCGTCTGTCTCAGACCGTCTGTCTCAGACCACCTGTTGCAGTCCATCTGTCTCGGTCCGACTGTCTCAGACCGTCTGTCTCAGACCGTCTGCCACAGACCGTCTGTCTCAGACCGTCTGTCTCAGTCCGTCTCACTCAGACCGTCTGTCGAAGAACGTGTGTCTCAGACCGTCTGTCTCAGACCGTCTGCCACAGACCGTCTGGCTCAGACCGCCATTCTCAGACCGTCTGTCTCAGACCGTCTGTCTCAGGCCGTCTGTCTCAGACCGTCTGTCTCAGAACGTCTGTCTTAGACCGTCTGTCTGAGACCGTCTGTCTCAGACCGTCTGTCTCAGACCGTCTGTCTCAGGCCGTCTGTCTCAGACCGTCTGTCTCAGAACGTCTGTCTTAGACCGTCTGTCTCAGACCACCTGTCTCAGTCCATCTGTCTCGGTCCGACTGTCTCAGACCGTCTGTCTCAGACCGTCTGCCACAGACCGTCTGTCTCAGACCGTCTGCCACAGACCGTCTGGCTCAGACCGTCTGTCTCAGACCGTCTGTCTCAGACCGTCTGTCTCAGACCGTCTGTCTCAGGCTGTCTGTCTCAGACCGTCTGTCTCAGAACGTCTGTCTTAGACCGTCTGTCTCAGACCGTCTGTCTCAGACCGTCTGTCTCAGACCGTCTGTCTCAGACCGTCTGTCTCAGACCGTCTGTCTCAGACCGTCTGTCTCAGTCCGTCTCACTCAGACCGTCTGTCTCAGACCGTCTGTCTCAGACCGTCTGTCTCAGACCGTCTGTCTCAGACCGTCTGTCTCAGACCGTCTGTCTCAGACCGTCTGTCTCAGACCGTCTGTCTCAGACCGTCTGTCTCAGACCGTCTGTCTCAGACCGTCTGTCTCAGACCGTCTGTCTCAGTCCGTCTGTCTCAGACCGTCTGTCTCAGACCGTCTGTCTCAGACCGTCTGTCTCAGACCGTCTGTCTCAGACCGTCTGTCTCAGACCGTCTGTCTCAGACCGTCTGTCTCAGACCGCCTATATCAGAACGTCTGTCTCAGACCGCCTGTCTCAGACCGTCTGTCTCAGGCCGTCAGTCTCAGACCGTCTGTCTCAGACCACCTGTCTCAGTCCATCTGTCTCGGTCCGACTGTCTCAGACCGTCTGTCTCAGACCGTCTGCCACAGACCGTCTGGCTCAGACCGCCATTCTCAGACCGCCTGTCTCAGACCGCCTGTCTCAGTACGTCTGTCTCAGTCCGTCTTTCTCAGACCGTCTGTCAAAGAATGTGTGTGTCAGACAGCCTGTCTCAGACCGTCTGTCTCAGACCGTCTGTCTCAGACCGTCTGTCTCAGTCCGTCTCACTCAGACCGTCTGTCGAAGAACGTGTGTGTCAGACAGCCTGTCTCAGACCGTCTTTCTCAGACCGTCTGTCTGAGACCGTCTGTCTCAGACCGTCTGTCTCAGACCGTCTGTCTCAGACCGTCTGTCTCAGACCGTCTGTCTCAGGCCGTCTGTCTCAGACCGTCTGTCTCAGACCGTCTGTCTCAGACCGTCTGTCTCAGACCGTCTGTCTCAGACCGTCTGTCTCAGTCCGTCTGTCTCAGACCGTCTGTCTCAGACCGTCTGTCTCAGACCGTCTGTCTCAGTCCGTCTCACTCAGACCGTCTGTCTCAGACCGTCTGTCTCAGACCGTCTGTCTCAGACCGTCTGTCTCAGACCGTCTGTCTCAGACCGTCTGTCTCAGACCGTCTGTCTCAGACCGTCTGTCTCAGACCGTCTGTCTCAGACCGTCTGACTCAGACCGTCTGTCAAAGAACGTGTGTGTCAGACCGTCTGTCTCAGACCGCCTGTCTCAGACCGTGTGTCTCAGGCCGTCTGTCTCAGACCCTCTGTCTCAGACCGTCAGTCTCAGACCGTCTGTCTCAGACCACCTGCCTCAGTCCGTCTGTCTCGGTCCGACTGTCTCAGACCGTCTGTCTCAGACCGTCTGTCTCAGACCGTCTGTCTCAGACCGTCTGTCAAAGAACGTGTGTGTCAGACCGTCTGTCTCAGACCGCCTGTCTCAGACCGTGTGTCTCAGTCCGTCTCACTCAGACCGTCTGTCTCAGACCGTCTGTCTCAGACCGTCTGTCTCAGACCGTCTGTCTCAGACCGTCTGTCTCAGACCGTCTGTCTCAGACCGTCTGTCTCAGACCACCTGTTGCAGTCCATCTGTCTCGGTCCGACTGTCTCAGACCGTCTGTCTCAGACCGTCTGCCACAGACCGTCTGTCTCAGACCGTCTGTCTCAGTCCGTCTCACTCAGACCGTCTGTCGAAGAACGTGTGTGTCAGACAGTCTGTCTCAGACCGTCTTTCTCAGACCGTCTGTCTGAGACCGTCTGTCTCAGACCGTCTGTCTCAGACCGTCTGTCTCAGGCCGTCTGTCTCAGACCGTCTGTCTCAGAACGTCTGTCTTAGACCGTCTGTCTGAGACCGTCTGTCTCAGACCGTCTGTCTCAGACCGTCTGTCTCAGGCCGTCTGTCTCAGACCGTCTGTCTCAGAACGTCTGTCTTAGACCGTCTGTCTCAGACCACCTGTCTCAGTCCATCTGTCTCGGTCCGACTGTCTCAGACCGTCTGTCTCAGACCGTCTGCCACAGACCGTCTGTCTCAGACCGTCTGCCACAGACCGTCTGGCTCAGACCGTCTGTCTCAGACCGTCTGTCTCAGACCGTCTGTCTCAGACCGTCTGTCTCAGACCGTCTGTCTCAGACCGTCTGTCTCAGTCCGTCTGTCTCAGACCGTCTGTCTCAGACCGTCTGTCTCAGACCGTCTGTCTCAGACCGTCTGTCTCAGACCGTCTGTCTCAGACCGTCTGTCTCAGACCGTCTGTCTCAGACCGCCTATATCAGAACGTCTGTCTCAGACCGCCTGTCTCAGACCGTCTGTCTCAGGCCGTCAGTCTCAGACTGTCTGTCTCAGACCACCTGTCTCAGTCCATCTGTCTCGGTCCGACTGTCTCAGACCGTCTGTCTCAGACCGTCTGCCACAGACCGTCTGGCTCAGACCGCCATTCTCAGACCGCCTGTCTCAGACCGCCTGTCTCAGTACGTCTGTCTCAGTCCGTCTTTCTCAGACCGTCTGTCAAAGAATGTGTGTGTCAGACAGCCTGTCTCAGACCGTCTGTCTCAGACCGTCTGTCTCAGACCGTCTGTCTCAGTCCGTCTCACTCAGACCGTCTGTCGATGAACGTGTGTGTCAGACAGCCTGTCTCAGACCGTCTTTCTCAGACCGTCTGTCTGAGACCGTCTGTCTCAGACCGTCTGTCTCAGACCGTCTGTCTCAGACCGTCTGTCTCAGACCGTCTGTCTCAGGCCGTCTGTCTCAGACCGTCTGTCTCAGACCGTCTGTCTCAGACCGTCTGTCTCAGACCGTCTGTCTCAGACCGTCTGTCTCAGTCCGTCTGTCTCAGACCGCCTGTCTCAGACCGTGTGTCTCAGTCCGTCTCACTCAGACCGTCTGTCTCAGACCGTCTGTCTCAGACCGTCTGTCTCAGACCGTCTGTCTCAGACCGTCTGTCTCAGACCGTCTGTCTCAGACCGTCTGTCTCAGACCGTCTGTCTCAGACCGTCTGTCTCAGACCGTCTGTCTCAGACCGTCTGTCTCAGACCGTCTGTCTCAGACCACCTGTTGCAGTCCATCTGTCTCGGTCCGACTGTCTCAGACCGTCTGTCTCAGACCGTCTGCCACAGACCGTCTGTCTCAGACCGTCTGTCTCAGTCCGTCTCACTCAGACCGTCTGTCGAAGAACGTGTGTGTCAGACAGTCTGTCTCAGACCGTCTTTCTCAGACCGTCTGTCTGAGACCGTCTGTCTCAGACCGTCTGTCTCAGACCGTCTGTCTCAGACCGTCTGTCTCAGGCCGTCTGTCTCAGACCGTCTGTCTCAGAACGTCTGTCTTAGACCGTCTGTCTGAGACCGTCTGTCTCAGACCGTCTGTCTCAGACCGTCTGTCTCAGGCCGTCTGTCTCAGACCGTCTGTCTCAGAACGTCTGTCTTAGACCGTCTGTCTCAGACCACCTGTCTCAGTCCATCTGTCTCGGTCCGACTGTCTCAGACCGTCTGTCTCAGACCGTCTGCCACAGACCGTCTGTCTCAGACCGTCTGCCACAGACCGTCTGGCTCAGACCGTCTGTCTCAGACCGTCTGTCTCAGACCGTCTGTCTCAGACCGTCTGTCTCAGGCTGTCTGTCTCAGACCGTCTGTCTCAGAACGTCTGTCTTAGACCGTCTGTCTCAGACCGTCTGTCTCAGACCGTCTGTCTCAGACCGTCTGTCTCAGACCGTCTGTCTCAGTCCGTCTCACTCAGACCGTCTGTCTCAGACCGTCTGTCTCAGACCGTCTGTCTCAGACCGTCTGTCTCAGACCGTCTGTCTCAGACCGTCTGTCTCAGACCGTCTGTCTCAGACCGTCTGTCTCAGACCGTCTGTCTCAGACCGTCTGTCTCAGACCGTCTGTCTCAGTCCGTCTGTCTCAGACCGTCTGTCTCAGACCGTCTGTCTCAGACCGTCTGTCTCAGACCGTCTGTCTCAGACCGTCTGTCTCAGACCGTCTGTCTCAGACCGTCTGTCTCAGACCGTCTGTCTCAGACCGTCTGTCTCAGACCGCCTATATCAGAACGTCTGTCTCAGACCGCCTGTCTCAGACCGTCTGTCTCAGGCCGTCAGTCTCAGACCGTCTGTCTCAGACCACCTGTCTCAGTCCATCTGTCTCGGTCCGACTGTCTCAGACCGTCTGTCTCAGACCGTCTGCCACAGACCGTCTGGCTCAGACCGCCATTCTCAGACCGCCTGTCTCAGACCGCCTGTCTCAGTACGTCTGTCTCAGTCCGTCTTTCTCAGACCGTCTGTCAAAGAATGTGTGTGTCAGACAGCCTGTCTCAGACCGTCTGTCTCAGACCGTCTGTCTCAGACCGTCTGTCTCAGTCCGTCTCACTCAGACCGTCTGTCGAAGAACGTGTGTGTCAGACAGCCTGTCTCAGACCGTCTTTCTCAGACCGTCTGTCTGAGACCGTCTGTCTCAGACCGTCTGTCTCAGACCGTCTGTCTCAGACCGTCTGTCTCAGACCGTCTGTCTCAGGCCGTCTGTCTCAGACCGTCTGTCTCAGACCGTCTGTCTCAGACCGTCTGTCTCAGACCGTCTGTCTCAGACCGTCTGTCTCAGTCCGTCTGTCTCAGACCGTCTGTCTCAGACCGTCTGTCTCAGACCGTCTGTCTCAGTCCGTCTCACTCAGACCGTCTGTCTCAGACCGTCTGTCTCAGACCGTCTGTCTCAGACCGTCTGTCTCAGACCGTCTGTCTCA
The DNA here is from genome assembly GCA_947623535.1 of Coelioxys conoideus. Lineage (NCBI taxonomy): Eukaryota > Metazoa > Arthropoda > Insecta > Hymenoptera > Megachilidae > Coelioxys > Coelioxys conoideus. The sequence goes on along the minus strand of CANQJN010000036.1, from coordinate 1,446,353 downwards.
GACCGTCTGTCTCAGACCGTCTGTCTCAGACCGTCTGTCTCAGACCGTCTGTCTCAGACCGTCTGACTCAGACCGTCTGTCAAAGAACGTGTGTGTCAGACCGTCTGTCTCAGACCGCCTGTCTCAGACCGTGTGTCTCAGGCCGTCTGTCTCAGACCCTCTGTCTCAGACCGTCAGTCTCAGACCGTCTGTCTCAGACCACCTGCCTCAGTCCGTCTGTCTCGGTCCGACTGTCTCAGACCGTCTGTCTCAGACCGTCTGTCTCAGACCGTCTGTCTCAGACCGTCTGTCAAAGAACGTGTGTGTCAGACCGTCTGTCTCAGACCGCCTGTCTCAGACCGTGTGTCTCAGTCCGTCTCACTCAGACCGTCTGTCTCAGACCGTCTGTCTCAGACCGTCTGTCTCAGACCGTCTGTCTCAGACCGTCTGTCTCAGACCGTCTGTCTCAGACCGTCTGTCTCAGACCGTCTGTCTCAGACCGTCTGTCTCAGACCGTCTGTCTCAGACCACCTGTTGCAGTCCATCTGTCTCGGTCCGACTGTCTCAGACCGTCTGTCTCAGACCGTCTGCCACAGACCGTCTGTCTCAGACCGTCTGTCTCAGTCCGTCTCACTCAGACCGTCTGTCGAAGAACGTGTGTGTCAGACAGTCTGTCTCAGACCGTCTTTCTCAGACCGTCTGTCTGAGACCGTCTGTCTCAGACCGTCTGTCTCAGACCGTCTGTCTCAGGCCGTCTGTCTCAGACCGTCTGTCTCAGAACGTCTGTCTTAGACCGTCTGTCTGAGACCGTCTGTCTCAGACCGTCTGTCTCAGACCGTCTGTCTCAGGCCGTCTGTCTCAGACCGTCTGTCTCAGAACGTCTGTCTTAGACCGTCTGTCTCAGACCACCTGTCTCAGTCCATCTGTCTCGGTCCGACTGTCTCAGACCGTCTGTCTCAGACCGTCTGCCACAGACCGTCTGTCTCAGACCGTCTGCCACAGACCGTCTGGCTCAGACCGTCTGTCTCAGACCGTCTGTCTCAGACCGTCTGTCTCAGTCCGTCTCACTCAGACCGTCTGTCTCAGACCGTCTGTCTCAGACCGTCTGTCTCAGACCGTCTGTCTCAGACCGTCTGTCTCAGACCGTCTGTCTCAGACCGTCTGTCTCAGACCGTCTGTCTCAGACCGTCTGTCTCAGACCGTCTGTCTCAGACCGTCTGTCTCAGACCGTCTGTCTCAGACCGTCTGTCTCAGGCCGTCTGTCTCAGACCGTCTGTCTCAGACCGTCTGTCTCAGACCGTCTGTCTCAGACCGTCTGTCTCAGACCGTCTGTCTCAGTCCGTCTGTCTCAGACCGTCTGTCTCAGACCGTCTGTCTCAGTCCGTCTCACTCAGACCGTCTGTCTCAGACCGTCTGTCTCAGACCGTCTGTCTCAGACCGTCTGTCTCAGACCGTCTGTCTCAGACCGTCTGTCTCAGACCGTCTGTCTCAGACCGTCTGTCTCAGACCGTCTGTCTCAGACCGTCTGACTCAGACCGTCTGTCAAAGAACGTGTGTGTCAGACCGTCTGTCTCAGACCGCCTGTCTCAGACCGTGTGTCTCAGGCCGTCTGTCTCAGACCCTCTGTCTCAGACCGTCAGTCTCAGACCGTCTGTCTCAGACCACCTGCCTCAGTCCGTCTGTCTCGGTCCGACTGTCTCAGACCGTCTGTCTCAGACCGTCTGTCTCAGACCGTCTGTCTCAGACCGTCTGTCAAAGAACGTGTGTGTCAGACCGTCTGTCTCAGACCGCCTGTCTCAGACCGTGTGTCTCAGTCCGTCTCACTCAGACCGTCTGTCTCAGACCGTCTGTCTCAGACCGTCTGTCTCAGACCGTCTGTCTCAGACCGTCTGTCTCAGACCGTCTGTCTCAGACCGTCTGTCTCAGACCGTCTGTCTCAGACCGTCTGTCTCAGACCGTCTGTCTCAGACCACCTGTTGCAGTCCATCTGTCTCGGTCCGACTGTCTCAGACCGTCTGTCTCAGACCGTCTGCCACAGACCGTCTGTCTCAGACCGTCTGTCTCAGTCCGTCTCACTCAGACCGTCTGTCGAAGAACGTGTGTGTCAGACAGTCTGTCTCAGACCGTCTTTCTCAGACCGTCTGTCTGAGACCGTCTGTCTCAGACCGTCTGTCTCAGACCGTCTGTCTCAGGCCGTCTGTCTCAGACCGTCTGTCTCAGAACGTCTGTCTTAGACCGTCTGTCTGAGACCGTCTGTCTCAGACCGTCTGTCTCAGACCGTCTGTCTCAGGCCGTCTGTCTCAGACCGTCTGTCTCAGAACGTCTGTCTTAGACCGTCTGTCTCAGACCACCTGTCTCAGTCCATCTGTCTCGGTCCGACTGTCTCAGACCGTCTGTCTCAGACCGTCTGCCACAGACCGTCTGTCTCAGACCGTCTGCCACAGACCGTCTGGCTCAGACCGTCTGTCTCAGACCGTCTGTCTCAGACCGTCTGTCTCAGTCCGTCTCACTCAGACCGTCTGTCTCAGACCGTCTGTCTCAGACCGTCTGTCTCAGACCGTCTGTCTCAGACCGTCTGTCTCAGACCGTCTGTCTCAGACCGTCTGTCTCAGACCGTCTGTCTCAGACCGTCTGTCTCAGACCGTCTGTCTCAGACCGTCTGTCTCAGACCGTCTGTCTCAGTCCGTCTGTCTCAGACCGTCTGTCTCAGACCGTCTGTCTCAGACCGTCTGTCTCAGACCGTCTGTCTCAGACCGTCTGTCTCAGACCGTCTGTCTCAGACCGTCTGTCTCAGACCGCCTATATCAGAACGTCTGTCTCAGACCGCCTGTCTCAGACCGTCTGTCTCAGGCCGTCAGTCTCAGACCGTCTGTCTCAGACCACCTGTCTCAGTCCATCTGTCTCGGTCCGACTGTCTCAGACCGTCTGTCTCAGACCGTCTGCCACAGACCGTCTGGCTCAGACCGCCATTCTCAGACCGCCTGTCTCAGACCGCCTGTCTCAGTACGTCTGTCTCAGTCCGTCTTTCTCAGACCGTCTGTCAAAGAATGTGTGTGTCAGACAGCCTGTCTCAGACCGTCTGTCTCAGACCGTCTGTCTCAGACCGTCTGTCTCAGTCCGTCTCACTCAGACCGTCTGTCGAAGAACGTGTGTGTCAGACAGCCTGTCTCAGACCGTCTTTCTCAGACCGTCTGTCTGAGACCGTCTGTCTCAGACCGTCTGTCTCAGACCGTCTGTCTCAGACCGTCTGTCTCAGACCGTCTGTCTCAGACCGTCTGTCTCAGACCGTCTGTCTCAGGCCGTCTGTCTCAGACCGTCTGTCTCAGACCGTCTGTCTCAGACCGTCTGTCTCAGACCGTCTGTCTCAGACCGTCTGTCTCAGTCCGTCTGTCTCAGACCGTCTGTCTCAGACCGTCTGTCTCAGTCCGTCTCACTCAGACCGTCTGTCTCAGACCGTCTGTCTCAGACCGTCTGTCTCAGACCGTCTGTCTCAGACCGTCTGTCTCAGACCGTCTGTCTCAGACCCTCTATCTCAGAGCGTCTGTCTGATACCCTCTGTCTCAGACCGTCTGTCTCAGACCGCCTGTCTCAGTCCGTGTCACTCAGACCGTCTGTCTCAGACCGTCTGTCTCAGACCGTCTGTCTCAGACCGTCTGTCTCAGACCGTCTGTCTCAGACCGTCTGTCTCAGACCGTCTGTCTCAGACCGCCTGTCTCAGACCGTGTGTCTCAGGCCGTCTGTCTCAGACCCTCTGTCTCAGACCGTCAGTCTCAGACCGTCTGTCTCAGACCACCTGTCTCAGTCCGTCTGTCTCGGTCCGACTGTCTCAGACCGTCTGTCTCAGACCGTCTGTCTCAGACCGTCTGTCTCAGACCGTCTGTCTCAGACCGTCTGTCAAAGAACGTGTGTGTCAGACCGTCTGTCTCAGACCGCCTGTCTCAGACCGTGTGTCTCAGGCCGTCTGTCTCAGACCCTCTGTCTCAGACCGTATGTCTCAGACCCTCTGTCTCAGACCGTATGTCTCAGACCGTGTGTCTCAGACCGTCTGTCTCAGACCGTCTGTCTCAGACCGTCTGTCTCAGACCGCCTATATCAGAACGTCTGTCTCAGACCGCCTGTCTCAGACCGTCTGTCTCAGGCCGTCAGTCTCAGACCGTCTGTCTCAGACCACCTGTTGCAGTCCATCTGTCTCGGTCCGACTGTCTCAGACCGTCTGTCTCAGAACGTCTGTCTTAGACCGTCTGTCTCAGACCGTCTGTCTCAGACCGTCTGTCTCAGACCGTCTGTCTCAGACCGTCTGTCTCAGACCGTCTGTCTCAGTCCGTCTCACTCAGACCGTCTGTCTCAGACCGTCTGTCTCAGACCGTCTGTCTCAGACCGTCTGTCTCAGACCGTCTGTCTCAGACCGTCTGTCTCAGACCGTCTGTCTCAGACCGTCTGTCTCAGACCGTCTGACTCAGACCGTCTGTCAAAGAACGTGTGTGTCAGACCGTCTGTCTCAGACCGCCTGTCTCAGACCGTGTGTCTCAGGCCGTCTGTCTCAGACCCTCTGTCTCAGACCGTCAGTCTCAGACCGTCTGTCTCAGACCACCTGCCTCAGTCCGTCTGTCTCGGTCCGACTGTCTCAGACCGTCTGTCTCAGACCGTCTGTCTCAGACCGTCTGTCTCAGACCGTCTGTCAAAGAACGTGTGTGTCAGACCGTCTGTCTCAGACCGCCTGTCTCAGACCGTGTGTCTCAGGCCGTCTGTCTCAGACCCTCTGTCTCAGACCGTATGTCTCAGACCCTCTGTCTCAGACCGTATGTCTCAGACCGTGTGTCTCAGACCGTCTGTCTCAGACCGTCTGTCTCAGACCGTCTGTCTCAGACCGCCTATATCAGAACGTCTGTCTCAGACCGCCTGTCTCAGACCGTCTGTCTCAGGCCGTCAGTCTCAGACCGTCTGTCTCAGACCACCTGTTGCAGTCCATCTGTCTCGGTCCGACTGTCTCAGACCGTCTGTCTCAGAACGTCTGTCTTAGACCGTCTGTCTCAGACCGTCTGTCTCAGACCGTCTGTCTCAGACCGTCTGTCTCAGACCGTCTGTCTCAGACCGTCTGTCTCAGTCCGTCTCACTCAGACCGTCTGTCTCAGACCGTCTGTCTCAGACCGTCTGTCTCAGACCGTCTGTCTCAGACCGTCTGTCTCAGACCGTCTGTCTCAGACCGTCTGTCAAAGAACGTGTGTGTCAGACCGTCTGTCTCAGACCGCCTGTCTCAGACCGTGTGTCTCAGGCCGTCTGTCTCAGACCCTCTGTCTCAGACCGTATGTCTCAGACCGTCTGTCTCAGACCGTCTGTCTCAGACCGTCTGTCTCAGACCGTCTGTCTCAGACCGTCTGTCTCAGACCGTCTGTCTCAGACCGTCTGACTCAGACCGTCTGTCAAAGAACGTGTGTGTCAGACCGTCTGTCTCAGACCGCCTGTCTCAGACCGTGTGTCTCAGGCCGTCTGTCTCAGACCCTCTGTCTCAGACCGTCAGTCTCAGACCGTCTGTCTCAGACCACCTGTCTCAGTCCGTCTGTCTCGGTCCGACTGTCTCAGACCGTCTGTCTCAGACCGTCTGTCTCAGACCGTCTGTCAAAGAACGTGTGTGTCAGACCGTCTGTCTCAGAACGCCTGTCTCAGACCGTGTGTCACAGGCCGTCTGTCTCAGACCCTCTGTCTCAGACCGTATGTCTCAGACCCTCTGTCTCAGACCGTATGTCTCAGACCGTCTGTCTCAGACCGCCTATATCAGAACGTCTGTCTCAGACCGCCTGTCTCAGACCGTCTGTCTCAGGCCGTCAGTCTCAGACCGTCTGTCTCAGACCACCTGTTGCAGTCCATCTGTCTCGGTCCGACTGTCTCAGACCGTCTGTCTCAGACCGTCTGCCACAGACCGTCTGTCTCAGACCGTCTGTCTCAGTCCGTCTCACTCAGACCGTCTGTCGAAGAACGTGTGTGTCAGACAGCCTGTCTCAGACCGTCTTTCTCAGACCGTCTGTCTGAGACCGTCTGTCTCAGACCGTCTGTCTCAGACCGTCTGTCTCAGACCGTCTGTCTCAGGCCGTCTGTCTCAGACCGTCTGTCTCAGAACGTCTGTCTTAGACCGTCTGTCTCAGACCGTCTGTCTCAGACCGTCTGTCTCAGACCGTCTTTCTCAGACCGTCTGTCAAAGAATGTGTGTGTCAGACAGCCTGTCTCAGACCGTCTGTCTCAGACCCTCTATCTCAGAGCGTCTGTCTGATACCCTCTGTCTCAGACCGTCTGTCTCAGACCGTCTGTCTCAGACCGTCTGTCTCAGACCGTCTGTCTCAGACCGTCTGTCTCAGACCGTCTGACTCAGACCGTCTGTCAAAGAACGTGTGTGTCAGACCGTCTGTCTCAGACCGCCTGTCTCAGACCGTGTGTCTCAGGCCGTCTGTCTCAGACCCTCTGTCTCAGACCGTCAGTCTCAGACCGTCTGTCTCAGACCACCTGTCTCAGTCCGTCTGTCTCGGTCCGACTGTCTCAGACCGTCTGTCTCAGACCGTCTGTCTCAGACCGTCTGTCTCAGACCGTCTGTCAAAGAACGTGTGTGTCAGACCGTCTGTCTCAGACCGCCTGTCTCAGACCGTGTGTCTCAGGCCGTCTGTCTCAGACCCTCTGTCTCAGACCGTATGTCTCAGACCCTCTGTCTCAGACCGTATGTCTCAGACCGTGTGTCTCAGACCGTCTGTCTCAGACCGTCTGTCTCAGACCGTCTGTCTCAGACCGCCTATATCAGAACGTCTGTCTCAGACCGCCTGTCTCAGACCGTCTGTCTCAGGCCGTCAGTCTCAGACCGTCTGTCTCAGACCACCTGTTGCAGTCCATCTGTCTCGGTCCGACTGTCTCAGACCGTCTGTCTCAGAACGTCTGTCTTAGACCGTCTGTCTCAGACCGTCTGTCTCAGACCGTCTGTCTCAGACCGTCTGTCTCAGACCGTCTGTCTCAGACCGTCTGTCTCAGACCGTCTGTCTCAGACCGTATGTCTCAGACCGTGTGTCTCAGACCGTCTGTCTCAGACCGTCTGTCTCAGACCGTCTGTCTCAGACCGCCTATATCAGAACGTCTGTCTCAGACCGTCTGTCTCAGACCGTCTGTCTCAGACCGTCTGACTCAGACCGTCTGTCAAAGAACGTGTGTGTCAGACCGTCTGTCTCAGACCGCCTGTCTCAGACCGTGTGTCTCAGGCCGTCTGTCTCAGACCCTCTGTCTCAGACCGTCAGTCTCAGACCGTCTGTCTCAGACCACCTGCCTCAGTCCGTCTGTCTCGGTCCGACTGTCTCAGACCGTCTGTCTCAGACCGTCTGTCTCAGACCGTCTGTCTCAGACCGTCTGTCAAAGAACGTGTGTGTCAGACCGTCTGTCTCAGACCGCCTGTCTCAGACCGTGTGTCTCAGGCCGTCTGTCTCAGACCCTCTGTCTCAGACCGTATGTCTCAGACCCTCTGTCTCAGACCGTATGTCTCAGACCGTGTGTCTCAGACCGTCTGTCTCAGACCGTCTGTCTCAGACCGTCTGTCTCAGACCGTCTGTCTCAGACCGCCTATATCAGAACGTCTGTCTCAGACCGCCTGTCTCAGACCGTCTGTCTCAGGCCGTCAGTCTCAGACCGTCTGTCTCAGACCACCTGTTGCAGTCCATCTGTCTCGGTCCGACTGTCTCAGACCGTCTGTCTCAGAACGTCTGTCTTAGACCGTCTGTCTCAGACCGTCTGTCTCAGACCGTCTGTCTCAGACCGTCTGTCTCAGACCGTCTGTCTCAGACCGTCTGTCTCAGTCCGTCTCACTCAGACCGTCTGTCTCAGACCGTCTGTCTCAGACCGTCTGTCTCAGACCGTCTGTCTCAGACCGTCTGTCTCAGACCGTCTGTCTCAGACCGTCTGTCAAAGAACGTGTGTGTCAGACCGTCTGTCTCAGACCGCCTGTCTCAGACCGTGTGTCTCAGGCCGTCTGTCTCAGACCCTCTGTCTCAGACCGTATGTCTCAGACCGTCTGTCTCAGACCGTCTGTCTCAGACCGTCTGTCTCAGACCGTCTGTCTCAGACCGTCTGTCTCAGACCGTCTGTCTCAGACCGTCTGACTCAGACCGTCTGTCAAAGAACGTGTGTGTCAGACCGTCTGTCTCAGACCGCCTGTCTCAGACCGTGTGTCTCAGGCCGTCTGTCTCAGACCCTCTGTCTCAGACCGTCAGTCTCAGACCGTCTGTCTCAGACCACCTGTCTCAGTCCGTCTGTCTCGGTCCGACTGTCTCAGACCGTCTGTCTCAGACCGTCTGTCTCAGACCGTCTGTCAAAGAACGTGTGTGTCAGACCGTCTGTCTCAGACCGCCTGTCTCAGACCGTGTGTCACAGGCCGTCTGTCTCAGACCCTCTGTCTCAGACCGTATGTCTCAGACCCTCTGTCTCAGACCGTATGTCTCAGACCGTCTGTCTCAGACCGCCTATATCAGAACGTCTGTCTCAGACCGCCTGTCTCAGACCGTCTGTCTCAGGCCGTCAGTCTCAGACCGTCTGTCTCAGACCACCTGTTGCAGTCCATCTGTCTCGGTCCGACTGTCTCAGACCGTCTGTCTCAGACCGTCTGCCACAGACCGTCTGTCTCAGACCGTCTGTCTCAGACCGTCTGTCAAAGAACGTGTGTGTCAGACCGTCTGTCTCAGACCGCCTGTCTCAGACCGTGTGTCTCAGGCCGTCTGTCTCAGACCCTCTGTCTCAGACCGTATGTCTCAGACCCTCTGTCTCAGACCGTATGTCTCAGACCGTGTGTCTCAGACCGTCTGTCTCAGACCGTCTGTCTCAGACCGTCTGTCTCAGACCGCCTATATCAGAACGTCTGTCTCAGACCGCCTGTCTCAGACCGTCTGTCTCAGGCCGTCAGTCTCAGACCGTCTGTCTCAGACCACCTGTTGCAGTCCATCTGTCTCGGTCCGACTGTCTCAGACCGTCTGTCTCAGAACGTCTGTCTTAGACCGTCTGTCTCAGACCGTCTGTCTCAGACCGTCTGTCTCAGACCGTCTGTCTCAGACCGTCTGTCTCAGACCGTCTGTCTCAGACCGTCTGTCTCAGTCCGTCTCACTCAGACCGTCTGTCTCAGACCGTCTGTCTCAGACCGTCTGTCTCAGACCGTCTGTCTCAGACCGTCTGTCTCAGACCGTCTGTCTCAGACCGTCTGTCTCAGACCGTCTGTCTCAGACCGTCTGACTCAGACCGTCTGTCAAAGAACGTGTGTGTCAGACCGTCTGTCTCAGACCGCCTGTCTCAGACCGTGTGTCTCAGGCCGTCTGTCTCAGACCCTCTGTCTCAGACCGTCAGTCTCAGACCGTCTGTCTCAGACCACCTGTCTCAGTCCGTCTGTCTCGGTCCGACTGTCTCAGACCGTCTGTCTCAGACCGTCTGTCTCAGACCGTCTGTCTCAGACCGTCTGTCAAAGAACGTGTGTGTCAGACCGTCTGTCTCAGACCGCCTGTCTCAGACCGTGTGTCTCAGGCCGTCTGTCTCAGACCCTCTGTCTCAGACCGTATGTCTCAGACCCTCTGTCTCAGACCGTATGTCTCAGACCGTGTGTCTCAGACCGTCTGTCTCAGACCGTCTGTCTCAGACCGTCTGTCTCAGACCGCCTATATCAGAACGTCTGTCTCAGACCGCCTGTCTCAGACCGTCTGTCTCAGGCCGTCAGTCTCAGACCGTCTGTCTCAGACCACCTGTTGCAGTCCATCTGTCTCGGTCCGACTGTCTCAGACCGTCTGTCTCAGAACGTCTGTCTTAGACCGTCTGTCTCAGACCGTCTGTCTCAGACCGTCTGTCTCAGACCGTCTGTCTCAGACCGTCTGTCTCAGACCGTCTGTCTCAGTCCGTCTCACTCAGACCGTCTGTCTCAGACCGTCTGTCTCAGACCGTCTGTCTCAGACCGTCTGTCTCAGACCGTCTGTCTCAGACCGTCTGTCTCAGACCGTCTGTCAAAGAACGTGTGTGTCAGACCGTCTGTCTCAGACCGCCTGTCTCAGACCGTGTGTCTCAGGCCGTCTGTCTCAGACCCTCTGTCTCAGACCGTATGTCTCAGACCGTCTGTCTCAGACCGTCTGTCTCAGACTGTCTGTCTCAGACCGTGTGTCTCAGGCCGTCTGTCTCAGACCCTCTGTCTCAGACCGTATGTCTCAGACCGTCTGTCTCAGACCGTCTGTCTCAGACCGTCTGTCTCAGGCCGTCTGTCTCAGACCGTCTGTCTCAGAACGTCTGTCTTAGACCGTCTGTCTCAGACCGTCTGTCTCAGACCGTCTGTCTCAGACCGTCTTTCTCAGACCGTCTGTCAAAGAATGTGTGTGTCAGACAGCCTGTCTCAGACCGTCTGTCTCAGACCCTCTATCTCAGAGCGTCTGTCTGATACCCTCTGTCTCAGACCGTCTGTCTCAGACCGTCTGTCTCAGACCGTCTGTCTCAGACCGTCTGTCTCAGACCGTCTGTCTCAGACCGTCTGTCTCAGACCGTCTGTCTCAGACCGTCTGTCTCAGACCGTCTGTCTCAGTCCGTCTCACTCAGACCGTCTGTCTCAGACCGTCTGTCTCAGACCGTCTGTCTCAGACCGTCTGTCTCAGACCGTCTGTCTCAGACCGTCTGTCTCAGACCGTCTGTCTCAGACCGTCTGTCTCAGACCGTCTGACTCAGACCGTCTGTCAAAGAACGTGTGTGTCAGACCGTCTGTCTCAGACCGCCTGTCTCAGACCGTGTGTCTCAGGCCGTCTGTCTCAGACCCTCTGTCTCAGACCGTCAGTCTCAGACCGTCTGTCTCAGACCACCTGTCTCAGTCCGTCTGTCTCGGTCCGACTGTCTCAGACCGTCTGTCTCAGACCGTCTGTCTCAGACCGTCTGTCTCAGACCGTCTGTCAAAGAACGTGTGTGTCAGACCGTCTGTCTCAGACCGCCTGTCTCAGACCGTGTGTCTCAGGCCGTCTGTCTCAGACCCTCTGTCTCAGACCGTATGTCTCAGACCCTCTGTCTCAGACCGTATGTCTCAGACCGTGTGTCTCAGACCGTCTGTCTCAGACCGTCTGTCTCAGACCGTCTGTCTCAGACCGCCTATATCAGAACGTCTGTCTCAGACCGCCTGTCTCAGACCGTCTGTCTCAGGCCGTCAGTCTCAGACCGTCTGTCTCAGACCACCTGTTGCAGTCCATCTGTCTCGGTCCGACTGTCTCAGACCGTCTGTCTCAGAACGTCTGTCTTAGACCGTCTGTCTCAGACCGTCTGTCTCAGACCGTCTGTCTCAGACCGTCTGTCTCAGACCGTCTGTCTCAGACCGTCTGTCTCAGTCCGTCTCACTCAGACCGTCTGTCTCAGACCGTCTGTCTCAGACCGTCTGTCTCAGACCGTCTGTCTCAGACCGTCTGTCTCAGACCGTCTGTCTCAGACCGTCTGTCAAAGAACGTGTGTGTCAGACCGTCTGTCTCAGACCGCCTGTCTCAGACCGTGTGTCTCAGGCCGTCTGTCTCAGACCCTCTGTCTCAGACCGTATGTCTCAGACCGTCTGTCTCAGACCGTCTGTCTCAGACTGTCTGTCTCAGACCGTGTGTCTCAGGCCGTCTGTCTCAGACCCTCTGTCTCAGACCGTATGTCTCAGACCGTCTGTCTCAGACCGTCTGTCTCAGACCGTCTGTCTCAGGCCGTCTGTCTCAGACCGTCTGTCTCAGAACGTCTGTCTTAGACCGTCTGTCTCAGACCGTCTGTCTCAGACCGTCTGTCTCAGACCGTCTTTCTCAGACCGTCTGTCAAAGAATGTGTGTGTCAGACAGCCTGTCTCAGACCGTCTGTCTCAGACCCTCTATCTCAGAGCGTCTGTCTGATACCCTCTGTCTCAGACCGTCTGTCTCAGACCGTCTGTCTCAGACCGTCTGTCTCAGACCGTCTGTCTCAGACCGTCTGTCTCAGACCGTCTGACTCAGACCGTCTGTCAAAGAACGTGTGTGTCAGACCGTCTGTCTCAGACCGCCTGTCTCAGACCGTGTGTCTCAGGCCGTCTGTCTCAGACCCTCTGTCTCAGACCGTCAGTCTCAGACCGTCTGTCTCAGACCACCTGTCTCAGTCCGTCTGTCTCGGTCCGACTGTCTCAGACCGTCTGTCTCAGACCGTCTGTCTCAGACCGTCTGTCTCAGACCGTCTGTCAAAGAACGTGTGTGTCAGACCGTCTGTCTCAGACCGCCTGTCTCAGACCGTGTGTCTCAGGCCGTCTGTCTCAGACCCTCTGTCTCAGACCGTATGTCTCAGACCCTCTGTCTCAGACCGTATGTCTCAGACCGTGTGTCTCAGACCGTCTGTCTCAGACCGTCTGTCTCAGACCGTCTGTCTCAGACCGCCTATATCAGAACGTCTGTCTCAGACCGCCTGTCTCAGACCGTCTGTCTCAGGCCGTCAGTCTCAGACCGTCTGTCTCAGACCACCTGTTGCAGTCCATCTGTCTCGGTCCGACTGTCTCAGACCGTCTGTCTCAGAACGTCTGTCTTAGACCGTCTGTCTCAGACCGTCTGTCTCAGACCGTCTGTCTCAGACCGTCTGTCTCAGACCGTCTGTCTCAGACCGTCTGTCTCAGACCGTCTGTCTCAGACCGTATGTCTCAGACCGTGTGTCTCAGACCGTCTGTCTCAGACCGTCTGTCTCAGACCGTCTGTCTCAGACCGCCTATATCAGAACGTCTGTCTCAGACCGTCTGTCTCAGACCGTCTGTCTCAGACCGTCTGACTCAGACCGTCTGTCAAAGAACGTGTGTGTCAGACCGTCTGTCTCAGACCGCCTGTCTCAGACCGTGTGTCTCAGGCCGTCTGTCTCAGACCCTCTGTCTCAGACCGTCAGTCTCAGACCGTCTGTCTCAGACCACCTGCCTCAGTCCGTCTGTCTCGGTCCGACTGTCTCAGACCGTCTGTCTCAGACCGTCTGTCTCAGACCGTCTGTCTCAGACCGTCTGTCAAAGAACGTGTGTGTCAGACCGTCTGTCTCAGACCGCCTGTCTCAGACCGTGTGTCTCAGGCCGTCTGTCTCAGACCCTCTGTCTCAGACCGTATGTCTCAGACCCTCTGTCTCAGACCGTATGTCTCAGACCGTGTGTCTCAGACCGTCTGTCTCAGACCGTCTGTCTCAGACCGTCTGTCTCAGACCGTCTGTCTCAGACCGCCTATATCAGAACGTCTGTCTCAGACCGCCTGTCTCAGACCGTCTGTCTCAGGCCGTCAGTCTCAGACCGTCTGTCTCAGACCACCTGTTGCAGTCCATCTGTCTCGGTCCGACTGTCTCAGACCGTCTGTCTCAGAACGTCTGTCTTAGACCGTCTGTCTCAGACCGTCTGTCTCAGACCGTCTGTCTCAGACCGTCTGTCTCAGACCGTCTGTCTCAGACCGTCTGTCTCAGTCCGTCTCACTCAGACCGTCTGTCTCAGACCGTCTGTCTCAGACCGTCTGTCTCAGACCGTCTGTCTCAGACCGTCTGTCTCAGACCGTCTGTCTCAGACCGTCTGTCAAAGAACGTGTGTGTCAGACCGTCTGTCTCAGACCGCCTGTCTCAGACCGTGTGTCTCAGGCCGTCTGTCTCAGACCCTCTGTCTCAGACCGTATGTCTCAGACCGTCTGTCTCAGACCGTCTGTCTCAGACCGTCTGTCTCAGACCGTCTGTCTCAGACCGTCTGTCTCAGACCGTCTGTCTCAGACCGTCTGACTCAGACCGTCTGTCAAAGAACGTGTGTGTCAGACCGTCTGTCTCAGACCGCCTGTCTCAGACCGTGTGTCTCAGGCCGTCTGTCTCAGACCCTCTGTCTCAGACCGTCAGTCTCAGACCGTCTGTCTCAGACCACCTGTCTCAGTCCGTCTGTCTCGGTCCGACTGTCTCAGACCGTCTGTCTCAGACCGTCTGTCTCAGACCGTCTGTCAAAGAACGTGTGTGTCAGACCGTCTGTCTCAGACCGCCTGTCTCAGACCGTGTGTCACAGGCCGTCTGTCTCAGACCCTCTGTCTCAGACCGTATGTCTCAGACCCTCTGTCTCAGACCGTATGTCTCAGACCGTCTGTCTCAGACCGCCTATATCAGAACGTCTGTCTCAGACCGCCTGTCTCAGACCGTCTGTCTCAGGCCGTCAGTCTCAGACCGTCTGTCTCAGACCACCTGTTGCAGTCCATCTGTCTCGGTCCGACTGTCTCAGACCGTCTGTCTCAGACCGTCTGCCACAGACCGTCTGTCTCAGACCGTCTGTCTCAGACCGTCTGTCAAAGAACGTGTGTGTCAGACCGTCTGTCTCAGACCGCCTGTCTCAGACCGTGTGTCTCAGGCCGTCTGTCTCAGACCCTCTGTCTCAGACCGTATGTCTCAGACCCTCTGTCTCAGACCGTATGTCTCAGACCGTGTGTCTCAGACCGTCTGTCTCAGACCGTCTGTCTCAGACCGTCTGTCTCAGACCGCCTATATCAGAACGTCTGTCTCAGACCGCCTGTCTCAGACCGTCTGTCTCAGGCCGTCAGTCTCAGACCGTCTGTCTCAGACCACCTGTTGCAGTCCATCTGTCTCGGTCCGACTGTCTCAGACCGTCTGTCTCAGAACGTCTGTCTTAGACCGTCTGTCTCAGACCGTCTGTCTCAGACCGTCTGTCTCAGACCGTCTGTCTCAGACCGTCTGTCTCAGACCGTCTGTCTCAGACCGTCTGTCTCAGTCCGTCTCACTCAGACCGTCTGTCTCAGACCGTCTGTCTCAGACCGTCTGTCTCAGACCGTCTGTCTCAGACCGTCTGTCTCAGACCGTCTGTCTCAGACCGTCTGTCTCAGACCGTCTGTCTCAGACCGTCTGACTCAGACCGTCTGTCAAAGAACGTGTGTGTCAGACCGTCTGTCTCAGACCGCCTGTCTCAGACCGTGTGTCTCAGGCCGTCTGTCTCAGACCCTCTGTCTCAGACCGTCAGTCTCAGACCGTCTGTCTCAGACCACCTGTCTCAGTCCGTCTGTCTCGGTCCGACTGTCTCAGACCGTCTGTCTCAGACCGTCTGTCTCAGACCGTCTGTCTCAGACCGTCTGTCAAAGAACGTGTGTGTCAGACCGTCTGTCTCAGACCGCCTGTCTCAGACCGTGTGTCTCAGGCCGTCTGTCTCAGACCCTCTGTCTCAGACCGTATGTCTCAGACCCTCTGTCTCAGACCGTATGTCTCAGACCGTGTGTCTCAGACCGTCTGTCTCAGACCGTCTGTCTCAGACCGTCTGTCTCAGACCGCCTATATCAGAACGTCTGTCTCAGACCGCCTGTCTCAGACCGTCTGTCTCAGGCCGTCAGTCTCAGACCGTCTGTCTCAGACCACCTGTTGCAGTCCATCTGTCTCGGTCCGACTGTCTCAGACCGTCTGTCTCAGAACGTCTGTCTTAGACCGTCTGTCTCAGACCGTCTGTCTCAGACCGTCTGTCTCAGACCGTCTGTCTCAGACCGTCTGTCTCAGACCGTCTGTCTCAGTCCGTCTCACTCAGACCGTCTGTCTCAGACCGTCTGTCTCAGACCGTCTGTCTCAGACCGTCTGTCTCAGACCGTCTGTCTCAGACCGTCTGTCAAAGAACGTGTGTGTCAGACCGTCTGTCTCAGACCGCCTGTCTCAGACCGTGTGTCTCAGGCCGTCTGTCTCAGACCCTCTGTCTCAGACCGTATGTCTCAGACCGTCTGTCTCAGACCGTCTGTCTCAGACCGTCTGTCTCAGACCGTCTGTCTCAGACCGTCTGTCTCAGACCGTCTGTCTCAGACCGTCTGACTCAGACCGTCTGTCAAAGAACGTGTGTGTCAGACCGTCTGTCTCAGACCGCCTGTCTCAGACCGTGTGTCTCAGGCCGTCTGTCTCAGACCCTCTGTCTCAGACCGTCAGTCTCAGACCGTCTGTCTCAGACCACCTGTCTCAGTCCGTCTGTCTCGGTCCGACTGTCTCAGACCGTCTGTCTCAGACCGTCTGTCTCAGACCGTCTGTCTCAGACCGTCTGTCAAAGAACGTGTGTGTCAGACCGTCTGTCTCAGACCGCCTGTCTCAGACCGTGTGTCACAGGCCGTCTGTCTCAGACCCTCTGTCTCAGACCGTATGTCTCAGACCCTCTGTCTCAGACCGTATGTCTCAGACCGTCTGTCTCAGACCGCCTATATCAGAACGTCTGTCTCAGACCGCCTGTCTCAGACCGTCTGTCTCAGGCCGTCAGTCTCAGACCGTCTGTCTCAGACCACCTGTTGCAGTCCATCTGTCTCGGTCCGACTGTCTCAGACCGTCTGTCTCAGACCGTCTGCCACAGACCGTCTGTCTCAGACCGTCTGTCTCAGTCCGTCTCACTCAGACCGTCTGTCGAAGAACGTGTGTGTCAGACAGCCTGTCTCAGACCGTCTTTCTCAGACCGTCTGTCTGAGACCGTCTGTCTCAGACCGTCTGTCTCAGACCGTCTGTCTCAGACCGTCTGTCTCAGACCGTCTGTCTCAGACCGTCTTTCTCAGACCGTCTGTCAAAGAATGTGTGTGTCAGACAGCCTGTCTCAGACCGTCTGTCTCAGACCCTCTATCTCAGAGCGTCTGTCTGATACCCTCTGTCTCAGACCGTCTGTCTCAGACCGTCTGTCTCAGTCCGTGTCACTCAGACCGTCTGTCTCAGACCGTCTGTCTCAGACCGTCTGTCTCAGACCGTCTGTCTCAGACGGTCTGTCTCAGACCGTCTGTCTCAGACCGTCTGTCTCAGACCGTCTGTCTCAGACCGTCTGTCTCAGACCGTCTGTCTCAGACCGTCTGTCTCAGACCGTCTGTCTCAGACCGCCTATATCAGAACGTCTGTCTCAGACCGCCTGTCTCAGACCGTCTGTCTCAGGCCGTCAGTCTCAGACCGTCTGTCTCAGACCACCTGTCTCAGTCCATCTGTCTCGGTCCGACTGTCTCAGACCGTCTGTCAAAGAACGTGTGTGTCAGACCGTCTGTCTCAGACCGCCTGTCTCAGACCGTGTGTCTCAGACCCTCTGTCTCAGACCGTATGTCTCAGACCGTGTGTCTCAGTCCGTCTGTCTCAGACCGTCTGTCTCAGACCGTCTGTCTCAGACCGCCTATATCAGAACGTCTGTCTCAGACCGCCTGTCTCAGACCGTCTGTCTCAGGCCGTCAGTCTCAGACCGTCTGTCTCAGACCACCTGTTGCAGTCCATCTGTCTCGGTCCGACTGTCTCAGACCGTCTGTCTCAGAACGTCTGTCTTAGACCGTCTGTCTCAGACCGTCTGTCTCAGACCGTCTGTCTCAGACCGTCTGTCTCAGACCGTCTGTCTCAGACCGTCTGTCTCAGTCCGTCTCACTCAGACCGTCTGTCTCAGACCGTCTGTCTCAGACCGTCTGTCTCAGACCGTCTGTCTCAGACCGTCTGTCTCAGACCGTCTGTCAAAGAACGTGTGTGTCAGACCGTCTGTCTCAGACCGCCTGTCTCAGACCGTGTGTCTCAGGCCGTCTGTCTCAGACCCTCTGTCTCAGACCGTATGTCTCAGACCGTCTGTCTCAGACCGTCTGTCTCAGACCGTCTGTCTCAGACCGTCTGTCTCAGACCGTCTGTCTCAGACCGTCTGTCTCAGACCGTCTGACTCAGACCGTCTGTCAAAGAACGTGTGTGTCAGACCGTCTGTCTCAGACCGCCTGTCTCAGACCGTGTGTCTCAGGCCGTCTGTCTCAGACCCTCTGTCTCAGACCGTCAGTCTCAGACCGTCTGTCTCAGACCACCTGTCTCAGTCCGTCTGTCTCGGTCCGACTGTCTCAGACCGTCTGTCTCAGACCGTCTGTTTCAGACCGTCTGTCTCAGACCGTCTGTCAAAGAACCTGTGTGTCAGACTGTCTGTCTCAGACCGCCTGTCTCAGACCGTGTGTCTCAGGCCGTCTGTCTCAGACCCTCTGTCTCAGACCGTATGTCTCAGACCCTCTGTCTCAGACCGTATGTCTCAGACCGTCTGTCTCAGACCGTCTGTCTCAGACCGCCTATATCAGAACGTCTGTCTCAGACCGCCTGTCTCAGACCGTCTGTCTCAGGCCGTCAGTCTCAGACCGTCTGTCTCAGACCACCTGTTGCAGTCCATCTGTCTAGGTCCGACTGTCTCAGACCGTCTGTCTCAGACCGTCTGCCACAGACCGTCTGTCTCAGACCGTCTGTCTCAGTCCGTCTCACTCAGACCGTCTGTCGAAGAACGTGTGTGTCAGACAGCCTGTCTCAGACCGTCTTTCTCAGACCGTCTGTCTGAGACCGTCTGTCTCGGACCGTCTGTCTCAGACGGTCTGTCTCAGACCGTCTGTCTCAGACCGTCTGTCTCAGACCGTCTGTCTCAGACCGTCTGTCTCAGACCGTCTGTCTCAGACCGTCTGTCTCAGACCGTCTGTCTCAGACCGCCTATATCAGAACGTCTGTCTGAGACCGCCTGTCTCAGACCGTCTGTCTCAGGCCGTCAGTCTCAGACCGTCTGTCTCAGACCACCTGTCTCAGTCCATCTGTCTCGGTCCGACTGTCTCAGACCGTCTGTCTCAGACCGTCTGCCACAGACCGTCTGGCTCAGACCGTCTGTCTCAGACCGTCTGTCTCAGACCGTCTGTCTCAGTCCGTCTCACTCAGACCGTCTGTCGAAGAACGTGTGTGTCAGACAGCCTGTCTCAGACCGTCTTTCTCAGACCGTCTGTCTGAGACCGTCTGTCTCAGACCGTCTGTCTCAGGCTGTCTGTCTCAGACCGTCTGTCTCAGAACGTCTGTCTTAGACCGTCTGTCTCAGACCGTCTGTCTCAGACCGTCTGTCTCAGACCGTCCGTCTCAGTCCGTCTCACTCAGACCGTCTGTCTCAGACAGTCTGTCTCAAACCGTCTGTCTCAGACCGTCTGTCTCAGACCGTCTGTCTCAGACCGTCTGTCTCAGACCGTCTGTCTCAGACCGTCTGTCTCAGACCGTCTGTCTCAGACCGTCTGTCTCAGACCGTCTGTCTCAGACCGTCTGACTCAGACCGTCTGTCAAAGAACGTGTGTATCAGACCGTCTGTCTCAGACCGCCTGTCTCAGACCGTGTGTCTCGGACCGTCTGTCTCAGACCGTCTTTCTCAGACTGTCTGTCTGAGACCCTCTGTCTCAGACCGTCTGCCTCAGACCGCCTGTCTCAGACCGTCTGTCTCAGACCGTCTGTCTCAGACCGTCTGTCTCAGTCCGTCTCACACAGACCGTCTGTCTCAGACCGTCTGTCTCAGACCGTCTGTCTCGGAACGTCTGTGTCAGACCGTCTGTCTCATACCGTCTGTCTCAGACCGATTGTCTCAGTCCGTATGTCTCGGACGGTCTGTCTCCGAACGTTTGGGTCAGACCGTCTGTCTCTGTCCGTATGTCTCAGATCGCCTGTCTCTGACCGTCTGTCTCAGACCGTCTGTCTCAGACCTTCTGTCTCAGAACGTCTGTCTCAGACCGCCTGTCTCAGTCCGTCGGTCTCAGGCCGCCTATATCAGAACGTCTGTCTCAGACCGTCTGTCTCAGACCGACTGTCTCAGTTCGTCTGTCTCAGTCCGTCTGTCTCAGACCGTCCGACTCAGACGGCCTGTCTCAAACCGTCTGTCTCAGACCGTCTGTCTCAGACAACCTGTCTCAGTCCGTCTGTATCGGTCTGACTGTCTCAGACCGTCTGTCTCAGGCCGCCTGTCTCAGACCGTCTGTCTCAGACTGTCTGCCACAGACCGTCTGGCTCAGACCGCCATTCTCAGACCGCCAGTCTCGGACCGTCTGTCTCAGACCGTCGTTCTCAGACTGTCTGTCTGAGACCCTCTGTCTCAGACCGTCTGTCTCAGTCCGTCTGTCTCAGTCCGCCGGTCTCAGACCGTCCGACACAGACCGCCTGTCTCAGACCGTCTGTCTCAGACAGTCTGTCTCAGACCACCTGTCTCAATCCGTCTGTACCGGTCTGACTGTCTCAGACCGTCTGTCTCAGGCCGCCTGTCTCAGACCGTCTGTCTCAGACCGTCTGCCACAGACCGTCTGGCTCAGACCGCCATTCTCAGACCGCCAGTCTCGGACCGTCTGTCTCAGACCGTCTTTCTCAGACTGTCTGTCTGAGACCCTCTGTCTCAGACCGTCTGCCTCAGACCGCCTGTCTCAGACCGCCTGTCTCAGACCGTCCGTCTCAGACCGTCTGTCTCAGACCGTCTGTCTCAGACGGACTGTCTCAGTCCGTATGTCTCAGACCGTCTGTCTCAGTCAGCCTATCTCAGACCGTCGGTCTCAATCCGCCTGCCGCTATCGGGCAGCGTCTGTTCGCCTGTCCCTGTCCTTCTGTCTTAGACCGTCAGTCTAAGTCCGTCTGTCTCAGTGCGTCTCTCACAGCCCGTCTGTCTCAGACCGTCTGTCTCAGACCAGCTGTCCTTGTCCGTCTGTCCCAGTCCGACTGTCTCAGACCGTCTGTCTCAGGCCGCCTGTCTCAGACCGTCTGTCTCAGACCGTCTGTCACAGACCGTCTGTCACAGACCGTCTGGCTCAGACCGCCTTTCTCAGACCGTCTGTCTCGGAACGTCTGTGTCAGACGGTCTGTCTCAGACCGTCTGTCTCAGAACGACTGTCTCAGTCCGTCTGTCTCAGACCGTCTGTCTCAGACCGTCTGTCTCAGACCGTCTGTCTCAGACCGACTGTCTCAGTCCGTCTGTCTCAGTCCGTCTGTCTCAGTCCGCCTATATCAGAACGTCTGTTTCAAACCGTCTGTCTCAAACCGACTGTCTCAGTCTGTCTGTCTCAGTCCGCCGATCTCAGACCGTCCGACTCAGACCGCCTGTCTCAGACCGTCTGTCTGAGACCCTCTGTCTCAGACCGTCTGTCTCAGACCATCTGTCTCAGACTGTATGTCTCAGACCGTCTGTCTCAGACCGTCTATCTCAGACCGTCTGTCTCAGACCGCCTGTCTCAGACCGTCTGCCACAGACCGTCTGCCACAGACCGTCTGCCACAGACCGTCTGCCACAGACCGTCTGCCACAGACCGTCTGCCACAGACCGTCTGGCTCAGACCGCCATTCTCGGACCGCCAGTCTCGGACCGTCTGTCTCGGACCGTCTTTCTCAGACCGCCTGTCTCGGACCGTCTGCCTCGGACCGTCTGCCTCGGACCGTCTGCCTCGGACCGTCTGCCTCGGACCGTCTGCCTCGGACCGTCTGCCTCGGACCGTCTGCCTCGGACCGTCTGCCTCGGACCGTCTGCCTCGGACCGTCTGCCTCGGACCGTCTGCCTCGGACCGTCTGCCTCGGACCGTCTGCCTCGGACCGTCTGCCTCGGACCGTCTGCCTCGGACCGTCTGCCTCGGACCGTCTGCCTCGGACCGTCTGCCTCGGACCGTCTGCCTCGGACCGTCTGCCTCGGACCGTCTGCCTCGGACCGTCTGCCTCGGACCGTCTGCCTCGGACCGTCTGCCTCGGACCGTCTGCCTCGGACCGTCTGCCTCGGACCGTCTGCCTCGGACCGTCTGCCTCGGACCGTCCGCCTCGGACCGTCTGCCTCAGACCGGCTATCCCAGAACGTTTGTGTCAGACCGCCTGTCTCAGGCCGCCTATATCAGACCGTCTGTCTCCGAACGTCTGTGTCAGACCGTCTGTCTCTGTCCGTATGTCTCAGACCGTCTGTCTCAGACCGTCTGTCTCAGACCGTCTGTCTCAGACCGTCTGTCTCAGACCGTCTGTCTCAGACCGTCTGTCTCAGTCCGTATGTCTCAGACCGTCTGTCTCAGTCAGCCTATCTCAGACCGTCGGTCTCAATCCGCCTGCCGCTATCGGGCAGCGTCTGTTCGCCTGTCCCTGTCCTTCTGTCTCAGACTGTCAGTCTAAGTCCGTCTGTCTCAGTCCGTCTCTCACAGCCCGTCTGTCTCAGACCGTCTGTCTCAGACCACCTGTCTCAGTCCATCTGTCTCAGTCCGACTGTCTCAGACCGTCTGTCTCAGGCCGCCTGTCTCAGACCGTCTGTCTCAGACCGTCCGACTCAGACCGCCTGTCTCAGACCGTCTGTCTCAGAACGTCTGTGTCAGACCGCCTGTCTCAGGCCGTCTGTCTCAGACCGTCTGTCTCAGACCACCTGTCTCAGTCCGTCTGTCTCGGTCTGACTGTCTCAGACCGTCTGTCTCAGACCGTCTGTCTCAGACCGTCTGTCTGAGACCCTCTGTCTCAGACCGTCTGTCTCAGTCCGTATGTCTCAGACGGTCTGTCTCCGAACGTCTGTGTCAGACCGTCTGTATCAGTCCGCCGGTCTCAGACCGTCCGACTCAGACCGCCTGTCTCAGTCCGTCTGTCTCAGACCGTCTGTCAAAGAACGTGTGTGTCAGACAGCCTGTCTCAGACCGTCTGTCTCAGACCGTCTGTCTCAGACCGTCTGTCTCAGACTGTCTGTCTCAGACCGTCTGTCTCAGACCGTCTGTCTCAGACCGTCTGTCTCAGACCGTCTGTCTCAGACCGTCTGTCTCAGACCGCCTATCTCAGACCGTCTGTCTCAGACCGTCTGTCTCAGACCGTCTGTCTCAGACCGTCTGTCTCAGACCGTCTGTCTCAGACCGTCTGTCTCAGACCGTCTGTCTCAGACCGTCTGTCTCAGACCGTCTGTCTCAGTCCGTCTGTCTCCGTTCGTTTGTCTCTGGCCGCCTGTCTCTGACCGTCTGTCTCAGACCGTCTATCTCAGACCGTCTGTCTCAGACCGTCTGTCTCAGACCGTCTGTCTCTGACCGTCAGTCTCAGACCGTGCGTCTCAGATCGTCTGTCTCAGGCCGTCTGTATCAGACCGTCTGTCTCAGACCGTCTGTCTCAGACCGTCTGTCTCAGACCGTCTGTCTCAGACCGTCTGTCTAAGACCGTCTGTCGCAGACCGCCTGCCTCAGACCGCCTGTCTCTGACCGTCTGTCTCAGACCGTCTGTCTCAGACCGTCTGTCTCAATCCCTCTGTCTCGAACCGTCTGTCTCAGACCGTGCGTCTCAGATCGTCTGTCTCAGGCCGTCTGTATCAGACCGTCTGTCTCAGACCGTCTGTCTCAGACCGTCTGTCTCAATCCCTCTGTCTCGAACCGTCTGTCTCAGACCGTCTGTCTCAGACCGTCTGTCTCCGACCGTCTGTCTCAGACCGTCTGTCTCAGACCGTCTGTCTCAGACCGTCTGTCTCCGTTCGTGTGTCTCTGACCGTCTGTCTCAGACCGTCTGTCTCAGTCCGTATGCCTCAGACCGTCTGTCTCAGTCAGCCTATCTCAGACCGTCGGTCTCAATCCGCCTGCCGCTATCGGGCAGCGTCTGTTCGCCTGTCCCTGTCCTTCTGTCTCAGACTGTCAGTCTAAGTCCGTCTGTCTCAGTCCGTCTCTCACAGCCCGTCTGTCTCAGACCGTCTGTCTCAGACCACCTGTCTCAGTCCATCTGTCTCAGTCCGACTGTCTCAGACCGTCTGTCTCAGGCCGCCTGTCTCAGACCGTCTGTCTCAGACCGTCCGACTCAGACCGCCTGTCTCAGACCGTCTGTCTCAGAACGTCTGTGTCAGACCGCCTGTCTCAGGCCGTCTGTCTCAGACCGTCTGTCTCAGACCACCTGTCTCAGTCCGTCTGTCTCGGTCTGACTGTCTCAGACCGTCTGTCTCAGACCGTCTGTCTCAGACCGTCTGTCTGAGACCCTCTGTCTCAGACCGTCTGTCTCAGTCCGTATGTCTCAGACGGTCTGTCTCCGAACGTCTGTGTCAGACAGTCTGTATCAGTCCGCGGGTCTCAGACCGTCCGACTCAGACCGCCTGTCTCAGTCCGTCTGTCTCAGACCGTCTGTCAAAGAACGTGTGTGTCAGACAGCCTGTCTCAGACCGTCTGTCTCAGACTGTCTGTCTCAGACCGTCTGTCTCAGACCGTCTGTCTCAGACCGTCTGTCTCAGACCGTCTGTCTCAGACCGTCTGTCTCAGACCGTCTGTCTCAGACCGTCTGTCTCAGACCGTCTGTCTCAGACCGTCTGTCTCAGACCGTCTGTCTCAGAACGTCTGTCTCAGACCGTCTGTCTCAGACCGTCTGTCTCAGACCGTCTGTCTCAGACCGTCTGTCTCAGACCGTCTGTCTCAGACCGTCTGTCTCAGACCGTCTGTCTCAGACCGTCTGTCTCAGACCGTCTGTCTCAGACCGTCTGTCTCAGACCGCCTATATCAGAACGTCTGTCTCAGACCGCCTGTCTCAGACCGTCTGTCTCAGACCGTCTGTCTCAGACCGACTGTCTCAGTCCGTCTGTCTCAGTCCGTCTGTCTCAGTCCGCCTATATCAGAACGTCTGTTTCAAACCGTCTGTCTCAAACCGACTGTCTCAGTCTGTCTGTCTCAGTCCGCCGATCTCAGACCGTCCGACTCAGACCGCCTGTCTCAGACCGTCTGTCTGAGACCCTCTGTCTCAGACCGTCTGTCTCAGACCGCCTGTCTCAGACTGTATGTCTCAGACCGTCTGTCTCAGACCGTCTGTCTCAGACCGTCTATCTCAGACCGTCTGTCTCAGACCGCCTGTCTCAGACCGTCTGCCACAGACCGTCTGCCACAGACCGTCTGCCACAGACCGTCTGCCACAGACCGTCTGCCACAGACCGTCTGCCACAGACCGTCTGCCACAGACCGTCTGCCACAGACCGTCTGCCACAGACCGTCTGGCTCAGACCGCCATTCTCGGACCGCCAGTCTCGGACCGTCTGTCTCGGACCGTCTTTCTCGGACCGCCTGTCTCAGACCGTCTGTGTCAGAACGTCTGCCTCGGACCGTCTGCCTCGGACCGTCTGCCTCGGACCGTCTGCCTCGGACCGTCTGCCTCGGACCGTCTGCCTCGGACCGTCTGCCTCGGACCGTCTGCCTCGGACCGTCTGCCTCGGACCGTCTGCCTCGGACCGTCTGCCTCGGACCGTCTGCCTCGGACCGTCTGCCTCGGACCGTCTGCCTCGGACCGTCTGCCTCGGACCGTCTGCCTCGGACCGTCTGCCTCGGACCGTCTGCCTCGGACCGTCTGCCTCGGACCGTCTGCCTCGGACCGTCTGCCTCGGACCGTCTGCCTCGGACCGGCTGTCTCGGACGGTCTGTCTCGGACCGTCTGTCTCGGACCGTCTGTCTCAGACCGTCTGTCTCAGACCGTCTGTCTCAGACCGTCTGTCTCAGACCGTCTGTCTCAGACCGCCTATATCAGAACGTCTGTCTCAGACCGCCTGTCTCAGACCGTCTGTCTCAGACCGTCTGTCTCAGACCGACTGTCTCAGTCCGTCTGTCTCAGTCCGTCTGTCTCAGTCCGCCTATATCAGAACGTCTGTTTCAAACCGTCTGTCTCAAACCGACTGTCTCAGTCTGTCTGTCTCAGTCCGCCGATCTCAGACCGTCCGACTCAGACCGCCTGTCTCAGACCGTCTGTCTGAGACCCTCTGTCTCAGACCGTCTGTCTCAGACCGCCTGTCTCAGACTGTATGTCTCAGACCGTCTGTCTCAGACCGTCTATCTCAGACCGTCTGTCTCAGACCGCCTGTCTCAGACCGTCTGCCACAGACCGTCTGCCACAGACCGTCTGCCACAGACCGTCTGCCACAGACCGTCTGGCTCAGACCGCCATTCTCGGACCGCCAGTCTCGGACCGTCTGTCTCGGACCGTCTTTCTCGGACCGCCTGTCTCAGACCGTCTGTGTCAGAACGTCTGCCTCGGACCGTCTGCCTCGGACCGTCTGCCTCGGACCGTCTGCCTCGGACCGTCTGCCTCGGACCGTCTGCCTCGGACCGTCTGCCTCGGACCGTCTGCCTCGGACCGTCTGCCTCGGACCGTCTGCCTCGGACCGTCTGCCTCGGACCGTCTGCCTCGGACCGGCTGTCTCAGTCCGTCTGCCTCGGACCGTCTGCCTCGGACCGTCCGCCTCGGACCGTCCGCCTCGGACCGTCTGCCTCGGACCGTCTGCCTCGGACCGTCTGCCTCGGACCGTCTGCCTCGGACCGGCTGTCTCAGTCCGTCTGCCTCGGACCGTCTGCCTCGGACCGTCCGCATCGGACCGTCCGCCTCGGACCGTCTGCCTCAGACCGGCTATCCCAGAACGTTTGTGTCAGACCGCCTGTCTCAGGCCGCCTATATCAGACCGTCTGTCTCCGAACGTCTGTGTCAGACCGTCTGTCTCTGTCCGTATGTCTCAGACCGTCTGTCTCAGACCGTCTGTCTCAGACCGTCTGTCTCAGACCGTCTGTCTCAGACCGTCTGTCTCAGTCCGTATGTCTCAGACCGTCTGTCTCAGTCAGCCTATCTCAGACCGTCGGTCTCAATCCGCCTGCCGCTATCGGGCAGCGTCTGTTCGCCTGTCCCTGTCCTTCTGTCTCAGACTGTCAGTCTAAGTCCGTCTGTCTCAGTCCGTCTCTCACAGCCCGTCTGTCTCAGACCGTCTGTCTCAGACCACCTGTCTCAGTCCATCTGTCTCAGTCCGACTGTCTCAGACCGTCTGTCTCAGGCCGCCTGTCTCAGACCGTCTGTCTCAGACCGTCCGACTCAGACCGCCTGTCTCAGACCGTCTGTCTCAGAACGTCTGTGTCAGACCGCCTGTCTCAGGCCGTCTGTCTCAGACCGTCCGACTCAGACCGCCTGTCTCAGTCCGTCTGTCTCAGACCGTCTGTCAAAGAACGTGTGTGTCAGACAGCCTGTCTCAGACCGTCTGTCTCAGACTGTCTGTCTCAGACCGTCTGTCTCAGACCGTCTGTCTCAGACCGTCTGTCTCAGACCGTCTGTCTCAGACCGTCTGTCTCAGACCGTCTGTCTCAGACCGTCTGTCTCAGACCGTCTGTCTCAGACCGTCTGTCTCAGACCGTCTGTCTCAGACCGTCTGTCTCAGAGCGTCTGTCTCAGACCGTCTGTCTCAGACCGTCTGTCTCAGACCGTCTGTCTCAGACCGTCTGTCTCAGACCGTCTGTCTCAGACCGCCTATATCAGAACGTCTGTCTCAGACCGCCTGTCTCAGACCGTCTGTCTCAGGCCGTCAGTCTCAGACCGTCTGTCTCAGACCACCTGTCTCAGTCCATCTGTCTCGGTCCGACTGTCTCAGACCGTCCGTCTCAGACCGTCTGCCACAGACCGTCTGGCTCAGACCGCCATTCTCAGACCGCCTGTCTTAGACCGCCTGTCTCAGTACGTCTGTCTCAGTCCGTCTTTCTCAGACCGTCTGTCAAAGAATGTGTGTGTCAGAGAGCCTAACTCAGACCGTCTGTCTCAGACCCTCTATCTCAGAGCGTCTGTCTGATACCCTCTGTCTCAGACCGTCTGTCTCAGACCGTCTGTCTCAGACCGTCTGTCTCAGACCGTCTGTCTCAGTCTGTCTCACTCAGACCGTCTGTCGAAGAACGTGTGTGTCAGACAGCCTGTCTCAGACCGTCTTTCTCAGACCGTCTGTCTGAGACCGTCTGTCTCAGACCGTCTGTCTCAGACCGTATGTCTCAGGCCATCTGTCTCAGACCCTCTGTCTCAGACCGTATGTCTCAGACCGTCTGTCTCAGACCGTCTGTCTCAGACCGTCTGTCTCAGACCGCCTGTCTCAGTCCGTCTGTCTCAGTCCGTCTGACTCAGACCGTCTGTCAAAGAACGTGTGTGTCAGACCGTCTGTCTCAGACCACCTGTCTCAGTCCGTCTGTCTCGGTCCGACTGTCTCAGACCGTCTGTCTCAGGCCGCCTGTCTCAGACCGTCAGTCTCAGACCGTCTTTCTCAGACCGTCTGTCTGAGACCCTCTGTCTCAGACCGTCTGTCTCAGACCGTCTGTCTCAGACCGCCTGTCTCAGTCCGTCTGTCTCAGTCCGTCTGTCTCAGACCGTCTGTCAAAGAACGTGTGTGTCAGACAGCCTGTCTCAGACCGTCTGTCTCAGTCCGTCTGTCTCAGTCCGCCGGTCTCAGACCGTCCGACTCAGACCGTCTGTCTCAGACCGTCTGTCTCAGACCGTCTGTCTCAGACCGTCTGTCTCAGACCGTCTGTCTCAGACCGTCTGTCTCAGACCGTCTGTCTCAGACCGTCTGTCTCAGACCGTCTGTCTCAGACCGTCTGTCTCAGACCGTCTGTCTCAGACCGTCTGTCTCCGACCGTCTGTCTCAGACCGTCTGTCTCAGACCGTCTGTCTCAGACCGTCTGTCTCAGACCGTCTGTCTCACACCGTCTGTCTCAGACCGTCTGTCTCAGACCGTCTGTCTCAGACCGTCTGTCTCAGACCGTCTGTCTCAGACCACCTGTCTCAGACCACCTGTCACAGTCCGTCTGTCTCAGTCCGTCTGTCTCAGACCGTCTGTCAAAGAACGTGTGTGTTAGACAGCCTGTCTCAGACAGTCTGTCTCAGACCGTCTGCCACAGACCGTCTGGCTCAGACCGCCATTCTCAGACCGCCTGTCTCAGACCGCCTGTCTCAGTACGTCTGTCTCAGTCCGTCTTTCTCAGACCGTCTGTCAAAGAATGTGTGTGTCAGACAGCCTGTCTCAGACCGTCTGTCTCAGACCCTCTATCTCAGAGCGTCTGTCTGATACCCTCAGTCTCAGACCGTCTGTCTCAGACCGTCTGTCTCAGACCGTCTGTCTCAGTCCGTCTCACTCAGACCGTCTGTCGAAGAACGTGTGTGTCAGACAGCCTGTCTCAGACCGTCTTTCTCAGACCGTCTGTCTGAGACCGTCTGTCTCAGACCGTCTGTCTCAGGCCGTCTGTCTCAGACCGTCTGTCTCAGAACGTCTGTCTTAGACCGTCTGTCTCAGACCGTCTGTCTCAGACCGTCTGTCTCAGACCGTCTGTCTCAGACCGTCTGTCTGAGACCGTCTGTCTCAGACCGTCTGTCTCAGTCCGTCTCACTCAGACCGTCTGTCTCAGACCGTCTGTCTCAGACCGTCTGTCTCAGACCGTCTGTCTCAGACCGTCTGTCTCAGACCGTCTGTCAAAGAACGTGTGTGTCAGACCGTCTGTCTCAGACCGTCTGTCTCAGACCGCCTGTCTCAGACCGTGTGTCTCAGGCCGTCTGTCTCAGACCCTCTGTCTCAGACCGTATGTCT